>OX940803.1:20334156-20971184 GCA_954870605.1 Acer campestre | reverse complement strand
GATGCATATTTGGGGAATAAGGATGGATATAGGTCTCCCTATCCCCATCCCCATCCCCATCCCCACTTCTCAGACCTTTCCCTCTCTCTCTCTCTCTCTCTCTCTCTCTCTCCCCCCCCCCCCCCCATTTCGCCATTTGGGGAAAATGAGGATGGGGAATTGTAGTGGGAGGTATATCCATCCCCAACCTTAGTTCCCCATTTTCCTCGTTTCCCCCATTCCCCCCATTTCCCTATTTCCCCATTTGACTAACAAATTAAACTAAAAAAACAAACATTTCATTACAAATCTTGAGAGGAGATTTTAGATTTAGGTTTTACGTTTTGTCTTTAAAAAGAGTAATGAGTATATATAGTTAGGGTTTTCAAAAAATAAAAAATAAAAAATAAAAAATAAAATATATATTATAATTATATTTATATATGTTTGGGGTAAATGGGGATGGGGAACCTCCCCCCATTCCCATCCATTTCAATTTGGGGATGAAAATCAACCCACTCCCCATCCCCATTTTCTCCCAAAAAAAAAAAAAAAGAATCCCTAAATGGGGATGGGGACGTGGGGGAAAATGTGCATCTTTAACTACAACCAAATATGACTTATTAAAGTAACTATGCAAAAAACCTACTTAATAGAAACTAACTTATTCATGTTCTAGTAGTATCTAGGAAAGAGCCGTAACAGATAGTTGAATCATGATTGCTGGAATAAAAATCAAGAGAGGTAATCACAATAAAGAACTTCTCAAATCACGGTCAAGGTGTCGGTTTGAGACTATATAAAGCTTTCTTGAGTCTACTAACTTCTTTAGGATTTAAAGTGACACAAAGTGAGGGTACCATGTACACTTCTTCTTGAAGATCCCCATTCAAGAATGCATTTTTAACATCCATCTGAGATATATGCCACAGACGAACAAATACAACTGCAATAATTATAAGGGTACGAACAATAGTCATTTTGGAAACAAGAGCAAAAATCTCCTCAAAATCCATACCATATTGTTGAGAAATCTAACTTTGTATTGCTCAACTGACCCATCAGACTTTGTCTTGATTTTATAAATCTAACGTGAACCAATTGTACTTTTACTAGAAGGTAGAGGTACAAAACCTAAAGTACATGTTTTATGCAAAGAATATAGTTTCTCAACCATAGTTTGTTGCCAAAGAGGATCAAAAATTGTCTCTTTGTCGAATAAAGCCTTAGTGAGGCAGTGAATAAATGCTAAGAAAGAAGAAAAGGAATATGAATATTAAGAGTAAGAAAATTAAGTATTTGAGTTAACTTACGAGTGCGTCAATGAAAGATCAATAATTTTAGTTGGCTTTATTTCGTGGGATATTGAAAGATCAAGCATCATGAATATCATGCATTGCAATTGAAGATGTGTGAGGTTTGTTTGTTGTATTTTTCCCTTGTTCGTGAAAATGTTTTTCAAAGATTAAGATTTTTTAAAATTGACCTTCACATAGTTTTTCAATGATAACTTTTTGTTTAGTCATATTGAGCATGCACGCACTGCACACAGTGCACACACGCATTGTTTAAAGCAATGATTGCTTATTTTTGCTGGGATTCTTGTAGTCTTGGAGGCTATAAATAGTGAACTTTGCCTCATTGTTTTGTGTGAACCAAAATATCATTATTTATGCGCTCACATTGTCTAAAATATTTATACTTTGGTGAGAGTTGAGGCTAGTTATCTTTTGTGTTGTTATGTTTTATTGTTCTAGCCTTTCATAGTATGTCATTGATCTCATACATACTATTTGGTTGTTCATGCATACATTTATGAGCACTTAGATCATTCTCTAAAGTGATTACAAATTAGATTCTTGAGGGGTCTGAGGTTCAATGGAAAGAAGACTTACGAAGATCGCACTTTCGTGAGCAAATGAAGAAGACTTGAAAAGATCGTACTTTTTCGAGTAAGGAAGTTTTTTCGAGTAAGGAAGTCAAGGATCACTAATAAAAAAATTTGGTGTGTAGATGGGTTTAGGTTATAGTATTAAGGTGGATGTAAACAAACTATCAACTAGTGGATTCAGTGACGTAGTGACCAAAGTGTTGGTATGTGATTTTTCCCTAGTTTGGGTTTTCACGTTAAAATTGCTTGTCTCTTTCTTCCTCTCTTTAATTTCTTATTATTTTTATTTGGTTGGATGTTTTATTTTTATGGGGTTTGTTATAAATCCACAATTTTATTGAAAACCTATTCACCCCTTTTCTAGGTTTACATATTATTAATTGATACATCTTTATAGCTGAGGATAGTGAGGAGGAAGATCCACAATCATAGGAGGTGCTTGGGTGGCTGGAGGACGGGAGGGAGGACTAGGAGCATCAATGAGGAAAATATTTGTATTTGTATTTGTATTTAACTGGAGAACTAACAATGCGACCTCTGCGAGAATAATGATGAGGAAAAGGGGTAATAGGAACAAGAGGCATGTGAATATTTGTAGTGGATAAGACTTGTTAAGACAAACTATTTGTATCATCAAAGAATTGATCAATGTTAATGAGGTCATATTATAAGAACCGTAAGGAATAGAAAATAAATGTACATGCTCAAGAAATAAAACATGACAAGATACATATAGTTTGTGAGAAACTAGATCAAAGTAATGATGTCCTTTTTGACCCTCATAATAACCTAAAAAAACACAAATAACAGAGCATGAAGATAACTTGCTACGCTTTACACGAGGTTGAAGGACAAAACAAGTAGAACTTAGAAAAGAATAATCAAGAGCATGCCCATATAACTTTTTGAAATGTGACAAACCTAAGGCATGAGACGATGGAATCTTATTAATTAAGTTGACACCAATAATAACTGCTTCTCCTTAAAATTCACTAGGAACAAAAGTGGACAATAATAGACGTAAGTTCCTTATCTGTAATTGACTTATTTCTGTGACAAATCATTATTGGGGTTAATGTTGTAAGGGTAGATTTAGTACATTAGAATTAATCGTGATCAAAGTACGCTCCGGCATCCCCGAAGCTTCAAGAGTGAAGAGCCATAAAGGTATATTACTCGACTTATACTCTTGAAGAGAACCATGTGCACACAAACACTCAATATATGCATTTGTGTTTTATTAATTAAGTATGCATTCATTACACCTTCACACTTGCACTTCATTCATAATCTTAAGTTTGGTCAGAACTTAAATTTGTTTCTAGTTGATTTGATCGAAAACATCTACACTTACACAATGATTTTTTTCCAGAGAAGGTCCTTACTTCTCTCAGTCTTCCCTTGCAGGGTTTTTAGACGGTTGAAGTTCGACAGTTAAGGGCCATTGTTTATACCATATCTTTTTTACAGAGGATTTGACGGTTATGGCTCGCCGATCTAACCGTTGATCTTTTACAGAGGATTCAGTAGTCTCTTATTCGGCGGTTATAGCCCGCCATTTTAATCGTTGATTTTTCTCAGAGGATTCGACGGTTTGTGACTTCGGCGATTCTTTCCTACTAACTTATCTGTATCTCAGGCAAGTTTGTCAAAACGACACTGTTTTGACGAGGTGCCTTATAAATACACCTCTTTCTCTTCTTTTTAGGTTAGAACTTCAGAAAATTCAATCTTTGAGTAAGAGTGAAGTTTTCAAGAGTTGCTGGTTTCTAAGAAATCTTCTTTAACACCTAACCCCAAATCCATGAGCATCTAAGCATCATCAAGCATCGTTCAAGCATGGGTACTTATGTTTCATCACTTGGTAAGTTAGAACAAACACTCCTCTTTGTTTATTGTTCTTTTTAACCAAAACATCTCTTTTTATTACACCTTGTTTGAAAAGTCTTCATCTTTAATGAAATATTTATTGAAGTCTTGAGATTTGATTGGGGTTATTTAATAGCTAACATATTAGGTTGCATTGACCTCATTTAGCTAAGTCTACTTGTATGTGCATTTAGACACCTTCAATAATTATGATTGTTAGATTGCACCTCTACCTTCTAGTTAAGCATTTGTGTGTTGTCTTGCACATTATTGCATTTAGAACATTGTTACATGTTCACTTAGACTTTATTCTTTTCATTGAGTCCATGTCTTATGGCTATATGTGGTAGTTGCATAAACATTGTCAAGACCCACTTTTAAAGGTCTGCAAGTAGAATAGTTTATGTTATAAGCTTTAAGAAGAGTGGCTAGGATGTCAACTTAGGTTGTAAGCAAATATTCAATTAGTGGAGTTTCTGTGACTAAATGGCTAGCAAAGCTAGTCTTGTGGGTCTGTTAAGGGTTTCTCACGCAAAAAATCTAGTGTATATTTTATTTTCCGCAATTTACTTGATTTTTGTTGTTGTTTGTTTTGGGTTTTGTATGTTAATCTTGACTAATAAAAAAGTTGGTAATTAATTGATTAACAATTCATTCACCTCCCCTCTGAGTTGTTTAGACACATTTAGGTTTAGTTTCAATAGGTATCAAAGCAGGTTCTTAGACATACATAGGTGATCCTTGCTCATTTGTGTCTTGCATTTGTGCATTTCATTCATCTCATTCATATCATCTAACAATATGAGTGGATTCGGTATGAGTCAAGAGGGAGCCTCGAGTATGCGACCACCGTTACTCACCGACTATAATAATTCCTCTTGGAAAGGGAAGATGGAGTACTTTTTATCGGCAATAGATGATATAGTTTAAATGGTGATTGATGATGGGTACACACCACCCATGATGATAGCCGAAAATAGTAGTATAGTGCCCAAGTCGAAGGCTCAATGAGTGCCAAAGAGTTTGAAGCATCGAAATGGAACAACAAGGCGATGAACTATTTATTTTGTTCTATGGACAAGAACTAGTACAAACTGATCCAATTACAAGGAATGCACATGAGGGGACTCAAACGGTGAAGGACTCGAAGCTATAAGTTTTGCTAACTCGATTCGAGACAATCAAGATGGAAGAGCATGAGTCATTCAATGACTTCCAAATCAAGTTGAAAGACATAGTTAACTGATCAAGCCAAATTTGTATAAGATTTTGGTCCCTAATTCTGACTCTTTTTGGAAATTTCTTAGGTAAAAATCAGTCATTTAATAGCTCGAATTGAGAATGTGAAGGTACAATAGTTTCACAAGGTCATTTGAGCTTAACTTAAAGAGTTGGAAGCAAATTGCACAAAAAAAGGGAAGAAATGAAGCAAATAAGCAGGGTTGCTACCGAGGTCGCTAGACTGCAACACCAAATCAAGGAATGTTGTTGCCATTGTGTTGCTACAGCACAAACGCGACCTTGCTAGCGACATGCAAAATCAAGGAATGTCGTTGCAATTGTGTCGCTGCCTATAGGCCGTGACGCTCAGATGGCCACCCGTGACAACTCAACATTAGGAACGTTTTTCAGCCATTTCAGTGAGGGCAATCTCTTCTTTTCACCCATAATTCGTGCCCTAGCCTTCCTTCTCTATAAATTCCCTAATTTTCCTCACTTCACATCTTCTTCTTCCACCTCTTTTCCATATTTTCTCACCCCCAAAAACTCAACAACTAAGTCTAGATTACTTCACCTAAATCAATCCTCTCTACCCATGTTTTACACTTCTTTCCTTTGTCACTACTCATTTGACTCCATAACACTACATATCTAAGCTTCCATTCTTTGCACCAAATTCAAGCCAAGGAGCTCAATGAGAGATTGAGCTTACAATAGAAAACTGTAAGTTCCTCATATATATACATTTTTTAAAGATAAGTTCCTCATATTTTGATTGGCTTATTTTGTTGACAAACCATATTGAGGGTTCAACTTGTACGAGTATTTATGCTCTTTTTGTTTATGATCAAGCTTTAATGGTTTCCCCAAATCATCAAGCTCAAGAGCTCTTCAAGGTATATCACTTGTTCTTGATTCATTTAAAGAGAATTAGTTGCACACACATACAATTCATACATTGTCATATAACTTGCATTTGTTTTCTTTTTTATGTGTGTGTTGCATCAGGTCCACCACTTTGTATCACATAATAGTTGGCACAACGGTTTCTCACCCGAGTGATTAAATGAATTAGGTCTACTACTATCCAATTACGTTGTGGCACCGCTGTGTATCACACGGTGGTTTGGGTCAGTTTTGTCAAAACAATTTCGTTTCATTTTTGACCTCATATATATACTTTCTCTTCTCTTGTATTTCGAACCTACCCATCCCAAAATCATTTTTCAAGAGTGAGAGACTCCCAAGAATCCATTGTTACTCAACCAATCTCAAATCACATGTGCATCTATCATCATTCAAGCAACAAATCTTCATGGGTCTTCTTTGGTCTCATAACTAGATAATTTGAACATGCTTTGGAACTCGTTGCTTTCATTATTGTTCATCTATGCCTAGGATTAGCATTTATTATATTGATTAAATGCATGACTCTTCTTAAGCTTATCTTGAATATGTTTGAGTCTTTGTTTGTTGGTTGAGATTGAGTCTTCATTCATAGCTTGCATCTAGGTCATTATTGCCATCTAGCTAAGTCTTGTGGTTTTTTAAAAACATAGGGACCAATTCAATGAAAAAAGAATAAGCGAGTAAAAATAAATAATTCAAAAAAACATAGGGACCCAAATGATAATATCCCAAAAAAATAGATAAATGTAGATCTTTTTACAATTCAATTTATTTATTTTAATGTGACAATTGATCTTCAAAATTTAACTCAAAGGGACTAAATGAGCCATTTTTATAAATTTAAGGACTGATTTGATGGAAAAAAAATATAAAGATAAGTCAAAAACAGACATTTCACAATTTGTTAGGGAGTAAATTATAAATCCCCCTCGTTTGAAATTAGTTTAATGTTTAGACATAAAATAATCAATTTCTATGGTCAACAAAACCAACACCGATTACGAAATAAAATCATCGATTTATATAAGTCAACCAAACCAACACCGACTACAAAAGGCGATATATATAATCAATTTCTATAAAGAGTCCATTTTTGTTCACCCCTATAAGGGGGTAAATATTACTCCTCAAAAATGATATGTGATTAAGGAGGGGTAAATTTATCTAAAAAAATAACCGTATTTAGATAAATTTACCCCCTCCATGGATACATATCATTCATGTAGGAAAGGGGTAATGGTTACCTCTCTTGAGGGGGAGCAAAAGTGTTCCCTTCTATCCACAAACTAAGATATATAAAATAATCAATTTCTATAAGCCAACAAACACTAATATATATATATATACTGTATATCGCCTTTCGTAATCGGTGTCATTGATTACACGGGTTTTGTTGGCTTATAGAAATTGATTATTATTATTATTATTATTGAAATGATAATTTACCCAAATGATATGACATCATTGATTTTTTGTATTGGAATTGCATAATTGAAATGATTAAATTTCAATGCCACATCATCTAAGCAGTAGATTTAGACAAAATAACTACTCTAAATAATAATAATAATAATAATAATAATAACAACAACAATGACACCCAGAATGAAAGTTTTAACAAAACCCACCCTCCAAGTGTGTTGTATACTTGTATATTACAGAGTAGCATTATTGCAAAATTTTACCCAACAAGGCCACAGTATGAAATCAGAATCCACACCAGATTTTCCATATCAAAAAGATACAGCAAACCTGAAGAAGCTTATGATTAGATGGAAAAAGATAAGATACAACAATAGACATTCATGGAGTTTGGGATAGACTCTATTATTACACAATCCTCAAATCTATGTTCCGCTCTATCCTAATAAAGCACATAAATTTAGACCAAAATCCCTTTAGACTCAAAACTGAAAAGGAAGCAGGAACAAAGGAAACTACTCTGTAAACCCAATAAAACCAACAAATGAAGAGCTATCGAAACTATCTTCTTATCTAGCAGGTTTCTTTCTCCACTCAGTGCGGCCCCGGTTTATCTCTGACCCATTACCTGACAATCTCAGTAAGTGCAGAAATTGCGGCTGCTCTTTTTTCTCTCCTATTGCAGCAAGAGATCCATTTGTTCCTAGAAGCTTTGGAACTGCATTAGTATCATCATCAATCAGTTCCCAACTCGTGAGGGAATCAACTATGTCGTCCTGTTGGCATTCTCGTCTGTAGTCTAAAGTGATCGTCTGTAGTTCATGGGTGTCGATGATATCTTGAGGCATGCTCTGTGATATAAATAAATGAATAAAGGCATACACATTAGAACAATTTAAGTATAGTTCAAGTTTTGGAAAAAGAACAAAGATTTTTTTATGGCCACAAAGACGGTAAGAGCTTCTTCAGGCTCAAAATTTATTTCAGTAAAGAAAAGAAACTTTTTTAAGAAAAAAAGAAATAGGATTATAAAATCAGATTTTCTATAGCAAAGAGCATTACAAACATCAGAGACAAGAACATATCTACTAACCTCCAAAACCCATCCAATGTAGGCAACATTATTAACATGCTGGTTCATGTCAAAATCAGATCTTCTAGGCTGCAAATTCCAAAACACACTGAGAACCTGAAAGATATCGACAGGATTTAGTTTAATAAAATAACCTTACCATTAGCCCTAGCCTGGAATGCTGCGCAGGATCTTCAAGTTTCGAAATTTTCCTCAGGCTGCTATTGTTCTCCTCTGGGAAAGCAAGTCTATATATGCATAGGAAATGAAATTATAATTCAACATTATGTAGTGAAAACAAATATTGTATGCGAGGACAGAAGAGGATATGAGGCTCTGTACAGGGTAGAAGAAAAAACAATACAAAGAGCCATACTAATTCCAATAACTTCATCTCATCAAGACAGTTTTCTAAACAACGAAAAAGTAGTAAGTTTTCACACATCCGCATACTAACACACACACCCATTGCACACACATGTAAATGCAGAGACAGAGAGGGAGGAGTGAAGGGAGCTTAAAATTAGTACCAGCCACAAGAAAAAATAGAACTATTAGGTAGTCCATTTTCAAAAAATATTCTTAAAATCTAGTCCTCCAAACAACACCCCTTCAAGACTTCAAGAGAAAATCTTAGGTGTTCGAAAAGACAAACCATTAGCAAATTAAAGGCCCAACAATAGCACGTTTTCATTTTGTCAACAATTCAATATCAAAGTGAAACAGTTCCAAAAAAAATAATCTTTTTTACTTTAAGCAGGTGGACAATTAAAAGAAAGCTATTGCCTAAAACTTGAAGTTTCTTATATCTTCCTTAACTCCACCACTTTGTAAATTCATTAGTTTGAAAATTTGACAAGAAAACCAGTGTATCTGGTATTTATAATAATTCTTAAGCTGTTCAGACTCAATCACATCTAACGTGACATAGTAAGCATTAGGGCTTCAACATTCTATCCTACAATATGGCAAACACAACTGAAAAAACCACCTATTGCTTTTACAAGAATCATCTTTTTATTTTATATATTTAATTAATGAGAAAGCACACTAAATTGCATTACATAATAATTTATACAAGTAAAAAAGGTGATAGTTTAGGTCCCGGAAGAAAGAAAAAGGCATTCACCTGAGTTCTCTTGGACAGAAGACTAAATATTCATCTCGGACTTCATCACTGACTTTCTGAAGTCGCCTGGTGTCTTGATTCATCATTACCCACTTGCTGAAATCATATGATGTATATTGTCAACTACCTAGATAGACATCAATTCAGGAAAAACTAAACAAGCACATAAACTTAAATCTGTTAAGTTAATACAAACATATGAAGCTTCAAGTCGAGATGTAAAAACAGCTATAGTAATATTATTTCACATACTACGGATTGTTGATGGCCAGAAAGCGAAACTGTTTTTAATGTCTGATAAATGCTGCAAGGAGGAATTTGATCCAATCATAACACCATTGTTTCATTTTTCACTTGCAAAACGCTGGAGATTTTAACTTGAGATTAAGGAAACGAGTTGCAACCATGTATGTGGGTTTCTTTTGTTAAATTTTGGCAGCCAATGGAAGTTTACAGAAGTCACACCATTTGTGATTTCCTCTAGATAACATTCTAGAAGTAAAGTATACATCCTACCAGTCTTGAGAGATTGAATACTAGGGATTCTTATGTTAATTAAGAAAATGTAGATGATACCATATTCTTAAATTGTTTTACTAGGCACTGCAAAGAAAAGCTTAAAATGAAAATGCACCTTGTAGCTCTTCCAATAATTTGACCAGTGGCATAGTCCTTTAGTATCCAATCACGTCTAGTTCCGATTCTTCCTTCACTTTGGCACCATGTCTCAATTTCAACCACATCACTCCTATACGACAATTTCCATAGTCAAAAGAAAAATTCAGAACCTAAAACCTGGAATTAGTAACCAAAAAAAAAAAAAAAGGCATACCAAGCAGGATATTTGTATATTTCGATGTGCATACGAGCTGTCACCCATATAAGATGCAATTTTCTCATGGTGGTAGTTGTTGCGAATCCATCAGTTGAAAATCCAACACTCTGAGCATGGTTACATCCAACCTCCTGTAAAACAGATATTAAATCAAAATGTATGGTGATAGAACTGATCCACACAAAAACTAAAATGTGAAGAATGTATGGTAATAAATAAAATGATTTGAAATGCAAAAGAGACCCAAATAATACCTGCAAGAGATTAGCAATGGTTTCAACAGTGGCAGTTTTGTTAATTCCAACTTCATAACACCTGACAATGAACTTCTCCGTGTACGAGAAGCCGTTATCCGTCAAGCTACCCAAGCGAAGCCTATCCGCCAAGCTACCAGTCCCGGATTCGACCCGAATAGAACCTCCACCCTGAAGCGAAAGTGGCGTGGTTTTAGACAAGGGAAAAGCAGCGTTTCGACGGCGGAGAGAAGAAATGGGTCTGGGTGGGTCGAGGAATCTGAGGATCTGAAATTGGTCGGTTACATTGTTGCATGATGACAAGTTCAACATCTTGTTAGAGAAAGAAATCACCACTATCTCTGAACTCTCTCCACTTAGCTTTATAATTCGTATTTGTTTAAAACTCTGTTCGATCGATGGGAACGAGGGAGAACGTCTTGCTCCTCCCGATATGACACTCCTTTCCCCCGAGACTATTACCATTCTACCCTTCTTCCTACTACTTTATTTCCACTTGCACGTACTACTTTGACTTCCCTTCCTCAAAACCATTTTTTTTTTAATAAAAAAAAATAAGAATAAATTCAAAAACCTCCTTGCTGTATGTACGTTTTTTTTTTTTTTTTTTTTTTGAAAACTCTGTATGTACGTTCAAGTCTTAACAGTTGGTAAAATGGTAGATGGATACATTAAAATGCATTTATTCAATAGAACAAATAATATCCACGTGTCAAACTTCCCTTAGGTTTGCAGTTTTACACGTGTTGACCAAGTCTAACGATTAACTTTAATACCAACCCTTAATTTAATAAAATTATAAATTTAAAAATTAATTTTTTTAATAAAATTACCACCACCTAGATAATTGTCGGTTATTATCTCTTATGTTATCATCTCCTCTTTTAATTCAAGGTCGGTCCATAAGGCCAGCAAACCCAGTAGCTCGTTGGGGCCCCCAATTGGACCAATTAACCTCTTCATCTTTTATAAAATTAGGGGCCCCAAAATCCAATTTATTTATATTTAAAAAATGGCCCAATCCAAGACATGCAATTTATATAAATGTAAAAAAGGCCCAACTATTTCTAATTTCTAAACACATCGTTTTTTTTTTTTTAAAAAAAGGCCCACTAATTCTAATTATAATTCTAATTTAAAAAATGCCCAAATAATTAGCGGACATCTTTTTTTTTTTTTTTTTTTTAACATTAAAAGAAAACTTGATTCAAAGATTCAAAAGGTCAACAGAAACACAAATGAACAAGGAAAAGAAAACAACCCAGAAAAAACCCAACCAAAGCACAAGGAAAACAAAAGGAGAAACACAAGACAATAAGGAAAGGAAAAAATAGCAGACATCGAATTGCTTCGAAGAGGTAGTGTTTTAGGCTCTCTTGTTTACTTTTTTGTTGCGGGTACATTTAATTGGAATTTAATTACTTGTTTGTGTTGTTCCACTTGTTGAATTTGTGGGAAACTTGTATGAATTGACGACTTGTGCATTGGTGCATGTTACGATATAATTACATTGTATTTGGTATATGGGGCCCCAATTTTTGTTAATATCATGAAATGGCTTGGACCCCGAAATATCTGGAGACGGCCCTATTTTAATTGTAGATATAATTCTCCCTGTGCCTATATATAGGCTCATTGTATCAGCATTCTAGACACGGATAAATAAAATTATAGAATTGATTTCCTCTCATTCTTCTCTCTTGGTTAGTATTATTACTTTCTATTTTTTATGCTTTGTTTTATAACACATTATCAGCATGAATGTTTTTTTTTTTTTTTTTGTTTTGTTTTTTATCTCTTCTTCTTCCTTTGATTGCATTCGAAAATCATAATCAGAAGTTCTTGATTTAGAAATAAGAACCAGAAGTTTTTGATTCAAAAAATACATATAAGAACTGGAAGTTCTTGATTAGGAAAATCAGAACCATGAGTTCTTGATTTGAAAATTATTTAGAACCCGAAGTTCTAAATCTTGAAAATTATTTAGAACTTGAAGTTCTAAATCCTTGAAATTATTTAGAACCCGAAGTTCTAAAATAGATCTCAAAAAAGATCTCTCTCTCTCTCTCTCTCTCTCTCTCTCTCTCTCTCTCTCTCTCTCTCTCTCTCTCTCTCTCTATATATATATATATATATAAATGATGAATCAAAGTTTTGTAAGGATTCCGAATTATATTAACCCATGTTGCTTGTTTGATTTTTTGTTTATATACATGTGGGGTTAGAATAACATAATCGATTTTATATTTGCATGTTAATCCGTTTTTGTATTTGCATAATTAATCAAATCAAGCGAATTGGTAGTTTATTTTTTTTTTTCATAGTTAATATTATGTCGACCGAAATTGTATATATTATGTTGACAAATTGTTCTCTTTTTTTTTTTATTGGCTCATTCCTAACTTTATATATTTTTTATTTTAGCTTTTGAGAATGTCGAATTTCTCAAAGCCAGAATTTGCCGTACTTGATGTTTCTAGAAAAAATTATCAATCATGGATTCTTGATATCGAGTTGTGCCTACAGTTAAAGAACTTGGTTAATGCTATCAATGAGAATAATACTGCCAATGCACAAGACAAGGCTACATCTATGATATTCATACGTTGTCATTTGAATGAGGTTTTGAAGACTCATTATCTCATAGTGAAAGATCTGTTGACTTTATGGAAAAATCTTAAAGAACGATATGACCATCTAAAGACTGTGGTCCTTCCTAGAGCTCGATACAGTTGACATCAATTGAGAGTGCAGTACTTTTTCTACTTTGCATGCCTCGAATGTGCTCCTGCATCAACAATATCGAGGGCATTAGTTTACTAAATATTCTGAACTAATTGCTTGTCTTTTAGTTGCAGAACAGAATAATGAGTTAGTGAAAAATCATGAGTCACGTCCACACTTCCATCCATGACCTCGACTAGATCCGTTGGTATTCCTTGAGTTAGCATTTGCTTTTGGCAATGCTAAGGAACCAATTGAGCGTAGCTCATGATTTTTCAGTAACAACTCATTATTCTATTCTACAACTAAAAGACAAGCAATTAGTTCAGAATATTTAGTAAACCGACGCTCTCAATATTGCTGATGCAGGAGCACATTCAAGGCATGAAAAATAGAAAAAGTTTTTTCTAATAAAGTTGCATTGGTTAAAGTTTCCCCGCATAATTCAAGATTAGAGGTTATATTAAATAATGCAGCAGTATAGTCACTAATGGACTTAAAGTCCTGCAATCTCAAATGATGCCAATTGTATCAAGCTCTAGGAAGGACCATGGTCTTTAGATGGTCGTATCGTTCTTTAAGATTTTTCCATAGAGTCAACGGATCTTTCAACGTGAGATACTGAGTCTTCAAAGCCTCATTCAAATGACAACGTATGAATATCATAGCCGTAACCTTGTCTTGTGCATTGACATTATTATTCTCGTTGATAGCATCAACCAAGTTCTCTGACTGTTGGTACAACTCGATATCAAGAATTCATGATTGATAGTTTTTCCAGAAACATCAAGTACGGCAAATTCTGGCTTTGTGAAATTCAGCATTCTCAAAAGCTAAAATCAAAAAATATATATAAAGTTATGTATGAGCCAATAAAACAAAAAAGAACAATTTGCCAACACAATATTTGAGCCAAAATATACAATTTCGGTCAGCATAATATTAACTATGCCAAAAAAAAAAAAAAAAAAAAAAACCCTATTTCGCTTGATTTGATTACTCATGCAAATACAAAAACAGATTAACAGATAAATAAAATCATAGAATTGATTTCCTCTCATTCATCTCTCCTGATTAGTATTATTACTTTCTATTTTTTTATGCTTTGTTTTATAACAATATCTAAGATGAACCATTAACATCAAAATAAAAAATATATACTATATTATTAATATTTTACCGATTAACAAAAAATGAAAAAAAAAAAAAAAAACATTTTTTTTTAAATGGATCTCCGCCTTCCGCCTTTGAGATGGATGATAGAGATTAAATAAATATTTTGAAAAAAAGAAAAGAAAAAGTGGAGATCTCCATCCTCCCTTCGTTTTGTGGCAGGGAGGCTCTAACCTCCCTCAGCTGTGAATTAAGGAGCCTTGTCTCTCCCCTTCACCTTCACGACGGGGAGGATAGAGATCCATAAAGATCTCATATTGGTCTTCACCTTTTTTTTTTCTTTCAAATGTTTGCTTCTTTTTTATCTCCACTATTCATCCTTGAGATGGATGGTGAGGTTCAATTTTTTTTTCTTTTTTATTTATATTTATTTTATAGATAAATCGATCTCATTAGATGGATGGTGAATATTTGAACTTTTTTAGTTTTTTTAATTGTTTTTCTAAATTTATTATGTTTTTATTTTATTTTATTAGGGTGTCAAGGGTATTTTCATCTTTTACCATTTTTCAACGGTCAACCCTAAAACTTAATGGTCAAACCTTATGGCAAGTGAGGTGAATGTCAGTTTTTGATAAAGTTGTAGTGGTCAAAAAACCGGCCTACGACCCAGTTGTCGAGTCCTTCATTAATAGGGGTCAAAACCTATGTTGCACGGACAAGGACATGACGACACGACACGGTATGATACGAGGACACGGAAAATCTCTAAAAACTAGGATACGGATACGGCTATAATTCAATAACATTAAAAACAAACATAAACATGGTCACATATAACATATTCCAAAATCCAAATAAAACATAAATAAATAAATAAATAAATAACAAAAAAAAACAAAAACAAAAAACTCATAAAACATGTTCTTCAATCCTAATTAACTTAATTATCATAGTCATCATAACTAAATAATACAGCCTCTAATTGTGGTTCATCATGAGAAAGATCTGCAATCTCGAGCATCCTTGCATTTTTCGTATACATGGAATCAAAATCATCCCCTCTAATATCTCACAATTGAGACACACCTTCATTGTTGACTGGGGATCTCTTTGATAAAAGGTGAAGATTAGTATGCACAAATACCAAATCTTAGATTAGTATGCACAAATACCAAATCTTCAACTTTTTGTGGTGTTATCTTGTTCATCTTCATATAATGTATGAAATTATAGATGCTCCAATTTCTTTCACAACACTAGGATGAACAAGGTTGTCCAAGTAACTTAAAAGCTATGACTTAGGAGTTGGTGTGGAACTTCTATGATTAGCCCACCACTTTTCAAGAGCCATAAAACCTCTATCATACATAGAATTGCTATTTGAAAAATCATCAAAGAATGCTGAAAAAACGGCATACTCCTCATTGACTTTACTTCTTTCACTCTGATCAGAGAAATATCTCTCTATACATTTTTTTTTTCTTTCCCTTGTAATCTCAAAGTCTTTATGTGGAGCAACACGACCGAGAACCTCTTCAAGCTATTGTTTGTTATAATACCTAAAAATAGAGTAGTAAAAACAAATTATAAAAATATAATGATTAAAGCAAAATAGAAATTTTTTTTATTAAAGTGTAAAGAGTAAAGACTTTAAGAAATATTACCTAGGATTTAAAGAATGTGACAAGCAATAAAGTGATATATTGCTTTTCGTTCATCGATCCACCAAAATTTCATGCACCACATCAAATTACATTGATGCTTCATGAAGTTGTTTCTGTTCTTGTCTAAATATAACACTCTTCACTTTTTCTATCATAGAATTCCACCACTCATAAACCTAGTGAGACAAGATATGTCCGTGTCAACTATTCAGAACATCTCATATATGAGAGCTGTAAAGTAAAGTATATAGTCAATGTCAAGCCAAAAGTATTCACCTAATAATTTTTTCTTCACAGATCTCGTATTTTCTACATCATCTTCTTTATACATATCCCATCTTTCATTAATCACCGGTTGATGTAAAGCTTGCTTCGCTTGCTTTATTTGCTTAAATCTCTTAAGCATCACAATTGTGTAAGCAAACCGTGTATCAGCAACTATGAGCAACTTCAATTTGGAATGCTCATTAAACATGGTCAATCTCATACTATGGTTCATAAAAAGCAAGCATAACTTGTAATCTTTAGAATCCAACCACATACTTCCATCACATTATCATATTTTGGATATGTCGATGATGAACAAATGTCATTCAAAGTAAGATTGAGAGTATGGACTACACATGGTGCGTTTGGTACAGGGACGGGACAGGATAGAACGAGACATGATAGAACAGTTGTTTCGTATTGTATTTATAAAGTTGTTAACTATACTGTTATGCATTTGGTATGACCGGGACAGGACAAAACAAGAGGTTCAAATGAACAAAATGCCCCTATTGTCCTGTATAATGTGTTGTTACCACATAATAGTGACAAATGGGACAGGACAAGTTCGTTTTTATTTGATTTTATCCTTTTTTTAATCTATACCATTCATCTTTGAGATGGATGTTGGAGAACAACTTTTTTTTTTTTTTGAAATAATTTTTGAAATAAAGATTATTTCAAAAAAAAAAAAAAACTTTTTTCTGATTTTTTTTTTCATTTCAATCAATCTCCATTAAATATATATATATATATTTATTTATTTATTAAATACTTAAAATAACACAAAAATATCCTTATTTTTTTACCGTCAAACTTGGTCAACGGGTAAATTTACCCAAATTTGACAGGAAACAGACCTTAAGAAGGTATGATGTAATTTGCTCTAATTCCAATTGTTTTCTTTGCTATTTCCACCAAAACCAAATTTCTTTACATTTTCATTACCAATCAGTATATAACTATAACCGTTAAAATAATGATGAAGAATAAAATAAATATAAGAAAACAATTCTGAAGAATTTCATTGCGTGACATTGGGTTCGAGTAAGCTTTTCCAATGGCTATTGTATCAATCTTTCATGAACAAGTTCAAGCTTTCATGAACAAGTTCAACACTATTTTTGTGATCACTGCCTCACTGGTAACCAAATACCATAATCACTGGCTCTGGTGTGACGTTTAGAGAACCTAATACTCAAATGCAATATGGAACTACTCGAATCAATCCTTGAGCCAAGCTACAATTGCCCGGATGATTTTTCTTATTCATCATTAATTAGTCTGCACAATGTCACAACAAATTAGTTACACTATACGCAATGGGGCATGAATTAAAACACTGTAAAAAAGAAAAAGAAAACTATATATTTCTTGTTGGCTGACCCTCGTCGAGAATCAATCAGAACATCCATCTCGGAGATGAATGAACAGCACTTTGCCGTGGTTTGTTTGGCTGTTCCAAGTTCCGTGGTTGTTCCGAGCTCCGTGGCTGTTCCGAGTTCCGCTTTTTCATAATTGAGGAGACTGTGGGGCTGAAGTAGTCATTACTCCTTTGAGAAGTTGCCCCTTGTGAATACATCTTTTTTCCATGGATGAAGCTCCTATGTGTTTCTAGCAAAGCATTGCGATTCACAGGGTTCCTTTGACCGGTTCCCCATCTATTGTAACCCACACAACTTTGGCTCCTTCCCACTTGCTGAAAC
The DNA here is from genome assembly GCA_954870605.1 of Acer campestre. Classification (NCBI taxonomy): domain Eukaryota; kingdom Viridiplantae; phylum Streptophyta; class Magnoliopsida; order Sapindales; family Sapindaceae; genus Acer; species Acer campestre. The sequence goes on along the minus strand of OX940803.1, from coordinate 20,953,126 downwards.
TTTCCTTCTCTCGGACTTGTGTAGTTTCTGCTCTCTGCAGTTTCTGCAGAGTACATTGTTGTCTCACCTTCACTGCTATACCCATTATGCACCTCTGAAACTTCTATTGGAGATGAACTAGACTGGACCTCACTTAGGGCCCCATTTACAGAACCCGTTGAGGAAATCTCAGCATCTGCGTCAGGATTGGCTGGTCGTCCTCTATCCTTGATTCGGTCTTCTTCTTCTCCCAATGGACTATGTGAAGGAACTTCCTTAACAAAATTCTCATCAAAGTTCAAAGGCAGTCTTTTTACTGGCTTTGGTAGAACCACAGTTTTTGCAACCCTTGGAGGGAAATTAATATCTAAAAGCTGAATTGGGCTGATCTCTTTCTTCTTAATAGGTACTGAAGTAACCTTCGGCGAATCATATATTTCCGGAGTTGGGATTCCCTGCACATGGTTAGCATGTGGATCAGGACTTAAGGTTTCTTCTTCAACAGTATCAACTGCAGCAGAACACCCTGGCCCAGGTTGATCCTTAATTTTTGAGATTGTATTTGATGAAGACGGTGTTCCATCAATATCATCTTCTGTCGACTTAAACACCCGTCTCATTGTGAAGGAAGCACAAGAATGTTCACTCTTTTGGCCAGTGGACATCAATCTAATAAGTGGTAGCTTGGGTTTCGTAAGTTCATCAAGGCTGCCTTCCCAATGCTGGTTTAACCAATCACAGATGATGGGAATAGGAATACCAAATTGCATAGGAATATCCTTCTTCCATGACGACGAGGAAGATGTCGAAGTTGAAGAGGATTTGGTGTTGGGAGATGAAGCAAGTTTCATAGGATCACAAATCATAAAAGCAAGATTGCCTTGAACATCAAATCCGGCAGATCCGGGGCTCCATATTACTCCATCAGTTGACAGTTTTATGAGATTGTCAGTGGCTATCACGACCTTTCCTTCACCAATTGCTAATTCATTTTTGTCTGTGTAGCCTAGCAGGAAAACAACACTTCCCAGGTCAAGATTTGGTTTAGAACAGGTCTTCAAAGGATGAGGCTGCTGACCTTGGGCATTTGAGTCTCCATCAATGGAATCTAAACCAACAATTGTAAGATCTAGGATTGAGCTGGTGATGAAGAACCTAAAACCAGATGAAAGACGGAAGAATTTCGTCAGAAATATTACAGTAACAATGTTAAAAGATGAAGCATTTTAGGAAAGACACTTCTTTTCCTTCCATTAACCTGATTATACAAATATGAATAAATAATTAGAAAATGGAATTATCAAGTCAAAAGAAAAATTATATATTTAACGGAGCAAAACATGTCGCTCCAATTTGGAGTAAAAGCGAGCAAGCACAAATAGGCCAACCAAACTACCAGTCATTATTAGCAAATAGTTAATAACTTGCCTAAAAGGTCTCTGAACACATACCCCAAGATAGAACAAAAAAAAAAATTAAAGGAAAAAGAAGCAGCCACCCCACCCCCCACATTCTCTTGTCAACTTAGAATCATTTTAGGACTTTTCATCAAACTTTCAAAAGTTGCTAATCTTTTCATGTAATCCATAAGCAAATCTAACAAGGGAAACTAAGGCGATGGGCTTCCTTCAAGTATGAGGACTATAATCTGCCAAGCCAACAGAGGCACCATTGCAGAATGTCTAGGCCATCTCTGTTACTCAGACATATGGCTCCTTAAAGGATAAATTTTATTTTAAATATGTGAACCTTGAGACCCACAGTGACATCAGAAACATAACCATAGCAAAATAATATTAATATGTGCTGTTTGATTGGAAAAAGTTTTATAAAACCAGAGTAGAAAACAAAAGGCTGAAAGAAAAAGATGAAGAAAAATGCAAGTATATGGAACACCCAAACCCAAACCGCTATGAAGTGTAAACCATTAAATCCTACAAATGCTAAATACAACAGTACACAATTCAAAAATTAAAGCTAAAAATCATTGATCAAGTATACAATTGTCATAGTCATAGATAATGCATCTGTTCCATTTCTCTTTGATGCAAAAGTGCATTCTAAAGGCAAAGTTTCAAGCAAAAGATTCTTTACTTATACCAAGGGGTATTGCCAATTGTCCATGATTTGGATTAAAATCTGAGTGGATAATAACAAATATAACTCAGAAACATTTAGAAGTTCTCACTTTGAAATCATTCATAGATATATTTTGTTACTGGCGATAAATATCAATCTACTCGCTTCCAATCTTCAAAACTAATTCATGTACTAGTGGACAGAGAGCAGGTGTTGCATTTGAAAATCGCAAAGGAACTGATGTCATCAAAGAGATGGTATTAAAGGTAATGTGTGCAAAGGTGGCAGGGGCTATAATGTTGTGGTGTTAGTTGGGCTGAGAAGAGGACAGTTGAGTGGGTGTTGGTTATAAATATATATTGGTAAAGCGAGAACTTGTGAGTGTTTTGAAAGATATAAGAGCAACAAATGCTGCATTATTATACACCGATGCATAAAAGTAATAGAATAATGAAATCCATGCACATATATAAACACACGCATATATCAACAAAGTGTTGGTGTAGTTCACACTTTAACAAAAAACTACACTAAACTAAGAACATTGTTGCACTAAGAACAACTTCGAATGTTTGAGGAGAAATATGTTTAGACTTCAGCTAAAAAAATTCCCAGAAAAAATTAAAAATATCTACAAACTTGTACAACTCCATGGCAGTTTTTAGGCCTAAAACAACGAGTCTATCAACAACCAATATACTGTTTATATTCCATCGCTTCATAGGAATATAGAAAGGAAGAACATCGAAATATCTTGAACTCCTGACTCTTTCCTGCTGGGCTGTTACATAGATTGTTGAACACATCACCATCTTCTTTTTCTTTTCTTTTTAGAATATAATAATATATGACCATCTGGAATCCTGGACTATCTTTAATAGTTTCTTACTTGTATCTTCAATTCAATTAGTAAAGTGCTCAAGTATCAACATAAACTATATATTAAAGATAGCCTCAGATAACAACTGGTAGCAAATTAACCCAAAAAAATTGAACTTGTTAAGCAGATATCTGAAACAGCATCACCCAGGAAGACATTGCATTGAAGATGTAAGCAGTTTACTTGTACACATTCTGAGACCTAGAAAAGTAAAATACCTATGAGGAACGAGAGTGGCGGCGACGCCGTTCTGGAGGCGGATCTCGGCAATGTCGGCAGCAGCAACAGAGGAAAGATTGACATGGGTAGTCAAAAGAAGATTGCGGTGGATCAAGAAACCCGTACCGTTGGAGATTCTGGCCATGGCCGGGGTCTTGCTGGAGAAAATGGCGGCTTTCATTCTCTCGGTTTTGGATAGGCCTTTGCAGAAGCACCATGACTCTCCCAAAACACCCATTGTTGAGTTGATTTTGTGTTAATGGAATTGGATCTATTCTAGCCTAGGCTCATTTGATTTTCATGCGTGGTAAATTAGCAGTGCAGTGCAGTGCAGACAAGAAGACGAGATGGTCGTGAAATGAGTAAAGGAAGGGTCTGTCAGTCTGTGTATTTTTTTAGCTGGAATTACTAGATAAAAATACAAATATGCTCTCTGTGGGACTGTGTCACGATTTTCAGACCCATTTTTATTTTTTATTTATTTATTATTATTATTATTTTGTTATGTTCAAATCACAGGACTTAGGACTAGTTGTCCGCACGCTAGGCTAATTGCTTGAGCTTAGTATGCATTCAAATCCTCTTATCTCAAGTGATATGTACCTCTCCTTTCACGATAGCGGTGGAAGGTTGGAGTCTCACTATACATATCAGTAAGTTTGGGTTTTGTAAAAGCCTGTGTGGTCAATTTTCTCTTCGATATTATGAGAGTAAATGCTTAGACTGTGTATGTAATATTTTGATGACGGTTATCACGTTACATGCAACTTGAGCAGTCCATGATTTTCACCCGTGATCTTTGTCTACTCTGTCTTATTTTTGTAAAATAAGTGTGTTTTCATAATAAAAGCTTTGTAATTTATGTCTGTTTTCAGATATGTCTTATCCATAAAACTCTTTGAAAAGCATCAAACAATCAACCAACAAACATCACAAACATATGTTCTATTAAACAAGAGCACAATTGTTCTTAACAAATTTCACAAATAAAATAAAATGAACAACTTTTAAAATTAAAAGTATTATATATATATATAAGCATATAAACATTAGCGGTCTATAACAAAAAAAAAAAAAAAAAAAAAAAAAAAAAAAAAAAGTGAAAGAAGTTAAAATAAAAAAACAATATCAAATAAAACAATTCTCCATTGGCAATGTAAATAAGAACGAAAGATTTCGTTTGTTTATCTATACTCTCAAATCAACTAAACAACACTAAAAAAAAATCAAACGAACTTCATTTATGATAATTAAAAATAATAAAAGATAAAATCATTACTCAACCACACCATAATCAAAGTCATATATGAGTGTGGCTCTATGTAAATATAATCAATATCAAATTACCCACTTTTGGGGTGGAAATAAGGGGTTTTGTCACTCTTTTAAGCTGATGTTTCATGAGTGTCACCACCTTAATAACTTAAGTTTTAAAGGTACCAAAGTAAGTAAACTTCCAAAAATACCCTTACTTTACATATATTTTTTATTTACTTTTCAATTTTTCAATTTTTTATTTTATTTTTTCATCTTATTATCGGAACCTCCATTGGAGGTCGATTAAGAAGATGAAAACAAAATTTGGTAAAATTTTTCAAGTAATTTTTGAGACTTTTCAAGTATTTTCGAGACTTTTCAGGTATTTCCGAGACTTTTCAGGCAGAATCTGAGACTCTTTGGTAATTTTCGAAACTTTCTGGGAAAAAATGAAAATTTTCAATTTTTTTGTTTCATTTTCTTCCTTGAAACTAGATATGCACATTTTCCCCCGGATCCCCAAATCTCCACGTCTTCAAAATTTGGGAAATGAGTGGGGATGGGGATGATTATCATCCCCAAATTGAAATGGGGATAGGGATGGGGAGACCCTCCCCCATCCCCATTTTCTTATTTTTTCCCCATAAATATATTGAAATGGGGATGGAGGGAGCCATTTCCCCATTTCCCCATTTCCCCAAAAACATATATAAATATAATTGTATATATATATATGTATTAATGTATATTTTTTAATTTTTTTTATTTCTTGAAAACCCTAACTATATAAACTCATTTGAAACACTTTATTTTTGTAATGGATTTTATTTTGTATTTGTAATGCACTAATGGATTTTATTTGGTATTTGTAATGGAATGTTTGTTTTTTTTAAAAAAAAAATTGAAATTTTTAGTAAAACGGGGAAATAGGGAAACGAGGGAATGGGGGAAACAGGGAAACGTAGAAAAACAGGGAAAAACAGGGGAAATGGAGAACTAGGGTTGGGGATAGAGATACCTCCCCCCAAAATTCCCCATCTGGGAAAATGGATAGGGATGGGGGAAGGGTCTTGAAAGTGGGGATAGGGATGGAGGGACCTATATCCATCTCTATTTCCCCAATGTGCATCTCTACTTGAAACCTCTATTTGAGGTCGATTTCGACCACCAATGAAGGCCAATTGGAGGTCATTCACCTCCATTAATGGAGAATTTTGAAAAGAAAAAAAAAAAACCAAAATAATGAAAAAGGTTACGCGGGGTCATTTTTGGAAGGAACTCATTTTAGCTCCCATTTAAACTTAAATTATTAAATGAGTTTTAAAATGCTGCATCAAAAAGGTACTAAATAATTTGTGAACCCCATTTTTGGGTATGAGTCTTGTTCAACAACTGAGTGCAATTTTTAGGTTTTGTCTTGGTAATTTGAATTAATTTGGGGTAGAGTTTTTATACTCATGTTATACTTTTATAGAGACATGCAAACATTAATATTATTGTCGGTTTTCTACCTTTATTCTAAAAGAAAATTATAATATTTTGACTAATTATAAAAAACAAATAAAAACTTTACTAACTATATTTTAATTATAAAAAAAAATTAAAATTATATTTTACACATATACTTTAACTAATTATAAAAACTTTTAAGTGCATAATTAATTTTATGATGCAAAATATAATAAAAAAAAAAAACAAATAAAATTTTAAAATCTTGTATATACGTATGAATGCTTTTGTCAAGTTTCATAAACATTAACCATGATTTTGTTTTTTATTCGTTTGAGAAAATATTTTTCTTGACATGAGAAATATAATTTTGTTACAACAAAATATATATTATATTTACAAGTTAATGAAATTCTTTTAAAATAAAAGTTAATAAAAGTTTTTCATAATTATGTAATATCCATAAAAGTCCATAAACTCCGCGTAAATCATCCATTTAAAGAAGTCTTTTGAAATCTAAATTGAATAGAACCCCCCTTAGTCATGATTATTGGTAGTCTTCCTAAAAAAATGTATATACACATTTCATTTATATATAAATATGATGACATAATTTATCTGTCTTATCCAGAAAAAATAATTGTTTAAAATGTTAAAATCTATAATATTTTAATGATGACTCATTGATTATTATATCATCTTCAATCAAAAGTATAATTGAAATAACTTTACCTATAAGTATATAATTAATTATGAGTAACGTTGGATGTCCCAATTTTTTTCTCAAATTCTGTCCCAATTTTTTTCTCAAATTCTATCCCAAATGATGTGACACATGAGATGTCAACATCATATCAGTTACCATATAATCTCAACTAATGCTAGACAACCCAAAAATATAGCCTAAATTTTAACCCAAATGATGTGGCAAGTGATTTTTTCATTAACCACATTATATCATGTTGTGTGTGGTGATGACAACTCACTTGCCACATCATTTAGGTTGAAATTTGGGCTAAATTTTTGGGTTGTCTAGCATTACTCTATAATCTCTTTATTTATAAGATGCTGACATCTCACGTGTCACATCATTTGTGACAGAATTTGAGAATAAAAATTGGGACGTCTAGTATTACTCATTAGTTGAAAGGAGTTTAGAATCAATAGTAACTAAGGGGATTTCTATATACAACCGAGGTCACGGCACCGCCGTGGCCCCGTAGTGCAAAAAATTGAAAAAAAGTATACGGGGCCCCATGTTTTTTTTCTCTTTTTTACACTACGGGGCCGCAGCGGTTCCGCATCCCCGGTTGTATATATATATTTTTTGAGTAACTAATTATATATTAGTTACTATTTTTGGGTCTTAATTATAAATTAGTTACAATTTTTGGGTCTTAATTATATATTAGTTACTATTTAGAGAAGTATGATGATTGAATCACATCTCCATGACTAAGTGTATGTTTAGTATGGTTTTGGTAGAGGTTAAAAGTAATTTTTTTTAATGTTAGAAGTTGTTTTAAGGGTTTTTTTATTTTATTTTATTTTATTTTATTTTATCTTTTATCTTTTTTATTTTTTATGGAAAATTTCAAAAGCAGCTTTTTTAATCTAAAAAAAGTCATTTTGTGTCTATTGGAAGAAGCCCAAATTTTGGGTTCTCCCAAGAAACTATTTTTGAGCTTTTTTAATATATTTGCATTGTCAATTCTATCCTCTTTGAATTTTAAATATTTCATCATATACCCCTTATATTACACAACCTTATTATATTTGAATACTTATTTAACATCATTTCTGTCTCCTTATCTTTATTGGCGCTCAAACTACAAGTTTTCATTTATCACATGTAAGTTCAAATCAACACTTTAAATTTATTTTTTTGATAACCATAAACAATAATATATATATATGTTTACTGTTTATTCGTTATGAAATTATATATATATATATATATATATGTGTGTGTGTGTGTGTTGATTTTTTTATAAAAAAACAAAAAACAAAAAACTCATCTACTTGGGATTAAAAAAAAAATCATATACCGTACTTTTGTATTTATGTGTGTGTGTGTGTATATATGTATGTTTGGTTGATTTATTTATTTATTTTTTTTAAAAAAAACTCATCTACCTAGGTCCTATGATTAAAAAAAAAAAAAAAATCATATTGGGAGCACTTTACCCCTTAGTGGGCCGACCCGGTGGAAGTCCAGATTAGTCGGGGTGTGGTCTTGGCTGATTGCATCGTATGGTGGATCCGCCCCACCCGGAAACTGGATGATGTAAACCAAAAATAAATAAATAAATAAATAAAAATCATATACCTGTACTTTTGTATCTGTGATATATTTTTTTATTGTGATTTTCTTAAAACTCATTTACCTATGATTTGTTTTATTAAAAAAAAAAAAAAAAAACTCATGTGTTTGTAATTTTTGTTTTTTAAACCTCATGTTATTTCTTAAAACTCATATATTTGTGATTTTTTTTTTTAATTCATGTACCTGTGATATTTTTATTTTTTTTAAAAAAAACCTCATGTATTTGTTATGTACCTTTGATTTTTTATTTATTTATTTATTATTTTTTTAAAACTCATGTATCCATGAATTTTATTTAAACTCAAATACTTTTGATTTTGTTACGTATTTATGTATCTGTGATTGTTGAAGGATATTGATATATTTGTTATATACTTTTGATCTTTAAATAAAAAAATAAATAAATAAATAAAACCTAATGTATCTGTGACTGTTTTTTAAACTTAAGTAGTGTTTCCCGTGTTTGTGATTTTTTTTTTTTAAACTCAAGTACTTGTGATTTTGTTATGTATTTGAAGAATATTGATGTGTTTGTTATTTGCTTATGAATTTTTTTTTTAACTCATGTATATGTGATTGTTTTTTCAACTCAAGTACTTGTGTATTGTGATTGTTGAAGAACATTGATGTGTTTGTTATTTATTTGTGATTATTTTTTTAACTAAAGTACTTGTGATTTTGTTATGTACTTGTGTATATGTAATTGCCTATTTATATAATACCTTTGATTTGGTACCAGTTGATTTGGTAATCTTTTTTATTTCCTTAGAGTCATAATTTACAAATCAATTATTTATGCCCTTATTTGTAATTTATCACAACCAAAAACTTTTAGAAATATAATATCAAACAATCTAGTTATTGAAAAGCACTTCTGTAACTGAATACCAAACAACATATAGCTTTTTGTTAGAAGCTTAACTCCTTAGAAGCTCAACTCCAAAAAGATTACTCTAGAAGCAATTTGAAAAATCATACCAAACATACCCTAAATCAACTAAATGGACCATTTCTTAAGTTATTTCTTCAAACTAGATATTTTCGACTCAACACCTAATTGCTTTGGAGGGGTTTAATGCATAGTATTTTTATTTTATTTTATTTTATTTATTTATTTATATTTTTATAGATGATATTAACAAGCAAATTATGTTCACTTAAATTTAAATTTAAGTTAAAAAATTAAGTCAGATATATTTTCACCCAAAAGGCCAAAAGTAATATCAAGGTTACATTTTTCTTTTATATATTTTTTTAAAAAGGGTTATATTTTTAAATTTATTAGCAGTTTCACTACAATGTACATTGGATGAAGCCAAGTGACAACAATAACTTTAATTAAGAGCAAATAACTCTACATCTCCTTGAGGTTTGCCTTTTTACTGGCGGAAATACTTTTATCAACAAGTGACACTGACCTCCTATATCATTAATCAACATCTATTAAAGTTAATTGTTGATCAAATTTGATTGTTAAAAACATAAAAATACCCATGACATAATAATTTAACCCAAAAAAAAAAAAAACAGAATTTTAGAAAAATTTATTAAGAAAACATTATGGACCATTTAAAAAAAGATGAAGGTGGAGATCCATTTTACATCTCCACCAATCTAGAATGGATCTCCATAGATATACATATGGATATCCATGAAAAGGGAGGCGACCCTCCCTTACCAAGATCTCCATCGCGATGGACATCCCCTCGAGTATCTCTATCGGTGATGCAAATCCGTAGGTGGAGATCCATCTCCATTTCCTTTTATTATTATTGTTTTAAAGTTTTTTAATATTTCTATTTAAAAAGAATATATTTATATTATTATTTTTTAAAATTTTAATACTAACAACCAATATTTTTTGACCATTACGTGTTAATGTTGATTGACAAACGATAGAGGAGTTCAATGTTAAATTTTAGCAAAGTTGTTTTTAGTTGATTGACTAACAGTAGAGAAGTTCAATGTTAATTTGTAGCAAAGTTGTTTTCACATGTAAAAAGACAAAACTCATGGAGGTTTAGTGTTATTGCTCTTTAATTAATCACTAAAGGACAGCTAGGGCCTAACATAAGTAATGAGTTTCTCAGCAGAAAAATATTAGAGGGGATGGGAGGGTCTCTCTCTCTCTCTCTCTCTCTCTCTCTCTCTATTCTATTCTTTACTAGTGTGCATTGTGCAAACATGAGTGACTAAATTTTGAGTGGACATATCATGTGATTCAATAATTGCATGAAAATGTTAGGTTGCAAAGAAAATATTATACAATTTTAGATTTGGATATTTCATTTAATATTATGCATGTGCTTCTCCAAAGGCAGTATGAATACGGACAATTGATTCACCCTTCATATCATGAAGAGTCCCTTTAAATTGATCGATAATGTCATTTTTTTTTCTTCAATTGATTGCTTATTGCTCGAAGTTTAGAAATTAGAATTATATAAAATAAAATAAAAAATTCAAATTGCAACGAGTGCCATACAGAAAATTTTTAGTTGTAGTCCATGTGATTAAATATTAAATTTATTAAGATATAGAGAAAATTCTAAATAATAAAAAAAAAAATCTCTGTTTAAAAAAAAATCTAGAGGCATATCACCTATCATCAAAGATGGTAGTGCACCTTCCTTCCACGGTAGTAGTGAGAGGTTCTAATCACACCATACGCATTTTACAAACATGTGTCAGGAATTTTCTCCCGATTTGTGAGAGTGGTTATTCAGGCCACATATTATATATATATATATATATTGTGTTATCTTGGCTGGTCTTGATAATTATAATTGTAATAGTTGTAACTTGTAATAGTTTTTTTTTTAAAAAATCTAGAGTAAATTCGTTACATTTTTTTTATACCATCCGCAGTGCAACGATTGAAAATTTCCTTACTTTATCCCTCAAATTAGTGTAAAATTTAAATTAATTAAACCCCAATAACTTTTAAAAAAAAAAAATGTCCATAAATTACAAGATTACCCCTGAAATTAGTTTTTTATTTAAAAAACCTTGAAACTTGAAATCATGACCTAAATTGAAATGTTCAAACTTGAAATCATGCCTAAATTGAAAATATTGAAACTTGAAATATGGACTAAATTGAAATTATGCTTAGGTTTTTTTTCCCCCATTTTCTTCTTCTTCTTCTTCCTCAAATTAGGTTTAGTTTAGGTTTTTTTAATTTCTCGTTTTTATTGCAGCCACGTCGTCGGAGATCCCTTCACGGAGCCATCGGCCATCGCCTAGACCAGCGACGTTGACGAACCAGCGGCGCACGAAGGCATCGCCTGGTTGTCGCACGAACCAGCGGCGCTGGTTCGTGCGACGGCTAGGCGATGCCTTCGTACGCGCTGGTTCATCACGTCCGACGGCTCTGCTGGTCCAGGCAACGTCCGGGAGAGAGAGCGGAGGGAGAGAGCAGTAGAGAGAGATGATCGAGAGAGAGAGCAGATCGGGAGAGAGAGATTATCGGGAGAGAGAGCAGAGGAGAGAGAAGGAGAAAGAGAGGAAAGAAGGAGAGAGAGAAAGAGTTTTGGGGAGGTTTTTATATGAGGGATTTTTAGTAATTTCTCAAAAAAATGGTTATAAATGATTAAAATTTCGTTTGTGGTTAAAATCGAATTTCCCCTAATATTTTTGGTCATTCTGAGTAATTTCCACTATTTAACTTTCTTCTTTCCCTCCACAAAGTTTCTCTCTTTACCCTTTTCTTTATTTTTTTCTCTTTTATCTTTCTCTCTCTAAGCATTACTATTATTATTATTATTATTATTATTATTATTATTATTTTAATAAACCTTGTTCTTCTCGTTGAAACGATTCCAACGACATATTATGAGTGCAAATCTAATATCATTTGTGAAATTGTGTATAATGCGAATACAATTAATCTAGAGGGATGAATAGGTTATTTACCAATTAATTACCAATTTTCGATTAGTTAACGTTAATGGCAAACAACACTATAAAAATTGCAGTTCCAGACTGGTTCATTTTTTTTTTAGCCGTTGGAGGCCCAACGATTAGTTTTAATGACTGTTGGAGGCCCAACGGTCAGTTTTTTTTTTTTTTTTTTTTGGGTTATTGGCCCTAGTCCCCCCTAACCTTTATACGAATTTGCATTTTACCCCATGAACTTTTTTTTAGACGTTAAACCCTCTAAACTTTCATTTATTAACAAAACTTCATTTTACCCCATGAACTTTTTTTTAGACGTTAAACCCCCTAAACTTTCATTTATTAACAAAACTTGATTTGTCAATTAATGAGAGTTTTAGGGTGTTTAACGCCTAAAAAAAAGTTCATGAGTAAAATACAAACTCACGTAAAGTTCATAGGGGACCAGTGCCAATAACCCTTTTTTTTTTTTCTTAAAATAAAGGTTCGAAATCGTAGGGAATCCGAATTGGAATTGAAACTGGAATTGAGTGAACTGAAATCGAATTCAGAACCGGTTCCCCTACAATTCAGTTACAGTTCCTTTCGATTCTGGTTCCTAAAGAACCGGAATTGCCGGTTCGGAACATGAACCAAATTGCGGTCACCTCTAACTAGAGGGGATCTTAATAAAAATAAAAAATAAAAAATTAATGTAATACTTAAAAAAAAAACCCATATTAACCATGAGCTATGGTGTGGTTGGTCACCACACCCCTAGTGAGGCAAATGGTTCGGGCATTGCCCGAATTCGAACCCCACTGAAAGCACCTCATGACCAGGCTTTACTGACCTCCCGACCGAAGCGGGGATTAGTCATACTCGTTAATGATCGGAATGAGGGATATCTCGTGGTCTAACAAAAAAAAAAAAAAGGGTAATTGGCACAGATGCCCCCTGAACTCTTCAAAAAGTTACATTGTGCCCCCTAAACTTTTTTTTTTCGGCACTAAACCCTTGAACTCTCGTAAATTGGCAATCGCTGAAGGAATCTACCCCCTGGTGAGGGGGCAAATTACTTCAGCGATTGCCAAATTACAAGAGTTCAAGGGGTTTAATGGCGAAAAAAAAATTCAGGGGGTAAGGTGCAAATTCGGGTATAGTTCAGGGGGTATCCATGCCAATTAGCCAAAAAAAAAAAAAACCATATTATTCTTTTTTAATTAATAAATATATATATATATATATATTTTTTGATAAGTGCATCAAGGATTCATTTATACGCAATTGAACGTTTATTTTTTATTTTTTATTTTCTATTTTCATTCAGCAGGACAATCCTAATCGCGATCTGGAATAGGTTAAATTAAAATCTGTATCCAAACAATAGCCATCGCTCCCAAAACCAAATAAATCAGTGTCTTGATTGTGGAATCTAGATTTGAATTCCGGTTGTGTAGAAGCATGGGCACAAACAGCGGAAACGACGTGGAAGCGGGGTTCGCGAAGCTGCAAGGTGAGGACTTTGAGTATTATATGCAGACATACTCGATAATACTGGGTCGAAACTCGAAGAAGTCGACGGTGGACGTGGACCTGTCAAGCCTAGGCGGGGGGATGAACATATCCCGTCACCATGCGCGCATATTCTACGATTTCACGCGGCGTCGTTTCGCTCTGGAAGTTCTGGGGAAGAACGGGTGCCTGGTGGAAGGAGTGCTGCACCTGCCGGGTAATCCGCCGGTGAAATTAGATTCGCAAGACTTGTTGCAAATTGGAGACAAAGAATTTTACTTTCTTTTGCCAGTGAGGAGTATATTGGGGCCCACCAGGCATTATTATGGCTACGGGGCTACCAAGAAAGGCAGAGGGAGGGAGTATTATGAAGACGACTTTGAGGACGATGACGACGGGAGTAGTGGCAAGAAGCTCAGGAGAGATGGACCCTTTGAACCCTATTCTTCTGCTGCCAAGCCTGGCTTGTCTGGATCATTGGGTTAGTATTCATTTTTTATCTCTATATTTTTTTTTTGGAATGGTAGAAACATATGGTTGTTTTATGTTTTACAAACAATATATAGGTAAAGTTAGTAAAATTCCCTTGGTATTTGAGAGCTACTGTGAAGCCCTAATGTGTGATTCATTCCACCTTAATTTGTTGCACCATTACCATTCTTACCAGTGTTGAACATGCACTATTGTTATCAGCTTTTCCAGAATTAACAAAACTTATTTAAAAATGGCATTGAATAGCAACATTACATACATTATACTGAGGGTTACAAACTATTTGTGCCACAATTCTTAGAATTGATTATGGTGGATTGATGGAAGTTTAGAATTCGCAATAGAATGAGCAACAAGTTTTATTGCTTTAGATGTATCATGTATTAGAATGAAGTGAGAAGTAGTTAACCCATATAATATGGATTAAAGCTAGTTTTGTATTGTAATAATAACTAAAGATTGCAATTAACGCCAGTAAAGAATCTAGATAACTGATAATAAAGCAATTAAAGCCTATAGGGAAAGTGAATAGACTAATCATGCAACAACCACACTGATCAAAATTTAAAGCAATAAAAATAATGAGCATGCAAAAAGCCCTCACAACACACAAGGGAAAAACCACAAGTTCATGTCCAGGCAAAATGCTTGGACTAATTAGACCGCAATCACCTGATTCCTACGCCCAATTATTTATATCACCAATAATCTTCAACTGTTCCAGCTTCACAGTAGATCTCCACTTACCTCCCATGAGAAGGTAATTTGCTTGTCTTTTGGATCTCCAATCCAAAGCATAAGCAAAGGAATCTCAGGATGAACAGTTTGAGTTTTAATCTAATGCAAATCTTAAAAATCTCAAATGGAGTTTGAAAAATGTGAAAAAGACTCTATTAGTGCTAGATGAATTAAAGCATGAAAACTATTTTCATCTAGAACTAATTTTGCAAATCAGAACTCCAAGAATAGTCATCAATGATAAAAAACTTTGGATTCAAAGGCAAAACTTTAAAGCTCTCCTCAAAGTGTCAGACCAATACTAAAGTATTTAAAAATTTGTTTAAATATGAGAAAGAAAAACCCTCGACGTTCTAAAGATTTCCTATTGATCTTTCCACTTTTAGCTGGCAGGGTCCCTAAATTATCCAAAAAAGCTCAATTCGGTCATTCTGCTAGTCGATAGTTAGACAAACTTAACAATTTGGACAGTATTTTTGTCTTATAACCAATGTTTAAAAAACCAAATTGAGGCAGCGTCTCAGCCGCCTCAAGGTCAAAAGCGCCTCAAGGTCAAAAGCGCCTTGAGTCGGCCGCCTCAACCTTGAACCTACTTGAACCCAGCTCAAACCCATGAGGTGTGATCTCCTCAATGCGATTTTTGCCTTGGGTTGGTTGGGGTAGTGCGTGGTGGTGGCAGTCCCTTGAGTTGGCAGACTTCAACTTTTTTTTTTTTTAAAAAAAAAAAAAAACCCCACTATATAACCCTTAAGCAGTTTGAGGTGGTGGCAGTCCTTGAGTCAGCAGATTTCAATTTTTATTTTTATTTTTAAATCCCCACTGTATAACCAAAGAAACCCAAAGTTCCTATTTACTACAAAAAGTTGGTACTTTCTTCTCTCCAAATCACCCTCACCTATCCAAGACTCCAATAAACAAGACCTAAACATTTATCACTAGGATGATATTTTGGGTCCATATTTCAAGCCACTAAACATCTTTTATTTTGCATTTTTGCCATGTTTTTTTTTTTTTTTTTTTTTTTTTTTTTTGTTAATAATGTTGAACACTGTTAGTTGATGTCTGAGCATGAAAAATCATGGTTGAGCCGCAACTTAAAAACATGCAGAAAGTAAAGGAATTTTGGTCATGCTTAAGTGCTGCCAAGGTAGGCTTAAGCCTTACATAATAGAAAGTAGAAACTCTAAAAGCAGTGATGTTCAAACCTAAAAACATACTCTGGAGCTTTAATACTCCATAAATCAAACTAATAAGTTATTCATACCCTCACATATGTGCATTGCATTTCTTTGCTTCAATGTGTTGAGATTCCTTTAGTTCTGATCTTGGACATCTAGGCACGACTATTCATAAGTTTTGACTTGCAAAAATAGTGCTTGATCAAAATCTTTTCCATGCTTTAATTCATGTAGCACTACATAGAGTCATTTTCTCAGTCTTCATTCTATTTGAGACTTTGGGTTGTCAAAAATTTGCTTTGGTTTTTCCAATCAGACTATTAATCTTGAGATTTCTTTGCTTATGCCTTGGGCTGGAAGTAAAGTTTTGTATTTGTTAACAACTTAAACTGTTGGAATAGTGGTAAGTGCTTGATCCTAACAGCCATTGTAATAAAAAAGAAGTGATTTTAAATGCCATAATTAGAGCATGGTCCTCTCCCTTAAAATTGTGAATCTTGATAAGAATTAGCTAGTGATTGTTAAACTGAATTCACCTTTTGGGTCCTTTGCAAGGTTTTAACTACACAAGTTCTGTTTTCTTCTTTTATTCAAGGAATCACCTTTTCTTACTCTATTCAAGGTGTCCGTGGTTCTTCCTTGGTTTTTAATTTTCTTTACCTTATTAATCTATTTGGTTGTTTGGTCGGTACTAGCTAGTTCAACTGATTAAGTCTCTTATGGGTTATAAGAGATCATAAAAAGAACAAACTCCACTTGTATCAGAGTTGGGGAGGGGTATGCTTTTCCATTTTTGAGGGTTGGGCTGGGGTTACAAGATTAAAAATATTTGGGGTGGCTTAGCCCCTGTTCGCTACCATTTTGAAATTGTTCAATTTTGAAACTTGAAAAACATGAACTATTTGTTAGTTGAATTTGGAAATCATTTTTTCATGAATACAAAATCCATTCTTCAAAGCTGATCTAAGATTGAGAAAGTGTTCATATAGGACTTTTTCAGCATGTTTACAAAATCAACTTGTCATATATTTGGAAATATAGGAAATACTCTAGAGCCTTGCCCTCTCTTCTTCTAGTCTCCTCCTATCTCTCCTTGCAGTGTTTTACTCGGGCCAGATACAATCTTATATCAATTACTCTGATAACAAGAGTGGAGCAAAGTTTGATTTTCTTAGGCTTTCGCATTATCATTGTTTCTTAAGCTAAGAAACTCCAAAGAGTGCATGGTACAGAGGAGTTAGTTGTTCAAGGATGATGCTATGGGGGAGGGTTTGGTTTTGTTCTGATCTTGACAGTTCATTGAAGAACCATTAGAAGGAGAGACTGTATGGTGAACTAAATTTGTATGTGGGTGACAAAATGGGTTTTGGTGAGTGATTGAGTGAAATCCATTAAAGTGAGCATTTGTTTTTTAATTTATGTGAAATTATAAATTTTTAGGTGGAGATGGTTTAATATACCAAAAATAGTGGTGATTCCATCTCATGAGTTGATTGTTCTATCATGTGTTCATTATATAATTTTGATAGGAATGCTCATATTGGAATATTGGTGTTTTTAATATTTTTCGTACTTGTATTTTGCGTCTGATTAATGTCTTTTTTGTCGAGAAAAGTAGTATTTGTTATTTTGTCTCATGTTTTTTCATTATAACTTTTAGACAAAAGGATGCTAGCAATGTAAATTTAGTCCATTAGATTATGTTAGTTAAATAAACAACAAAAGTTTAAGGAAAATAAAGTCAACCTTATACAGTAGGCGGGTATGGGTAGCTTTTTGTTGAAACAGTTCCTCAAATAGTTTTCCCAGTTGCATATTTGTGTTCACTGTCTGTATATTTTAGAAACTTATTCAAAGTACATTTGAAAACGTATTCACAGATTATAAAGATGTGAAGTTCAATTCTTCATTTCATTTTATGAAACTTTTCAAATTTTTCCAAATGTTACAGACTTACAGAAGAACATATTAGTTTTATGTAAGAAATTTATGCTGGAGAAGTTTTTCCTTGAAATAAGGTGTGCTAGTGGATGTAAAATGGTTCAATTGGTATCTAAGTAAATGCTTTGAACCTCTATTTCTTTATGGGTTTAATGTCCTATCCAATTGCATTTGTCTTCTGCAATAATTTCCGTTCCTCCCTCATTTCTTAACCTTAAAATTCCACTGCCTCCATAGATTTTAAGAAGACACATAGGTCTGATAATATGCTCTTTGATGGCTTGTTATAACATTCAATGCCTGCAGAAAAGAAGGCAGAGGGAAGGTCAAGGATTGATCGTGAATCTGACAATCAGCAACTTCTGCTGTTGGAAGAAAAGGATGTGGTATCATCTGTAGCTACGGTCCTCTCTGATCTTTGTGGTCCTGGAGAATGGATGCCTATGGAAAAACTTTATAATGAGGTTTGTTTTGTATTGTTTTGTTTTATTTTATTTTTAATATATATATATATAAAAAAAATCAACTATCCTGAACTGGTATTGGAAATATAAATAATGTTAACCTCCCTGTAATCTCTGTGGTTTTCTAACCCTTTGAAGTTTTTTTCTTCTTCTTTTAAGTTAGTGGAGCAATACCGTAATGTCTGGCATCATAGTCGTGTGAGGAGGTATCTCACATCTGAGGACTGGCCTGGTCCTGAATCCAAGGAAAAACCATGGTACGGCCTGCTTATGTTGCTGAGGAAATATCCAGAACACTTTGTGATCAACACAAGGTCCAAGGGCCGGGTAACATTAGAGTTTGTGTCTCTGGTCTCACTGCTTTCATAATCTCATGGAAACATCGTAGTGTACTACTTGACAGTCTATTTGTGTAATGGAAATATGGCGGCTTGCATTCTTTTTGTAGCATTGTTGTGAATTTTGATCCAGCGTGTTGGGGTGATCTGTGCCTCTGTACTCTTGTTTGGAAACATGTTGTCAATTGTGCTTTCCTTTTGACATGATCTTTCTTTTTTGTAAATGGTATGTTGGTAATAGAAATTGCAATCCTTATATTAAGACAGAACATCTGCTTTTTAACTGTTCACCTTGTTGTGTTGAGATTGAAGATGCAAGATTTCTTCAGCCTTTTAAAAAGTAGTGAGAAAAGAACATATAATTGGAAGGGATGGTTAAAAATGCAGCCACACTTAGGAGACCTATATCATTTCCTTACCTTTTTAAAGTATGTGATTGATCGTTGATAAAGTGATAATGGAAAACTAATTACATTTTAATCACAAGAAAATGACGAGGTAATAAGAGGATCTAAATCCCATTGAGGAGGAGTGAATGGTCACTTAGAGAAGTATTTTTACCCGAACAAATTTTCCTAGATCATGAAATGTTCCGGATTGATGGTTAATTGCAGCTCTTTTCATTTAAAGATTATATTTTGTGTCAGAAAATACTCAGTAAAGATCAAGCTAATGGCCCTCCTGTCACTGGCCATAAAATCCTGTAAATGGCCACAAATTGCCTGCTTCATAATTCTTCATTTTCCATCGACCACTCAAGACTCTACTCAATTAGTAGATAATAATCTCAATTATTATGTCAGCTAATCTCAAAAAATGGTGAAAGATCACCTTACAATCTTTTAACCAAAAAATATAGTTCCTTCAAACATCAAAGTTCACCCTAACAGCTGAACAAAGAGTGTCTAAAAACATTATTTTTTACTGAAAAGAAGCACACTTATTCAGATTCTTCTTTGTTTAATTTACCAAGCCTTTGTGCATATAGCTGTTTTTCCCCAGCTTGTTTTGCAGCAAGGGCTTCATCATCAAGTATTTGTATGGGCGACCACTCTGGTAACTTCAACCAATCACCTTTCTTCTGAGATTCTTTAAACTTCAATAACATGGGTTTTAGTCTGAGAGTAGCATAATCAACTGTTGTCCCCGCTACAGCGAAGATAAATGAGTAACGTAGTGCACCCCGCTGACCACCTACAATGACAAGTCAACAAAGGGAGAAGGAATGTAAAATCAACGACAGAATAGTACAAGGTGACAGAGATTTTAGCAGCACAATTTTCATTTAGGTCCGGTTAAAGTCCTTGGTATTATCTATAACAGAGCACAGTCTAAATTGAACTTCTCAGCATAAAAAACTGTTAAACCAAAGCTGTTGCCTAAGTAACCTGAACTGCTAGGTCACAGAGAAATAGAGCAAGCTGAATCTTCTCGGAATAGTTTTTGACCAAGAACATGGGAGAGAGAGATTCATAACTTTACCTTGAAGACGCCCAAGAACAGCACCACTACCAAAGCCTGCAATTGCTGAGTTTAATAGATCATCAGGTCCTGTTTTTCGACTTGCTCTGACAAATTCACGTGCTCCTGCAAGATTAAAGAAACTTTTGAAGTTTCTAATTTTTAAGCAAAGTGGTGCACACAAAAAATATATAGGTCCTTCAACCGGATGTCAGTGTAATTTATCGGCAGCTCCCTTCTTATTTTCCAGACAAAATAAGAGCCGAGTAATGGTATAGAAACGGTGGTTCTATGTGCACCAGTCCTAACAAGTACTCTATTTTCAGCACTTTGCTTTAATAAGAAGTTGCACCTATTTCCATGTGCTCATTAGTAATAATAAAATTAAAGTTTTCATAGAGGCAGATAATAATATTAAAAACTTTGAGGTAACAGAAATCATAATCAATTTATATTGAAGAAAAATAGGCAGTTCATAAAATATCTCATCACTAGGAACCTATGAATCTTGAATTCAGTCATGAAAAAGATACTCAAAGGGAGCAGCATCAATAAAAAAAGTATATACTGCAAAATATAACAATCCTAATTATAAAAGGCTTAGATTTAGGCAAAAAGTTAGGGCTAGGCCAAGAACAATTCCTAATTACTGATAGAAATGCCGCGCACTGAATCATCAAGAAGGGCTGTCCAAGTTGTTAATGAAACAACACTTGCACAAATTGCCATCACAAACAACACCAAAATAAATATATATTATTCAGTAAGATTGGAATTTAAAGGGGTTTTAACTGCAATACCACAATAGCAAGCGGTGACAATGGCAAAATTAGTAGCATAGGTGGCACAAATATTAGCAAGGCCGTGAACTTTTCGATGCCTTGAAACCAAACCAACTCCTCCACCAGCAATCCCTGATCATCCCAAACCAAAAAGAGAAAGAGAAATCAAACTACAAGCATAAATAATTAAATATATATGGGTACAATTGAAATGAAGAGAAAGAGAGAGACCTGCAACAAGAGTTGAAACGAAGATGCGTGAGGATGATGATGAAGCCTCTCCTTCTAAGGGTTTTGAATCGCCAGAGGACATTTGATTTATTATTTTTTTTCTTTAGTATTCAATGTTTAAAGTGAATCAACTTACACAGTTCACCAGAAACTACAAGACGAGGTCGTAAAACTAAGGATTCTGATTTCTCAGTCCAAATCCAATGCTTTATTTACGCCTACAGGGTACAGGCTAACTTCAACTCCCCCAACTTTTACTTTTAAATTTTAATACACAAATCACAATTTTCAGTTTTTGTTTTGTGTTTCTATCAAGGGCAAATTTCATTTTACCCCTATTCATTAGCTTTTCATTCTTTTTAATAATGTTTGCGTTTTTGGTTATCGTGGTCCTTAATGGCCTCTCTTCTTATGGAATTATGGAAAGTCATTGAAGCAGTAACAATAGTTTCCTATCTGTCCTACTCCATAACATCCAACAAATAGACCGTTAGAACCAACAAGTTAGCCATAGGTGTGTCACGCAGTTGGGGAGAACAGACGGATAGGTGTCTGGACGAAGTATGAGATCCTCGATACCAAAAAAAGAAAAGAAAAAAAAAAGAAATAGTTACTTATCAAACTTATAATTAGGAATGTGTTGTAAAATTGTGTAGGGCTAAATTCTTTAGAAACTCTCACAAAACCATGCATATGTTCATGGCTAAAACGAACATAACAATGAGAATTAAAATGTGTTAGGTAATATTCTTGTGTAAGGTATGTTCTCGTTTACTAAAAGGCATAACTATTCAAAGACATCATGTCTATTGATCAACTTGTAACGTAAACATACATTTACAAGGGAAGGTTCAAAAGTTAACACCTACCTATCCTATGCAGGTTTCGACCGTTGAACTTTATCACCAGGTCATAAACATTTTTCGTTTATTCTCATCTCCTAGGTCAATTTCATTCATGTGGAAAATTGTTAGAAAAATGGTTTGGATACCCATTATAAGGCTCGATTTTCATTGAGATCGATTTCATTTTAATGATTGGTCAATATGTGTTCGTGTTCTCTTATGTGGGAACATCGAAATGATATACTCATATGCTAAATTGATGCTCAAAGTGCATCCAATGAGTTGGGAAAAATTATGAGTCCGACATTGGTGGGAAACAAATGCTTTGTTAAGTATATATATGATCACTTGTATATTAGCTTGCAAGCAAATGCTTTGTTAGAGGCTCTCTCTCGTGCGTAAAGAGGGGGTGTGAATCACGGACCGTTGGTTCAACTACTTGTGTGCAAGCGCGCATCCTACAGACGTGAATGTCACAACAGTTCGAACTGTGATTGTGTATCTGTGGCACGGTTTTGCTACTTTTCCTCCTTTGAATTCATTCCTTATATTGCCTTATGTTTTCAGTCCTCATTACACTAAAATTAAGGCAAATGAAATTACTCTCTCTTTTGTCTCTTTGTTCTTAGTTTTTAGAGTGTTTTTCAATTTAGAGTGATCGGTTCAAACATACTATCAAGTTCTTTGGTGTTACTACTAGAGAATCGTTTTATCTCGTGAGACAAACACCAAACACATACGGTGAAGGACAAATTTGTCTCAAAAATACCGTGTGAAACACAAGCCTCGGTTTTGGATTCATTTTGAACCAAATTTCACTTAGATTTACGATTCATACAACTTGTATTGTATTTGATCTATATTTCATCTTATGTTCGTTATTTGTAATCCCGTGATAACATAGTTGACTAAAAATTAAAATAACAAAAATAATTAAAAAAACAATTATTATTATTTTTTAAATAATTGAGGCCACCACTACAGGTGTCCTCCATGGTGGAAGTCGTCCTCCTCCTGATTCGACGGAATGAAAATCTTTGTAATGTCACGTTTATTGGCTTTGGTTTTGGAAATCTCTCTTCATCCACACGCACACACACACACATATATATATATATATATAGTATAACCACTTTGTACGAAAGATTGACCAAGAGTTGATTATTTGATTAGGATTTTTAGTCCTTTATAGTAATTTCCTCCATGGATAAATTAGTAATAAAAAAATTAATTAAAAGAGATTCTTTTGACAATTCAATTTGTTCTATTTACACTTCATTTTTAAAGAAATTCCATTCTAAAAATTTTAATTTTTAAACAAATTCTAAAGAAACTCCATTTTATTTTAATATTATCCATTATTATTTTTGAATTTTAATTTTAATTTTAACATATAGCAAAACCAATCTCCATTATGTTCCTACGTCCTCCTTAAGACTAGATGCATATAGTGTAAATTTTAGCTTCACTAATTACCAGCATAAACATATTAATATAATTAAAATTAATAATTTATTAATTATTTTAAAAAAATTCATCACTTGGCATTCAATCTTCACAAATGAAACATCCCAAGATACCTAACTCTTAAGGGAATTATCAACCCAAGATAATACTTTGTAGTTTGCACCAAAGAAAACTCTGGTTCCAGAAAGGAAAATGGAAGACTATATATATATAGACATATAGTATATAGCTTTGCATCTACGAATGATGTATCTATCTAATAATACTTCTAACTCTTTATTGCATTAAGCCTATAAGTATCTGCTTCCGAATCAACGTCGCCATCTACCGTATGAGTTGCCCTAATAGGGGCATTTATACATGAAAAAATGAATGCTAGTCATCTCTACTAACTTAATCTCATACACTAAACATCTTATTCAGGAGGCTGATGAGTCTGCTCCTGCCTCTTCTGAAGCTGAGAACCCACCGATTCCTTGTTTGCTGTCCCGGTCACTGGTTTCCATTCGAGACTCTGACCTCTTCTGTGACCCACTGCCAAGTCTTCTTTTGAACTCTGAAATTATAATTAACACCATGTCCGTTAACATATCTATTGGATGAAATTTCTCATTAAGCCAGGAAAGAAGAAAAAAAATATTACTCTTATTAGTAATTGAACGGCGGGTGTATGCCAAGAATTCATCCCATTTGAACCTCCTCAGTTCTTGTTTCTCCTCCTCTGAGAGCTCAAAGTTGGGTTCTCTCCCACACATGAAAGCGGCTCTGTATAGATTCAGACAAAATTATGAGTTTATATTATCTATTAGCACTGTTAGGTAAACAAATACAAATCGCATGGGAGCTCCAACTCAGGACCTCTAGGTGAAATTGATTCTTATATATGATGTTCAAGCTTGCAGATAAAGGTCCAAACAATAATATTAAACACTTTAATATAACCCCTCACTTGCAGACCAATGAGCTTATCAAGTCGACCTACAAGTACATGGGAGTTCAAATTGAGTACTTCCTAGAAAAACTAAAAACTTAAGCTTTTATGTCACAATGATATCTTGACACGTGATGCTTGTTTAAATTTGTCTAACCAATTAGAATTTTTCACTTAGCCACCTCAATACGATGAGAATGAGATGGATCAGTACTAGCATGTGGTAATTTGAGAGAAGATGATATAATAGATGCCTAATCCCTGAAAGTTTTAGAAAACCCAAGGAAAAAGGCCAAACCAAAGCCAATATGAAAATCTTTTTTTTTTTTCTTTCTATGATATCTTTTCCCGCATTCAGGTTAAAATCACACGAACACACACATTTGCACTTGTAAGCTAATTCACAAGGAGACATGGGCCTTGTATTCTTAGATGGAACAATAGCAGTTTTGCTGCCAACTATAGAAGTTTTGAAAGCAAACACTGAGTTGGGAAAGTACCAAAGAAGATGTTCAAGGAGTGACCATACGTCAAGATCCTATTTTCCGTAACAAGGGAAGAGAAGAATATTTTCCTCTTCTCTTATTATAAAGTATAAAGAAAAAGTCAAGCACATCAACCTACATGCCCTCACTCAAACATATGCATGTATGCATGTATACATGCATATATTCTTATTTCTTAAGCATGTCTACTGTGATAACCTTGCACATGCTGTGAAATTTTGATGAGGACTATATTTATCTAAATAAAATCAGTGTTTTTGCAGAAATCAATAGCAATGTGTAACTTGTATTAGAGCAGAACAATTATAATTTAGAGGAATAACAATCATTAATATAATGATTGTTATTATAAGCTTGTTTAAGTTAACTTTATTACCTATCATACAACCGAGCAGCCTCTTCTTGTGAGCCGACGGTCCCCAAGTGGATTTGTTTCTTGTCCACTTTTATTGCTGCCTGCCATTTCATATTTTTGAAGTAGACACCTCTCATTAGACATGGTTCCTGGTTTTGAACTTGCTTCCTTCTATGTCGCTTTCGGCGTTTGATTGGTAGCCCTATGAAAGAAAGAATCATACAATAGCTTTAGCAAAAACGATGCTTGACAGACAGAAATCTCAACAGCATTATATTCACAACAGTATCTATAAGTGTTGAAGCCGAACATCAATCACAGCATTGTCTCAAATATCGAATCTCCAATCAACAGTTCTAATATAATCTCTTATTTCAAGGTAATGGTTTTCCATAACATCAGAACTAAACTCACAATGAAGTATTTCTTAATGATCTATTTGTTGGGGATTCTACTCATTATGTTACAGAGAATGAATATATAAGCTTGACATGTAAACACTAAACAGACAACCAACCTGATGCACTTTATTACGTCAATCATATGCCAGCTGCAACTTACTGATTAGGGAATAAAGCTTCTCAGCATTGATTTCACTTAGTATCTTATTATGCCAAATTTAGAGACACATATGTGAGTAGCAGCAGTTGAGACCAAATAATCACTGTGCTTGCTCTACTCTTGGTTTGCAAACATTCCTTACTTAAATTAGAGAAAATGTAAAAACTTTACAACTTTGGCCTTTGTCAATATTTTAAGGAAAATTCAAATGTAAATAATGATACTGTAGCTTCTTTTTATCCATTTTCTAACCAGACATAAAACACATTCAGTAAATATTGAGAAAACAAAGTAAAAATTAGAGCAAAATCAAAATGCAGGAACAACTGAGAAATGTTGAAGCTCAAAAGCTTGGTTACATACAGAAAATAAAATAAAATTCATTCATCCAGAAGAAAGATGATGTTTTATGCATCTCAAAACTTTTCCTACTTCCTACGTGAGCCCTTACAATGCTTATCTTATTTCATGCCTCAAAGTGTTATTGAGCTGGAACAACCGAGCAGAGCATAAAGCCATAAACACTGTAAAATAGAATGGTTGGTGAGAGTTCTCCATTTCCAGTTGAATTTCAACTAAAGATCACGTTATAAATTCACTGAAAATGCTTTCATACTAGTTAGAATATGCTGCATTATATTCTGAGTATGGCAACCCAACTTATAATTATGAGACATTGTTTAGATCTTTCATAAATTGATTTTGTGTTGCCTGGTCTTTGGCATCATAAAACATAGAAGTTTCAAAAGTATTCCTCCTTAACCCATTCAAGGGATAAATGCTGATTTAGAAGTTTACTTGCTCTCAAAATCCCAAAACCAATAATTTGATTGAGAATTTGTACAGGTTGCTTCAGAATTATGATGAAAGTATCAGCGAATAACCAAAGTCCAAAAGATTTCTCAATTTCTTTTTCAACTATTAGTAGCATCCCAATCATTGAATGCAAGTTTTGATTGTAAAACCAGAAAAAAAAAAAAAAATTTAATTAGAGTTAAATGACATGATGTAGAGGCCCCAGTTTGTATGCATGTCATTTACAAGGCACCAACTCCATCGATATTTGAAAAAGATAAGAAAAAAAAATAACCATTGGTCATTCGGCACATTATCTGGAACTGTAATTACAATTTGACACAAATGAAAAAAATTAGATTTGGTGTATTTGAATGTATGCATACAAGAGAGGGACAGAAAGATAGAGATGTAATCCAACAATTTCGTCAATTTGAAGTACAATGAAGAATAGTTTACTAGAAGAAAATCTTAATGGTCTTTGTAGAGGCAGTTATAGCTAATTTTCATGTCTACTTGGTCATTACAAATGGAGAATATTAGAAAAGAAAAATTCTCTAAACTGACAAACCTGAAAATGATTGAAAAAGCTGCTCTTCTTTTGGTTGATTATTCTGCTCCTCTGGTGAGCTTGAACCAAATACATTTGATGGTGGTACTTTTGAAATGGCTTTCTGGGAAATAGCATTTAATAATATAAATGTACGTATAAATTATGATATGTAGATAACCTACAACTCATGCAACTTACTAGTTATCTGTTACATAATTACAGTATGTAATAATAAGCACCTGAATTTTTTTTTAATGGATTTACCAAAGGAGAAATGCATCTGGTTCATATCTATGCAGATGTAATTAAAGCAACCATGGACAGCAAGAATGATGGAATAGAATGTCAAGTATGTTTGTCAAACAACAAACAGTCAGTTCAAAAACAAACAGCTATTTTACCTTCTAGGTCAAAGTTACTACAAATCAAGAGAACAGCAGGTCAATATGCCAAGCACGGAGGCACTCCCAGAACCTTTGAGGTTGACAACTCTAACAGGCTCTGTGATTTCAGCCACTAAGAACAATATTACACTAATGAACTTTGGACACTATGGATGTCCAAGTCTGCAATTGATTGACCAATTGTCAACCAGTAGGAGACTCATTTTAACAAGAACTTAATCTTACCAAATGAGATGGCCATTTCACCACTCTTCCTCTAAATTAACAGGGTAAATCCAAGATGCACATTTACAGGTACAGGAGAAAAGAGAAAATTATTACTATCTACATGTTTGAATTTGCTTTCCGTAAAAAAATTTAACCCTTAAGAATGAAAATGCTATTTTGCTAAAATGACTTGATAGAAACCGAATATATTGAGTAACAGGATTCAACTCCACCTTAGTTTTTCTTCCTATAGATAACTCTGATATAAGATTGCTAAGTAATGCTATGACAAAATACTATAATATAACTACCCAAACAACAAAAACGCCAACCAATAACAAATAAATGTGTTAGTAATCACCAAGCAATTTAAAGCATCAAACTTCACTTATATATAAGCACAGCAAGTCCCCAATATTTTAGGAGAAGACATGCCCCTATTATTAGTTATGGGTTAAATTAGCAGACCCTCTTCCTTTGACATAAGTTTTCAATCGTTAGATCAGAGCACTTTGGCAATTGCATCTAACATGTGTTGTCTTCTATATGCATTTATCCTATGCGTCAAATGCAATCCACCCACTAAAATGCATCGTCTAATGTTGTACAACTTGTGTAAAAATTTATGCAAAAGAATAGGGTTTTTGATCCTGCCCCATTAGTTATAATATGCATCTCAAAAAAAAAATGAATGGAGAGAAATTTGATGTAAACAACTACATAATGCTATGTGCTTTGTTTTTCCTTAGTACACACAAAAATTCACTTTCAAACCCCATTCCAACCCACCACAATACAGATGCTTCACATTTTGTGATTTGACAACATTGGCAACAACCAATATAATAGACAAAAGTGCACACAATACAAAACCATAATTGATGCAAGAAAAAATCAATGAAAATGGCAATTATCTCATATCAATGCATGTTCTACCTAAAGTATGTGATAATTAGCATCATAGATCACAATACTTCCTTACCACCTGTGGCCGGCTGATATCATCCGATGGAATAGGATGCACGCTAACAGGTCTCACATTGTGGTTCAAGTTCTCAGGATCAGTACCATTTTCAGTATTCCTAGGATGTGGAGCCAGAAAAGAACTTTTTCCTGCAAATGCACACCAAATTTGGTGAATATAATTATTTAAGCTTGAAGTAGATCCATTAAAGAAAAAACCTAATTCTTTGGAAATGGAAAAGACAATTTATGTATATCATTACGTGTATAGTCTTGCAAACTGCTAATGTTTAATAAGAGCACTTTTATATGTAGTGGCACAATTCAACTGATGCTTACCAGAGCAGAATCCCAGGAGCTTACGCCTTCTTAAACTCACCATAATGAGTCCAAATAATGCTACAACGCACAATGGTTAGTTGATGTCCTTTAAAATATATCCCTGTGCTCCTAGGATCACAAAAGCTGGACCAAACAAAGATGCATGAGAAAGTGAAGTTCAAAATGGGAAACAGCACTATGTTAAAACTACCTTGCAAGGAATGAAAATAGTAATTAGTGTCCCAGAAGCACATGACATAGTATAATGAAAAACATTCAGAAGAGAATGCTGATAGCTATATAAAACAACACCAGAAGATATGTACTTCTCAAGTCAACTTATGAAAACAGGGAAATTGTACGTACAGACACAACTGAATCCTATAGCCTAATGCACCAAAACTCTATTCATTTGGGGCACACTTGAGAGCTTAATGCATATATAAGCCTACAAAGAACTTTGTTGAAACGTTTTAGCGTGTGTTGCTACACATAAACAAAGTAAACTACACGGGGAAAATCTGGAAAAGCAAATTTATAATATTAAGCAAAGTTCCAACGCCAATTGACATTATAATAAAAACTTTTACAATGTGAGAGCTAGACAACTTTTTTCACATCTAATATGTCTCCAGCTAAAGAGGACTCGCACCGAATGAATACTCGTGTTTGTTAGCTCGTTCCAATTCGCAAACAAAGCAGCTAGATATCTCAACACTCAGTTAAAAAATCATCAATGAAAAATTAACAACGGATCCCACCAAATTGGAGCTAGATTTGATATGCAGTTATAACTTGAGTGAACTTAAGAAACCAACATGATTGATTGATTGATACTTATACCTCACCAAACATTGCTAGATGTGATTACAATGAGAAGCAAGAAACCAGTACCAACCTTCCATGAATGTTTTTCTATCATCCCCATTTGAGTCAAGCAAGAGTTAATTGAAAATTAAAATAGAACACACAAATCATTCAGAATTGGGACAAAGTAAATTGCCCAAAGTGTTTCTTGGAAAATAATTGTAAGTCTCTCTCCTTGGAAACCAAGTCAACCCCACCAACCTACCACCTTTCATTGAAGATAAACCCAAACCCACTTAAAAAAAACCCAAATACAGTCTCAAACGAGAAGGAAGAACACATAATCAAGAGAACCCAGAAATTAAAACAATAAATACATATATAAATAAAAAGACCTTGGCGTTTAAACCCAGCAAAGCAGAGAATGGCCGTGACTCAACAAGACTGAGTAGATAAGCCAGGCATGTACAATCATAAAAAGCCAAGAAACCACAACCCTTATAGAGAGATGATAAAATAAAGTCATTGTTTGTACCTGAGAGAGAGAGAGAGAAGAAAAGGTGGTGGTTGAGGGAGCGTAGAAACCGAGGAGAGAGAGAGAGAAAGAGAGAGGGGTTTTAGTTGAAATCTAAAAAAGGGATTAGGAATTGAGAAAGGGAAGGTGGCTGGTATGTTTAGCGAGATTGATTTGTATCATAATTCATATGTGTGTGTAAACAGTGTTTGTAGCTCATGCATCATCTACCACCTTTTCTTTTTGTTTTTGTTTTTATGTTTGCCATTCTTACGATGATATAGAGAGAGAGAGGGGGTGGTTGTGCTGCTCAAGGTTTTTGCTATTCGGATGGATATAAAGAGAAGTTGAAGTTGAATTAGAAAAAATTAGAGAGAGAGAGAGGGGCACAAGAACGTATGCTTTTCTATGTACTTTTAGTCAATCTCACATATTCCTATTTTGCCCTTTTCAACCTATCCAACTTCCACGCCGACTAGGTCTTTTTTTAAGCATGCTATGTCTTTTACCTTTTTGCCCTTATATATTATTCTGGGTAATTTCCTTCTCTTCTTTGTTTTTCTTGTTAACATATCTCTATTTTTATCAATCATCTTTGGATTTTTGGTAGAAAATGTAATTGATTAAAAAGGTGAAACCAAAATTAGACCCGTCTTTGGATAATGCCTTTTTATTTATTTATTTATTGTTCACTTAGAGTAGGTCCAATTAAGGTTGAAAATATCGGTAACGGTGGAAATATTGGTACTACGATTTAGTAGAAATATCGATAAAAATATGAATATCAACAAACATTGACATAAAATTTATGAAAAGTATGAAAATTTGACTAAAAACATTATAAAAAAAAGTTAATTAAACTTTTTAAAAAGTTAAAGCAATCAATAATCTAAAAAAAAACATATTATATTTGTTTTCAAATACGTATAATATCTAATAACTATGATATTTAAAATAAAATAAAAAAACTTATGAGAATCTTGATGGAAAATAATAAAAAAGAAAGTACAACATGATTTCATAAATTATAGTTATAGATTGTTAATTGATTCGTTCAGAGTCTATTAACATCAACGAATTTGGATAATCTGTTGAGCTTTCTTTGTCGTGGCCTATATAGATCTGTTGACATGTGTAATCAATGGTTGTAATTTATTTTATTTATTTATTTCACTTTCATTATTTTTAAATGCAGAGTTTTATTCTCAAGTGCTTTAGATGAGGAAAAAGATCAACACATCAGAAGATCTTGATCCTTACATATACAAAGTAAAATATGACTATTTGAGTACATAATTTGTTTAATCATAAAAAATAAACAAAAAGATAGATAATAATATTAGGGAATATCATAAATTTATAACTTTATAATGACGGTTTACGGATATTTCCAGATATTTTCGGAAATTTTCACGATATTAATATTTTACAGAAATATCGTGGATATTTCTAAAATATTTTTATGGAAAGGATATTTTTAAGGAAATGATATTATACCGCATATCTTTATCGTATCGATAAGGAAATATCAGGGATTTTTTCGATTTTTCAATCATTAGGTCCAATTAGACTACTATGATTCATTATTCTCTTTTATAGCTACCTCTCAACCTCGAATGAGAAACAAGTTACGCATTCCGGTGGAATCGTTTATAGGAAATTTAATCAATGGTTAATTTATTGGATAATCTTTTGGTTGGCCAATGCAGTTTCGTGCCAAGTTTGTGGTATTTGGGATTTTCATTCAGAGTTCATGACATCACGTGTGTTATATAGGTCGAGTCATATCGCGATACAAATTATCTTAATGAGATTTGTGAGAGAAAAAAATAATAATAATAACGTATAGACTTGAAAATTTCGTATTTTGATAATGACATAGATATAGTTGATAATTTCGTTTTAAAAAAATATATATTAACAAATAAATAAATAAATAAATAAAATGAGTGGGGATTCAATAGACTCCTTAAAGAGTCTGATTGAGTTTTCTACGGCCTTAAAAGGTTTACGAATTGAGTTTGTTTACAATTGTTTGGTTGGGTTTTTGAGATTGTCTATTTTAAATTGAGTGGATACCAGTAGAGTTTAAACATTTACTATGTAAAAACTCATGGGGAAGTATATACATTTTCTTAAAAAAAAAAAAAAATCTACCAACCAAATAACTAATTTTCTTTTTTTAAAAAAACTTTATTTATAATAGATCTATTACAAATAGATCATTTACCAATAGAGATTTTTCAAAAGCTCGATCAACCAAACAAGTTCTTAGAGTCCAGTTGGCCATTTGATAGCAATACTATGTAATGAATTGATGTTGTGCTTGGATGAGTCATTCAATTAGTAAGCAATGCTTTTTCTTCTTTCTTTCTTTTTTTGAGCTTTTACTCATGATTTTGTGCAATATATGCAAATGAAATGAATAATCACCGTAGATGGGAATGTCTAATGTCTTGTTATTGAACAAGTCAATCAAAAAATGCCATTGATGATTGATCAAATGAATTATGTTTGCAATCCATCAAACTAGGCGGAAAGTATGTGATTTAGTCAATGATCTGATGTCCCATCAAGTTATTTGTGTTATATATATATATATATATATTTATTTACGATATCTATTAATCTGAGACCATGTATTTTTTTTTAAAAGCTTTCGTCATGGGTAGGATTCGAGTCGTTAATCTGGGAGTCATTTGTCCAAACCCAAAATTTGTTCATCTATCAGCCGATTTACGCCCCTGATGGCATGTGTTATTTGTTATACAAAAAGAAAAGGCCATGAAGATATATGTGACTGTATTAAATACGTCTTGGAAGGTATCTACATTACTCAAATCTTATCGTGATATTTAAATGGACAGCAGGGACCATAAGGTAAGCTGGTAAGGGCCTTCTGTTGGAGTTGGGACTATAATCATTAATCATTAATCATTAATCAAGCAAGCATATTCAATTTTTTATTTTTAGTTTTTATTTTTTTAGGGTACATTGGGTTGTTGTGACAATGTTAAATTCCATAATTTTATTGTAATACGCCCCTGATTAAAGATGGCAAACTATTAAGTATGAGCCTATAGATTGTGGGTTGAAATATAGGCATGGATGGATGACATTTGAGAAGCAAAAAGGGCGAAAGTGTAAAATGAACTGAGTAGAAGTGAAGTGGCGTGTGCGACGGTGACGGTGACGGTGAGAGTGGGGAATAAGAGGAATTGTTTAGGGCAGTCAAAGACTCAAAAGGGCAATGAGCGAATTAATATTAAGTAGACAAGGAAGGGCACCGACGAAGATTTGATTGGATGGGCGGCCTACCATACGTCCATACCACTGTGGCACTCTCTCAACCCTAACTCTTCCCAATTTACCTTTTTAACCCCACCTTCTTCTTCTAAACACGTTTCACTTCAAGCTTACTAATACCTAGAACCCAGAGGTGACCGCGGTTTGGTTCCGATTCCAAACTGGCAGTTCCAGTTCTTTAGGGAACTAGAATTGAACTGGAACCGAACTGCAAGGGAACCGATTCCGGTTCCTTACAGTTCCAAACTTTTTTTAAAAAAAAAAAAAATTTAAATTATAAAATAAAAAAATAATTATTAGAAAATTGGAGAATTGAGAGAGAATTGAAATGGGAGGGGGTATTTACAGGAAAAGTGTTTGAAATAAAAAAAAATTATTTTTTAAAAAATCAACCGTTGGGCCTCAAACGGCTAAATTATTATTACATATATATTTTTAAAAGTAACCGGTCTAGAATTGCCATTCCAAAATATTTAGAACCAGAATCAAAACCTTATAGGTCTCGATTTAGGTTTCGGTTCGGTTCTTCAGCCCACGGTTCCGGTTTGAAATCGAACCGTGGTCACCTCTACCAATACCACCATTTAAGGGACCCATGAATTTTAAATAGGTGGGACATTTGAACAAAATAACAATTATATAAAAAGAATAATGAGATTTTATTTATATATATGATAAAATAAAACAAATAGAATACTTACTTAAGATAAAAGTAATAAAAACAAAAAACACAATATTAATAAATAAATAATAACAAGAAAAACAACATAAACGATAAAAAATAACAATATTTATTATCAAAATAATAAATTACAATCTAATTTAATAATAAGAAATTTTGATTTGTATTTATAATGAATTCACTTTAAATTTATATAAAAATAATTGATTAATAAATATTACTAGATGTGTTTTTCAATTTTTTATTCTTCTATGGTATTAAATTCACAATATACAATCACATGAGAAAAAAAAAAACGAGTTATAATATTTAAATTTATAGGTACATGAATTAAAAAAAAAAAATCACAGATACATTAGTTTTTTTAAAAATCATAGATATATGAGTTAAAAAAATAAAATAAATTCACATGTACTTCAGTTTAAGAAAAAAAAAATCACAAATAAATGAGTTTTAAAAAAAATAATAAAAAATCACACATACATGCATGAGTTTAAAAACAAAATCACAGGTACTAAATTCTTAAAAAAAAATAACAAATACAAGAGTATTTTTTTAAAAAAATCACAGGTACATGAATTTTTTTATTTTATTTTTTAAAATATCATATGTAGATTAGTTTAAAACATTGCAAATACATAACAAATCAACCAAGCATATAAACTTGACGAAATAGACAAATCTAACCTATTTTTGAAATCAAAATTCACTTTTAACCTTGTTTTCAAAATAAAGCCATAATCAACAAAAATTTCAAAAAACCATTCAAAACTAACCTGAAAATGATGAAAATGCCCATACTATTTTTTTCTTCTTCTCTTTCTTTCTTCTCGTGTAGTTCTTCACTTTCTCTCTCTAAAATCCCTTTATCTTCCTTCTGGTTCCTCTCTTGTCTTCAATCTTGGAAAACCATGTAAATGTCACCATAAAACTTGCATCTACTCTTTATTTCCCTTATTTCTACTTTATTTTTACTTCATCTCAAAATTGAATTTCATAAGTTCGAAACTAAAGTTCACAAACATGCATAAGAGCCACACAAACTCAAATTTGAAGTTATCGAATCGAAATTATTGTTTCTGGAAACTTGAATCTTCTTGATATCACTTCTTAAACCATACGGTGAGTTTTTAATGCTTTAAATAGCTTATAAATGTTTGTAATGCTTTAAACAATATTTCATGGGTTTTGATGCTATTTTAGACTATGTCATGGTTTTTAAAATCAATTTTGAGTTTTAGAAAATTTTAGGTTTTTGATGGTTGCATGATAGCCAACTATGTAATATTTCATAGTTTATAATGTAACATAATATTTCTTCAATTTTTGGGTTTCTAATGAACACTATATGATAATTTGCTATGTAATATATGTTCATCATGTAACATGTCTGACATGTTACATTATAGTATATCATGTAATATATTGCTTGCCATGTAATGTTTGTGTTGTTATCATTTGATATTTGTTTATCAAAGGAACATTAATTCTTCATGTAATATTTTAGTTAGAATATCATGTAATATGCAATGTGTCATGTAATATGTTATTAAGTTTATCATGTAATATAAGTTAGCTTATCATGTGATATGTAACTCATCATGTAATATTTGTCTACAACTTTTCTAATTTACGTGTATCACTAAATTTACAGTTATGTATGTTTGTAGATTTATATAAAATTCGATGGATATTAGGAGGATGACAAGTATGTTGGTGTAGAATCAAGATGGCTTGTTGTGTCTAAGAGCATTTCCAACAGTCTCCCTTGGAGACTCCCTTACTTAAGGGTGTATGTTATAGTAAGGGACTATTAAGGGAGTATGTGCTCCAACATTACTCCCTTAAATAGCCACTTTAATAATTTTTATTTATTATTTAAATGTTAGATATTGTGTGTTAAATATTAGATATTATTTGTCAATTATGAGTTTTAAATATATGGAGTTTTTCAAGAAAATAAAATAATCTTAAATAGGTGGAGCCCACTTTAAGGGGGTCTGAAAACACCCATTAATTAAGGGAGTGAACTCTACTAGAACAAAATTAAGGGAACCATTTAGGGACCTATTGGAGCTCTAAAAATGCACTTACTCCCTTAATTAAGCTAAGATATGTCTTCAAGGGAGATTGTTGGAGATGCTTTAAGGACCTTATAACATACAACAAGTTGGTATGTTAATATTTATTGGGTACACGCAAGATGGGTCCAAACCCAATTCTATGGCCTTGGCCCATGAAGCCCAACCCAACACATGTTAATAACCACTTACATCAGTTATTGTAGATAACTGCCTATGTAGTTATTCTACAGACACCACTTATGCAGTAAGTGAGTAAAGATAGGACATTGTGATATAAAAGGCAGTGTGGCTGTAAGTGGAGATTAACATACGTGAAATACAGAGAAAAGAGAGAAATAGAAAATAGAGGATTCTTATACTGTGGTTTGAGATTGAGTTCCATTAATTGGTGACTCTTTCCTGACCCGTGAAACATTCTGTGATCGTTCCAGAACCGAAGAAAGGTATGTAATCTGATTACTTTCTTCTTATGTTATTATATGAATTATAATCATCATTGGTATCAGAGCCTGAAAGAATGTTTTCTGGTTAAGAATTTTGTGTGTGTGTGTTTATGATATGCATGGATCACTGTTTTAATGTTAGTTGTTGAATAACATGTAAAACTAATTGATAATTATGTTGGATTTATTATATACACAATGTATGTGTTTTATAATACCATGAAATCATATTTTTTGTTTGTTTGATCCATATGATACAATTTTTTTTTTCTGCTTTATGTAACAGTGTATATGAAACTATGTGGCTTATTATTTTTGAAATCATACAATCATCATTTTTGTGTGATTTTTTGATGCCATACGTTTTTCCATTATGTTGAATGCCATGAATTTTTTTTATTTTTTTATTTTCTTGGCTATTAATGAATTCTCATATATGCTTTACTGTAATTTTAAGAATTGCATGAATAGAACTTTTTTTTTTTTTTTTTTTTTTTTTTTTAAGTTTCGAATTCATTAAAATTGTATGTAATATGCTTATTATTATATATGAATTGTTTTATTTGTGTTATATGCCGTGGAAACTTCAAATTTTCGCATATGAACATTAAGACATAAAGCCCTAAAATCGAGACTTTGAGAGAGTCGTAGAGGATTATAATATTCATAATTTGTTGTCAATCTAGTATCGTTAGAAACTAGAGATCCCAAGCTTTCCAAAGACACCGCAATTGCAAAATTTGGTCTAGTAACGAGTGAGAACGAGTCGATTGAAAACTAGGTCGGGAACAAAATTTTTCCAGATTTTTTAAAAAAGGTTGAAGATGATTGAACAGTACCACGTGCAGGGCCGGCCCATGGGGGCAGCAAACCCAGCAATTTGTTGGGGCCCCCAAATGGTCCATTCTCCTTTTTCTTCTTTTGGGGCCTCAAGTCCAATTTATTTTAGTTTAAGAAGGGTCCAATTTCAAACATTGCTTTGCTTTTTTTAATAAGACCCAATTATCCATATCTAGTTCAATTTAATATAAATAAACTTCAAAGCCCAATTGAATTCTAACATATCATATTTAGTTTTACATCATTTGAGTCAAAATTGTATGAGTCCAATTGATTATATATATATATATATATATTTAAAGAGAGTCCAATTGAATTACTAACCTAATCAAAATCGCTGCCCACTCTCATTGACTGGCTTCCTTTCCCATTTCGATTTGCTTCCAATAAGCTGTGTGTCTCACCTCTCAATGTCTCATTTTATTTTATTTCTGAAAATAGTCCACCATTTCTTGTAATTTACAAAATCAATTGCTTTTATTTTTGAAGTATGTGTGAATTTAGTTATCATCTCTCACCTCTCAATGAAGAATTATTTATTTAATTTTTTTTTATGTTAATGATAACAATTTTTATATGGGGCCCCAATTTTTGTTAATATTATTAAATGGCTTGAGCCTCAAAATATCTGGAGACAACCCTGACCACGTGCTATTAGGGGCGGCGAGTGTACTTCACCCCAGACCCATTTTTCAAAACCAAGGGCATTAATGGAATTAGGATGTAATTTGGAGTCGGATGGCATTTTTTCCGGTGAGCATACGAGTCTGGGAAGGTGGCGCGTGTTCTACATGCGCCTCCACGTAAAAACACGCGCCTCCTCTACGTGTGTGAATGTGCATTACAGTTTGCACTGTTGAAATGTGGTCAACCCAGAGAGTGACACGTGTCGGGGATTTGTCAGCAATGACACGTGGTCCAATCCCCTGATGCCACATGGCATAGACGTGTCACACAAAAAAATGGTAGACCGTTTCCGGTGATCAGAGCGGTTTCTGACGACGGTTACCAGCAACCAAAACAGTACCGACGTCAGACCATCACCGGTCCTTTTTTCGGTGCCGGTTCACCTGCCGGATAGGTTTCTGATGCTGTTTTCGGCTATTGACCAAATTTTTCGACGCCATTTTCTACCACAAACCATTTTTTTCCAGTGACTTTTTCGGCAACCCAAAGCGGTTTTTCGGCAGCCGATAGCAGTTTTCTGGCTACAGATGGCGGTTTTCCGGCAAAAAAAAAGAAAAGGAATTTTTATTTTTAATTTTTCTTTTTCCATTGATTGTTTTTCGCTACAATGGGAGTTGAACATAAACCCAATAAATTTTAAAAGTTCTTTTTTTTTTACTAACAAATTTATTAATGGGTGTCTATTTTTCTTTTCTTTGTAGATTGAGGAAATGTGTAACCATAGCTCATCTGATACTGATCCTCAGGAGGAGTACAATCCTCAAGAGGAGTACTCACCACAATCGGTAGAAAATATTTCACCATTGTTAGATGAATTTGATCCTCAAGAGGAGTATGATCCTCAAGTGGAGTACTCACCACAATTGGTAGAGGATTATTCACCATTGTCGGATGACTCTGATCCTCAAGAGGAGTACTCACCACAATCGGTAGAGGATTATTCACCATTGTCGGATCACTCTAATCCTCAAGAGGAGAACTCACCACTATCGGTGGAGGAATATTCACCACATTCGGTAGAAGATTATTCACCATTTGCAGATGAAATGTCCATAGAGGAAAATACTATTGAAGAGTATACACTTGGGACACTTGAGGACGATGAAAGTCAACAATCTCCAAGGATAGAGATGGATGAAGCATATATTGAAGGGTTCAGGAATTTCGAAATGCTATTAGCTGAGTTCATAAACAAACTAGAAGATCAGAAAATGGATTTTAGCACTAGTCTTTATGAACAGTTGTTAAGTTTTGGGGATCTCATCGTTTCTGAATGGCCTTGGAGTGATGGTGGGTTAGAATCTATTTGGAAAGAAATTATTCATGCCTTACTTAAGGTTCTACCAGAAGAGCTACGACAACATAATTATGTAATACTTACTTTGTTAGAAGCAGATGTTCTTACCACATTTAATAAAACTTTAGAAGTCATTTTGGATTATGATGATCATCGAGTGCTTAGAAATCTTAGAAAACATGCAGCTTTGAGTATGGATTTTAGTTTGAAAACTCAAAAACATTATAATCTTAAGGCAGGGTGGTATATAAATGTTGCTTTTACAAAGTATAGGCTAAGTGAAAATTACTACCTATCCATGGCTGATGAGCGGAGTATTTATGCACATTTTGATAGAATCCTGCATGAAATCCCAGAGAGTTTTAGAATTACTGATTGAGAATGTAATTCTTAGGTTATATATATATATATATATTTGTATATACTCCTAGTTTGTAAATACAACTCTTTATTATTAATGAAATGAGATGTTTGTGCACATGATTATGCAAAGTTTTATATTTAATATGGGTGTTCTAAATTGTAAGAAACAATGTTAGAATTGTTTTGCGCAAAAGACACTAATAAATATAAACTAGTGAATGTTAATGACTTGGATGATGATCGGGAGCTTTGACTCTTATTTCGATTCCTATCCTAATATTCCTTTTATTATATTTTTTTTATGTGTAAGTTTGCTGCATGAAATTGTGCTAAGTGTGAAATTATTAGAAAAACATGCTAAATAACTATTAATTACACTATGTGTTAAACAAAATTTTCAGGAAATGGCTTATACATCTAAGTTAATTGTTGCTGAGTTGAACAAGGGAGAAAAGCTGAACGGTGATAACTATGAGATGTGGCACCGAAAGGTTCAGATGATCCCTGAAGAGCAAGAGGCTCTTGAAACTCTTACTAATATCATGGTTGAACAACCAGTTGGTAACACTGTCCAACACAAGAGAGATATGGAAACATATCATACCTAGAAAAGGAAGAACAGTCTGGCTCGCATAACGATGCTAAGCAGTATGACTGATGCTCTCATGTGTTAAAATGAGGGGTTTGACATTGCGCAAGACATGTGGATTGCGTTGAAAGACAAGTTTGGTGGTACTTTTACTACCAAGCTTAGGAAACTTATAATTAAGTTCGACACCTACAATAAGCTTCAGAATCATGATATGAGGCAGCACCTAAGAGAGATGTCAAATATGATACGTGAATTGAAGTCTGCAGGTCATAACTTAACTGATGAGCAGCAAATCCAAGCAGTGATCCGGTCTTTTCCTAACAGCTAAGAAAATATGAAGATCAACATGACCCACAATGATAATATCAAGACTTTTTATGATATATCATGTCATGTTGAATTGGAAGATGAGCACCTAGAGGCAGCTAAGGTTTCCGGTCAACTTTACATGGCTGAATCCAGCAAGCATAAGACTAAGGGTTTTATGCGCAAGGGAAAGAAAGGGAACTTCCAGAAGGGAAAATGGAAGGGTCCTAAACAAAACTTTAAGAAAAGTGAGAACTTTAAGAAATGTGAGACCAGTTTTCAGAAAAGGGGCAAGAGTGCTGGGTTCAAAAAGGACAAAGCCAATTTGAAATGTTACAATTGTGGCAAACAGGGTCATTTTGCTTGTGAGAGCACTGAGCCAAAAATAGTACGACCTAATTCAATAACTGATAACTATGTTTTGGTTTCTAGTTCTGTTTTACTCACTGAATCTCGTCCTTTGTGGATTGTAGACTCAGGAGCCACAGACCATGTAGCTAGAGACAGAGCAGCGTTCGTAGAATATCGTCGGATCAGTCAGGGGACTAGATGGATTTACGTGGGGAACAACTCTAGAGTTGAAGTGAAGGGTATTGGCATTTGCAAATTGTTGATGCATAATGGTCAAGTACTTTATCTCCATGATGTTTTATATGCTCCTGGAATCCGACGAAATTTAGTTTCAGTTATTATCCTTCTAGGTTTAGGTTATGAATTAAACTTTTATAGTGTTTGTATGGATATTATTTTAAATTCTGTTTGTGTTGGTACTGAATATCTATTAAATGGTTTTATTATATTAAATACCAAGTTAGACGGTTTTAATTACAGTGGTGGTTGTTTTTCGTTAATTGCTTCCGTTAATAATGTCAATGTTGATGTGAATACTTGGCATGTTATACTTGGTCATATTGGCCAAGATAGGATGAACAAGTTGGCTAGAGAAGGCCTTTTAGGTTCATTTAATAAGATAGAATTACCTATCTATGAAAATTGTCTAGCTGGAAAAACAACTAGAAAGCCATTTGGAAAAGGAACCAGGGCTGAAAATCCATTGCAATTAATTCACTCAGATATTTGTGGTCCAATGAGCGTAAAGGCAAGACATGTCTTCGAATCAAACGAAAGGCGGATGGCATAGTAGAGAGACATAAGGCGTATTTAGTCGCAAAATGTTATACTCAACAAGAGGGTATTGACTATGAAGAAATTTTTCCCCTGTGGTTAGGTTTGCTTCAGTACGCCTTATTCTGGCAATCGTCACACATATGGACCTAGAATTACATCAAATGGATGTAAAAACAGCATTTCTCAATGGAGAACTGGATAAAGATATTTAAATGGAACAACCAGTAAATTTTATTTTAAAAGGCCATGAGAATATGTCTTGAAACAATCATCCAGACAATGGTACCTTCGATTCCATCAGGCTGTTGTGTCTTATAGGTTCCAAATGGTTAAAAAAGACCATTGTGTGTATATAAAACGGGATAAAGATAAGTATGTGATGCTATCTTTGTATATGGACGATATTTTATTGGCAGGAAATTGTAAAGAATATGTGTTGGCCATTAAGAAATGGTTGTCTTCAAATTTTGAGATGAAGGACATGGGTGAGACTGCCTATATATTAGGAGTCAAAATTACAAGAGATTGTTCAAAGAAATTACTTGCTTTGTTGCAAGAGCCTTATATAAGGAAGATTCTTGAACGATTTAATATGGTTGATTGTAAGCCTATGGATACACCCATATCAAAATGCCAAAATCTTAGTCTTGACATGTGTCCCAAAACTCCACAAGAACTTGATAGTATGAAAAATGTTCCTTATTCTAGTGCTATCGCCAGTCTCATGTATGCTATGTTATGTACAAGATCAGATATCTGTTATGTGATAGGATTCGTAGATAGATATTAAACCAATCCTGGACAGAAATATTGGATTGTCGTGAAGAGAATTTTGGCGTATCTAAAAAGGTACTGCCGACTACTCCCTTTGTTACCAAGGTGGAGA
The DNA here is from genome assembly GCA_954870605.1 of Acer campestre. NCBI lineage: Eukaryota > Viridiplantae > Streptophyta > Magnoliopsida > Sapindales > Sapindaceae > Acer > Acer campestre. Next base: position 20,910,078 of record OX940803.1, on the reverse strand, counting down.
TTTGCGTCTCATTGGATATACATATGCCAACTGGGGAGGCGATCTAGATGAACAAAAATCTACATCAGGATATGCATTCCTACTCAATAAAGGTGCTATCTCTTGAAGTAGCAAGAAACAGACATGTATTGCACTATCAACAATGGAGGCCGAATTTGTGGCATGTTTGGCAGCAGTACAAGAAGCCGTCTGGCTTAAGAGATTTTTGGAAGATCTAGATGTCTCTAAGGGCATGGGAAAGCCAGTAACTATGTACTGTGATAGTTAAGCAGCGATTGCTTACACTAAAGACTCCAAGTATCACAGTAAATCCAAACACATAGAGACAAAATATAATTTTGTCAGAGACATCGTATCAAAGAAAGAAGTAATGATTCAATACATTTCAACTCATGAGATGGTAGCCGATCCTCTCACTAAAGCTGTGACTAGAGACATTTATGAATCACATGCTAAGTCATTAGGGTTGCGTAGATTGTAAATGATAGATTGAATCATTGTACTGAATGATGTTATTATAGTTATAAATAAAATTGGTTTCTGTTTTTTGAAATCTTATTAGCATGTTATATTTTACACATGAATTGTTTTTAGAAAATGTCGTCAGGTTGAGACCAGCATTCTTACACGTGCAGTTGCCTCAGTTATTTGGGAGAATAAGTTGAGATGAGACACATATATAATGTAGAATATTTGAGAAATATTCTAAAAGGAGCTGATATATATGAAAATGTTGTCTTGATTGTGTCAATATGAGGTTCTTAACAAATACATATATATATATATATATTAGAATCGATCATGATAGACCCCACTATCATTGATACCTGATTTAGCCAGTTATGAGACCTTAATGTGGCGCTAGAGAATGGCAAGCTTTTAAGAACTCGAGTTAGTCATAGGATGTGACTAAACTTAGATCTGTACAGTGAATTAAAGAAATACATAATCATTCTCGTTTAGAATGAAAATCACTGTAACACGTGTATCATACCTCGTGTGTTATTTGTGACCGATATGGAAAATGAGAGAATGAATCTCTGCTTCCTCATTGTGTCAGTTCCATTAAAGTTGTATAACACTTTAAATGATGTCCTTATGACCATTCACTTTGTCTTAAAGTGACAGAATAGTGTTAGCACCTTTAGCATGTTATTTCCATGGCTATGATAATACAACCTTTAGGGCATGTCTTAGGTAGTAGCTGTTTTGGAGACCAAGAGACTAAAATAGAATAGGAAGATTTAATACTTTTTTATCTTACTTATGTGTTCACTGGCCAGCCAATTGTATTTGGAGATACAATTGTGAATACACGAAATGTGATAAAGTCAAGCATAGCTTCATAAGGGGTTAAGTATGCTTCAGACTGATAAAATGATTATAAAATTAAATCTAGGGCACAATAATGAACAATATTATATCTCTTGTAAATAGAGAATTTACAATTGAGATTTTAAAGCTCCTTATTTTTCATTGATTGTTCATAGGTCACACAGTATATCTGTCCGTATGAATACTCTTATACGTTTTTATGATGATGTCATAATTATGTTCTCTCTAATGGAGCTATATTGGACCTACTTGTGCGAGTGGAAGATGTTAGTTTTTATTGGGTACACCCAAGATGGGTCCAAACCCAATTCCATGGTCTTGGCCCATGAAGCCCAACCCAACACATGTTAATAACCACTTACATCAGTTATTGTAGATAACTGCCTATGCAGTTATTCTACAGACACCACTTATGCAGTAAGTGAGTAAAGATAAGAAACTGTGATATAAAAGGCAGTGTGTCTGTAAGTGGAGATTAACATACGTGAAATACAGAGAAAAGAGAGAAACAGAAAAGAGAGGATTCTTATACTGTGGTTTGAGATTGAGTTCCATTAATTGGTGACTCTTTCCTAACATGTGAAACATTTTGTGATCGTTCCAGAACCGAAGAAAGGTACTTAATTTGATTACTTTCTTCTTATGTTATTATATGAATTATAATCATCATTACTGTTAGTATTCTCAATTGCCAACATGCTCAGTTGGTATAGTTAGTATGCTTAGTTGGATATTTGGACATCTGCAGTGATTTATGGACTTTGTGTGTTATTTATTGAGATTTGTCTTGCTGTGTATTTGAACAAATTAATGGGTTTTTATCATTTGTTGTCCAGAATGTACATTAACAAATGTAAAAAAAATAAAAATAAATTCATTTACTTTATGGCATTTTTCCCAAAAGAAATGAAGTAAAAATTACATAATGACTTGCACAAAAATTACATGATAAACTAAAAAATATTGCATAATGACCTACCCAAAAATTCATGTTGATTTGCCTAGAAATTGCATGATAAAAGTTTAAATGATGATCTGCAAATATATTACATGATGAATGCCACAAATTAACAATATCATATTTATAGAAATCAGTAGGTCAACCAAACAAAAAATGTAATACTTTTCTACCAAATGTTATATTATAAAGTGTGTTAGGTTTATATTTTTGTTGGCCAGATTCTGTCTCAAAATGCCCTTGCTTGTAATGATTAGTTGCTTAGGTGGTTCGTGTGATGTTGAGCTTCAAAGATGGATGGTGGCTTCTCATGAAAAAGTGTCTTCAAGAGGATGTGGCTTCAATGTCTATTTAGGTATTGAGATATTATTTATCTTGCAAAAGCCACACACACACACACACACATATCATGTATATGTGTCCCAGCATCATTGTGCAAATTCTATATAGCCCACATGTTCACATTGTATGTTCATGCATTAGTTCTTAAATCGAATTAAATTTTTAATTGAACATGTTCTAGGAATTAGCTTTAAGAAATGACACACTTGAATGTGTTTTGTGCATATGTGCTTTAGTTTGTGTTTTTGATTGGTTGGTAATCTCATGATAGAAATTATATTTATGAGATTTTATGTATGTTACGGGTCCAACCGTGTGTGGTTATATCCCAAGATGAGTTCTAAGCGATTCAGAGACTCACCTAAATGTTTTCGGATGTTTTCGATCCTTTCCGAGTTCATTAATGGATTCGAGGATATTTTGGGAAATTCAAATATGTTTTGAATATTCTCCAAAGTGTTTGGGACATTCCTAGTGTTGGTTGAAAACAGGGTTTGATTTTAGAGTCATGAGATCGCCCGGATTCGATTTTTGATTGGTTGAGGGATAGTTTGGCCTTAGTGTGGCAAACAGGCCTCGGGGAGGGACAACTGATTGGTGGAGATTTTGGGTCTCTATAATTTCTACTTGCAATTGCACAAATCATTCGATTCATATAATGCTTTACATTCTTTGTTTTTTTTTTTTTCTTTTAATAACATGACATTTCATCGAACATTTTCTGTGCATTCAGTCTAGTAAATAAACCAATTTCAAGTTCATACAATATTTAGGTTAATCAATAAATCAATTAACAACAACACTTTTTTTTTTTTTTTTTCATATACATCAAAACATAATCAAAAACACATAAATAGCAAACAATTAGAGAACAAACCGACATAATAATCGGCTTATGGGAGAAGATTGTTAGAATGAAGTCATCATTGAGGGCACCTCTTCCTCGTCCTCTTCGCCGGTGGCAATGACGATCACCTCAAACTTGATGATGGGAACAACTTGAGCGCCGTGTCTTTGTTGTTGTATTCGTCATTAGTGAAAAACTGCGATGACGAATTCAATTGAAATGAAATCTTGGAGAAATTATGTCTAAGAAAAAAAAAATAGATAAACAAAATAGAGATTAGAGAGAAATATACCTCAATAATGGAGAGAAATCAATTGAAGGATCGATTTAATTCCCATTGTTGAAGTGCAGGGCAATATTACAGAGGCAGGAGATCGGATACAAAACCGTTCTTAATTTCCATCTTGAAAATAAATAAAAACCCATACGTGCATACATACATACATACATACAAACATACATATATTTATATATATATATATATAATACCAATATATCATAAACCCTAAAAATAAAATCAAAATTCAGGGATATTATACCTTGAGCAAATTGGCAAACACTTGGGAATTTCAATGAAATTAGGAAATATGATTAGGTGTTTGGAACATAAAATTTAAAGATTCATGATATGGTTTAGGAAATATGAAATAAGTGACAAGAAAATTACAAGTATTTACAAAATAAAATCTTTCCTTTTTTTATAAGGTAATTTTTTAACAAATTATATTAACTGTTACAAATTATTAATTTTTTTAACTAATTGAGATAAATTTTTGTAAAAAGTCTGAATTGAAAAAAACATAATGACAAGTAATAAAATTTGTCAATACATTCAAAATTTATTGCAAATAAATAATATGGCATCCATGATATAACGTCTCAAACCCACATTAAATAAATATGGGTTGATAAATGCGTTTACTCGATTAGGAGACACTTAACAAGCCATTCTTTATAAGTATATCATTTTTATGTGTTGCAACTTTCAAGTGGTATAAGAGTAGGGGCAAAAACTTGGGTGCAGTGGATACATGGTGATCCTCCATCGTGATGATGCCACATAAGTAACTTTATTTACGTGACAACATCACATAGAAGATACATCATGCATCAGATGCACCCAAGATCTTTACCATACTCTCATCCAATGACAATACTGCTCAAGTCAAGTGTTTTTGAAACCAGAGATGTCACCATTCCACATAATTATCAGTGTTGCATAAGACCGAGACCAACCTCACACTTGTTACTTTTGTTTGATAGTATGCTTAAATATCTGAAGTCTAAACTACATAATGCTGTTAAGGAAGCTTAAAGTGGGTCCCCAATCCATTATCAGAGGAAATTCGTTTGTGGTTACCTCCTCCTTTCACAGGTGGGCACAGCTATGATGACACTTGTCCATGACCTAATTAAGATGATTTGGAAACAGGGATAATAGGCTTGTAGGAAATATTCCTCAACAACCGGAAGAGATCACACCCCTTGAAGTATTTAATGTCTCGTATAATCATCTCATAGAACTCAAACCACAAGGAAAGCAATTTGATACATTCGAGAATAGTTTTTTATTTTATTTTTATATCTATATTGTTTTTTTTCCCATTGTTGCATTGCATATATTTATTTTACTTAATTTCTCGAATGTAATAGATATATTGTTAAAGGGTAAGGCTCATTACGTCCCCCCTTAACTAGGTGTATCTTTCTTTTCATTTTCAATAAAGTTTCTCTCATACCATCAAGGTTTGAACCAAACAAAAATTAAAATGATTAGTTGATAAATACAACAGAAATATACTAAAAATTTATTAGTATTTCATATTACATTATAGAGAGGTCAGAGGCTACTAACTAATATCATCATTGTCACGAATTCCTCAATGGTCAATTTCTAACAAATCATTTAGCTATTAAAAAAAAAAAGGTATATATATATATATCTTTATTTTCTTCCTAAATTTATATCATACATTAATATCAATCCAATAACTCATAAGTAAACATGATACGCTAGATAAATAACAAAGTATACAAAAATGAAATAGTCTTTGAGGGAGTGAGTGAAAATGTTAAATTTTTTTGCCAACTTTTTTACAAGGTTTCTTCTTGTATTCTTGCAATTTTCAAAAACTGGCTTAATTCTCAGCAAATTTACAGAGAAAAACCAGTGCTGTAAAAGTTTCCAACCTAGAGTACAATTTTACAAATATTCATTCAATTCATTCTTGAAATCACATGACATTAGAGGCTTATAAATTTCTATCTGACTGCTTTTACTGATTAGCTATGCCACAATTTATTTCTAATAATTCTTTAAATAATTAAAACTAACATATTATTATAAAGAGGGAATTGCACAAACATCCCTTGAGTTTTGATGAAATTGCACGGATATGGTAGTTTTAGCCATATACACGCAAACTTCCCTCAACATTTAAAAATTGTTACACAAACATCCCCTACCATTAGATGGACCCGTTAGTCAATGATTAAAAGTGTAAAAGGTCTAAAATACCCTTTATTTTGTTTTAAATAAACTAAAAAATTAAAAATTAAGATAAAAAAAATATTTTAGATGATATGAATGTATCTTAAATGTGAAACCTGGAAAAATATTCATCTTTTCAAATAAAAAAAAATAGTTTTTTTAAACAATTTAATAATAAATAAATTTTAAATTTTAAATTTATTTAAAATCAAGAGGGAATTGCACAAACTAAATTTTTTACTTTTTTATTTTTGAAGATTAATTTTTTTTCCAACTTTCAGATTTACGATACATTCATATTTTCTAAAAGATTTTTTTAATATTTTTTAATCTTATTTTAAATTTTTTATGTTATTTAAAATAAAAATATATGTTATTTTACACATTTACCCATTGACTAACGGATCCATACAACAGTAAGAGATGTTTGTGCAACAATTTTCAAATGTTAAAAGAAGTTTGTATGTATATGGTTAAAACTACCATATTTGTGTAATTTTATCAAATCTTGGAGGATGTTTGTACAATTCCTCCTATTATAAAACATATAACTTTTAATAAAAAGTATCCCTCATTTACTCAAATCTGTTATGGGATTAGGTTCCCTTCTGAATTCATCTATCTTTGAATTCAGTCTAAAATTATATAAACTCAATTTAGGATTTATTGGGAAATCTAATAATTTTACAATATTCCAAACTTCATCACTATCACTTATCTGTATTTCTTGTATACTGTACGTATTTTATTTCTTTCTTTTATTATTATTATTTTTTAACACCTCATGCCACATTGCCACCAACTTTCCAAAATCTTGCCACCTCCCCATCATCTAGCCATATGTCTTGATTTGCTGGCCACTTAATTCATTTTTTTTTTTTTATGGTGGGCTTGATAAACCTATTGGGCTGGAATTGGTTTTGGGCTTTGAGTTTGGCGTAAGCTCGGACTTGGACAGCTTTTGGGTTGAAACCTTTTGGACTTGGTCAATTTCTGGAGCTGGACCTTACACAACTTTACATTCTCATCGACGTGGGACAAAATTATATCATTTAATTGCTTCCATCAAAACCACATATCATTTAATTTAGGGTAAAAATGATTTTAGTCCCTCTAGTTTGCCTTATTGTTCGGTTTGGTCCCCCTAGTTTCAGGATTGGCCCGTTTGGTCCCCGTAGTTTAGGTTTATGGTTGGTTAGGTCCCTACCGTTCAATTCCGTTAGGGTTTTTATAAATTCCATCAATGGGATGAGGGCAAAATGGTCAAACAACACTCAGAGCTTCTAGAAGGTTTCTGATGAAGGGTAGTATGGTAATTTTGTATTTAATAAAATAAAAAATGAAAAAACGAATACAACTAATTAAATTCAAAATTAAAAAATATATAAAACTAATTAAAAAATAATAAATAAATATTAAACTAATTAAATTAAAAATTAAAAAATATATAAAACTAATTAAAATAATAATAAATAAATATTATACTAATTAAATTTAAAATTTAAAAAAAATATCTTCTCTTCTCTCTTATCTCTCCCCAAACCTAATCTTTTCTCTTATCTCTCTCCCCAAAACCCGATCAACATTCAAACCCAGATCGGAGGAAGGAGGGTCGCGTGGCAAAAGGAAAAGGAAGGTGGTGGTGAGTTGGTGACGGCGAGGAAGGTGGTGGTGGACCCGTCTTCATTTGGATTTGGGTTGGGGATTGAAGACGGGTTGTTATTGGGTTGGGGATTGGGTTGGGGATTGGGTTGGGGAGGTGGGTTATCTGGCGGAGGTGGGTTGGTGGCGGTGTTGTAAGCCAAGCCGAATGAGATGTAAGCCAGAGTGTAGGTGTCAGCATCCGGAGTGCGAGGGTCGGTGTAGAGAACCTTGACACAAAAGGAGTAGTTGTTGGTCTTGTTGCAGACTCGATCTACTAGTTGTGTAGTCGTCCGATCATTAGCATATGTGGGATGATTGGAGAAGATGATGATGAAAAATACAAGGAAGATGAAGGAGGTGGACATTTTTGGGATAAAACCAAGGTATTTGTCTTTTTTAATAAAGTTGTTTATTCTCTCTATCTGATGACTTTGTTATTCTCAAGTGGGAAACTCAATTTCCTGTAATATTCATGTCAATCCAATAATTACAACCACAACCCGTCTTCATTTGGTGATTTGGATTTTAGTTGTTATTGGGTTGGGGATTGGGTTGGGGATTGAATTTGGATTTGATGATCTGGGTGATGGTGACGGCGACGATGATAGTGGTGGTGGTGGTGGTGGGTGGTGACGATGATGGTGGTAGGTGGTGGATGGTGGGTTGTTTGAATCTGTATTGTTGTTGATGGGTGGTCTGGATATGGTGTTCTTGATGTTTAAATTATTATTATTTTTTTTGTTAATTGGATTTGGTTGATGAGATGAATGGTGGAGATTGGATCTCCACCAAATCAAATTTTTTAATTTAAATATTTATAAGAAGGGTAAAATAGTCAATTCATCAAAAGTCACACTTCAAGGGGCATTTATGTCATTTTGTCTTCTGATCACGTCATGTGGTTTGTTTTTAACGGAAATTGTAACAGAAGGATCAAACGGGCCAATCCTGAAACTAGGGGGATCAGAATATACAATAGGTTAAACTAGAGGGATTAAAATCATTTTTACCCTTTAATTTATGAGAGTTAAACATATTTAATTTACAATACAGAGTAGAATTTTAAAATTATATTTGAAGAGAACAAATTTTACCACATATCGCAAGTTTGACCAAAACATGTTCTATTATAATCTTCTAAACCCCATGTCTCCATCACATCCAAAAAAACAACATTTATGCACATTATATAAGCACAATTACATGTTAAAGGTCATTTTAATTAAGAACAAATTGCACCAAACTTCACCGAGATTTACCCTTTTACACCAAGAAACAACTTTATCATTAATTAACACTCACCTCCCCTACCGTTAGTCAAACTTAACTGTTGACTATGTTTGACCATCAAAATTAAGGGTATTTTCGTCATTTCAAGCTTATTTTTTTTTTTAAAAAAAGTTGAATAAATTTTTTAAGAAAAAATACAAAAAATGTAAACATGTTTAAAATCTCCACATCAAATAACAAAATCATAATAATAATAATAATAATAATACTAATAATAATAATAAAAACAAAAACAAAACAAAACAAAATGAAATGTAAAGAATTCCTAGATCTCTTCCCAAATCCATCTCCTTCTAAATTCAATCTAATACTTGGATAGTTTTTTATTTTTGAAACAAATTATGGTGTGATCAATATTAATCTGGGGGGTGGGGAGTGGTGAATAGATTTTATCCGATTTTACCCAATTTTCGATAATAGGCAAGATTACTAAAATACCCCTAACTAGTCAATATAAAATAGCAAGTGTAATATGGTGCAGAATATTAAAAGACACTTGATATTTACGTGGAAACCCTCACGGGAAAAACCACAGGCTAGTAAATGAGCCACACTTGAACCTGGAATCCATTAAATGTAAGAAAGATTACAACCTAATCCCGGAAGTAATCACACACCTACATAATCCCGGTATGAGTGAACCTAGTCTAATTGCTTGTGATTTATGCAACCTAATCCCGGAAGCTACACAAGTCTTACTTCTCAAAGAAGAGATAATAAGCCTATGTGAATATATGAATACTCAAAATGCAATAAGAGCAAGGCAACCCTATATACTTATCTAGGATGATGATATATCAATGAAATCAATCCTAGATATCAAAAGCTAAATGACATATCATAAAACTTAGCTAATCAAGATTAAGCAAAACCTAGATAGCTATCACAATACAACACTTAATCATATTCATCACAAACAATCTCTATCTTGTATCTAGCATGTGAACATAAAGCATACAAGGAAATAAAGAGATGGCTTGATAAGAAAGAAACTAAAATTAGATGAAGTTAGTCAAAATCTTACGAAGCAAGTTGTGATGATGCAAAACTATGCATGAATGATCCTAGATGAACTTGATGAATCACAAGGTAAACTATGAGTGTTTAAATGTGAGTTCTTGATGGATTTTCTCTCAAGTGTCTCTCTTGTAAGTTTAGGGTTCTTAAGAGTCAAAGAACTGCCTTTAGAAACAGAGAAGATGGTATATTTATAGGCATCAGAAACAGGGCACATGAAAAGACAAGTTTGCCCCTGAACCGCACGATCGACTGTTCATTCGGCGGCCAGGCCACCGATTATGACGGCCGAATTGGTCTCGAGAGAAACAGGGGAGAAACGGTGGTTCTATTCGGTGGTTTCGAAACCGCCGAATCAACCGCAGAATCAAACCCGAGATAATAAATGCATCAAGTATGATCGACGGTTTCGGATCGACGGTCGTGGCTGCCGATCACAACCGCAGAATCAGACCAGAGACCTCTGATCCAAAACGGCGGTTTGATTCGGTGGCTAGGCCGTCGAAATAACCGTCGATTCACCAAAAGTGGTGAATCCAAAGAGAAAGCCAAGGCAAACTCTGAGAGCGGTCTTCTCGCAAAACCAAGCACACGTATGTGGGCGGACGTTTTCGAACATCTACAGAAAACGAATTACAAGACATAAATACACAACAAGATACAATTCATAAAAGTGTATGTGTGAAAGTGACATGTGAAGAGAATGCACACAAACAAGAATATGCAAAGTAAGTGTGTAAAACTAAATCTCTTCAAAGAAAAATAAGCACTGGAGTACATTTGGAGTGCTTGTCACCTTGAGGTCTTGAAAAGGTCCTTTGAACTTGATCCTTAATCACCTAAACTACCCTTACAAGTTAAACCCCAACATGTGGTTTGTCCACGAAATAAGCCAATCAATATGAGAATCCTTACAATCTCCCCCTTTGGCTATTTCGTGACAAAACCACCACTCACATTGATCCTCACAACAAAATATAAGCTATGGGATTTCAATGATAATCTACATTACAAAGAGATATATAAAAAGCAAAAAAAAATCTTCAAGGCTTCAATCTCTTGTAGACTTATCAACCCTTCAAAATAAAAAATTACACTTTCAAAAGCAAGTGTATGTGAGAAGATCAAGTGACAAGAAAAAAACAAGCATTTGCATTTACGAATTTAAGTACAGCATCATGCAATGAATGTTAATGCAATACTCCCCCTCATTGGGTTACTCCCCCTTAATACAAAAACTCCCCAATATGCACAATTGCTACTACAATTAGCAACTCCCTCTTTTTGTCATGATATAGGCAAATGAGTAGTCTCCAACCGGGTCACTCTAGCAAAGAGAGATGTAAGCATACTAGACATTTGCATAATCATATAAGCAACTTTATGCACTCAATTAATTGGAGAGACAACAAGGAGATTTATTTTAATGAAAATGTGTGAATTAAAAATGCTTTGCAAACAAAACATGTTGCATTCAAGTTCAAAATACAATGGTATTTGGCAAAACAAATGACAAAGGTTTTCAATAAAATTCAAACCAATTTTACCATTTGTCATGAGAGAAGCAAGGATATAGAGATTTGATTGATTTCAATTTTAATAGCAACTATATCCAACTTTATAAGTGAAACATGGCATGAGCGACTTTGCACCCTATTTGATTTTTCCGGGTATGAAACCCGTATGATAGTAGCCATGTTCAACAAATAAAGAAGGAGAGACATTTTGATAAACATTTAAGTCTCATTTGCTTTTCACACATTGTTTTGCATTTAAGAAATTGCAATCATCAATTCATGCTTTTTCAATTTAGCATGTCAATTAAGAATCATCATGTCATCGAAATAACTATAGGTCATTCAAATTATACTTCCTATGTAAATTTCCTAGTCCAAAAAAGCATGTTTGAACATAAATATGACATGGATTGTAATGCTAGCATAGTTCACACTTATTGAGATAAAAACATATATACATATGTGCAACCAAGCTTACTTCAAGCAATTAATAAATAAGCATAATATCTTTCAAATATTTTGCATGCATCAAGTATACAAAAAGCTCTCTTTGCTTGAGTTCCCCATATAGGGTCAATCACAAAAACACATCACTCCACAAGACATATCCCAATAGACCTACTAAGAGTTTTAAAACGAGTAGCATCTAAAGGTTTTGTAAACAAGTCCGCTAGTTGATCATTAGTACCTACAATCTCAAGTACAATGCATTTATTCTCAACTAGTTCTCTAATGAAATGATGGCGGATGTCAATATGCTTAGTTCTAGTGTGTTGTACCAGATTCTTGGAAATATTAATATCACTCATGTTTTCATTAAAGAGAGTGAGTGTACCTTGGTTGAATCCATAGTCTACTAGCATTTGCTTCATCCATAGGAGTTGTGTGCATCCACTCCCCGCGGCTATGTACTCGGCCTCCACCGTGGACAAGGAAATCGAGTTTTACTTCTTGCAAAACCAAGATACCAAATTATTGCCTAAAAAGAAGCAACCGCCCGATGTGCTCTTTCTATCATCGTAATTTCCCACCCAATCCGCATCACTAAAGCCTACAAGACTAGCATTAGTGTCAAACGAGTACCAAATCTTATAGTTGGAAGTCCCATTCACATAGCGAATGATTCTCTTAATGGAAGAGAGATGAGACTCCTTGGGATCCGATTGGTACCTAGCACACACACACACACACACACATACACACACACACACATACACACACACACACACACACCCACACTAAAGGATATATCAGGCCTACATTAATCTTTTTAGGTTCTATTTGAGAGGTGTAGCATGTGAAGCTAATAAGATTAGCTATTTGCCTTCTAGTCCTAACACCCTCGTTTACATCTCCAATAACATCATCTTTGTTATGGAGCCTTTTAACCCATGGAGCGGGTTCATTAGAGTCCAAGGGAGGAACTCTATCAAGAGGTTGTGTGTCATTCTCAACAACATTAGATATCCCAACATTAGGAGTCACATCAACCTTCTCCAAAGGAGAATCATCACCTAAAATAACCTCCTCCTCATGATTACTAGATTTAAGCCTTGTATCATCAATGACCACATTAGATGATTCCATGACAGTTCGAGTCTTTAAGTTGAAAACTCTATAGGCTCTACTATTTAAGGCATAGCCAAGAAAGATACCCTCATCACTCTTAGCATCGAATTTACCAAGTTGATCATGGTCATTTAAAATGTAGCATTTACTTCCAAAGAAGTGAAAGTAGCTAACATTTGGATTTCTACCTTTCCATAACTCATAGGAGGTATTTCTAGTTCTGGGCCTTAGGAAAACTCCATTTCCTATATAGCAAGCTGTATTGACGGCTTTGGCCCATAGGTTCCGAGGCACATTGTTGCTAATTAACATAACCCGGGCCATCTCTTGGAAGACCCTATTCTTCCTCTCAACAACTTCATTTTGTTGAGGTGTCCTAGGAGCCGAAAACTCATGGGAGATGCCAACACTATTATAATAGGTTTCAAACATGGCATTCTCAAATTCCCTCCCATGGTCACTTCTAATCCGTTTTATGCTTTTAATGTTTGAGTTCATTTCATTTTGAATTTTTGTACAAAGCATTTTAAACTTATCAGAAGTTTCGGATTTTTCTCTAAGAAAATATGTCCATGTGAACCTAGAAAAATCATCTACACAAACAAAAATGTATCTCTTTTCACCTAAACTCTCGGTTTGCATAGGACCCATGAGATCCATGTGGAGAAGCTCTAGAGGCTCCTTGGTGGAGAGATACTTGCCCTTTTAATGCATGCTTTTAGTTTGTTTTCCTTGTTGATAAGGTCCACAAACACCATTGGCTTTCTTCCCAAGCTTAGGGAGGCCACGCACACAATTAAACTTTCCAAGGGTTCGTAAATCCCGAAAGTTCATGTGGCCAAGTCTTTCATGCCACAACTCGATTTGTTCATCCATGGACACATTGTTTGAGACTATTCTAGCTTCAAGACAATAGCAATTATCGCTAGATCTCATACCTTTTAACAAGGTTTGTCCATCGGGCATAAGGATAAAACAATTATCTTTGTTAAACAAGACGGAATATCCTTCATCACTTAGATGAGAAATGCTTATCAAATTGGCTTTTAAACCATCAACAAATAAAGCATTAGATAAGGAGGGTAATCTAGGAACGAAAATGGTTCCTTTCCCTATGACTCTCTTTTTGGATCCATCACCAAAGTTGACATATCCTCCTTCCTCCATAACAAGAGTCTCGAAGAAACTCTTGTTTCCCATCATGTGCCTAGAGCACCCACTATCTAAGTACCACAAATTAGAAGAATTAGCCTTTAAGGCCATTTGAGCAACATGGCAAACATTTTCATTCTTTCTAACCCACTTAAGTATAATATTTTCTTTCTTAGTGGTCTTTGTTACTTGGGCTCTAGATATCCTAGGATCATGCACAACAATATTTTCATTCCTAGGAACATGCATCTTGGCTCTATTCTTTTTCTTCTCCATCATGCTTCTAATTCTACACATTTTAATATATCAAAAGCAATTTGGTTTAATGTGACCATTAAAACCACAAAAATGACATATAAGAATGAAATGAGGAATCATACCATGTCCTTGAGCTTGCATGGGAGTCTTCCCTTGTCTTTGTGGTTGAGTAGGTTCAATCCTTCTCCTTTGTTGAATTGGTCTATCTTGCTTCCAATGTTGAACTTGCATGATTGGCTTCTTCCCTTTTTTAGCCAAATGATGAGGAATGTTGGCTTGAGGTTGCTTTCTTGACACCACCTTCACTTGTGCATTCTTAGAACATTGTCCTAGATCTATCTTCTTTCTAGGGGTGTGCACCGGTGAAGTTTCCTTGTTGCTCAAGCCCTTAACAAACATGGTCTTCTTAGAGGGAGAGGTCTCCTTACCATTTTCAAATTCGAGACCTCTCTTGTCACATGGACTCTTTCCAACACCTAGTATGTGATCTAATTTTTTGGTGCTAGATGCCATCCTTGTCATAGATTTCTTAGCTTCATCCAGCTCCCTCTTTAACCCTTCTTCATTCCTCTTAGATAATGCTAACTCCTTTATTAGCTTATCTTATTTCTTCTTAAGTCTTTCCACTTCTTCACTTAAGTGGTCATTGTGAGATGAAAGCTCAAGATTTTCTTCTCTAAACATTTTGATCTTTTTTAGTGGTTTTCATCTCTAAACCTCTAAACTCCTTAAGGTATTCAACTAAAACCTCTTTCTCCACATATCCATTTGTGGAGTTAGAGTCGGACTCTTCTTCACTAGAGTCACTTTCCCTTTGACTCTCTTCCTCTTTTTCACTACCACTTTTGCTCTTGTGAGAGGAGGCAAAAGCTAGGAAGTTAGCCATGATATCTTCATCATCCGAAGACTCATCTTCTTCATTGGAGTCATCACTACTTCCACTCCAAGTGGCGGCCATCACTTTTCCCTTCTTCTTTTCCTTGTGATTTGCACATTCGGGAGCAAAGTGATCTATCCCGCCACACTCAAAGCAACGTACCCCTTTCCTTTCGGTCTTCTCTTGCCTTGGTTCAAACTTCTTGAAAGGACCTTTTTTCTTCAAATCTTGGCCTCTCATTCCAAATCCCTTCTTCCCGAACTTTATAACATTATTGAATCTTTTCACAAATAAGGTCATGTCTTCTTCCAAGTCATTAT
This sequence comes from Acer campestre, assembly GCA_954870605.1. Lineage (NCBI taxonomy): Eukaryota > Viridiplantae > Streptophyta > Magnoliopsida > Sapindales > Sapindaceae > Acer > Acer campestre. The sequence continues at coordinate 20,894,461 of OX940803.1, read as the reverse complement.
TTACCTCCTTTTCATCCTTAGATGCTTTCAAAGCAATTCCCTTTTGCTTTTTAGGAGGAGTAGAGCTAGGAGCCTTCCTAGACTCGTAGGCGAGAAGTCGTCTAATAACCTCGCTCGACTTCATATCCTTATATCCACTATTTTCTTCTAAAGCCGTCACCTTGGACTCAAACCTATCGCGTAGGGATCTCATAATCTTTTATTTAATCCTCCTATCTAAATAAGGATCACCAAGTTGATGACTTTGGTTGACTATGTCCATCAACTTGATCTCGAAGTCGTTGAAGCACTCATTCTCCTCTATCTTGAGCATTTCAAATTGAGTTTGGAGAACTTGGAGCTTGGAGTCCTTCACTACTTCGGTTCCCTCGTGTGCAACTTCTAGGATTGTCCATGCCTCCTTAGCAATCATAGTATTTTGAATCAACTTGTATTGATTCTCATCCATTGCACATAGATTTGTGATTTTCTTTTGGAATTAATTGATGAAGAAAGAAGAAGATATGAATTATTGAATGAGATTTGAGTAAAATTGATTTGTGATTTTTTTTTTTTTTTTAGAATCATTGAATGATATGAATTATTGAAGAAGATATGACCTTTTTAAATTTTTTTTAAAATATCCTTTTTCAAGGTTTTTTTTTTTTTTTTTGTTGGTAATTTGATCTTCACCGTCCATCACCGTGATGGATGGTAGAGATCAATCTTTCTTTTTTAAAAAATTAATTTAAAAAATTCTATTTATTGAAAAAAAATTAATTTTTTAAATTAATTTTAAAAAAATATTTCTTTATTTTTCTTTTTTTATAAATAGATTTTGAGTTTTTTTTTTTTCTTTTTTAGATTTTTTCCATTTTGGTGTATCATGGGTATTTCTATCTTTTATTATTTTTTAACATTCAATTGTGTCACTTAATGGTCAAACCCTAATAGCATGGAAAGTGAGTGTCAATTAACAATAAAATTATTTTTGGATATAAAAGGACAAACCTTAGGGAAGTTTGAAGCAATTTGCTAATTAATTAAAGAGCAAATATCACCAACTTGCTCAGGGAGTTTGTTGCAATTAAAATGACCTTAATTAAATCTACCCTTTTCACAAGGTTGACAAAAACCTACTCTCTTATATTCTTCCAAACTCCATCACATCCAGGAGAAAATCTTCTATGGGTTCGTCTCACAAATGATGTTGGTGAGACAGACCAAATAGAAGAGCGCCACGTGGCACAAACATTTAACAAAAATTAAACAAAGTTATCTTAAATTTTTACACCAATTATATTCTGCCACATGGCCCTTTTTAAGAAAAAACATAAAATATAAAAAATTAACAAAAGAAAAGTCGATCGATGGTTATGGTTGCCATTAGGAAAAGCCTCGTCGGAGGAGGCGAAAGAGGCAACCTCCGAAGAGGACTTCTTCTTCATCGACAGACGACAGAGGATCTGTCGATGAGGATATGTTATTCTTCATTGATAGATGACAGAGTTCTTCTTCTTATCTGTGATGGATCTGGTGATGGAGGAGGCTCTCCTTCGATGCAAAGAGTGGCCTTCTGCTAGAACCAAAAGATTGAATCATTAGCATAACTTGAAACTTCAACAATGGCGACGGATAGAAGAAGTAGATAGGAAAAAAAAAGAACCTTTTTTTTCTTCTAGATATTTATATAGTTTTTAAATAGATAGAAACAAGAAAGAGTGAAAAAAAGATGTGGATGAAGGTTTGGTCATCTGGGCTGTTGAAGCAGAGCTTCATAGCGGTGGAGACGGCAGTGGTTGGGAGGAGATGTAAGATCCGTTATTTGTATTGGCTTGATTCCATTGCAAAACGCTCTATATTTGTATTAGTAGTTGCTTAAGTATTTCTTGGAAGAAAAGAGCCTCAAAGGTGAAGAAGCAACATCTTGTGCAAATATCGTCTTCAAGGGGAACATCGCTTACTTGGATGCTAAGGTATCAAGATTCTTCTTCCTCTTGCAAGGTGTTAGTGCACACACACACAATTCATACATGTGTGTCCCTGCATCATAGTTCAAACATTTGGTATAACACTTTCACACACATTTAGTATGCACATGCATTCATCTCATTGTTAACAATCTTGTAAAATTGCATGTTTTCTCACTATCGCTTAGATATAGCATGCTTGTGTTGCATAGTGTTTATTTGTTTGTGTTTCTTGTGTTTTGGACTTGAAAATGATCTTATTTGATTCTTTATTGAGTTCCGATCATTTCGGTTACTCATTCATTAAGTTTCGAGTCCATACGACGTAGTTATGCTACTTTGCATTCTCATTCGTTGAGTTGTGTTCGTCGTCATTTTCTGAGATGAATTCTCAACCATTTGTCAAAGTTTCATAGTCTTCATCATGCGTGAGGGAGTCCCGGTTTGTAATCTGAAAACGGATTCGAATTCGGAGTTCGGATGACCGAATACGGTCGAAGAACGTGCGAGGTGCGCGAGAGGAGCAAGCTGGCCAAAGGCCATGGTATGGCCACCACGTGTGCCACACGGCCCAGCCAGCTCTCTGGCCACGTGTGGCACAGGCTGACCACACGTGGGCATGACTGAAATGCCTATTTTGTTGGACAAAATTGCCCCTCTTCCCTCTCCTTTAAATGACCTCTCTTCCCTCCATTTTCAATGAACTTGAACATCATCAAATCTGATTTTCTGCAGAAATGTTCATGATTTTCATTTTCTTATTTTGATCATAACTCTCTCATACGAACTCGAAATTGAGTGATTCAAAAACCAAAATTGTTGGTCTTGAAGAGAGCTACAAACCCCAAGTATTTTCAGAGTCATTTGAATTCGTGATTGGTCGCAGCATGCTGTTCTTCAGTCCGAGTTTCATTGTTGTATGTTAAACTTCTTCTTCTCACTTCATCTTTTGATCTGCACTTTAATCTTTCAATTTGATAGATGATTTGTGTTTAGAATGATGTTAGAACATATTCTAGGGGTGGTTGATCATTTGGTAATTGAGTTTTAGCTTTGTGATTTTACTTGAACATATATTTGCTAAACTTGATTAATCTTGAAATTGATTCTAGAAATGATATATGTGATGTGCTTTATGACATTTTCTAGGTTTAATTTCATGATCTAAGAACTAGGTTTTTAGTGTGATATATTGAATATTCATACCTTGTTCTTATTGATATACATGCTTTGATTTCTAGGTATTTTTGTGATTGATTGTTGAAAGCCTATCCTAGAATGTATGTAAGCATGTTCATAGAGCTTGATTGATTATCTAGCTTTATTTGTTTGTAAGTGATTCATCTTCTTCTTACTTTCATTATTGATCATCTCTTTAAGTTTCTTATTTGATTGATGAAAAGTTATATGAATGATGTTAATTCACATGCTTAGGTTTCTAGATACATTTTGTGATTGAGTTGTGATAGCTTTATTCTAGATTCTCTAATTGCATGTTCATAGAGTGTGTTTGATCTACTTGCTCTATTTGTTTGTGATTGCATCATATTGCTTGTGTGCACTTCACTTAGATCATTGCCTTGTGAAAGGTTGAAGTCTCTTGCAAAGTGAGTGAAGCTTTGTCTTGAGCAAGAAGACTTGGCTAGGAAAGGATTCCGGATAGCCAAGCAAGAAGTCTTAGTTAGGATCAAGAGGATCCAGATAACTAAGCAAAAGTCTTAGCAAGGAGTTGCGTACTCCGGATGGTTGAGCTTGGGTAGCTTGACTAGGATCCTAGTGATCTAGATTGCTAAGCGAGGAAATCTTCCTAGAGGCTTTTTAGTCTTGGATAGGAAGTTGCTCTCTAGAGGTGTAGGACACATCTTGGATAGAGAGTAGGCTTTGTGAATCACTAGCCCGAGGGTTGATTAGGTTTTGATAGCTTGAAGTGGATATCATAGTGTTGATAGCTTTGAGTGTGTAAGGCCTTTTCGTATAGTGGATTTGCTTTGCCGGTGGTTGTGGATTCAACCCGTGGATGTTTCCTCTTTGAGGTTTTACCACGTAAAAATATTGTGTCTCATTTTCGCTTTATATTTCCTTATCTTCCATATGTTCACTTGTATTGATTCTATTGTATATTGATGCTTACATGAATTGATTCATATTATACAATTGTTATATCATTTCAAGTATTCATTTCATTCTTATATTCCGCATTTTTGAATATTGGAAGAATTTGGGACTATACCTATTCACCCCCCCTCTAGGTATAAAACACTATCACTTTAAAGGGAATTTCAGGAGAGCTCCTCCATGGTCGCTATTCATGGTGGTTTCTTCTTTTTATTATGATTCTAAGTATAAAAGTTTCAATTTTGAACCAACATTATTGGGAAAGATTTATTTTTTCTCTTCAAATTCGTCTTCTAAGCCTATTATTGATGATGACAATAATAATTGCAATGGAGATGGATCAAAAAGCAGTGAAGAAGATGGATCGATATGGAAATTGAAACCCAGACAGTGTTTGGATAATATTGTAGAGGTAAAAGATTGATCATGTGGTTGAAATTCAGCATCAAGGATTATGATTCCCACCATTTATAACATAATAGGTGAGTCAGCATGGCCAAGTCAGCTATTCTGTTAAACAATCTTATCATCAATCACGCAAAACAGATTCTGTTAGAATCTGAAAAATCATATTGTATATATATATATATAGTCTGGCATGTTATTGCCTGGTTCAATCAATAGAAAGTATCAATGGAAATTCTATTCCTGAGTTCTCTCTGAAAAACAGAGCCTTGCTCTTATTTGATTACATTTCTTAGTTTCTATATGGTATCAGAGCAATGACAATCAACAGTCATGATTTCGCCTGCTACATCAGATCAAGAAGATTTACATAATCTGAATCAAGAGACGCCAATTTTCATGAAAAAGCAAAGAGGATCTCATTCACAATCAAGTCAACAAGAGCCGAATCTCACAAGGAAATAGAGGGACGCTCGATCAAACCTGATCTCAAAGAATCTCAATTTCTGCTAGCCTATCAAACTTGATCAGAACAACTTTATCTACTGGAAGGCTCATATTCTACCAGTAGTGAGAGCGTTTAATTTGGAGGAGTTCATGTACAGACCGGTAAAGAGTCCAGAGAAATATGTTGAAATCTAAGATGATGAAACAGGTGAGTTAATCGAAGCTATTAGTGATGATTTTCTCAATAGGAAAAAGATAGATTAACTACTTGTTTCCTAGATCTTGTCAAGTCTTAATGAGTCAGTTCTAGGTCAAGTTACACATTGTATAACAACTTGTGAACTCTGGACCTTTATCATTAATTTGTTTTCTCAAAGCTCAATGGCAAGAACTATCTACTTGAGGCATCAGTTACAGAACTTGAAGAAGGGAGCACTTACCATTAATGAGTTTATAGTCAAAATTAAAGGGATTGTTGGCTCATTAATGTTTGCAGGACAAGTTATCACTGTATATGATTTGGTGTCATATGTGCTATAAGGTCTTGGTCAAGAATTCGACCCTATTGTTTGAACCATTACTGCTAAGAAGAGTGAAATAACAATGCTAGATACTCAATTTATGCTTATGAGTTTTAAGTCAAGATTGGAGAAATTTGCTACCAATACATCTATTGAGTTGACAAATGCTTTTGCTAATATGCATGTTAGGTCTTACAGAGATGACTCACATAACTCTCAAAAGGGAGGACAATCTCGTGGAAGAAAAAGAGGTAGATCCATTGGCAGATGTGGTAAGTTCAATGGCAATTCTAGGCCAATTTGTCAAGTGTGTGGCAAAGTTAAGCATACATCCAACATATGTTATCATAGATTTGATCAGTCATACAATGGTAACATAGTTAGGCAAACCTCCTCACCTCAAGGTAATATTGCTCATCAAATCGAGTATGCTCAGAACAGCTCTTATCAAGTTAGGAATAACAGTCTAAATGCCATGGTAGCTTCTTCTTCCTCAGTGGCTAATCCAAGATGGTACATCGACAGTGATGCTATGAATCACATAACACCAGATTTCAATAACCTCTCCATCAGCAATGAATACAGAGGTAAAGAAAGATTGGCAGTTGGTAATGGCCAAACCCTTCTCATCTCTCATATTAGTCATTTAAAATTTGTGTCTACTATTAATCCTGATTGCAATATCTTTCTCACAAATATGTTATTTGTTCCTGAGATAACCAAAAACTTATTTAGTGTCTCTCAGTTAACAAAAGATAACAATGTGGTAGTTGATTTTGATTCTCATTCTTGCTTTGTTAAGGACTACACAATGAAGAAAGTGTTGGTCCAATAGGCATTTAAAAATGGATTGTACCAACTTGCCTCCTCAAGTACTGAGTGGAGTCTGTTGTCAAGAGAGAACTCTGTCAAGTCTGCTACTGTTTGTTTGTGTCTGCTTTGCAGTTTTCCTTAAATAAGCCATGTTTAAGCTCTTTGACTAATGTTGTAAAGTCACCAGATTGTAACACTTTTGCATTAGCTTTAGGTTTACTTTCTTCTCCAAAGAATGTAATTGTTCAGAATTGGCATAATAAACTTGGCCATCCTTGTCCATGTGTATTGTTGTTTGTGTTGAGAAGTATGAAAATAAATGTGTCTTCTTTTCAATTAAATGATTTCTACGATGCTTGCAAGCTGGGTAAAGTTCATAGGCATCCATATTCATACTCTGCACATCAGTATACTAGACCTTTAGAGATGGTTTGTGTAGATGTATGTGGTCCATCACACTTTCCTTCCACATAAGGTTACATATATTTTGTGAACTTTGTTGATGTCTATTCTAGGTATTGTTAGGTTTTTCCATTAACTCTTAAGTCTAAAGTCAAACAAGTTTTCATTTCATTTCATAAACTTGTTGAAAGACAGTTTGATGCCAAGCTTAAATGTCTTCAAACTGACAATGAAGGAGAATTTAGAGCTCTCTCCTGCTATCTAGTCGAGCATGGTATTGGTCATAGGAAGTCATATCCTAACACCCCTTAGCAAAATGGCATTACTGAGAGAAAACATAGAAGTATTGTTGAGATAGGTTTATCTTTGCTTGCTTAGACCAAACTTTCTTTGTCCTTTTGGTGGGAGTCATTTCATACTACAACATACTTGATTAATAGGCTACCCTCTTCAGCTTTACCTCATAATATCTCTCCATATACTTGTCTATTTCATCACAATTAGGGATGGCCATTTATCCCCGGGGACCCAAATCCCCACTCACCTATCCCCATTTTGGGGAAATTTTTTAGGAAAAATGGGGAAATTATAGGGGAATGAGGATGATTTTTATCCATAAAGTGTTCGGTTGTTCTTGTTTTCCTTATACAAGACCATACAATACACATAAATTTCAATTTCATTATGTCAAGTGTGTATTTGTTGGTTATAGTGACTTCACAAGGGGTTATAAGTATCTTCAACCTAATGGTAGGATATACATCTTAAGAGATGTTGTTTTCATTGAAACATAATTTCCATATCCTTTGTAGTTTCAAGTCAAATCAAATGCAAAGCTTGCCAATTCAAGTATTCATGTGTCTGTTGTGCTTAAAGGTGTCTCGCCAATCAAAAAACAAGCTGACACATCTACACAGTCTACTACACCTACTACTTCTAGAGTCAGATCAACTGCTACAAACAAACCAGTCAATACTAAACACACACCTCCACCCATAACATCTCGCATAGCCTTCCTTTCAATCATTAATTCACCAGTCAATACAAATCCCACATCTAACCATTGACCTCTCATCCAACTAGTGCTTCACCTGTCAATAGCACTTACATGCCTACTGTTGTTCAGAATACTCATCTCATGACAACTAGAGCCAAACATGGTGTTTACAAATTGAAATTGTTTCAATCCTCTGCTTTTATACTTAGTCAAAATGAAGTTCCATCCATTGTTACAATGGCTTTACAATCTGGTTTAGAAAGTAGCCATGCAGGTTGAGTTTGATGCTCTACAAAGAACTCGAATGTGGAGTTTGGTGCCATCTACCAATAACGTGAACATTGTAGGGTGCAAGTGGATTTTTAAGATCAAATATAGGGCGGATGGTTCAGTTGAGAGTAATAAGGCGAGACTTATGACAAAAGGTTTTACTCAGACTCCCAGATTGGACGTTTATAAGACCTTTAGTCCTGTTGTGAAGAGTGCCACAATCAAAATTGTTCTTAGTTTAGCTGTTACTAATAATTGGGACATCCAACAGATTGACGTCAATACTGCATTCCTAAATGGTGAGCTTCAAGAATCAGTGTTTATGGCTTAGCCGAAAGGTTTTGTTAGCTCTACCTCTCCCTCTCACGTTTGTAGACTTCATAAGTCCTTGTATGGACACAAACAAGCTCTAAGAGCTTGGTATGCTAAACTTAGGACAACACTGATACAGTGGGGATTTAAAAATTTTGTCTGATACTTCTTTATTCTTCTAAGGAACTGCCACTTTGTTTCTTCTGTTACTTGTATATGTTGATGACATACTATTGATTGGCAGTGATAATGTTTTGATAGCTAAGGTTATTGAAGACCTGAATAAATGTTTTGCTCTCAAATCACTTCACTCTTTTCAATACTTCCTTGGCTTTAAGGCTTACAGAAGTTCTCATGGTTTTACTTTCACTCAGTCTAAATATGCATCAGATCTACTGGCCAAGACGAATATGTCTGCCTCTAATTTTTGTCCTACTCCAATTGCTCCAAGTAGGAAACTGTCCTCTACAAATGGTAATGCCTTCTCAGATGCAACATTATACAGAAGCACCATTGAAGCTCTACAATACCTAACGCTTACTAGACCAGATATAGCTTTTGCTGTCAATAAGTTGAGTCAATTTCTATCTTGCCCTTCTCAAGTTCATTTGCTTGTTGTTAAAAGGGTTCTCAAGTATATCAAGGGTATTCCTTATATTGGTCTAGTATTTCGGCCTGCTTAACAACTCTCCCTAGAATGCTTTGCTGATGCAGACTAGGCTGCCGATGTAGATGGCAAAATCAATGGGTGGTCACTGCCTATATCTGGGTGGTAACTTGGTTAGTTGATCCTCCAATAAGCAAATAGTGGTGGCACATTCTAGTACAAAGGCTATATACAGGTCTCTTGCCTTGGCTGCCATATACATTCTCTGGTTTCAATCCTAGTTTAGGGAACTTGATGGATAAAATTGTGTTATAAAAACCTAACTCGCAAGTGCACGAATCATGAGATAAGTATATCGACAAGTAGGGATCGTTCCCGCGAGGAAAAGTGATTTATTGACTAAAAACTAATTCTAATTAAAGCTAAGCAAGTAACAGTAACCAAGAGATTTTGTTTGATGATTGATTGGAGATTAAAACTAGATTAAACTAAGAAAGCAGTTAACAAGAATATGTGAATGTGATCAAGAGGTGAGAGAACTAGGTCATAAATACTCCCCAATTACGTTTACTCAATGCTTCAAATTGAATTTTATAAAAGCTATTAAATTATGTATGATTGTTACCGTATGGTCCTGGAATGAATCAAGTATTCTCAATTATAATTTACCTCAATATCCTGATGTATAAACTATAACCGAAAACCCATTAAGCACAAGAACAAGTGAACCAAAACTTACGTGCAATATCCTGCTATGATTAATTTTACCCATTCAATTGAAGATTGGTTGAGAATGGTGAAATACACGTGCATCTCAACCTTTAAATTATCAAAAACCCTAAATTCATGCCTAGCATAACCCCTGCATTAACAAGAATAAATAATTATGATATAGAATGAATCGAATGAATCGAAACTTGAATTAAGAAAATATAGTCAATTCTAACAAAGAGCATTCATAGAGGGTCACATTGATTCCCTAGTATGGAGTTAGTTACACATAGCTAAAATAAAGTGAAGAAAGAAGTAATTGATAAAACCCATGGAAACTGTTAATAAACTCTTCCAATCTCTGATGCTGAAATCTTCTTCTTCAACTTCGAATCTTCTATGTGTAAGGATGGATGAGAGATTTGAGTGATGATTTGTGTTTGTGAAAGATCTATCTCCCTGTTGGAGACTGGCCAGAGAAGACCAGACCCTAGATTAAAAATCATGTATTTATAGCCATAGGCCACTGGGATAAAAAGACTCATTTTTCTTCGAGGAATCGTCAAATCGCTGCGAAAGCCGCAGCGGTATTGGCAGTGGCTTTCTCTATTTGAGAAACACCGCGTCTTTGAGAGCACTCAGGCAGCGGCCATGACAGCGGTCTCCTTTGCTCCTTGAATCACTACAGCGAGTGATGCCAAAATTAGCAGCGGTATTGACAGTGTTTTGCCTATTTCACCTTAGATTCTTAAAAATAACGTCTTTCATCTAAAATTCTCCAAACACAACATTTTGATCCAATAACCTGTAAACACTCAAACACACAAATTAAACCCCTAAAAGACTTGAGAAACAAGCAATTGACTGGAGGAATGGGGATAATAAACATATACAATATTTGACCGATCAGAACTGCAGCTCTCATTAACTGGTGTGCCTGTGTTGTGGTGTGACAATCAAAGTGCTAAAGCATTGGCACACAATTCTGTTTTTCATTCACGGACCAAACATATAGAAATAGACTTCCATTTTCTCAGAGATCTGGTTGTTGCAGGTAAACTTGATATTCGATATATTCTAACAGAGGTTCAAACAGTTGCTATCTTCACAAAGTCGTTAGCCATCAATCGTTTTCAGTTGTTGGCATCAAAGCTTGTTGTTGACAAAGAGCATTTTCGCTTGAGAGGTAGTGATGATGCTAAAAAGGATGATCAACATTCAAGAACAACATTCAAACTAACTAATTTAAATCAATCTAGTTTGAGGGGGAGTGTAGAAGTAAAAGATTGATCATGTGGTTGAAATTCAACATCATCAAGGATTGTGATTCCTGCCATTTATAATAGAGTAGCTGAGTTAGCATGGCTAGGTCAGCTATTTTGTTAAACAATCTTATCATCAATCATGCAAAACAGATTATGTTAGAATCTGAAAATCATATTGTATATATATAGTCTGGCCTGTAACCATCCAGTTCAATCAATAGAAAATATCAATGGAAATTCTATTCCTAAGTTCTCTCTAGAAAAACAGAGCCTTGCTCTTATTTGATTACATGTCTTAGTTTCTATAAACATAACATTTGATGAAGCTAAAAAGCTGATGAGATTGGTGAATGTGGAGTCATTGAAGATGAAACTGGGGATGGATGTCAAAGAAATGATTAGATATTCTGAGTTGCTTGAAGCTTGCAAGAGTATGGGAATGGTTAGATCAATTAAGGAAGCCATAGCTTTTGCATGTGTACTTGATGAAGTTGGTGTTGTGATTGCAAGAAGCCATGGATTTTCCAAGAAAATTAATTCAGATGTTTCTGATTGCAAGCAAAATATTTTTATTTTTTAAAAGAAAATGGCTATGTTGCGGAATATAATTGGTATAAAAATTTAGAATAATTTTATTTGATTTTTATTAAATGTTGGTGTCACGTGGCACTCTTCTATTGGGTCCGTTTCACCAACATTATCTGTGAGACGGACTCATGGAAGATTTTCTCCACATCCAGAAAACAACATTTATGAACATCATGCTTTTAAGGTCATTTTAATTAAATATCTATTCCGATCACCAAGAAATCTAATTAAATCATTGAAAGCTTAAAGCTATAGATGTCGATGCATAATAAATTTTTGGGAGCCTAGAGTATAAATAGGTAAATGCTAACTGTTATAGGTAAAAATAGTCGTGGTAGACACGTCATCACTATATAAAGCCACGTAAGCAGGGTTATAAGAAAGTCAACTAACGGAGCAAGAATTCCCCCATGAAAACCTGTTCGGGAAAAGAGGAAGCTGCCCGACCACCAGCAAAGACAAGTTGCTCGGGCAATAAATCTTACTCGGGCAAATGCTCGGGGTAGTCGGGAATCAATGAAAACAGATAGTCATCAGCGTCTATATTCAAAACTCTGGACGCAATCAGCAACAAGCAACTCCATGATAAGCAACAGTGACTGCAGGGTTCAAATAAGGAAGCAAATAGATTTTCCGCAAATAAAGGAGGAAGAATCAGAGTCAGACTTGGATTCAACCAAATCAGGAAATATACGAAAGAAAGAGAATCCGAATCCATATCCGTTTAGGGTTAGAACACACAATTAGGACACCACATACCAAACCCTAATTAAACATGTATAAATACCCCTTCTTTATGTAAAAAAGGGGAGACAGAAGAGAAATAGCTTGAGAAAGATTGTAATACAGCATTCTTGTAATCCTTCTTCATAGTGAATTTGGCTTCGTTGTTTAGGCAACAAACCGTGGATGTTTCTCCAACCCTTGGAGTTTTACCACGTAATTGCTTGTTATTTCTAGTTATTTCTTTTGTTTTTAATCATCCTAGTTCATAAATCATAACAATTCGCAAATAAATCATTGACTCGGTGACCACCAAAAATCACCGTCAACAACTGGCGCTAGAAGGAGGGGGAAGCCCAGAAATTTGTGACAACAATGGCTGGTGAAGGAGATGGTAGCGATTCCAGGTACGGTCAAAGTGTGCCAAATAACGAGTTGGAGGATGACACCACGCTCAATACAGCAGATGCCACCATAGCGACAGCAGACCAGTCAGCCGCCTTAGCTGGTATTCAACGTTTTCCCACAACTAATGAAGAAATCGCGCAACGATTTCATGCTTCCCTGCAGCAACTTATTTCAGACGCAGCAAAGTAAGGAATTGACCTTTCCACCACAGGAGGTTTGATGTCGCCTCACAGTCTGTCCGCCCCAAACCAGCAGGCTGTGAGACTGCGTTCCGCAGTGGTGATACCCATGCCTGATGCACCCCTAAAAGCGAGACGAGACCCTATAGGCAGGCCAGAGATATTATCCGAAAGGGTGGATATGAGGAGCAGGGAACATGGAGAGGGGGACGATTCTGACAAGGGTTACGGTCAAGATCGAATAGTCGCAAATCGGGATCACCCCAGGAGGCGCAGTCACCGGAGAGACCGGTCTTCATCCTCGGAAGGAAGTAAGCAGGATCATCATCGCAAGCGCTAAAGGGGCACAGTACGGCTGCACGGCTTAAACCGAGATCGCAGAGAGTTTAATCTGGAGGAAAGGGGTCAAAAGTTGACCATAAGTCAAAATTTCAATGCGATAGGGGAACCAGAAGGAGACAGAGATATACTCATACAAAGTCTAACCCGGGAGGTTCAGAACAATCGTCGACAAATGGATGCTTTAGTCAGGCGATATGGGCGTAATGAGCTGTCGGATGATGAATCCGGAAGCCCTTTCACTAGTGGGATCCTAAGAACACCTTTCCCGGAGAGATTCAGGATGCCACACGTGGAACTGTTTAAGAAAGATACCGACCCAAAAGAACACATCCGGAGATATAGGAGCGCCATGGCACAATATGTCAACAATGACGCACTGCTATGTTTGAATTTTCCCCAGACCCTCGGAGATCTAGGCTCCCGATGGTTTGGTAGATTACCAGCAGCAAGCATAAGCAGCTTTGGCGAGCTGAGCAAAGCTTTCTCAAGGCAGTTCCTCAGGAATGTGCATAGGAAAAAATCGGTAGCTCACTTATCCCAACTCAGACAGGGAAAGGATGAGTCGCTAAAGAAATATCTGGGGAGATTTGGTCAGGAAGTGTCCGAGATTGGGAGTGCAAATGACGAAGCAATAATTGCTGCGTTCATCAACAACCTTCAGAATGGCCAATTGTCATTTGACCTCAGAAGAGCCCGACTAACCAGTTATGCTGATATGATGGACATGGCAGGAGGGTACGCCCTAGCTGAAGAGGAAGAAATTGCCACAGGAGGTTACTTTGTGCATGGAGGTCGTCCGGAAGGGTCCAAAACCAAAGACCAAACCAAGGCGCTCGATGCCAAAACGGACAAACATAAGAACAAAGCACGGGATGGTCGGGATGGGCGGCGAGCATACGACCCGAAAACCGACCAACCGCGACAGAAGGTCCAGGGCAGATATACAAATTACACCCCACTGAAGAAAGATTAAGGTGAAATATTGGCAATCCTAGAGGAGAAGAACATGTCAAAAGAACCGCCTAGGCAGTCAACGTATACTCGGAGGGACACCACCAAATACTGCTGTTTCCATAAGGAGAATGGGCATGAGACGTCCAAGTGTTTCCAATTAAGAGATCACATCGAAGCCCTCATCAGGGAAGGGCACCTGAAAGACATTGTCCTCAAACAGGTAGACAGGACGAATGGACAGAAGGATAGCCGGCAGGACGGACGGGCAAGAAAGTTCAGTCCGAAGAAAGCCGAGGATGAAGGAGTAATTAATACCATCTTTGGCGGACCGGCAACCGGCAAGAGTAACAGGGAAAGGACCCAGGAAATCCGGGAGGCCATGGAGGCGCGGAGAGACCTAGATGTTAATTCTGTTGAACCCGACCCGAAAAGAATCAAAGAATGATAGGACCCGATCATATTCACAGAAGCTGACTCACATGGAGTAGATGTTAAGCCAAATGATGCATTAGTAATTGGAGCGCGGATCGGTCATCGAGAGGTTCACCGAATTTTGATTGACAATGGGAGTTCAGCGGACATTCTAAGTGCAGAAGTATATGACCAGCTGAGGTTGGACAGGAAAGACCTACAGCCGTTTCCCACACCCCTTAGAGGATTTGGAGGAGTCGAGGTAAGATCGCTGGGAACCGTGAAATTACCCGTAAAGATTGGGACGACCCCTTGCCAAAAGACTGTGCTGCTCGACTTTGTGGTGGTGGATACGGAAAACTGGCCGTACAACACCTTATTAGGTCGGCCATTTTTGAATAAAACCAAAGCAGTGACGGCAACTTATGCTCTCATGATGAAGTTCCCGACAAAATATGGAGTATGAGTAGTTAAGGGGTCACAAGAGATGGCCCGAAGAGCAAACTTGTCAGTATACAAAGATAGGGAAGTACACCAAGTGTACGAAGTAACAGCCCAACAAAAGGTAGAGGAACCAGAGGAGCAGGCAGAAGCGCCAAAAGAGTTTGAATTGGATCCCAGAGAAGAACCTGAAGTCAGAAAGGATGAGTTGACCGAAGAAATAGTCCTGAATCCGGCGGACCCGAGTAAGGTAGTGAAGATAGGGGCAAGCTTAAGTGGGCATGTCAAAACCCAACTGGTCACATTGCTAAGGAGTTACAAGGATGTTTTTGCTTGGAGTCACGAGGATATGTTGGGAGTAGACCCAAAGGTGATATCACATTGTCTTTCCATCAACCCAGAGTCCCGACCAGTGGTGCAAAAGAGAAGGTTGTTCAATCCAGAGAGAAGCGTCGCAATTAAGAAAGAGGTGCAGAAGTTACTTTCCGCAGGATCGATAAGGGAGGTCAAGTACCCGGAGTGGGTAGCCAACGTAGTATTGGTCAAGAAAAAGAACAACCAATTGAGGATGTGTGTAGATTTCACTGACTTGAACAAGGCCTGCCCGAAAGACAGTTTTCCACTACCAAGAATTGACCAGTTGGTAGATGCAACGGCAGGATACGAACTGTTAAGCTTCATGGATGCTTACTCGGGATACAATCAGATTCGGATGAATAAAGCAAACGAAGAAAAAACGTCTTTCACCACGGATCAAGGATTGTATTGCTACAAAGTGATGCCTTTTGGATTAAAAAATGCTGGAGCAACATACCAAAGGTTGGTGAACCGGATGTTTGCTCGGCAGATTGGGAGAAACATGGAAGTCTATGTGGATGACATGCTGTCCAAGAGTACTACGGTAGAAAAACATTCGGAGGACCTGAAGGAAACCTTCGATGTTCTGAGGAAATATAAGATGAAGCTCAATCCCAGTAAATGCGTGTTCGGAGTACCCTCGGGGAGGTTTCTGGGCTTTCAGGTTCACCAAAGAGGAATTGAGGTGAATCCCGAGAAGATCAGAGCACTAGAAGGAATGGCTTCACCAAAGACGTTGAAAGATGTACAAAGGCTGACGGGATGTCTCGCGTCGCTCAATTGGTTCATTGCCAAGTCAACAGACAAGTGCGCCCCATTCTTCAGGGCAATAAAAAAGGGAAAAGGGCTCGAATGGAGTGCAGAATGTGAAGAAGCTTTTCAGAAGTTGAAAGAATATTTGGGGCGAGCACCCATCCTCTCAAAACCGGTGGTAGGAGAAACATTATACTTGTATTTGTCGATCACGGAGGTGGCGACAAGTTCGGTATTAATCCGATTAGAGGAGGGGGTACAAAAGCCAGTGTACTACGCAAGCAAGGCATTGTTACCAGCAGAAACCAGGTATTCTCCAGCAGAAAAAATAGCGCTAGCACTGATCACATCGGCCAGGAAACTGAGGCCATATTTCCAAGCGCATACAATAGAAGTATACACAGACTGTCCATTAAAACTAATTCTTCAAAAGCCGGAGGTGTCGGGAAGATAATGGGCCGTGGAACTGAGCGAATACGACATCAAATACACACCTAAAGCGGCAGTTAAAGGGCAGGCAGTATCAGACTTTATAGCAGAATTCACCGAGCCCGATGCCGAGGTAAGGAGGACACTGGAGGGCGAACGGATTGAAAAACTACAGTGGAAATTGCATGTAGACGGGTCATCGAACACACACGGCAACGGGGCAGGAATAGTTATAACAACCCCCGAGGGGGATACCGTGGAGTGTGCCATGAGGTTCGATTTCAAAGCAACCAACAATCAAGCAGAGTATGAAGGCTTGTTGGCCGGCCTAAGGGTTTGCATAGCATTAGGGGCAGATGAGCTGGAAATTTACAGCGATTCACAAGTCGTGGTTAATCAAGTGCTGGACGAATACCAGGCAAGGGAAGAGCACATGATAGTTTATTTGGACATTGCAAAAAGGCTACTTAGAAAGTTCAAAGTGTACAAAATCTCTCAGATCCCTCGGGAAGAAAACGAGAAAGCAGATGCTTTGTCCAAGTTAGCTTCAGCCACCACGAACATCAGATCCAAAGCAATACCAGTGGCACATCTGACTAAGCCAAGTACAGTAGAATCAGAGGAAATCATGGTAGCAGAGATCCGGCCAAGCCCAAGCAACTGGACATACAAACTCAGGAAGTACTTAGAGGAAAACATATTACCGGAGGATGCAGTGGAAGCAAAACGCATCAGATACAGGTCAACCCGGTATACAATTTTAAGGGGAGAATTATACAGGAGAGGATTCTCGAAAGTACTGCAAAGATGTGTGGCCGGTGAAGAAACCAAAAAAATCCTAGAAAGTGTCCACAGTGGAGTGTGTGGGAACCATACTAGGGGTAAAAGCCTAGCACACAAGGTACTTAGGCAAGGCTTCTACTGGACGACCCTGTTCGCAGAAGCGCAACGATTCGCCGAGAGCTGTGAGACATGCCAAAGAATAGCAAACGATATTCGGCAACCCCCAGAGTTACTCAAAAGCCTAACCTCACCGTGGCCCTTCACCATGTGGGGACTCGACCTAATAGGACCAATGCCCACAGGAACAAAGGGAGGGGCAAAGCACGCCATTGTGGCGGTGGACTACTTCACCAAATGGGCAGAAGCGGAGGCACTGGTACACATAACGGAGGCAAACACCACCAGCTTTGTCAAGAAGAATATCATATATAGGTTCGGGATCCCGAATATCATTATAACTGACAACGGAACCCAGTTCGACAACAGGAAGTTCAGAGAAATGTGTGAAGAATTCAAGATCACGAACTATTACGCATCACCTGCTCATCCTCAAACCAATGGACAGACAGAAGCTGTGAATAAAGTGATCAAGCACACACTGAAAGTAAAACTAGAGGCAAAGAAAGGTGGTTGGGCAGACAAATTACCCGAGGTGTTGTGGGCATATCGAACAACGATGAGGTCATCCACATGGGAGACTCCTTTTGCGCTGGCATTTGGAACAGAAGCTGTCATCCCAGCACAGACAACTTTTACATCCCCCAGGATACAGTTATACAGTCCCGAACACAATATGAATATGTTGCAACAGAACTTAGACGAACTTGAGGAAATCAGAGATACAGCACAGGTCAGAAATTCCACGTACCAGCAAAGCGCTGCGAGGTACTACAATTCCCATGTTCGGGAATGAAGATTCCAACTCGGAGACTTAGTGTTAAGAAGAGTATCCCCAAACACCAAAGATAAATCTTCAGGATCTCTTGCCGACAAATGGGAAGGGCCGTACATCATCAAAGGAGTTGTAGGACACAGGGCATACATGATAGCCCGACTAGAGGGTAGTCTAGTACCCCGACCATGAAACGCACAATATTTAAAGATCTTCTATCCTTAAGGGATCCGACCATATTTTTACAATTCTGCTTTAGCTCAGTTTTCAGTTTCCGCCTTTATTTATTTCAAGTTTATTTTTTGGTTTCATAATCATGTCTTATCTAATGAAATTCATGTTGATCATTCAATAAAGTCCAGTTGCTAGTACAGAGTAATTCAGCAGAATTGATTATTCATGAGCAAAATTTCTGCAGTGGCCCACCAAAAGGTGGTCGAATAAACACCAGAAAATTCGGGCGCCATAAACCCGCGAAAGAGCGGACGAGTAGTGCCCGAAGGGCGGAAAAGCTGTAGTAGCATGCCCGCCTAGCTAAAACGATAAGAATGTATCCCTTAGCAAAAGGCAAAACCGAGGTACCAGAATAAAATGGAAAACTGCTCGGAGCGCCGCTAGAAAGGCTAGTGAGATGCGCAGCCGTGTTGGCCGATGCAATGCACCCCAACGATTCGGCGAAACCTTGCATAGATAAAATCGGGAGACGTCCTAGGTAACTTGTGCAAGGACCTTGACGTATGGTCATGGCAAGCCTCGGCGTAACGTTGAGGTAAAACAAAATCAACAATAAAGGCCAGTTACATGAGATACTCGGCCAAAACTGCAGTTAAATAAGATACGCGGCTTAAAATTATTGTAAGGACCAGTTACATGAGATACTCGGTCAAAGCTAACTACCAGTTAAATAAGATACGCGGTTTAAATTGATTAAAAGACCAGTTACATGAGATACTCGGCCAAAACTAACCACCGGTTAAATAAGATACTCGATTTACCCGACTAAAGTGCCAGGAAATAAGGCACCCAGTCAAGATAAAGGTAGGGATTCCCGAGGGACTAAAAATCCCTAAAGACCCATAAGTTCGAAGAATTCCGAGTAAATGAATTTAGGTTATCCCACTCAGACACTCACTCGGTCGCCGAAAACTCTCGAGGAAAAATCCGCTTATATATATAAAAAAAAAAATTCGTCTATACATGAGAAAAGAATACAAATATACAGGTATAGTTGTGCTATACAAATATAGTTACAACTTGTTACACCGCTACAAAAAAAAAAAAAAAAAAAAAAAAAAAAAAAAAAAGGAGCTTGAAGTCAAGAGGCTCAGGAGGGTGGCGCCGGGGGTCGGGAGCTGCTTCCGCCAACATCGGGATCGGGCTCCATCACATACTCACTCAGCAAGTTGTCGTCCGAAGGCCAAACAATGACATCATCCTCCTCCTCATCGACCATCCAGTATGCATAGTCAACCCCGGGAACGGGTCCCAAATCGGGCATCTCGTTGTCGATCCCTGCCTTTTCACAAGCATAAAACGTGGAGAAGGAGTCAGCGGAAGGAACCTCGAGGTGCATGGGATGTGGCGCTTTACCCTTACTTCTGCAATACGCTCGCCACTCCCTCATCTGGGCCCGAAGAGACTCCAGAGAGGTATCCACATGCTTTTTGATTGATAGGCTCCAGTTGGCCCTAGCCCGATCAGTCGCCCTATTTTTCTGCTTGAAAAATTCACCAGCCGAGACCGTTCCCCGCTGGAACTCGCTCAGAAGCAAAGCATCATAGGCTGGAGACCTCTTGAACCGATCAACACTTTGTAGTTCCAGCTCCAGCCTAGCTTCCTTCGATAGGGACCTAACTGTCAAGGCCTGACGCTCCAAGTCTTCGATTCGGCGTTCGTAAGCAGACTTGGCGTCTTCAGCGGACAGCTCAGCCTGGAGCAAAGCGCCCTGAGCGGATGATAGCTGATCCTTCAAAATTTGGACCTCCTCGGCAGCAGAAGATGCTCGCTGTTCAGCCTCCAGTTGCCGAGCCAGGCATTGATCCAAGAGCACCTGACTCGACTTAGCCCCCTCTCGGCTAGCCAGCTCAGCCCGAGAACAGCGGTCCTCACTCTCCTTCAACTGGGCTTCTAGCCGCTTTATCCTTTCTGCCTGGGCTTCACCAGCTTGACAAGCCCCAGACATCTCAGCCACCATCTGCAGCAAGTCAACAGTAAATAAAAAATAACGAAAAGCGAAGGAATACGAAATACCGCATGTAACTAAGGCACTACTTACGTAAGAGGCACTGTTGAAAAAATTACAGAGTCGGTCAGACACGGTCCCGGTACTGAGGTGGCTCCAATGATCCTCCCCAATGTAGGCTCGGCCAGAAGCCATGACCCTCAACATGGATTCAGGGGAAGGATCATCAATATGGGGCGAGGAACCCGAACCACCAGCATCGGTTTCAGGAAGCTCGGCGGACGAGGCTGCCCGAGGAATAGCAGGTGAACCTCCCACATCACCCTTTGTCTGGACCGTCGGAGGAGAGATGCCCACGTTTTTCCCGACGTTACCCTCCTCCTCATCGCCTGAAGACGAGTCGACATAGGCGACAACTCTGGGAATTTTATGGGTAGCTCGGCCAGAAGAAAACGAGGTTTTTCTCTTTCCAAGCTGCCTCGTCTCAGCACTGCTGCCCTCTGGAGCAAAAGGAACAGCAGAAGCCGGAATCCCTTGTGGCTCACCTGAGTGTTGCTCAGCTGTTTCAACATCTCGAGGAGTAACGTAAGGTGTATTCACGGCGGCAGAAATGGGAGAGCTGACTCCACCAGCAAGAGTTGCTTGATCGGAATCAGAGGGGTGCCCCACTTTCTCTTTGCCTTTTGAAGGACCCTTTCGGCTGTCCAAATCAGCTTCGGTCCTACTTACTCCAAAGCCTTCCGGATCAGCCTTGGTCTCTTTTGAACATGCGGTTGTTTCTTGACCATGGATCTCTTCAGGCATATACTCGGGCACCCTCTCTTCATCATTATCCGGAAGATCCTCGGGAGCACTCCCTGCAGACTTATCATTGGGAGGAGCTACTCCTGCATCTCGCTGGCGGAGAGCCTCTTTCCTGCTGGCCTCCACGATTCCTTTCATTCGACGTGCCAGAGCATTGCAGACCACGTCCATATCATATACTTCAAAAAGAAAAAGAGAAGGGAGCCCGAGTCAGTAGACTAATACAAAGACAAATGAAAGAACAAAAGACGGAATAAAAGATATAACGCTACTTACGGCGTCTACGGCGTGCAGAAATCTGAGGAAAAAGGCGAGCTGTAATCATCTTCCCCTCATTATACAGATAGGGTCTACCCCTCTTCTCCAAGGGGCGGACGGCAGCCCGAGCCAAAGTCTTCAGCTCCTCGTCCGTAAAGGCGAAAGTTACATGGTTCCATTGGGGCGAACAGAAGTACAGAGGAACCCTGCAAGTCATCCGGGAGCCATCCAGATCAAAACTGATTGATTGGCCCCAACTTCCACCCACAAAGAACCAGCTGTTCTTCCAAAATTTGTTTGAGGTGGGAAGCCCCAAACAAATCCCTTCATCTTCTCTTCTGTGGTCGGCTCGATCTCGCCCTTGACCACAACGTCTTTTGGGATCCATAACTCGGGCTGAGCCGATTGAAGAAAATAGACCCCAGACTTTCCCACGGGCCTCAGGGAGTAGAAGTGTCGAATTTCGCGAGGAGTGGGAGGTGGCCGCTTCATCCTGTGCCACATGTGCCACATGCACATCAAAATCCGATAGTTATTTGGAGTTAGCTGAGCCGGGGCAATTCGGGCCTCAGCCAAAAACCAAGTGATAAATGGCTGGAGAGGAAGAGTGACACCGCAGGTGAGCATCGCCCCGTAGATTGCCACATGGCCAGGTGGAGGGTTCCAGGCAGCCCGACCCTCAGCAGGGATCAGCGAAATCACATCGCCATCCAGATCGAACCGCCGTATATACCTGCTTACCTCCTCAGGGCCGACCACGTTTGGCTCGACATCGTAAGCGCATATGCGTTCGGGAGAGAATTGAATGCGAGCAGCCCTATGCTCTTCCTCGACATCATCCTCGACAATCCTTTGGCTCCCAACTCGGCTCTCCAGCGAGTGAGAGTCCTTGTAAACTTTGCGCGTGCTCATCTTTTTTCCCGGTCGTCTCCAAGGCCGAATGTCAGCTGTAGAAGAAGAAGAATCCGACCAAGCTGCAGGCTGATAGTCGGGAGGCGATGAGTCCGAGGAAACAGAATGAACTTCAGGGGGAGGTGGAGCCTCTGAAGGAGTAAAATTTTCACGGTAAACTGCAGAAACGTCAGCGTCAATGAAAGGTGGCTGATCAAAGAGAGGCGGTTTCAATAAATTGTGGACTACGGATGCAGTGTGTGCATCATGTTGCTCAATAGCAATCATGCCAACAGTATAAAGACGGTACCTAGTTGCAGAATCCATGAGAACTAACCTTGATATGGTGAAGAATGGAGAATATGGAAACTGCAGAAAATCCCCGGGAGAAGGCCTGGGGGTTGAAGCAGAAGAACCCAGAAAAAGCTGGAGATGTGGTTGAAGTAGAAGAACCCAGAAAAAGCTGGAGACGCGGTTGAAGCAGAAGAACCCAGAAAAAGCTGGAGACGTGGTTGAAGCAGAAGAACCCAGAAAAAGCTGGAGGTATGGTTGAAGCAGAAGAACTCAACAAGAAACCAGGAGATGCGGTTACAGTGAATGAACTCAATAAACAAGGGGATGCAAGTAAGTTCTTCAGAGAACGCACAAAGATTGCAGAAAATAAATAAAAGAGAAAAAGCGCCACCGCTGCCAGTTTATATAGGCAGCACATTGATTTCAAAAAACACGAAACCCTACGAGAAACACAAAGAAGCGGGAAAGCAGAGGGGCGTGGGCGATGACGTAGTCTACACACGAGCGAACAGAAAGGTCATGTCCCATAAATGCGTCGTACCACAGCCAAATAAGAAAGGACAAGTGGCAACCGAGGAGCGCTTTGAGCCGCTAGTGAGCAGAAACGTCACCATCAAAAGATCTCTGAAATGATTGATAAATCAAATGCGTGTGGTTGTAATTAAGACACGTCATTTAAGAGCTTTGAAGCAAACGAGGATACATTAATATAGAAGAAGACAAACAAGGACTAGTTAAAAGGACTAGTTATAGTATGAGGTTAAATACTTGACCCGAAGGGAACTAACTCAGCATGATCAGCACAAATATTTAAGGGGGTATTGTTATAGGTAAAAATAGTCGTGGTAGACACGTCATCACTATATAAAGCCACGTAAGCAGGGTTAAAAGAAGGTCAACTAACGGAGCAAGAATTCCCCCATGAAAACCTGTTCGGGAAAAGAGGAAGCTGCCCGACCACCAGCAAAGACAAGTTGCTCGGGCAATAAATCTTACTCGGGCAAATGCTTGGGGTAGTCGGGAATCAATGAAAACAGATAGTCATCAGCGTCTATATTCAAAACTCTGAGCGCAATCAGCAACAAGCAACTCCATGATAAGCAACAGTGACTGCAGGGTTCAAATAAGGAAGCAGATAGATTTTCCGCAAATAAAGGAGGAAGAATCAGAGTCAGACTTGGATTCAACCAAATCAGGAAATATACGAAAGAAAGAGAATCCGAATCCGTTTAGGGTTAGAACACACAATTAGGGCACCACATACCAAACCCTAATTAAACATGTATAAATACCCCTTCTTTATGTAAAAAAGGGGAGACAGAAGAGAAATAGCTTGAGAAAGATTGTAATACAGCATTCTTGTAATCCTTCTTCATAGTGAATTTGGCTTCGTTGTTTAGGCAACAAACCGTGGATGTTTCTCCAACCCTTGGAGTTTTACCACGTAATTGCTTGTTATTTCTAGTTATTTCTTTTGTTTTTAATCATCCTAGTTCATAAATCATAACAATTCGCAAATAAATCATTGACTCGGTGACCACCAAAAATCACCGTCAACACTAACCACTAGACTACTAGAGTATTAAATTTGTGGGAGCCACGAGTCACACAACTTGGACGATGACAGTAAGTCAATGACCAATAATTATTCTTTCATGACTATATGAGTGATTAAGCAGAACCAGGTAGACTTTTCTCAATTACCTCTATTATACGTTCTCAATTATTTGATATTTTCATCGAAAACAAATTAGCATATTTGAAAATTGATATCATCAATTAAGTGCAAAACATAAGTTCATCGAAAACAAATTAGCATATTCAATAATTGATATCATAACTTAAGTGCAAAACATAAGTGTTTTTTTTTTTTTTTTTTTTTGTAGTAACTGATAAATCTTAATTCTTCTTTTAAATTTGAGTGACGTGGAGGGAAAAAACATCACAGATGATCATATGTTCAAAAACTCCCTAGCAAAACCATATATAAATATAGAAAAAAAAAAAAAAAACTTAAAACAAAATAGAGGGTAAAGAAAATCGAATTGGTTTTGGGCTTTGAGTTTGGCTTTGGCTTGTCATGCACAACTTTTGGGTTGAAATCATTTGGCTTTGGATTTGGGCTTGGGTCAATTTCTGGAGCTAGACCTTACTAACTTCACAATCTCATCGACATAGTACAACCTCAATTTCGTAAAAAATTATATTTTTTACTTGCATCCATCAAAACCATAATTTATGAGAGTTAAACATATTTAATTTAAGATATGGGGTAGAATTTTAAAATTATATTTGAAGAGTACAAATTCTACCCTGTATCACAAGTTTGACAAAAACGTGTTCTCTTATAATCTTCTAAACTCCATCACATCCAAAAAACAACATTTATGCACATCATGCATGCGTAACACATTAAAGGTAATTTTAATTAAGAGCAAATTGCACCAAATTCCCATGAGGTTTGTCTTTTTACACCAAAAAACAACTTTATCATTAATTGACAATCACTTTCTCTGCCGAGTGCCATTAGTCAAACGTAACCGTTGACGATGTTTGACCATCAACATTAAGGGTATTTTTGTCATTTCAAGCTTATTTAAAAAAAATGTTGAATAAAAAACTTTTAAAACAAAATACAAAAAAATTTAAACATGTTTAAAATCTCTAGATCAAATAACAATAAATAAATAAATAAATAAATACAAAAAAAAAAAAAGAATTTCCAAATCTCTTCCCAAATCCATCTCAGATGGAGCGGCACCTTCGTCTGCGATGGATGGAGCCCTGCGTTTCTCTCTCACTATATATCACCTTTGCTTCTTCTTTGATTCTTTTTCTTCCAATTGCAGTTCAACCATCACTCATCACCATATACATTTCTTCTAAATTCAACCTATTACTTGGATAGTTTTGTATTTTTATTCTTTTCCCTTTTTTTGTGAAATTTTGCATTTTAGATTTAATTGTTTGATGAATCCTTTATCTTGATGCTGCTCATCTGGCTTTTGGAGACCTCCATCTCCTGCTCAAGCTTTTTTTTTTTTTTTTTGAAACAGATTGAAAAGGATTTTGATTGATGAAGGTGTGTTTGGATGATTGGATCCCGATTTTTTTTTTTTTCAAATTATTTTGTTTTTGGAATTGATCGAAGATGATATGAATTGTTGGATAAGATTTTGTGGATTTTGTTTTAGAGATTATTGATTTGTGATTTTCTTTTAGAATTGATTGAAGAAGAAAGAAGAAGATATGAATTATTGAATGAAATTTGAGGATTTTGTTTTTGGAATTGATTTGTATTTTTTCTGGAATTGATTTGTAGTTTTTGGAATTATTGAATGATATGAATTATCGAAGAAGATATGATTTTTTTTAATGTTTTTTAATTTTTTTTTTTTAATTGTATTTTGATATTCACCGTCCATCATGATGGATGGTGGAGATCAATCTTTCTTTTTCTTATTAAATTCTATTTATTGAAAGCAAATTAATTTTTCTTTTTTATAAATAGATTTTGAGTTTTTTTTTTTTTTTTTCAGATTTTTTCCATTTTGGTGTATCATGGGTATTTCTGTCTTTTATTATTTTTTAATGGTCAACTCTCTCACTTAACAGTCAAACCCTAATAGCAGGGGAAATGAATTTTAATTACTGATAAAATTGTTTCTAGATGTAAAAGGACAAACATAAGGGGAATTTGATGCAATTTGCTCTTTAATTAAATCTAATTAATTAAAAAAGCAAATTGCACCAACTTGATCAGGGAGTTTGGTGCAATGAAAATAGGATTAGAATTCTCTCTTTACCTTTTTTTTTTCCTTGACTTTTTATAATCTAATGACACATAAACATAACAAAAAATACATAGTTAAGATTTGATGATCCTTTTCTCTCTCTCATATAAGTTGGTGTTTCAATTATACTTGAAAAAAAAAAAAAAAAAAAAAACCTATGAAAAATAAGGTTAATGAAAGGATCCTAACTCATTAAAATGACCTTAATTAAATCTACCCCTATCCCGTGTTAGAGAGAAAAACTTGCTCTCTAACATTCTTCCAAAACCCATCATATCCAAAAAAACAACATTTATGAACATCTTAAATTCATGCATGCACAATTGCACTATAAGGTCATTTTAATTAGGGATACTATCAAAAAACCCCTTCTAGTTAGGGTTTTTGGTCAAAAACCACCCTCTAGTTTTGTTTTTGGCCAAAAACCACCCTCTAGTTTTGTTTTTGGCCAAAAACCACCCTCTAGTTTTTTAATGGCTAAAAACTACCCTGTTTTTGTTTATTTATTTTATTTTATTTTTATTTATTTATTGGCCAAAAACCACCCTGTTTTTTTTTTTTAATTTTTTTAGTCAAAAATCACACTAGCATTAAAATTTCTAACCGAATATATCATTTTACCCCTATATTCAAATTTAAACAAAAAAAAAGATCAAAATAAATAATATTCAATTAAAAAATATTAATTAACAACAAAATATAAAATATTCTTTTTCTCTATCCTTCCATTTTCTCTCCTCCCTCATCACTGTAATTCATACTCTCTCTCTCTCTCTCTCTCTCTCTCTCTCTCTCTCTCGTTTCTTATAGTTGGGATGGTGGTCGGGTGTTTTGTTATGGTCGGGTGTTAGAGAGATTGTAATATTTTTAATATTCAATAGGTACAATTATCAGATATGTCAGTTCTATGAACAGATACAAGTCTAAAATATGCAAATCTACAGACTTGTCTGATTGATGTACAGACACAAGTTTGAAAAGGTACAATTAAAGACTTGTCTGTTAATGTACAGACATTAAAAGGTTTGTCTATAAATATGTATAGAATTATACAAATCAAAACAATTAAGTTTTTTCTAGGAAATTCTACAAAATTGTTATTTATAGTCTTTCAAGGATTTGTTGTATCTTGGATGTAATTTGCCTTTGAACCCATTAGCAAACATTTGAGTGGGGGCAAATAATACCTTAAGGAAAGTAATTCCTTACGCCTCAAATCCATTATTCGATCCACCAAATTTATTCAACAATCTTAAGGTGTTATTATGGATGTTGAAAAGAATATGGCTTCTTTTTTGAATCCAAATGTTCAACTGGATCGATTTGACAGAACCAATTTTACTCGCTGGAAAGGAAAACTTTTCTTTCTACTTACTGTACTGAAGATAGCATATGTTTTGGATCCCAATCTGTTGCCACTTCCAGAACCAGATAAAGACAAAGATACCGATACATTGTAGGCCGAAAGAAAGAAGCGATCAGAGGATGAAGTAATGTGTCGAGGACATATTCTAAATACCTTGTCATCAGACAATCTTTATGATCTTTACAATACCATGAAGTCTCCAAAGGAAATCTGGAACGCAGTTGAGTATAAATACAAAGCAAAAAAAGAAGGTACTGACAAATTCCTTATTTTAAAATATTTTGAGTTCACCATGTTTGATACTAAACCTATTCTTGATCAAATACATGAGTTGCAAATTCTTGTCACAAAACTTCATGAATTGAAGGTTGAGATTTTTGAATCATTTCAAGTAGGGGCAATTATAACAAAATTACCCTCTAGTTGAAATAATTACATAAAGAAACTCATATACACAGAAGAGATGATATATCTTAGAAGAATTACAAAAGCATTTGAGAATTGAGGAGGAGACTAGATCTCGTGATCAAAAAAGTATTTCTCAGAATTCTTCCAAAGTTATTATCGTGGAAGAGAGTAAATTTAAGAAGAACTTCAAAGTGAATAACAATAAGAAGTTCAAAAAATCTGGAAATAACCAGAAATCTAGAAACTTGAAATTCAATGGGAATTGTTTCAATTGTGGCAAGAAAGGCCACCGTATTAGTGATTGTAGGTTCAAGAAAAGAAAGAAGAAGACACTTCCAATAATGCTAACCTGGTTGAGAATCAATATGAAGAAATAGTTGCTATGGCTTATGAAATGCAAATTGGCATGATAACATAATTAAATATGGCAGCAGTAACCAAGTCTTTTAATTGGTGGCTGGATTCTGGTGCCACCATACATGTCTGCAATGACAAATCATTGTTCTCTACATATGAAGAAGAAAAGGATGGTGAAGTGGTTCTCATGGGAAATCATGTTTCTGCCAAGGTTCTTGGAAAGGGAAGTGTCGATCTTCAATTTACCTCTAGAAAGAAATTGTTTTTAAAGAATGTATTTCATGTTCCAGAAATTAGGAAGAATCTTGTTTCTGCAAATTTACTATGTAAGAGTAACATTAAGGTTGTTCCAGAGTTAGATAATTGTATTCTGACCAAAAACGAGGTTTTTATTGGTAAAGGGTACTCATGTGATGGAATGTTCAAACTCAATATTATTATGAATAAAGTGAATAATTTTGCTTATATTGTTGAATCTTTTGATACTTGACATGCACGTTTAGCACATTTAAATTTTAGAGCTTTGAAATATATGTCCAAGCATGATTTAATTTCTTGCAATAATTATAATCATGAAAAATGTGAAATCTACATCCAAGCAAAATTGACAAAAAAGCCATTTCCAAAGGCAGAAAGAAATACCCAATTATTAGATTTAGTACATTCTGATATTTGTGAGTATAATGGTGTTTTAACTAGAGGAGAAAAAAGATATTTTATCACTTTTATTAATGATTGTTGTAGATTCACATATGTTTATTTATTGAGAACAAAAGATGAAGCATTTGATGTGTTTAAACGGTATAAGTCTGAAGTTGAAAATCAGACAGATAAGAAAATTAAAATGCTTCGTAGTGATATAGGTGGAGAATACTTTGGAAATGAATTTGATAATTTTTGTGAACAAAATGGAATAATTCACCAAAAATATGCTCCATACACACCATAACAAAATGGTTTAGCTGAAAGAAAAAATAGGACTCTGACTGATATGATTAACTCTATGTTAATTAATGCTAAGTTGTCAAATAATTTGTGGGGAGAAGCTTTATTTACTGCCTGTCATGTTCATAACAGAATTACATCTATGAAAACACATGTATCACCATATGAAGTTTAGAAAGGTGGAAAACCCAATCTAAGTTACTTGAGATCCTAGTTCTTCAAAATTAGGACAAAGAGGGATAAAAAAAAAGTATTTTTGTTGGATATGTAGAAAATTCCAAGGCATATAGGTTGTTGAGTTTAGACTTTATTGTCATTGTAAAATCAAGAAATGTTGAATTCATTGAAAATAATTTTTTTAATGATTCTACACCTGAATCAGAATCTGTTTATAGTTCACCATGTGACATAATTCCTAGTTCAATTTCTTGTAAAAGAAAAGAAATCGAAAAACATTTTGAACCTAGGAGAAGTCAACGTGAAAGGAAAGAAAAATCAATGGGCACTGATTTCATTTCATCTCAAGCCTTAACCTTTTTGGTATAAGGAGATAGAAATATTGTTCTTAACAAAATAGCCATTTTACTTAATATTGAAGAAGATCCTAAAGCATTTATTGAAGCCATGTCATCTAGAGTTGTTTCTTTTTGGAGAGAAGCAATAGACGATGAAATGGATTCAATAATGTCAAATCAAACTTGAGTTTTAGTTGATTTGCCTCCAGGATCAAAACCAATAAGTAGCAAATGGATATTTAGAAAGAAATATAATACAAATGGGTATGTACAAACTTTTAAGGCTAGATTAGTAGTAAAAGGTTTTAAACAGAAAAAAGGTATAGACTATTTTGATACATATGCACTTGTAATTAACATCCATTAGCGTACTGATGGCTATTGCATCGTTATATCATTTGTATGTCCATCAAATGGATGTTAAAACTACTTTTTTAAATGGTGATCTTGATGAAGAAATATATATGGAACAACATGAAGGTTTTGTATTGCCTAGAAATGAAAATAAAGTTTGCAACTTAGTCAAGTCACTTTATGGTTTGAAACAAGAACCAAAACAATGGCATGATAAATTTGATTATGTTATTTTATCAGATGGTTTCAAACATAATAGTGCTGATAAATGCATATATTCTAAATTTACAAATAATTGTATTGTGATTATTTGTTTATATGTTGATGACTTGCTAATCTTTAGAACAAATATGAAAAGTATATCCGATACTAAGAATTATTTGGTTTCACAATTTAAAATGAAAGATCTTGGTGAAGTAGATACTGTTTTAGGTATCAAAGTAAAAAAACATAGTAGGGGTTATTCATTGTGTCAATCTCATTATATTGAGAAAATGCTTATTAAATTCAATCATTTGAAATTTAAAGTAGCAAATACCCCCTATGATTCTAGTACCAAGATACTAGAAAATTTTGGCAAAGCTGTTGCATAGCTTGAATATGCAAGTGTAATAGGAAGTTTAATGTATGCCATACATTATACAAAGCCAGATATTGCTTTTTCTATTTGCAAAATGTCAGTATAAACAAGAAATTCTAGTATACAACATTGGAAATCAATTGGAAGGATACTTGGTTATCTCAAAAGAACCAAATAGTTAGGTTTATTTTACTATGACTATCCAAAGTGCTAAAAGGATTTTCTGATGCAAGTTGGATAACCAGTGCTAGTGACAATAAATCCACAACAGGTTAGATATTTACTATGGCCAGAGGAGCTATATCTTGGGCATCCAAGAAACAAACATGTATAACTCACTCAACAATGGAGTCTGAGTTTATAGCACTAGCAACAGCAGGCAAAAAAGCTGAATAGTTGAGAAATCTATTATTAGATATAAATTTGTGGCCACAACCGATGTCATCTACTTCTTTGTATTGTGATAGTGAAGCTACTTTGTCTAGAGCATATAATAAAATTTATAATGGAAAATCTAGACATATTAGCTTGAGACATGAATATGTCAAACAATTAATAACAGATGGTGTTATTAATATTGTTTATGTTAGGTCAAATAAGAACCTAGCAGATCCTTTGACAAAAGGTTTATCGTGAGACAGGGTAAAGGATAGATCTAATGGAATGGGACTGAAACCCTTCTTTGAAAAAATCATCTGTGACGGTAACCCAATTTTATAATAGAATTATCACTATTCTAAAGTTTAATGGGTAATAACAAGTTACTGATAAATAATTAGTTAGGTACTGAAATTTATTTTAAGTGTCCATTCTAGGATGTTCAGTGCTGATAGCTACGTTTAAGGATGAATGCAAACTCTTAATGAAGTTTGAATATTATAATTTAAGTGTCTTCAATAGCTAAAGACATATGTTAAACTTCACCTATGTGAACATAAGAAATTGTGCTGTTTTTAACAAAAGTTTGGGTTTACTTTTATAAATGTTCATGAGACCAAGATTGAGCACAAGACCATAATAATGGTAAAATGATTTGAACATCTCATAGAAACTGAGATAACTCATATGTGATGTATTTCCGGTATTAACTTATAGAGACTTGGTTTAAATGATTTGCATACCTTTGTCTTGTAAATACTTTGAATTGCATTCACTAATTGAAGGTTTAAATCGAAAGATACCTTCTTGTAAGTATGAGATTATCAATAAAGATTTGGAGAAATATTACAATCTAGTGGGGGATTGTTAGAGAGATTGTAATATTTTTGATATTCAATACATACAATTATCAGATATGTCTGTTCTATGAACAGATACAAGTCTAAAAGATGCAAATCTACAGACTTGTCTGATTGATGTACAAACACAAGTCTAAAAGATGCAAATCTACAAACTTTTCTGATTGATGTACAACACAAGTCTGAAAAGGTATAATTAACAAACTTGTCTATTAATGTACAAACATAAAAAGATTTGTCTATAAATATGTATAGAATTATCCAAATCAAAACAATTAAGTTTTTACTTTCAGTTTCATAGAGTGTTAGGAAATTCTACAAAATTGCTATTTGTAGTCTTTCAAGGATTTGTTGTATCTTGGAGGTAATTTGTCTTTGCCGTTAGCAAACATTTGAGTGGGGGCAAATAACACCTTAAGGAAAGTAATTCCTTACGCCTCAAATCCATTATTCGTTCCACCAAATTTATTCAACACCGGGGTGGTTGTTGGGGTGGCGTGGCTATTGATTGGAATTTCAGAGGAGAGAGGTGTAGGGATTTGGTGGTGTGGTTATTGATGATATTGGATTGGGCAGTGACAGATCTGGCAAAGCACCACAAAAACCCAGCCATCATTAGTCTTTGTTTGGAGAGAAACAGTGTTGAGGAAGATAGGGAGCGAGAGATCCATGGATTGAGAGAGAATAGAGAAAGAGAGGAAATTATTTTTTATTTTTTAATTAATATATTGTGGATAAAATAATGTATTTGAATTTTTTATTTAATATTAGTTTCTTATCAAATAATTGTTTTATTTAAATTAATATTATTTAATATTGTTTGAATATAGGGGTAAAATGGTATTTTTGATTAGAAATATTAATGCTAGGGTGGTTTTTGGCCATTAAAAACTAGAGGGTGGTTTTTGGCCAAAAACGAAACTAGAAGGTGCTTTTTGACCAAAAACCCAAAGTAGAGGGAGGTTTTTGATAGTATCCCTTTTAATTAAATATTAGTTGCAATCACCAAGAAATCTAATTAAGTCAATGACCTATAATTTTTATTTTTTATTTTTTATTTTTTATTAAAGGCTCGTTTAGTACTCTGTATTATATTGTACTAGATTGTATTTGATTGTGTTTGATTGTACTGTATTGCGTTAAACTGTATTATTCTTATACAATTATATGTTTGATGATATTTCGTATTAGACTATATTAAGTTATATAATGCTCGGATATGAGTTTTGTTACTCAATATTTTATTAACTAATAAAATTGATGTATTTTTATAATTAAAAAATATATATATTATATTTTTAAAAATAATAATTAATATATAAATAATATTTTTATTACATAAATTACCATTCATGTAGCAAATATCAATAATATTTGACATTTATTTTATTATTTTATTTAACTTATATAATTTTTAGATATATAATATTAGAATAATATTTTATTTTTATTTTTATTTAATTAAATTTACATAATATTTATTTAATTTTAATTTTATTATTATAATAAAATTAAATTATTTTTGTATTATATTTAAAATTATTATTTAACATCAATATTATTATTATTAAATATATTATTATTGGGCATTATTATTATTGTTGTTGTTGTTGTTGTTGTTTTTATTTTTATTACTTTTAGAATTTATTATTATTACAATTATAATCATTGTTATTATAATTATTAATTTTATTATCATTATTGTTATTATTATTTGGATATAATTATTATTATTTCTCTCCCATTTGTATTAGCTAATACAACATTCATTGTATTTGATCAATTAAAATGTATTAGCTAATACAATACAATGCATATTACAAAACATAAGTCTTTTGCAGTAACCAATAAATCTTAATCATCTTTTAAATCGAACTGGCCTAAAGGAAAAAAACATCACATACAATTATATGTTAAAATACTCCTAGCAAAACCATATATATATATATACATATTTTCTATTATCAGTTCGTCCTGACAATAAATATATCAGGACGCAGAATGTGGACCACTATATTTACATACTTTGACTCAAAGTGTATGCATTTGTCAAAACTTCTCCATAATCTATGGTTCACATTCTTCGTCCTGATATATTTATTGTCATGACGAACTGACAATAAAAAGACTATATATATATATATATATATAAGAACAATAGAGGGAAAAGAAAAGCAAAAGCATATGGGTGCACAGGTCCTAAAGCATTAATCTAAATAGGTATGCAGGGCTCAGTCGAAGGCAAAGAAGTATGAACTAAACAAATTAATCAATCTATCCAGACCGATGGATATCAAGCAATATTGTCAGAGATAATCATTGGAGAGAGTAATAATTATCAATTTGGAATTAATTCATCAATGCCTTACTGATTTGTGATTGCATAATTGTTAAAAACGGTTGGGAATCAAATTAATTATATGTGCCTCACACACAAATCTGGAATTAAGTTCCTGTCTATTCTCAACTTAAGTTCACTTTCCAATTAAACTTAATTCCCCAATTAATAAATGCACTCGTGGTTAAGATATTTAACATGTCTGAATCTAAATATATATATATATATATATCATCATTTTAAATATAACCAAATTTCAAAGATTAAATATTTTTTAAAAAACAATTTTGAACTCCCTTTTAAGGATTAATTAATTCGCGGGAGCTAAATTAGAATTACTTTAACAAGTATTTGGCTTGAGTCACACAACTGGATGATGACATAAACGACTTGGTTGCAAGTGTTGTGCCTATAAAAGCACTTCCATTCTACTAATAAAACTATACCCTCTTGTCTTGCTTGTCTAAGAGAGTTCAAGTCAATATATTTCTTTTGTTTAATCAATACATCATGGGGATTTCTGTTCCATATTTTTTCTCTTTTGTGTGCTTTGTCTTCTGCCTTTCTTTTCATCTTCTTGTTGCTCATTTTGCTTCTTCAATGCAACCACTTTGTCATGATGATGAGCATTCTGCCTTGTTGCAATTCAAAGAGAGCATTTCCATTGAAAAGTATCTATTTTATAATCCTTTATGTTATCCTAAAGTTGAATCTTGGAAGCTGGAAGGAGGAAATAGTAGTAGTGCTGACTGTTGCTCATGGGACAACGTCAAGTGCGATGAGGAAATCGGTCATGTCATTAAGCTTGACCTCTCTAGTAGCTGTCTCTACGGTTCTATCAACTCTACCACCACCCTTTTCGACCTTGTCCATCTTCAATGGCTTATCCTTGCCTTATAATCACTTCAATCACTCTGAAATTCCTGCTACAATCAACAACCTTTCAAGGCTATCACATCTAAACCTCTCTTATTCTGCCATTTCTGGTCAAATACCACCACAATTGATAGACCTCCCAAACTTGGTGTCCCTTGATTTATCGGATAATAATTTTATTGATATTCCAGGAAACCAAACACGTTATTTAGAGCTTCGAGAGCCAAGTCTTCAAAATCTAATTGACAAGTTAACTAACCTCAAAGTGCTTAATCTTGATCAAGTTCATATCTCCTCTCCCATACCTCATATATTGGCAAATCTATCTTCTTTGACTTATTTATCTTTACAAGGTTGTGAATTACAAGGTGAATTTCCTACCAAAAATTTCCAGTTACCAAACCTTTCCGTTCTCAAACTGAGTGGCAATAGAAATCTCACTGGATATCTACCAGAATTTGAAAAGAGCAGTCCCCTTACTGTCTTGGCTATTGGATCGTGCTGTTTTTCAAGAACAATTCCAACTTCATTGGGTAATCTCACCAAGTTTGTTTCCCTCGATGTCTCTTTTAGCAGTTTTTTGGGTGAATTGCCTATTTCAATTGGAAATCTTGCTTCTTTGAAACAACAAAGTCTCTAGGGTTACAACTTCTCAAGCCAAATTTCGTCTTCAATAATGGGTAATCTCACACAACTTACTTATTTAGACCTTACTCATAGCTATAACAAAATTTCAGACCAAAATTCTACATCACTGTCTTAGATTGCTAAGAATACTAAACTCAAGTTTTTATACCTTAGCGATTTCAGCTTAGTTGTTGAGATTCCCTTATGGCTCATGAACTTAACACAACTTACCGATCTAGACATGAGTCATAACCAATTAACTGGCCCAATTCCATCTTGTTTAATGAACATCAACCGGCTATCATTTCTACATCTGCAGTCAAACCATTTAACCAAAAATATCCCCTCCAAAATTAGCAACCTAACCCGATTGGTTGAGTTGGATCTTGCATCAAATTCATTGCAGGGCCCGATTTCTATTAACATTTTTCAACTCAAGAATCTTCAATATCTTAGGCTTCGGTCCAATAACTTGAGTGGCACGGTAGAGTTTGACATGTTTCTTTCTCAACTTGAAAGATTAGAAATTCTAATTCTCTCATCAAACAATCTTATAGTGCTCATGAACAACACCGTTGCTAATACCAATTCTCAGAAATTCAGAAGTGTAGGATTGCATTCATGTAACCTTTCAAACTTCCCAAATTTCCTCCCAACCAAGATTTCTTACGAGTGCTAGACCTTTCCTCTAATAGTATAACTGGCAAAATCCCCGTGTGGTTTTTAAATGTTAGAACGGATAGCTTGTTATACTTAAACCTTTCTCACAACCTTTTCGCTGGATTTGAACAACATCCTATTGTTCTTCCACAATATCTATTCACTTTTGATCTCAAGTTTAATAAACTACAAGGACCGCTCCCAATTCCATCATGGTTCACGTCTGAATATCTAGTTTCAAACAACAAATTGACTGGGGAATTTTCTCCGTTGATATGCAAGTCGAAGCATCTTTATGCTCTTGACCTATCAAACAATAAATTAAGTGGTGTTCTTCCACGATGTTTGGCCAATTTCAGCGATGCCTTATCAATATTAGCATTGCAAAGTAATGAATTTCATGGAAGTATTCCGCAAACTTTCATGAATGGAAACAGTCTAAAGATGATTTATCTAAGCAACAACCATTTGCAAGGGAGGATTCCAAGATCATTGGTAAACTGTACCAACCTCGAATATTTTCATCTTGGAAATAATCAAATCACTGATATTTTTCCCTCTTGGTTAGGAACTCTTTGAGAACTAAAGGTTCTTATCTTGAAATCTAACAGACTCTATGGTGAAATAAAAGAACCTGAGGAGAATTTTGAGTTTCCCAAACTTCAAGTCATCGACCTATCTCACAATATGTTTAGAGGTGAGCTTCCAACACTTCCAATCTTGGAATGCAATGAAAGTTGTCAATGGAAGCCACCTTTCATACATGCATGATGAGATTTAGCCAACTAGGTTTTATGTCCAGGTCGTCTCCTATGACATTTCTGATTATGCATACTCAATGACAATTAACAACAAAGGTATAGAGTTAAATTATGGAAACATCTCAAATATGCTCATTAGCGTCATTCTTTCGGGAAATAAATTTGTAGGAGAGATTCCAAAATCTATTACAAATTTGAGAGGTCTTAATAATCTCAATCTTTCTCACAATAATCTTGGAGGCCACATCCCTTCATCCCTGGGCAACTTGACAGCAGTAGAATCGTTGGACCTCTCAAATAATATGCTCTCTGGAGAGATTCCTCAACAACTTGCCGAGATCACATCCCTTGAGGTCTTTAATGTCTCATATAATCTTCTCACTGGACTCATACCACAAGGAAAGCAATTTGATACATTCGAGAATAGTTCATATCATGGGAATCTTGGATTATGTGGAAAACCTTTGTCAAAACAGTGTGAAACTTCTATGCCCTCAAAGAAAGAAGATGAAGACTTGGAATCTTCGATATTTGTGTTCGATTGGATAACAGGTTTGATAGGGTTTGTAAGTGGACTAATAGTTGGAGTGGTTCTTGGTCATGAATTCTACAAAAGAAACCATGAATGGCTTGTGAAGTTTTTTGGGATGAAGAGCGTGAAGAGAAAGAGAGGACGCAAAAATTGAATGTAATTAGCTCTACTTTTTATTTTTAAATCTGTATTGGTTTTTTTTTTTTTTTAACCTTTAATTTGTTGCATTTCATGCATTTGTTTTTCTTAGTCTCTCGAATGTAATAGACATATTGTTGAAGGGTAAGGTTCAATACGTCCCTCTTACCTAGGTGTATCTATCTTTTTATTTTCAATAAAGTTTCCCTCGTACCGACGAGGTTTGAACCAAACAAAAATTAAAATTATCAGTTGATAAATACAATAGAAATGTACTAAATATTTATTAGTATGTCATATTAGATTATAGAGAGGTCAGAGGCTGCTAACTAATATCATCATTGTGACAAATTCCTCAATGGTCTATTTCTAACAAATCATTTAGCTATTAAAAAAGCATATATATATATATCTCTCTTTAAATCCCATGACAATAATATATACATATATGTTAGCAAACAAGTCACTACGCGGAAGCGTTGCCGAAGAGAACACAAACAAACACAATAATAAAGAAAGATAAGAGGAAGAGAATTAATCAAATCCAATCACACATAACATAAGAAATTTACGTGGAAACCCAAATCAGGGAAAAAACCCCGGCCGTCAGGACGATAAGAGAAAATTCCACTATGTAGTAAATTATTACAACCACACACTCAGGACTTTCTCTCTAAAATACCCCAAACCCGATTACACTCAATCCCACTCTTTGAGATTTCTCTAGTATTTGTTATTTTGCTCCACACATAATAACCTATCTATTATGGTCTACTTATATGAATTATAGAGAATTTAAGATAAAAGGAAATTCTACTCCTATACGTACAAGAATTATTTGTTTCACATAAATACTATTTCCTATTTATGACAAGTCTTCTTGTTTCACGTAAATACTATTTCCTTTTATGACAAGACTTTTGATAAGGAGAAATCTTTTTCCTTTAAGCACAAGACTTTCCTATTCTGCATGAAGACAAACTCTTTTTCCTTTTCCGATAATCACAAGAACTTATAGAAGAAAACCTTTCTTATTTTCACATAACATTCCTGATATGGGCAAAATCCGCTATTACTGCGATTTGCAACCCGCGCCCTACACCGCGGAAGCTCTCTAGAGTCTACCGCTCAGAATACCGCAATTGGTGCCTTTTGCCTTTACTGCGGTCTACACCACGTGATTTCACTGGAATGTGTCGCGGTTTGTACCGATGTTTGTGCACTTCTGTCCGTACCACAGTCCACTCCGCGATTCCTTTCAGAATCCGATTCTTCAGTTCTTCTTCAGTCTTCAAGCCTCCCTTAAACACGATCTCCTACTTCCAACCGATTCCCACGTCTTCAGTAAGTTTCCGCATTGGTTGAATCTCGTTTGGTAATC
Organism: Acer campestre; assembly: GCA_954870605.1. Lineage (NCBI taxonomy): Eukaryota > Viridiplantae > Streptophyta > Magnoliopsida > Sapindales > Sapindaceae > Acer > Acer campestre. The sequence continues at coordinate 20,855,088 of OX940803.1, read as the reverse complement.
ATTGGGAATACAAGCCATATATAACAATAGAAAGTATTGAATTAATTGTTAGCCTTACCTATTTATACATGTGGATATATTTACAAAAATATCAAGTTTAATTTTATTTTTTTAAATCAACTTTCAAAAAAAAAAAAAAAACCCCTAAACCCTAAATTTTTTTTTTTTCAAACTTTTAAAAAATAAATTTGTCAAATTAAAAAATCCTTACCCAGTTGAAAGATCTGCATTGTAAACAAAATCGAATCTCAAAAACACTTGAAGAAATTGGATCTGGAGGAGACCAGACACTATATCAATAATAAGAGAAAGATGAAAAGAGAGTGAGAGAACTTTAAGTGATTTTAGGGAGAGACAAAAGAGAGATAGAGGGAGATCAGAGAGTTTAAGGGTTTAGAAAGAGAGTGAGGAAGATTCAAGATGAGAGAGGATGTAAGAGAGAGAAGAGATGTGACTGACATTCAAACTTTTTTTTAAAAAAAAAATTACCTAAAAAAATAATCTTATTTAAAATATTGTTCCGCTGAATTTGAATGTAGTTTGATGGTATTTAATGTTTGTATGGAATTTGAGTTCTAATCAATAGGGATTAGACTTTCTATGTGTGCTTTATCTCTAACATACTTATCCTAATTAATGTAGTAATTAAATTGTAAAAAAAAAAAAAAATGTTTAAAAATATTGTAAGAAAAAAAAAAAAAAAAACCGAGTAAAATCCGGGTATGGATACCTGGATACCCAGATTGTAAAATCCAGGTTTTTCCCAGACAAATATTGGGAACGTAAAAATTTAGGTATCCGGTCGAGTCCGGAATTTTGCCATTACTAGGTGGACCTTAATGAGGCCTGACTCAGGCTATAGTCAAGTTAGCTCTTGGCCAAAAAAAAAAAAAAAAAAAAATTAATTAATAATATTTAGTATTTACTATTTTAATTGGAGAGGCCTCACCTCTCACCTCTCACCTCAAGTCCCAACATCCATTCTCTCTCACACACATTCCAACTCTAAATTCTTTCTCTCTCTCACGTCCCAACACACACTCTCTCTCAAGTCCCAAATTCCAATTATTTCTCTCTCTCATTTACACATCCCAAGTCAATTCTTTCTCTCCTAAATTAATAATTATCTTCATCCCTCTAAATTCTCAATTAAAAAATTGAATATAAAAAACACAAATGTCAAACAACTCAGAAAATTAGCTCAAAAACCAACTCAAATGATAAGGCAATGCTTATATGATAATAACAACTCAATTGTTACATCATTTGGGTTATACAGTATTACTCTTAATCTATTATTTATATTCGGTTCTGTAATTCAGGAGATGTGCTTGTTAATCATAATTTTAATTTAGTGTTTTGTTATTTTTTTATGAATTTATTTTTAGATTACAATTTATTATTTCTATTGTTATATTATAATTTATTAAGTATTATTTTAACCAAATTGTTTAATAATTTTATGTTACAATGTCAAACAATCATACACCAAAGCCCCCACACCCCACCCCCCACCCCCAAAAAAAAAATAAATAAATAAATATGTTTTCATACTTTGGAAAAAAAATAATAATCAATTATCAAGTGAGAGTGGATCAAGTTTTCCATGTAATGTCAAGGACAGGGGTTTAAGTTAACAATTTTGTTTTATTGAAAGTTATATATGTGTGTATATATATATATATATATATGGAACTTTTTCTATCAGCACCCCCTTGTTTTAATACAATGAACACTTTTGATGAAATTGCATACAATTGAATGTGTTTCGATGATATATATATTTTTTTAATATGTTTACTTGGAAAATTAAAATACATATTTGGTAAAATTTTAATTTTTTTTTAGATTCGATAACTTTTTTTGTCTTATTTTTAAATGTTTTATCTTCAAAAAAAGTCGGAAAAAATTAGTTATTGTACCACAAATGTATTTCATTCTTTTTATAATCTATAACAAACATTATATCAAGATTCAATAAATTTCATTAAATGTTGTGCTTAAAGTGTGCATTGTAAAAAAATCTCATTGGAAATTCTCTCTCTCTCTCTCTCTATATATATATATATATATGTACACACATAGAAATTTTTAAGCAGTGCGCACTGATATCTCTCTATATATATATACATAAATTTTCAAATCGGTGCGCACTGATATAACTTCGTTAATAGTGCTTTGGATGTGGACCATTATATTTACATACTTTGACTCAAAGTGTATGCACTTGTCAAAGCTTCTCTATAATCAGTGGTCCACATGCATTGATATTGATGTAATTACATCGGTACGTACTAATGTGAACGGAACCGTATATATAGATAGATAGAGAGAGAGAGAGTTTTGTTTTAGCCCACCCTAACAAAAGAAAAATCCTGGGTATACCCTGTTTGGAAAATCAAACAATTTTTCATTCTCCTAATATATTTTTCCAAGCTAAAAACACTCGTTCTAATTACCTTCTTGTGAGATTGAGGCAGAGTCACCCACTTTTATATGATATCTTGAGAGATATAATCCTACTATTCAATCTAAGAGCATCTTCAATGCAAAAGTGGTTTGAATGCCAATAATCGTTGGCATGACAACAATGTTAAGAGACTTGCTTCCAATGTGGCATAAAAATAGATTTGGTAGACAATTAATTCAAAATTTGGTTTCCAATGCTTCTATCTAAAACACAATTTTTTTAATGACGTATCCATTTTTTTTTCCTGTTTTATTTTTTATTTTATTTCCTTACCAAAAATATATGAAAAATTAATGTCGGTATTAAATGTTTTTTGAGTCAACCTAAAAAATAATTGTGCAACAGATCATCTGAAAATAGACGGTTATGTTGACAATGTCTAATATTTTTTTGGCTACATCAGTTTGAGGTTGAATATACACGGCTGCATTGGAGACAATTATTAACAGAACGTTCATTTATCCTGCATGACATTTTTTTTTTCTTTTTTTTTTTCACAAATCACGCTTGCATTGAAGATGCTCTAACATTGCTCTTTCTCAATACTAGGACTCAATCTTTGAAATATCCACAATTTCTTTAATCTTACCCTCGATTTTCTGTATTTTAGAGGTATCGAAATCCATATGTGGATGTAAATATGTAATAGCTTTTCCATAGAATATCCAAAAAAAATGTCCATCAATATTGATATCAGTCAACATATATAACCTATTACATAATATCTTGTAAATTTATCAAAAATCTTCAAAACATGAATGTCAACGACTGGCAAACAAAATAAATTTGGCGCTTGCTAAACCTTTAGATTTGGGTAAACAGAGGAAATTCGATTTTTCTTTATTGGTTTACCAAATCTTTTTTTTTTTTTTTCTCTCTCTCTCTCCATCTACATTGAAAAGGAAATCACACTTCAAGCAAATGACTAGGTTCAAAATTTGAATGAAGAAATTAGTGATAGTGATTTTCTTGTTTCTAATCAGTTGAATTTATGGGTCAAATTTCTGAAATGAACGGAAAACAACTGAGAGTGGTAGGGGTCCTAGTGGATCATAAAGATGACGACCTTTAAGTTACTTACCGGGGCTGGAGGGTGTAAAGTTTTTAACTTCATGTCGCAGCGGGGAAGAACATTGGGTCAAAATGTAGATGAGAGTTTGTCAATGAGTCGTGCTTACAAATGTCATTTTGACATTGAAGAGAAAAATGAAAGACTAAAATTAATCTAGACCGTTCAGGACTTTAATATATATATATATATATGTGTGTGTGAGGATTCAAGTCCTAAAAAATGAGAGCCATTTTACAGGAAGATAATTCTAGAAGACAGCTATGGATGGAATCATGGAAGCAATTGACTTAAAAATAAATATTTTTCATTCTACAACATACCCTCAAATTCCTCCATGTGATATGCTTGATTTTTATCCAAAGATAGTATCATACAGGGTTAACTCTTGTGCGATTGAACTGTTGGAGGCGATCAATAAAAAGCACTTCCGAATATAAAATAAGCAGTGTCAACAGCATTTTGTTTCTTTTATAACATGTAAAATATGCAATCACTCACTCCAACTTTTCATGTTTGTCAAAATAAGATCATTTGCACCATTTAACTAAACAATTCTGATTACACAAAAGTAAGAACCCATGTCCAAACAGAGACCGCTACAAACTCAAAAGCCAAGCAAAACGACCAACTTCACTTTAAATGTGAAATCAACACCATATCATGCTACTCCTAAAAGACTTGTAAAGCATTAAGAGGCAAAGAACCTCTCACTCTGTCATAATAGGCTTGTTCTCATTTGCTTTGGGTCGCTGTTCCTTTGGCTTCTGCTCGTCCATTTTCCTGAAATGCCCAACAAAGGTTCAGCTATATGCCCAAAACATTTATTTATTTATTTATTTTATTTTTAAAAAAAAAACAAGACCTACAGACCCCACAACAAACATGTTACCAGCCACTGGGAAAAAGTTACATGAATCCATACATAAATATGATTAACCATCATCATCCTTTCAACCAGGAAAATTTTACTCACGGAAAAGAAGACACAAACAGAGACAATTTTTATTATAGGTATATCTATAGCATACTAACACGTCACCGCACTTTTGTTATGTAAGCAACATAACTTCAATCATAATAATACATGTGGCAAAAGTGTGGTGATGTGTATTAGTATGCTATAAATATGCTTATAATGTGTTCATATGAGAGAAAAATTGCAAACAGAGATCGAGGTGGGACGGAGAAACTGATGGAGAGAAAGGGTAGGGAATGATAGAACTCAATGAAGAGAACATCAACTCAACTACTCAAACATGTACAAGGATACAAGGGCATCATTAAACCAGATAATTCAACACCAAGTAGTATTAGCGATATCAGAACAACACGTTTCGAAACATTGTTGCCATATCTCTAAATATATTCTTGTGCTGAAATCTGAATCAATTAACAGTCATTTTTATTCCTTTCTTATTGTTTATCAGTTGTGTCATATAAAATTTTCTCTAGACATACTGATCTATACTAGCACTTAGGTCTAGTGATTCTAACAAAGAAAACACTCCTAACATACATGATTTTGGTAATAAAGAGTCTTCCACTGTCTAGGAATGCTTCTATACAATAATCTTCCACATGAGGGCTCTATGGCAATTCAGTTTACAGTTAAAAAGCATTCAAATAATGATAAGTCTACCATACAATTTACATAATTAATCCACAAGAAGACAAACCAAGCATCTCTCAAATAAAATTCCAAGAAAGAAATCAAAAAAACATAAACAGATATAAACGTGATCTATTGTAAAGGAATTGAAACACATCCTTACCTCTTATCAGAGGAGCCGCCCTTCTGGCTGAGGAAAGAACGGAAGAGAGGAGAATTGACGTCGTAGATCATTGTGAGAGAGTTGCTTGAGATTTGAAAACCCTAGATCTTTTTCTCAATGTCCGTTTGATCCATTTTATAGTTCCAGTTATTGGGTACCCGCTAGGTTTTCATGTTCCAATGGACCTTACCAAACAAGCCCAAACACCCGAGATAAGACCATTTCTATCAAAACCCACCTATTACTGGAAAGGACATCTTTACCCTTCCAACACACAGTTTAATGGAAATAAAAAGAGATGGGTTTTGGAAAAAAAAAATCAAAACCCATAAATTGAAAAGGAAAAGAAATTCAAAAATAAAAAGAAAGGAAAATAAAAAAAGATTATAAATTATCATGATCAACAATCCAAATTCATCAACCATCCACATTCAATGACATCATCCACATTTTGAAAAAAGAAACATTTAACAACTATTGGTGTCTAAATGGACAACAAAAATAACATAAACCTTGCAAATGCACAAATTGTGAGAAATAGTATTGCGGAAAAGCAAGAATCATTCCCATAGAGAATTAATTGCTTACCAAAACAATAAGTTTAAACTTAAGACAATCTAGGACTCTAATCTAACTAACAATATAAAAACAAAGACTCTAACTCACACACACGAACGGGGTTTTGATTTGGTTATTAAAAACTAAAAAGATTAAATAACAAGAAATAAAACACAGCAAAAAAATAATTAATAGAAATCAAATAAAGAAAAAACACTAGTTATGACCTCTTATCTACCACTAAACAATCATTCAATCCATAGACAATAATGAAGCAGAGAAATAATAAAACATGATCAGGGGCGTAGCTAGAAAAAAAATTTGGGGTGGGCTATTCTAAATTTTATTTTCTTATTTAAAAGTCCTAAAATTTTGAAGTAACTATTAAATAAATTTTTTCTTTATAATAATCAAATCAAAACAATACAAGAGAAATTTTATACGAAAAACATCAATGGTATACCTAGTTAGAGGGGACATAATGAGCATTTCTCTCAAATAAATACCATATACAAGAAAAACACAGAAACAAATGCAAAATTATGCATTATATATACAACAAGATACTGTCGAAGTGGGAATTCGCAAATTATATTGCACCTTTTTGAGATGGTATTTTAAGACTATCACTCATTTAATAAGTTAATTTTAAATGGTACCTAAAATTGGTTCCTTTCAAAAATGACCCCACCATAGCAACCTTCTTCACTATTTTGATTTTTTTTTTCCTTTCAAAATCCTCCATCAATGAAGGTCGAAATCTACCTCCAGCAGAGGTCGAAATCGCCCTCCAATGAAGGTCGATTTGACCTCTAATGGATGTTGGAAAAAAAATTCAGGTAATTTTCTAGACTTTTCAAGTATTTCTGAGACTTTTTAGGTAATTTCCGAGACTTTTCATGTATTTTTGAGTACAAAACCTAAATTTCAATCATAAAATACAATACTTAAATATCAATTATAAAATATAAAACCTAAAATAAAATTCATTATAAGTAAATAAAAAAAAAAAAAAGTTAAATTACCTTCAAATTATGACTTGTGATTTGTGAGATTCAATAGAAGACATAAGTTAAGGTTTTGGGTTTGGGAAAATGAAAAAAAAAATGAAAAAGTGGGGTGTGGTCTAATGGCTGATGCTGAAATCAGAGAGGGATAAAGGATTTGGAGAGTGAAAAAATTTGAACACTTGGGCTTGTTTTATTATGTTTAGGTTATTTGGTTTTTTGTTCAAGTTGAAGATTGAATGTTAGATGGGCTACCATGAATTAATTAATTTGGATTTTAACTAATATTTTTTAAACAAACTTAAACTTAACAATTTTTTTCAAAAAACTTGGGTGGGCTACAGCCCACCCAAGCCCTTGAACATGATGAAGATATTCACAACAAGGTGATGGTGTCTCACTCAAGCCATATGATTCTCTCTTAGTTGGCATGTAATAGAGTTAGATATTTGTGGGTAAATAATGCCTTTCTTTATTCATTGATAGGTGAGGGTATTTATACATATTACATCCTAACAGGATAGGAAAGTAATTAACCTAAATACATATGGAAATAGGTAACAGTAGAATATATACTAGCCTAACTGTACACGGTTAAACCTGGAACTCTGAAAGTAACTATGTGAGATTTTTTGTATCTCTACAGTGATTACTAATGATATGCCCCCGCAAGATAAGAGCTTTCAAGTAGGATGCATATCTTGGAACGATGATCAAGGAACTACTTGTGGGAAAGGGCCTTGGTTAGAGAGTCTGCCAATTGATCTTTCGTAATGGCATGTGCTACACGTAATTGTTGACGAGCCACTTGATCTCGGACAAAGAAGAAGTCAATGGCAATATGTTTCATGCGACTGGGAAATATGGGATTAGCACAGACATAGGCGGCACCTACATTGTCGCAGTAAATGACTGGAGCGGAGGGGACCCGTATCTGAAGTTTCGTGAAAAGGTGACTGATCGAACCAAAATTGGTATAATTTTGGCCCTCATTCCCATCTCTTTATGCTTGATTCTCAGGCATTTCCTCGTATTTAATGTCATTAAATTAAATCGAGTGTTTCATATTTATTCAGGCCTCAAAGGCATTTGTGAAGAAGAATAGGAGTTTGGTGCAAAAAGGAGCACAAGGTGGTGAAACACGGCATTGTCGCCCTTCTTAATGCACGAATGTCGCCATGGCCATAGAGACGATTAAATGGCATCGCCATGAATGTCACCATGACCACAGAGAAGAAAGTATGGCGTCACCACGAGATGTCACTATTTGTTTGGGCGACATAGAAGAAGCAAAGCGTCGCCACAAACGTCGCCACGAGTGTCGCCATGGCGACAACGTAGGAATTCCAGCGTTGGCATTCGAACGTTGGACATTGTCGCAACTCACAGCAACACTTCCAGCGTAGGAATTCCAGCGTTGGAATTTCAGCCATTCAAGAGGGGTATTCTTGTCCTTTCATGCCCATTCATTGACCTAATTCAAATACCCTATAAATACATCATAGCTTTTCCTTTGAAACAACTCTTGACAATCAAGAAACCTCTTTTCTTCCATCATTCTCCTTTCCAATAAACACTTTGATTACTCCACCTAAATCACTCCTCTCCATCCATTTTCTCCACACCTTTCCTTTGTCACTTTCCATATGACTTCACCTATCTAGACACATCCTCAACACTCAATCTTTGCACTAGTCACAACAAGGAAGCTCAAGGGAGGATCAAGCCTACAAGAGATACCTAAGGATGATTTCTCTACATTTTACTTCTTTTCATTGTTTGTAATTATGTGTAATTAAACCCACCTTTTTAGGGGGATGATTTGAGAGATTATTTGGACATTGAGTATTTATTAAAGCTTTGAATATTATGTTTGCATAATTATAGTTCTATTTACTTTTTAATTAGATTTTACATTTATGTGATTGATTGAGTATTGACACACTTGTTGATTACAATATGTGTAGGATTTATTTGTGATAAAATTGGTTAAGTTATTGACACACTTGATTGATTATAGCACTTAGTGAATATGTTAGGTTCTTGGTAGGGATATCACCCCAATTGCCTTGGCCCTTGATCGTCACTAATCAATCTCACCTTGACCCCCTTTCCTTAATCAGTTAGACATTTTTGTGGGAAGTTGTTTAGGGTTCGTAATGACAACCTAAACAACAATTCCAAACGAGATCGATCCTTAATTGTTTAGATTGCAAGTTAATGAAGCCATGTATGAATTTCTCAATAGTCCATTAGCTACTCTATCATTTCCCTAAACCTCTCTTAATTGTTTAAACCTATTTTCTTATCTAAGTTGTTTGTATTGGATTCCTATCCCCATTCATTTTCTCTTTACATTCTTGTAATTTACTTTCTATGCATTGTTTGATGGTTTCTCAAACCATACATTATCCATCTAACTATGATTTATTTTCTTGCACAATAGTTAGACCAACTTAGATTAGATAGTAAATCGATTAATCTAACCTAATCCCTATGGAACGAATCTCAAGCTTACCGTTTTACTAGTTTTCAAAACTTAAAGCATATTGCATGAGAATATATTTATAAATATCTTTTGATAATTCACAATTTGGTAACGACACAAAAAGTGAGTCATCAATGATCGAGCCAATTTAATTCTACTGCAGAAGAGGCAATAGCATGGTATTCCGCCTCAGTGGAGTATTGTGCAACAATTTGTTGCTTTTTGGAACTCCAATTGATAGGAGTGGAATTGAGGAAGACTATGTATATTGTAATGGAGCGTCGATCATCTGAATCACCAGCCTAGTCAGCATCGGCAAATGCATGAAGATGAAAAAGGGATTTGCGATGAATAAGGAGACCATGGTCTAGGGACCCCTTGAGATATCGAAGGGGACCTGTATCTAAAGTTCCGGGAGAAGGTGACCTAGCCAATTTAATTCTGCTGCAGTATAAGTGAAGGGGACCTGTATCTGAAGTTCTGTGAGAAGGTGACCGAGCCAATTTACTTCTGCTGCAGTAGAGGCAATAGCACGGTATTCTGCCTCAGTGGAGCAGTTTGTTGCTTTTTGGAACTCTAACTGATATGAGTGGAACCGAGGAAGACTATGTATGTTGTAGTAAAGCGCCGATCGTCTAGATCACTAGCCTGGTCAGCATCGGCAAATGCATGAAGATGAAGAAGGGATTTGAGATGAATAAGGAGACCATGGTCTAGGGACCCCTTGAGATATCGAAGGACACATTTGACCACATTCCAGTGAATCGTTGTTAGTCAGTGCATGAACTAAAAGAGCTTGTTTACTGCAAATGAGACATCCGGACGAGTCAATGAGAGATATTGGAGGGAGCCAAGAACTTGCATGTATTGTGTGGCATCCGTAGGTGCACTACCATCACTTAGTTTCGAGGCTTAAGTGAGAGAGAATGGTGTGGAGATTGAGTTTGCTTCAAGCATGTTGGTCTTAACCAAGAGGGCATATATGTATTTTTGTTGAGAAAGGAACAGCCCACACGTGGAGTGGTGAAACTCTACACCAAGGAAGAATGATAGTTGACCTAGGTTTTTCAGGGAAAATAGATGAGTCAGGGCTACAATGAATTCTCAAACATGTAAGACTGATGAGCCAGTGATGATGATGTCATCAACATATACTAGTAGGTATAAGGTATGTCCAGATCGATGTTGAATAAAAAGAGAAGCATCATACTTGGAGTTGATGAACCCGACGGCTAGGAGAAAGTTACGGAGTTCAGTGTACCATGAGCATGGTGCTTGACGAATGGAATAAATCGCCTTCCGAAGTTTACAAAGATGTTGCAATTTGGTGGGATGGACGTGTCGGGGTTCCTAAAGCTCGTAATTTGTAAATGTGAATTGAACATAAATAAAATAAGTAGTTTATTTTTTCAAATTGTCTCATACATTTATATATAACATGTGTACTAACATCCAAGATTGCCGGATGTAATTTCAAACTAAGTATATGAATGTCATAAACGGATGGATTCAATTTGAAATGAGCAATCTAAAGAGTCCGTAGATAGCAAATAAAGATGGGTACTTTGTGGTTAATCTACAACTACGGTCTATTCCGTAATGTATGGTGATCTTATCCTGGATCATTCATATGGTGATATGAGAATGGAGGCACCTTATATGATGTGATCATATAGGACTGAGCCACGATCTATATGAATCTCTCAATAAGATCCGTTACATGATAAGATTCATATATATCGACAAAAGATGACTATATATGGTGATCTTAATCCTGAGTATCTTATCGACTCATTCAGGTTAGATTATGTTTTTTGATATACCATGGATGAGATTGAAGTTACATTCCCGATCAATATGCTTCGTATGTTGGAATTACTGTTTGGCTTGTGGCTGGGAAGGTTTGTACACAATAGAGGAATTCACTCCTTCTTATAATAAGTAGATAGTAGTTCCCTTAAGGGTTGATTCGATGTTTGAACAATATGAGCGCTCTCCTAATTCCGTAAGGAATGTAAGATTTATTGTTCATTAGAGAATCAATAGTACTTCATGGAAAGATATAATTAGAGGGGTATAATGGACATTATGACCCAGCTCTAATTATGAACTACTTATAGAGGATCATATCATATGTAATAGTTATATCAATGGACACCGAATGTTATTGGTTTGTCTAGAAACATTTACAGTTGAGAGAATACAGCTTTGAGTTTTTAGTGGAATAATACCGAAGTTAATAATCATGAAATATTAATTAAAGAGTTTAATTAAGTATTTCTACGGATTATTGGAGCTCAAAATACTGTGGGTCCATTGGGTCCCCTTGCTAGCCCGATTGATTAAGGTAACAAGGGTCACAATTAATTAATTGGATTGCTAGCCCAATTAATTGTGTTATGAAAGTAACACGTGTCTATTCGGGAATTAATTGAATAATTAGATTATTTAATTAATGAATATTAATGATTATGTTAATCAAATAATTAGATTATTTAATTGTGTAATTAATCATTAGATGAAGGGTGATGATTGATATTTAATTTTGAAAGAAGATAAGATAATTTGATTATTTTATTTTCATTAAATTAAATATTTAAATTTGAATTTAAAATAGTTTGAATTCAAATCAAATCAAATAAATTAATATTAATTAATATCTTTAAAGATATAAGATATCTTAAAAGATTTGATTGATTAATTTATTTTTAAAATTATATGATATATGTTTTTTTTTTTTTTTAAAAAAAAAAAAACAGCATAACATAAGTTCAAAATTGAGAGCCAATTTTTGAGAGTGTAGAACCAAAGAAGAGAAAAGAAAAAAAACAAACCCTAGAAAGGGTTATAGGTTTTGCGGCCAAAGAAGAAAAAAAAAAGATATTTTTTCTTCTTCTCTTCATCCTCTTTGTTCCTTAGTATCGTGATGCACACACATGCCGTTACCAATCCTAGGTGATAACCAGGAAGATCTTGTGGTTCAAATCAGGAAGCAAATCGAAAAGAAGAAGGACTCTACAAACGTTGGTATGAATTAGTTTCATCTCCTTCTTATTGTATTTTGATTAGTACTGTACAAATGGGTTAGTTTATGATTGCATTAAAAAAATTTTAAAACCCTTCTGCTGCGAGATTTGTAACCCTGGATTCCTACAAAATGGTATCAGAGCCATTTTTTGTACAGTATAATCGAATTCGATTGCTCATAATTGCATGTATGAATGTGTAGTCACTTTTCTAATGATTGTGTGATGTTTATAATATGTTTTTTAATTTATTATAAACATGGTTGGTTGTTAATTTTATGGTACAATAGGTTTAGGGTTCTTTTAATGGTTGTAATATTTTTCAATGTAATATTAATCCCGGGATGTAATTTTAATATTTTATTTTAATTTTCTACTGTATTTTCTTTGCTGTATATTTTTCTATTATGTATTTTATAGTAAAATATGTACGAAGAAATCAGACGAAGAAGACAAAAGGCGGAAGAGAAAAATTGGAAACGCGCGTGCACGTAAGACGTGCGGAAGCGTCAAGGCAGCACAATAGCCAGGCCATGCGCCAAGGCATGCTACGCGCACAGTATCCAGGCCTTGCGCATGTGCTTGCTACTTGCACATTAGCCAGGCTGCGTGCTTGGGTTGCTGGCAGTGCATGCTTGATGCGCAGGCTGGTTGTGCGCGAGGCAACTATGTGCTGTTTTCTTGTGCGACTGGTCGCTTCATGCATGACTAGCTGTTTTCGGATGCCTGCTACCGCACGATTGTCATGTGTGCTATTACAGGTAGCCCATGCGTGCGAATGATGGCCATGGGCGAAAGTGCTAGGGCTGCGAATTTGTGACGCTAGGGTTACCGAATTCGGAAAGAATTTTGTGCATAATTATTTTTTATTTTTATGCCTTGGGCCTCCAATAAGTGTTAGTGTCACAACACTAAATAGATATATATATATATATATTTATATTTAATCAAGTTTGGACTTGGTTAAAAACCCAAAATAAGAAGAACCCAAAGACTTGAAGAATATTGGAATTACTTGAGGACCAAGGAATGCCTTGGATATTTTTTGTAATTAAAATTTTTTTAAGTTAGATAAACTCATTGTACTCGGTCAACTCATGTATACTTTTATCATGAGATGATTAAAGCATTGTCATGTATATACATATCATTTAGATTAGGTGTGCCTTCACATGTATATGTTGATATGTCATACATGCATTATAACCATCTATATTATGTGTTTATTTATTTTTTTTAATTTGATTAAAATAGGTAATTCACATAATTGGCTATAAATTAATGGGATTAGTTTTTAGGAGTAAAAACTTGGTAATTCTCATTAATCACAAATCTTTTTATAAAAGAGTTCAATTACATAGATTAGTAGGGTCCTTTATATATTAGGATTAATTCGATTAAGCCCCTAATAATAATTGGTCATAATAATGTGATTAGTTTTAATAGTTTAAACTTAGTAAATACACATTTAATAATTCTAGTTTTAGTAAATAGTTTACATAAATTAGAATTATCACTAACCAACTAGATTTTTAAGAGTTAAAAATCGAATTAGTTTATTAGTTATTAGAATATGATTCGAATAATTTGTGATTAATGCACTTGACGTTTAGATTGATATTAGCCGTTTAATCTAGTTTAATCTAGGTGCATTAATATTAAATAGAAAACCCTTATTATATAATAGTGAGTGGGAGAGAGATATATGACATTATATCCCGTGGTCTCCATCATTAGTTCAACACCGTAAGATTTGAGTGGGGCATCGTGACAGCTTTGCTTTCATCCTCTCTAAGGAAGGTTTCCATAAGAATCAATACCAAGGTTGACTTCCTAACGGATAGGATTTCTGAGGGGATTTCGGGATTGACCGACCCTAAGGCAGCAATTCTCGAGTTAAGCTCATGAGATCTGAAATGATGGGTTACGCTCACAAGGTTTTAATTAAATTGGTTAATTAAAAACCTGACTAAAAAAACGATGGTTGAATGATATTGGAATAAGAGTTATTCTGGTAAATCATTTGATTGAGAAGGTCTCGATCCAACATGCAAGAATTTGACCGACCCTAATGCGGCACTTACTTGTGGTATGTTGGATTGTCATGGCATAGAAACATTGTTTTCTTAGGGTTGTTCTTGTTCATTAAACATTTTCCTGTTAATTTTATGCCGAACATTCGCACATGTTTTGAATGTATGACCGAATGAATTCTTAATTTATGTTTTTTCAGCCATGTCATCTACACTATTACAAATCATAGCCAATGACAAATTAACTGGTGATAACTACACTAAATGGAAACATAGCATAAATGCAATCTTGGTCACTAAGGATCTAAAGTTTGTGCTTATGGAGGAATGTCCTCCAACGCCTACTACCAATGCCACACGAACTGTTCATGAGGCATATGAGAAATGGGTCCCATCAGATGAGAAAGCCCGAACATATCTATTAGCAAGTATGATAGACGTGCTTGTCACTAAGCATAAAGCAATGGGTACTGCATTTGAAATAATGGAGTCATTGCAAGTCATGTTCGGGCAACCCTCTAAGCAAAAGGGCATGAAGTTGTTCATTTCGCAATGCTTGCTTAGATGAAAGATGGCGCATATGTTCGGGAACATGTCCTGAACATGATGCCCTATTTCAACACGGTAGAGATCAATGGCAAGGCCATTGATGACCCAGTCAAGTGAGCATCATATTGACGACTCTTCCAAAGAGTTTCGATCAGTTTAAGAGTAACTATAGGATGAACAAGCTTAGATTCAATCTCACTCAATTGCTCAATAAGCTTATTACTTTTGAGTCATTGACAAAGGACAACAAAAGTAAGACCGGTGAGGCAAATGTTGCCGAACCATCTTTCTCTGGTAATAAGAAGAGGAAGAGGTCTGCTAAGAAGACTAAGAGTAAGCTCAAGCTCAAGATCAAGAAAGCCCAAGGCAAGAAAAAGGACACCTCCACCGACCAAGGCAAAGGAAAGTATTTCCATTGTAACAAGGTTGGACACTGGAAGAGGAATTGTCCTCAGTATTTAGAGGAGGTAGCCAAGAAGAAGAAGGCGAAAGGTAGATACGATTTACTTATTCTTGAAACGTGTATAGTGGAAGATAATTCTTCACCCTGGATAGTTGATTCAGGGGCCGCTGACCATGTTTGTTCTTTTATACAGTGGACTGATTCTTGGACACAACTTTGGGAGGGAGCCTTCTCTATGCATGTTGGGTCAGGGGATGTCGTGTCAGCCTGAGTAGTGCGTGGGTGTAGTTAGACTACATTTTGGAAGTTGTTTCATTGTTTTGGATAATGTATTTTTAATTCCTGGATTTACTCAAAATTTGATTTCAGTTTCAAAGTTGTTGGAACAATTATATTTTGTTTCTTTTAATAATAAGTTTGTTACTATTGTAAAGAATGGTTTAAATATTTGTTCAGAATTAAACGAAAACAACTTGTATGTTTTAAGGTCGTTAATACATATTACACTGTTCAACACTGAATTGTTTAAAGTTGAAAAATCTAAAACAAAACGACAAAAGATTTCTCCAAAAAACGAAATGTATCTATGACATTTAAGACTTGGCCATATCAAACTTGACCGGATAGATAGACTAGTGAAAAGCGGACCTTTAAGTGAGTTAAAGGTTGGCACCTTATCTGTCTGTGAATCCTGTTTAAAAGGTAAAATGGCCAAGAGACCTTTTACTGGAAAATGGCTTAGAGCTAAAGAACCACTAGAGCTTATACATTCAGATGTCTGTGGACCGATGAATGTTAAAGAAAATGGTGGTTATAAGTATTATGTCACCTTTATAGATGACTACTCGAGATATGGATTTGTCTACCTAATGCAACGGAAGTCATAAACTTTTAAAAAGTTCAAAGAATTCCGAGCTGAAGTTGAGAACTAGTTAGGAAAGACTATCAAGTCTCTACGATCGGATCATGGAGGTGAGTACATTGACCAAGAGTTTGAAGATATTATGGTCGAGTGTGGGATAGTGTCCCAACTCACAGCTCCTGGTACACCACAACAAAATGATGTCGCAGAGTGGAGAAATAGAAACCTAATGGAAATTGTGAGATCTATGATTAGTTTCTCATCATTACCAAATTCCTTTAAGGGATATGCTTTACAAACTGCGACTTACATTTTGAATGTAGTCTCATCCAAATATGTTCCTAAGACTCCCTTAGAGTTATGGAATGGTTGTAAAGTAGTTTGCGACATTTTCGTATATAGGGGTGTCCAGTACATGTGCTGAAGAACATAAATGGAAAACTAGACCCCAAGTCCGTGGTCTGCTTGTTTGTAGGATATTCCAAGGAAACCAGAAATTGATATTTCTATAGTCCTGAAGAGAACAAAGTATTTGTATTGACAAATGCAATGTTTCTTGAGGATAACTATATTAGTGATCATAAACCTCGTAGCAAAATTGTATTAAATGAAATAGAGCCTGGTACGACTAGTGCTCAGTCAACAAGAGTTGTTGATCCATTGTCATCTGACAGTCAGATGATTCCTGGTCAAGATACACTACCACATAGACGTAGTGGGAGGGTTGTAAGACAACTTGAACGCTATTTAGGTATAGGTGATGGACGAGATGTCGTCTCTACTGATAGTGTGGATGATCCATTGATATTTAAGAAAGCAATTGAAGATCCTGACAAAGAGGAATGGCTTAAAGCCATGAATCTCGAGATGGAGTACTCTAACTCAATCTGGGAACTTGTAGACTTACCGAATGGGGTAAAACCCATAGGGTGTAAGTGGGTCTATAAGAGAAAAAAAGGAATAGACGGGAAGGTAGAGACCTTTAAGGCAAGGCTAGTGGCCAAGGGTTATACCTAGAAAGAGGGGGTCGATTATGAAGAGACCTTCTCGCCAGTAGCCATGTTTAAGTCTATTCAGATTCTCTTATCCATTGTTGCCTATTTCGATTACAAAATTTGACAAATGGACGTCAATACTGCATTCTTGAATGGCAATCTTGATAAGAGCATCTACATGATGCAACCAGAGGGATTCGTGTCTCCAGATCAAGAGCAAAAGGTTTGCAAGTTGCAAAGGTCCATTTATGGACTTAAGCAAGCATCTAGATCTTGGAATATAAAGTTTGATGATGTGATCAAAACCTATGGTTGCGAGCAAAACGTTGATGAGCCTTGAGTCTATAAGCGCATCATTGATAAGAAGGTAGTTTTCTTAGTTCTTTACGTAAATGATATCCTACTCATTGGGTATGATGTAAGGGTATTATCGGAAGTAAAGGGCTGGCTGGCAAGCCAATTCCAAATGAAAGATTTGGAAAAGGTAAGTTATGTTCGATGGATCCAACTTATAAGGGATCGTAAGAATAAACTCATAGCATTGTCTCAGGCATTGTATATCGATAAGATTCTTAATCGATTTTCAATGCAGAACTCAAAGAAAGGTAATTTACCTTCCAGGCATAGAGTTCACTTGTTTAAGGAAAAGTGTCCTAAGACACCTTAAGAAGTTAAGGATATGAGACGTGTTCCCTATGCATCAGTAGTAGGTAGTCTCATGTATGCTATGTTATGCATGAGACCGAACATCTGCTTCGCAGTGAGAGTAACCAGCAGATACCAGTCCAACCCAAGATTGGATCATTCTGTTGCTGTCAAAACTATTCTCAAGTATCTTCGAAGAACGAGAAACTATATGCTAGTGTATTCTGGACAGGATTTGATCTCGTTAGGATATACGGATATTGATTTTCAGTCAGACAGGAATACTAGGAAATCCACATCTGGATCAGTATTCACCCTTGGTGGTGAGGCCATTGTGTGGAGGAGTGTTAAACAATCTTGAGTGTCTTACCAACCCGTTCAGGTTAGATCGTGTTTTTTGATATACCATGAGTGAGATCGGAGTTACATTCTCGGTTAACATGCATCGTATGTTGGAATCACAGTTTAGCTTATGGTTGGGAAGGTTTGTACACAATGAGCGCTCTCCTAATTCCATAATGAATGTAGGATTTATGGTTCATTAGAGAATCAATGGTACTTCATGGAAATATATAATTAGAGGGGTATAACGGATATTATGACTCTGCTCTAATTATGAACTACTTGTGGAGGATCATACCATATGTAATAACTATATCGATGGACACTGAATGTTATTGGTTTGTCTAAAAACATCTACAGTTGAGAGAGTACAGCTTCAGGTTTTTAGTGGAATAACACTAAAGTCAATAATCATAAAATATTAATTAAAGAGTTTAATTAATTATTTCTAAGGATTATTGGAGCTCAAAATAATGTGGGTCCATTGGGTCCCCTTGCTAGCCCGATTAATTAAGGTAACAAGAGTCACACGATTAATTAATTGGACTGTCCAATTAATTGTGTTACGAAAGTAACACGTGTCTATTCGGGAAATAATTGAATATTGAAATTATTTAATTAATGAATATTAATGATTATGTTAATTAAATAATTAGATTATTTAATTGTGTAATTAATTATTAGATGGATGGTGTTGATTGATATTTAATTTTGAATGAAGATAAGATAAATATATTATTTTATTTTTCATTAAATTAAATATTTAAATTTGAATTTAAAAGAGTTTGAATTCAAATCAAATCAATTAATATTAATTAATATCTTTAAAGATATAAGATATCTTAAAAGATTTGATTGATTAGTTTATTTTTAAAAATATATATATGATATATGTTTTTTTTTTTTTTTTTTTTTAAAAAAAAAAAAACAACATAACATATGTTCAGATTTGAGAGTCAATTTTTGAGAGCGTAGAATCAAAGAAGAGAAAAGGAAAAACAAACCCTAGAAAGATATTTTTTCTTCTTCTCTTCATCCTCCTTGTTCCTGAGTACCGTGACGCGCCCACATGCCGTTACCAATCTCAGGTGATAGCCAGGAAGATCTTGTAGTTCAAATCAAGAAGCAAATCGAAAAGAAGAATTAGCCTACAAACGTTGGTATGAATTAGTTTCATCTCCTTCTTATTGTATTTGATTATTACTGTACAAACGGGTTAGTTTATGATTGCATTAAAAAAAATTAAAACCCTTCTGCTATGTGATCCATAACCCTGGGTTCATATAGGACAAAGTCAGGTGACTGCACCATGTAGACATCATTAGTGAGAGTTTCCTACAAAAAGGCATTATTGATATCCAATTGACGCAAAGGCCAACTGTTAGTGATAGCAAGGGTTAGAATCAAACGAACTGCAATAGGCTTCACAACTGGACTGAAAGTCTCAGTGAAATCGACACCAGGGCGTTGATGGAAACCTTTTGCTACAAGTTGAGCTTTGTAATGAGACACTGAACCATCAGGGTGGCGCTTAATCCGAAATATCCATTTATAACCTACCACATTTTGAGACGAATGAGATGGAACCATTTTTCATTTGCCATTTTTGACAAGAACATCATACTTGGCACTCATGGCCTGTTGCCATTCCAAGAGCTTGTGGGCTTGTGTTAGGGTTGTCATTTCAGACTGTGGGGAAGAATGTGTGGTGGTATTAAGATCAAAGATTGTTTTTGGTTTGAAGATATTACTTTTGGACCAAGTTTGAATCACTCTTGTAGAAGAGGAGGGGTTTGGATCAGTTATTGGTGGATCCGACTCAGAATTGTTGGCACTTGTGATAAGCGGGTGAGAGGTTGAATTTATTGTTTGCGAAGTTGTATGTGATTTGGTATTCAGCAGCTAGTTTACATGAGGGATGTCGTGGGAAATGTGGGTTTCTTGATATATGTGTATTGGGAGAGGGCGAGAAGTGATGTTGGGAGGATTTGGTATTGGAATGATATCAGTGAGATATGTGTCATTGGGAGGGAGAGAATCTAGAGCTATGGGAGAGATATTACCTTGATAGGAAGTCACTGTAGAAGAAATAGAGTCAAGTCAATGATGGACACTTACTGGAATGGTCGGGGACATGGTGGTCGTGTTGGTGGTGAACGGGAATGCTGTTTTGACAAAGATGACATGACGAGAGACATAGACTCGATTGGTGTGACGGTCTAGACATAGGTACGCATTGTGTTCGGTGGAGTATTTGACAAAAACACAAGGTTTGGACCAGGGTTGTAGCTTGTGAGATGTATACGAACATAACCAAGGGTAACACAAGCAACTGAATACATGTAATTTATGATACTTCAAATCCTTGTTGAAGATTAGGTGGAATGGATTTTGGTGATTAAGAACTTGGGTGGGCATGCGGTTGATTAGGTAGACCGCAACTTGAAACGCTAGATACTAGTATTTCAGTGGCATGAACGCATGGTGAAGCAGGGTTAGTACCGTTTCCACCACATGTCGATTTTTTTGCTCAGTTATGCCTACATGTTCAGGTGTGTGAGGTGGGGACTTAAGGTGTTGGATATCTAAGTGTTTCAAGTCAAGACCAAGCGATTGTGCTTCCCCACTATGCTTCCCCATTACAATTTGAGTATACAGTTTTGATGCGGGAACTAAAAAAAAATTCAACAAGTACTTTGAAACATCTAAAAACATGTGGGGCATCTGACTTGTATTTAAGTGGATATAACTATGTATATTTTGAAAAATAATCCAAAAATATGACATAATAACGATAATTGTCAAAAGATGATATATGAGTAAGACCCCAAACATCAGTATATAAAATCTCTAATGGTTTATTACTGGTCAATGTCGATGTACCAAATGGTAACTTATGACTCTTATTACATAGGCAAGCAGAATAATGATGTAATGATTCCCATTTGTTGATTGGCTTGTTTCGTGGACAAACCACATGTTGGGGTTGTTGTAAGGGTAGCTTAGGAATTGGTGATCATCCAATGGTCCTCTCAAGACCTCAAGTGAAGAAGCACCAAAGGTATATTTTAGTGCTTACATGCTTTGAAGAGATCATAGTTGCACACACTCACAACTCATGCATATTTCTATATTTGTATGTTGTGTGTTTTCATATGTTTGCATTCATAATTGTTGAATATCTCTTCATGCATGTTTATTTGATTGCATCTAGTTTATTGAAATACCATAACATGTTTAGGCATTAGGATGCAAAGTCATGAATTTTATTCATGCTTGTTTGAATTGATTGCATCTTGTTCTATGATAATGCCATGACATGATAAGCATTAGGATGCATTCAATTCCCACACTTGCACTTCATGTTTGATTAGCTTTAAGTGTGGTGTAATTCGTTTCCCGAAGGATGTTCGGAAGCGTCCGCGCGTGCACGTTGGTGTGCATTGTTTAGCGCGATGATCGCCGGTGGAGTTGCCCTTGGCTTCTCCTTTGGATTCACCATATTTGGTGAACGGCGGTTGAGATTGGTGGCCTGGCCGCAGAATCGAAATCGCCGATCAAGACCTAATTGTAATAAATATCTCGGGTCCAAAACGGCGGTTATTATCGGCGGTTATGTACCCGCCGAATGAAACCGCCGAATGAAAGAGCCCAATGAAATCCAGGTTCTCGGGTTTCAATTCAGCGGTTTAGTTCTGCGGCCCCGACCGCAGAATGAAACCGCCGATCATGCGTTTTCAGGGGCAAAATTGTATTTTCACATGCCCTGCTTTTGGTCTCTATAAATACATCCTTATCTCTGGTTCCCAAAAAAAGTCTTTTGATCCTTAGAACCCTAGAGAGATATTTAGAGAGACTTAAGAGGAAAACCTTAAAGATCACATCTTTATTCCTCTCAACCCATTTCCATATGCATAAATCATCATCTAAGCATCATCTAGGATCATCTAGTGTTTGCTAATGTATGGGTCTTCTTCAACACACATGGTATGATTTGTTGAACACTAATCTCATCTAATTTTAGTGTTTTTACTTATCAATTTTATCTCTTTTATCACTTGTATGTTCTTTGAGTAATTTCTACATACATGATTGAGATTATGTGTTGATTGGGTTAATTTTTACATAGCTTATTTGATTAGGTCATTATTGCCTAAAAGCTATGCCATAAACATTCTTGTGTGCTTTATTGATAACTAGGTTGATAGATTGTGTTTTAATCAACTAGTTAATCATTTGAATGTTTGTGGGTTATTTTTTATAGCTATTGTATCTAGGATTGGTTATCATTTACATAGCTAAGCTATTATGCCATGTCATATAGCTATTTTGATATCTAGAATTGATTTTATTGTCATCATATAATCCTAGGTAAGCATCTAGAGTACCCTAGCTCTTATTGCAAATTTGGATATCATTGCATATTCACATAGGGTGTTGATCTCTTCGGAGAAGTAAGTCTTGTGTGATAGACCGGGATTATGTCGTACACCGGGATTAGGTGGTCACTCAAGCAAATTGGACTAGGTCCACTTTTACAGGCCTGCGGGTAGTGGTAGCGGGATATAGGCCGGGATTAGGCCGTCAAACCGGGATTAGGTTGTATACGCTTTCACAATTAGTGGATTCAAGGTTCGAGTGTGGCGCACTATAATAGCCCGTGGTTTTTCCCTGTTGAGGGTTTCCACGTAAAAATCAAGTGTCTTTTATATTTCCGCACCTTATTACACTTGATTATTGTTTTGTGAATTGAGTTATATTTGTAATATTGACTAATCCAAAAATTTGGTAATAACGGATTAACAACCCTTTCACAAACCCTCTATGTCATTTTTTTAAAAGACACGCACGCGCATTCATTTATTTATTTGTGAACTTTCAAATGAGAAAACTGAGACTCAGACTTGGAGACTGGAAGGTTGTGAGACGAGATAAGCTTATGAAGAACTTGTACGGATGGATGACCTAGACGACAGTGCCATACCAGGGAGGAGGTGTGGAATGGGTTGACGCAGAATTGAGGTGGACTTTGAACATTGTATGACGTGGCGAATTAGACGTCGGCCAAATATAAAGATTTACTTTACTTTGGTAGCAGACCAAGGATGCTCTCTTTATTAGATCCTTCACAAGAAAATAGTCAAGAAAAAATTCAACTGATATATTATTGTGAGAGCAAAATTGAGACACAAAGACGAGGTTATGTGAAATATTGGGAGAGCATAAGACATGTTTGAGGCCAAAAGATTTATTCGAGGTATTTAACATGGTGGGGCTAGTATGAGTTATAGGAATTATTTTACCATCCCGAAGCATAATGTCCTATGTGCCACCATATTCTGAGTGTAGAGATAGATTTTGAAGGTCTGATGTCATGTGGTGAGAAGCACCAGAGCCAAGTATTCGGTTGTTGTTACGAGCACTTGACTAATCAGAGGTCATGTGATTTGCCTGTGGCCAGGCTTGGAATGCTGGTGGTTGACGAGAGTGACATGTTCGAGCAGTGTGGCTAATCTTGTCACACAATTGGAAAATTGAGCAAAAGTTGTTTTGGGAGACCTGTGAACACCATTGTGTATAATGGAGTGGGTTAGAGGTGTTGTGCGATCTGTATGTGCGACTGTGGTTCAGAGAGAAGCCATGACCACCACCTGGGGCTATCTGATCAGTCCATTTCTATACATGTTATAGGCCCCTATTTCCTATTACTTATGCTTTGTTCTCAAGTGAATTAGGTTGTTTAATGTGTTTATTAAGCATGTGTAGGTCACATTCCATAAAAGTGGTGTTGAATCTTATTTTGGAAGAAAAGAAGTCAAAAGAGGGAGAAAATGAGCAAATTGGCACCAACCGCGGAAAAGTCGATTTCCGACCAATGCAGAGCTGCAATATTCCGGTCCCCATAACTTTCAGCTCCGATTTAACTGTGTGTCCTGCCACCTATGGATTTAAAGCCCCAAAAATCTAGTTTCCAACCCAATTTAAGGCTTGTGAATCCGAATTTTCTAGAAGAATTTATGCCTATTTTAGTGCCCGAAGGTCAGATCAGTCAGTTATTAAATCCGCAAATACTTTCGGGATTTGTTTCGCAAGTTGTCGGAACGGGAAATATTACCTTCTTGGACATGTGTGAGAGTGTTGGAAAGCAATTAGACATCTAATCCTTATCCTCCTTCAATAAGTAATCAATTTGGATGGATTAGGAAAGAAATAGAATCCCAAAAAGGTAGAGTTCTAAAGGGGAAGTGATTTCCTTATTGTTTAAGGACTTGGCTTAGCATCTACACCTATTTAAGACCCTTTGAGCCCTAATTTCGAGAGAGCCATCCAAGGGAGGTCTCAAGCCACCAAAGGGGTTGTCCCCCATCACCATCATCCATCTTTACACATCGGGGGTTTGCAAGACGAAGAAGACTCATCATTGAAGATTTGAAGAATTCATTGAAGGTCTCAATAGGTTTTATCTTTTCTATCTCTTGTCTTTTTATTTCATCTATGTGTAACTAACTCTATACTAGGAAATCAATGTGAACCTCTATGAATACTCTTTGTTAGAATTAACTATATTTTCTTAATTCAAGTTTCGATTCATTCAATTTGTGATTATTTATTCTTGTTGATGCATGGTTAATGCTAGGCTTGAATTTAGGGTTTGATATGTTAAAGGTTGAGATGTGAGTGGGTTTCACCATTCTCAGCCAATATGCAATTGAATGAATGAAATTTATTGTAGCAGGATATTACACGTAATTTTCGGTTCTTTTGTTCTTGTACTTAATGGATTCTCAATCATAGTTTATACGCAGGTTTTGAGGTAGACTATGATTGAGAATACTTGATTGTGTGCTTTGTGGGTTTTAGGTTACAGTTTATACACAGGTTTTGAGGTAGACTTAATTGAGAACGCTTGCTGTATGGTTGATGTATTTTCTGCTATAGTTTATACGCAAGTTTTGAGGTAGACTGCAGTAAAGAATACTTAATTTATTCCAGGACCACATAGCATTAATTATACATAATTTAAGAACGAACCCTTCACTTGATTAACATTCTTTATAAAAGTCAATTCGAAGCATTGAGTAAACGTAGTTGGGGAGCATTGATGACCTAGTCCTCTCATCTCTTGATCACATTTACATATTCTTGTTAACTGTTTTCTTAGTTTAATATAGTTTAAATCTCAAATCAATCTCAAATCTCTTGGTTACTGTTACTTGCTTAACTTTAATTAGAATTAGTTTTAGTCGATAAATCACTTTTCCTCATGGGAACGATCCCTACTTGTCACTATACTTATCTCACAATTCGTGCACTTGTGAGTTAGGTTTTGTAGGGAAAAATATACCCGCAGCGGAAGCGAGACTAAAAAAAATAGTTTGAGTAGCTTTTAAAATTTTTTCCTTTTATGAACCTTAAACCCTTTTAATCAATTAAAGATATATAATATATAAAACAAAAGATTAATACCTCTTGTCGCGTGATCCGATTGACTTACGTCGATGGTAATCCGCAAGATCTTCAATCCTAGCACGAACGTGGATCACCTAGGAGCGTGGTCTCCCTTTCTTTGAATTGCAAACCTGTGATCGGATATAACAAACTTTTCTTTTATTCGTTAGTCACAAAACAATCAAAAGAAACCTAAGATTATTCCGGTCACTTTTGAGTTCTCAATCTTAAGATCGAAACTCGCGTGAACCTAGATCGATGTAGTATTCACAAGCTTATTGATGAATTAGCAATAGAATACCATCAAAGAATAATCTATGTTTCTTTTTGTTATAGTAGAA
The DNA here is from genome assembly GCA_954870605.1 of Acer campestre. Classification (NCBI taxonomy): domain Eukaryota; kingdom Viridiplantae; phylum Streptophyta; class Magnoliopsida; order Sapindales; family Sapindaceae; genus Acer; species Acer campestre. The sequence goes on along the minus strand of OX940803.1, from coordinate 20,829,076 downwards.
TAAAAGCTCTCTATCTATGAGTTTAGAAGAAGAAGAAAAATAAAATTCTGCACACCAAATTCTTAGTGTGGCCGAAAATTATAAGTATCCTTATATATGTGGCCAAAAATTTTCTCTTTCTTTTTGCACTAGGGTGGCCGAAATCTCTAGTCCAAAATAAACTAGGGTTGCCGCAATCCTTAACCAAAAAAGAGTTCGAATTGCACCCTAATTCCTATTTTGTTTAAGACTTCCAAACCCTAATCAAACTCATAAATCTTTTATTCCTTATTTGACTAAAATAAAAGACTTCTTATTTGATTAAATAAATAAAATTAATTATTTATTTCCTTGTCAAACAAGTCTTTTAATTTAAGTATACTACTACCAATAGTATACCAATAGGAATCATATTTCTTATTCAGAAAAGATTTGTTTCTTAATTAAACAATTAATTAATAAATTAATTAATTCTTATTTAATTAAATAATGAAAACAAAATAATATTAAGGTTATTTAACCACCTTGCCGCCCCATATAATAATATTGGGCCAAATATTATTTTCTTATTTCATTAAATTCATAGGACTTTAAATAAAAAGCCCACATGTGAACGAGACCCATTCTTACTAAAAGAAACAAGCCCACATGTCATCCATTAATATATAAATATAATTGAGCAGCCCATTACATAAATAATGTGCAAATTATATTCTTAATATATTAAATGCAATTCTAGATGGACCCTAAATTGGTCCGGTAGAATATATCAAGTGATCCATGCAAGTCCGTGTGGATTGGGGATCTTGGCGGGCTATCTAAATTTAAACTTCAATAGACATAACCTAATCACAATCAACAAATGATTCACTTAGGTCCGATCCATTAATTTTAACTCATTCCACTAAAGAGCTAAAATTGAACTCTTAAATAAAGACAGAAAAGGAAGATGTTTCCTCATTCATACCCTAGACAATCATATTGGAGATAGTGTATCCTCGTGATTAATATCAGTAATCGCCAAAAGTTCATAGACCGCCTATAACTCTCCAAGTTACCATATTTACTCATATGACCACGTTTTGAACTTGGATATTTTGACTTGTCCAGAAGTCATGTTTTCAATAGACACTATCGAAAACTCAACATTGAGATTTAATATCTAATTACCTCAAAACATCCATATGATGATATTATACTCTCATTTGATAAATGGAGCCACGATGTCCATATCTATAAATGAAGTCCTCTATCGATTAACAAATGAATATCACCAAACTATCGAGGATAGACTATGCGATATAATCGTACTCATTGATAGCTCAAATGATATCACTTGCAACCATAAGTCCATCATTTATCTCAGGATTAAGATAGACTCTCCGATTGTCCTGATAATTAAATTACTTTTATCTACTGACGGTTATAGATAAAGTATTTCATTGTGATCCTGTTCAATGCACCCAGTACACTAGATTCTTTTGCTCGAAGACACTCCGATGATTTTAAACTCATCATATCTCATTTGATCCCACTCAAATGCTAGCAAAAGAATTCTACAACTTTAACAAGATAAAGGTGCCCAACCTTTAACTTAAGTTGTAAACAATATTCAAGACTAACTAAAGAATTGTGTCTACCACATACATATCCAGATGTATGAACAATTCTTCTTTTCTCATAGTCTTTAGACCTTATGATTATTTACTTTGACAATTATTAAACTATTAATGCTATAAGATTTTTTTAAAACAGAAATCACTTTATTAATATGAAAAAGATTGTTAATTACATTATTACACTTTTGCTATTGAGCATAATCCTAACAGGTTTTTATAACACGATTTTACACATCACTATCTCAATGTGGTGTTGTTGATTGTGGACACTGTTGGACCTAAGACTATGGTGGTGCCCCATGTTGGTCGATGAATTGCCTTGTTAGCCACGACCACGTCGATTAAAGGTTCATTGATTGAACTGTGCAATGATTATTGAACAATTTTTTTTTTTTTCATCATGGCGAAGAAAAGCTTCATGATCAAGTAGTTTGTCATATAATTCTTCGAATGAGATCGGGGTGTCTTGAGCCTGGATGGCTTATGCGAGATGCATGTAGGCTGAGCCCAATCCATTCAATGTGTGTATGATGATTGCACCATCATCAACAGGATGACCAATCAATTCAAGATTGTCAATGATTGTCTTGAGTCCTTGCATGTAATCCACTATGGATTTGTCTTCCAAGCTAACATTTATCAGTGAGTCAAGGAGACCAAGTTTGCGAGTATTAGACTGATTAACGTAGGCAACTTCAAGTTTCACCCATGCTTGAGTAGAAGTGGTGGAGCGAGTAACTATGGATTGTGTAGCACCCATGCATGAGACTTGGATAGCATGAAGGAGGAGTTGGTCTTGACGAAGCCAGATTTGATGCTCTGGATTGGCAGTAGTATTGTCGGATGTCTAATCAATAGAGGTTGTAACAAATTTAGAGGGACATGGTTTGGTACTGTCTAGGTATCCCATAAGGCCATAGCCGAAAAATAGGTTTTCAAATTGAGATCTCCATGTTGCATAGTTCTCTCCTTTTGTTAGTTTGATAGGAACTTGAGTGGAGTTGATAGCAATGAGGGATTGTGTTTGGTTGGTGTTGTTCGTTCCCATGAGAATGACTTGAGGAGGAATGGTAGTAGAAGATGAAGAAGAAGAAGATATGGTTGTGCTTGGAGATTTCATAGTGAACGGCTGTTTTAGGGTTTGAGAAAAAAGGTTGAAGGTGGTAAGAGAGGTTTTTAGGGTTTCATCTCAAGCTTTTTCTTAACTTCGCTCTGATACCATAATATAGTTAGATATTTGTGGGTAAATAATGCCTTTCTTTATTCATTGATAGGTGAGGGTATTTATACATACTACATCCTAACATGATAGGAAAGTAATTAACCTAAATACATATGGAAATAGGTAACAACAGAATATATACTAGCCTAACTGTACACGGTTAAACCTGGAAGTAACTATGTGAGATCTTTTGTATCTCTACGGTGATTACTGCTGATAGCATGTAAGTTGTATAGTGTCTACATAAATACTTGTATCCTAAATCATAACCTGGCATGGTGTCTACTTAGATTTAATAATTGGAATCCATTAAGAGCAAATAGAATATAAATATCACATGAACCTTAAAATATGGTATCTATCATAGGTTATTCATGAATCAATTTCCCTTAATTGAGTCGTAATTCAATTAATTGTTGCAAACAAAGGATAGATTCGTATGGTGTCCGAATTGTACCCTTTAAACATAGATTCTATAATAAAATAATTATGCTTTAAGGTGATCAATCAAAGAAACATAATAATAGAATAAAAAAATTTATCAAGAAATTGAAATCATCATATTGAGAAAGAGATTACTTCATTGAAACACAAAACATGTTTATGGAATTGAGATCATGTTTAGCGCTTCAAGTTAGCCCTTACTAATAAGAAAATTAGCTAAAATAAATAAAAACATCAAAAACTAAGGAAAGGTAAAAGAATAGAATGTTGCTTGAGTCTTCGATCTTCAATCTCCAACTTCGGACCCCTTCTCTTGAAAAAAAACTCTTGGTATTTATAAGTGACTTCTCCTTGTGGACTCTCAATTCGCTTTGTTATAGGAAACTCACCAAGTGGGAAAATAAAATGAAACAAGGGATGAGAATTCTTTCCTAACTTGGAATTCTTCTTTTAATGATCGACTCCTTATTTGAGTTTAGGAAATTTCTCAAACATATCTTGGTCTTCTAGATTTGTGAAGTTTCAGAAAAATCTGCCAAAAATACATCAAACCGTGGTTTGGGATGCTACGTGGGTCAACCATGGAATTTCTCTGGAATTTACTGCTACTTAGGCTACTACTTTGGCCATTATGCACAAACCACGATCTAGGTCATAGTTGACTTCCAACTCTGACCTTTGATTACTAAATCGGCCATAACTTCCTCAAGAAAATTCTGATCGACAAACCGTAAAATTTTCTGAAAACTAGATACCCAAGGCTTTCCAAATATAAGTTGATCTCCTCCTAGTTCAATTTGAGGAAGGAGTTATGGTCTTCATAAGTTGAACGTGTTGCATAGACATTTCTCCAAACTTTCTTTAAAATCACCTTTTTGTCTTCAAACTCAACACATGAGCTATCTTCTACACAATCTCAACAAACATATTAAAATATCCAATTTTACTCAAGAACATAACATAAAACATTAGGACACAATCTCAACAAACACATTAAATATCTAATTTCACTCAAGAACATAACATAAAACATAGGACTTAGGCGGTCTCAAATAAGAATATTTATTGACCTAACAACAACAATCACCAAAAACCATCCACCCAAAAACACACCACACCACCATCCATTCACTATCCACAATCCAATACCCTAAATCGAAATCAACCATAGCCACCACCCCCAATCCAAACCCCTTACCAAATTTAGAAACCAAACCCAACACTGAACCAAAAAACAAACCCACTGAACCTAGAAACAAATCTACCGAAGAGAAATCAAGACACTCGACATTGTTGGACACCATATCAACATGCACCAAAAATGTGAACATTTTTATAGCAACCAAGACTTCTTTGCCTCCTTAGTGATGTCACCCATTTTGCTCAACTTTGCCATTTCTAGGGAAGATTCACTACAAAACAAAAAAGATGGGTTAAAAGATGGAAGGGGATTACTAGAAAACGATGGTTTGAGGTTCAGATTCAAGGGGATGGGTTGATTCAATTCAAAAGGCCATAGCAAATTCTTGAATTTATCCCCCATAGCCTAGCCCTCTTGCTATATTGCCCTTATCATGCATTCAATAATGTAGTGGCACTGAGCTTGATCCAAGAGGACTCACTAGAAAAGTGTTGAAGATCTAGAAATTAATGGAGCAATTCTTACCACACGAAGGGATCAATAAAATTGCGCAACCCAGAAAGTAGTTGTCGAAATGACCAAGTTTGAAGCTTTTGAGGATAGAAATGGCAGAGAGGGAGAGAGAATTTGATTTGCAGAGGAAAGTGGAAGGTGAGTGAAATAAGAAGGTTTTGAAATTTAAGCATGAAAAAAAAAGGGTGCCCTAGGGTGACGTTGATTGAAGAAAGAGACACGAAAAATGGGGCGATGCTTAAGTACTATGTTTTGCACGATGTGCGAAGTAATGCTTTACAAGCCCATTCGTGTAGGGATAGGTGTCATGCAGAGGAAGTTACTGAAGTCAAGGCGTCAAATCATAGGATTGCAATCAAGGCATCGTTCGAATGTTTCATAGTCAAAGTTAAAGCTCGACTAATGAGGCATTAATTGGTGAGGAAGTCATCAAGTGCAGCATTAATGAGGAAAAAATAAAACCTAAAAAGAGAATCTTTTAAACACCGCTCACCAAATGAGATTATTGCCAAGTACAAATATCGACGAGCACTTTTACTAACAAAGGAAAACATTTAGTGTTCGACTTTGGTATTTAAAAGGGTATTATTACATATGCTACACTATTGGGAGATACGTCAGCTAAAGGAGAGAGAATAATAGAAGAGTAGTAACGCCACATCATCAAAGTCATCCGGCCAACCTGAGGAACGTTAAACGATGACATGTCGTCAAATCCAACCACGTCACCTGGACAACTGAGCTAGATTTTCGGACGTACCACCAAGTAAACCTACTCGACTAAAGTGACTTAATGATCTAGGATCCTATTCGTCGAAGATCTCTACTTGGCGAGATCTCCTCAGCCAGATCAGGAAACACAATCTCATCAAGAAATGCCATATCAATCAGAGATTCACTTAGATACGAAATCTTAGAATCACACTATAATGAGGAAATATCATTACTTCCTCATATGTATCAGAGAGTCCTAATAGGGAAATAACTCGAAGCTTCTAGAAGAATAAACACCAAATAAGAAACGAGTCATAAACAGGCTACTCAACCAGAATCCTACAAGGGTTCTAATTATGAATCCGTTATTTACACGGCAAGGATTAGGGCAACACCCTATCAACTCAAATAAATACCAGTGGAAATCATTGTATTATGACATGAGCAATAACGTGAGAGAAAGCAGACATTAAGTGTGTAATCTCAAAATTCATAGTGATATTTCCCTCCGCCGTCTTCGACAACCATGGCTTTTTCCATGTCTTAGGTTTTTCCATGTAAATTTCATGTTCTTGCTTTATTTTTCTTGCATCTACTGCTTATAACCATTGTTCTCACCGAACCTACCTTACAAACCATGCTATTCGGTAGTTGCATTACATCCACGCGGAAGAAATGAGTTTTTGGCTGTTTTACCTTGACTGGTCAAAGCACTCGATCTACCTACATGTTATTGTTGGCGGATTGGCTTTTCAACTAATCCAAAAATCACAATCAACAATATATAATACGATTACAAATCAAGCATGTGCCACCAAACCTAATTATAATTAAATAATTAATAAGTTTCTATTTGTCTTACATTTTGGAGAAGAAATGGGTATACATTTTTCTTGTTGGCTTTTGTAGGATCTCACACGCAAAAGACATATGAAGAAAGTGTTTATTGACTTGATATTATTGATGAAAAGTGAGTAGCGATGAGTTGAAGTAACATAATAACATCAAACCTCTAACGGATAATAAAAGTCGAATAAAAACAAATAATCCTAACTATATATTGTCCATAAACCTAATAAATGATAAGTAGGAAATTATGTGAAAGATAAATCCCGCTAATATCCAAAGTGATAAATCAAATAATAATAACTTGGTTTAACCCTATAACTTTGTCATCATAATAAAAGAAGAAGAACAAGTTTGGGAGGGTCAATTGAGTGGTTGCTTTGGTTGAAAGAAAAAAAAGAGAGAAGATGGAGGTCCTTTTTGTCTGTTGGTATAATGTAAAAAAAGCTCTTTTTTTTTCCTGATCAAAAGTTAATGCTTGTGGGACAATCGTTGCTATCAACACAATAGGGTCCTCTTTAGCACATCATTACTTACACAAGGCGTACCGTTTATACTGTTTACTTCTTCTTTTTTTAATGTTTTTTTAGTATTATGATTATTATAATTCGGAATTTACCAAGATCAGACAATGTATGTGTATACAAATCGGAAGAAAACTCCTCATACATACTTATAAAATATACATGGTCAGACTCGAAACCTTCCCCACCTATATGAAAGGGTGGTACATTACCAACTGTGTTAAGAGGTGATGTGCACCGCATTTTTCTCCTTCACTTGCCTATTACTATTATTATTATTATTATTATTATTATTATTATTATTTTGGTGAAAGCCGGGGCTAACAGCCCAAAACAACAAAGAAACTAAATGTTAGGAACCATCCTAGATAAAACGACACCCTTGAAATCATCCTCCAGGCTATCAGAGACTTGCGGAGGGAGGTCTTCAAAGACAGTGATCCCAGGATCAAGAGAGTGGCCCTGATTTGCAAGGTTATCCGCCACTCTGTTATTATCCCTATAAACCTGCTGAACATTGCAGCTCCACTCCTTATTCATTAGAGGCTTGCAGGCATCCTTTATTATTATTACATGAAATGACCAAACTACCAATTACCACCTAAACCTCTTTCCATTTTCTATTAACACCACGTTTATTGTTTATAGGGGTATACAAATCAGCAGGTATGTATTGGTACATGTATATTTTATCCCGTCTGGCGGTGTACGGTGTTAACTGCTGGTGACATAATCTGAATGTCTTGAACAACCTGGTTAACTGGTCACACGAACGGATCCTCATGAAAAACGTGGCACTAGATAATTATTCCATTGAGGGAAATCTAAATACTTGCACATATGGTCACCGAATCGTATGAAGTGGTTTGTTTGATTGTTTCGGCCTCTTTTTATGGACTATGGAGTAGGGAATTTACTCAGAATACTTTTCGAAATACTTTTAATGTTTTCTTTTTTTTTAATTATTATAATAAATTTGTGTTTTTCTTTAAGAGGAAACACGGTTCAAATCCATAATCTCATGGTGTGTGGGTGAGAGACGTATCCATAAAATCATCTATAATTTTTATGTTATTACAATCACTTTCACATTTAATTTGTAGTGGTCAGTTGAATTATTATGTGGGTATCCAAAAAAGTTAAATTATTATGTCACTTTTAAAAAAATAATAATAAATGATTTTAGGTTAACTAAGAACACATCTAATGTAAAAGCAGCTTGTATAACAAAAATGATTGATATGGTAACAATGTCAGGAGACTTGCTTCCTATGTGACATAAAGATAGACTTAATAGACAATCAACTCAAAATTTAGTCTCAAATGCTTATGTTTAAAACACATTTATTTTTAATGACGTATCCAATTTTTTTCATATTTTATTTCCTTACTAAAAATAGGTGAAAAATTAATGTCAATTTTAAATACTTACCGAGTCAACTAAAAAAATAAATGTGTAACAGGCAGTCTGAAAGTAGACCAATATGTTGATAATGTTCAACATCAAGTCGATATGGTAAAAAAAAAATATTAAATATTGTCAATATGATTGTCTATTTTCATACGGTCTGTTGCACAGCTATTTTTTTCGGTTGACTCAGCAACTATTTGAAATTGACATTAATTTTTCATCTATTTTTGATAAGAAAATGAAATAAAAAAGAAAATTGGAAAGAAAAAAAAAAAATTGGACACATCATTAAAAATAAATATGTTTTAAATAAGTATTGGAGACCAAATTTTAGATTGATTATCTATCAAATATATCTTCATACCATATAGGAAGCAAGCCTTTTGATATTGTTGACATATCAATGGTTATTAGTATACAAGCTACTTTTATATCGTAGATGTTCTAATCCTGATAACCAAAATTTGTAGCTATAGTTGATGCTAAATTACCAATTTCCTTTTCTCAACAACCGAATGAATGGGTCAACAAAACTATCAGTGACATGATTACTCATCGTAGATTCTCTCTTGTAATTTTCACTTTCTGACTTGGAAATAAAAATGGAGAAGTTTCTACATTCTTTTTGATGATTTTGGATATTGCGAAACTTTGTTTATAACTTGAGACAGACAGAAAACAATTAATGATTTATGGAAAAGAAATGTGCATTAAGGAAAATATTAATCAGTTGAATAATGAAAAATGGGTCCAAATTAAAGATGAAAAAGCAGGCAGGGGTCCAGGGGACCGACCAACAACTGCATGCACTTGAATGGCTATAAGTGCTTTCCCATGTGCAACCTCCCTCAATCACCTCCTCAATCTCTCCTTTTCATCTTACTACCATTCCTTTTGCATCTTTTTTTTCCTTAAAATATATAAATTGCATTAATTAGTTTATTAAAATTGTATGTAATGGAGAGTTTTACATTTCGGCCACCACATTAATGGGTACTGATCAATCGGTACTCAAAATACTGACTCCACCTATAGAAGTGTAGCATATGACCTATTATGTGAGATAAATATAAAAAGTGAAAGAAAAAAAATACCATGTTACACTCCTATCGGGATCAATAATTTAGGTACTAACTGATTGGTCATTAAGCATTATTCTTAATATTACCGTTTCCTGTCTATGAAGTTGGCTTCCATTACAGAAAGTGGATATATATATATATATATAAATATATATATATATAAATGAAATAGCACGCTCGCTTTGACTTTGATGAATCCCCGACTCGGGCTTACTCGAATTTGTCAGTATATGATGCTTCTAATTTGTTGCCTCTTAGAACATATTATTATTACTACTACTATTTGCTTTTGTTTGATGTTGAAGTAGATAATTTTTCAAGTCTATATACAAACGATTTATTACCATTCAATGTGATTTGGTGGTGAATTGCGCTCATTCAATCTGACAATATCACATATTCGAATCACCTCCACCGCCATTGATATATATATATATATATATAAATAACAATTTGACCTAAAATGAAAATATTTATATTAGTAGAAACCTTTGTTGAATGAGAGCTAGGTTTGGATGTACCTGTCATATTTCAAAGATATTCAATCACATTGGTAATTACATCTATATCACATGGTAACAAGTGATCAAGGAATACTCTACACTCAAAGCAGTTAGGTTTTCATTCTACTTTATCAACAACCATTCACATGGTGGTTATATATAGTACATATTTGAACTAAATCCGAGGGAAGTTGACAAAAATTTACCAAAGTATTAGGTAAGATGTGATTAAGAGTTTATAATAATTATCCAAAACCCTTATAATTAGTTAGTAGAGGTAGCTGTGATGGTAAGTGCTGAATAGGAAAAGGAAACCCAGTTGGTGGTGAGTAACAGACAGGAAGGAAAAAAAGTTTTAAAAATAATAAAAAAAGTGCTTTATCTTCTAAATGTTAGTTATAGTCTCTGTCTCTGTGTCTCAATCTGATTCCTATATTCACGCCGCTCTCATTTCCAATTTCTCACACTTTTCCTCTCCCATTTGCGAAAAAGAAAACAAAACCCTGAGAAGACCACACCATCTTCTTCTCAGTACCAGTTCCCAGCAAAAATAGAAAGAAAAAGAGAAAATGTCTGAATTTCCTAACAAGTGGTGGAAGAAGACTGAATTTTCAAGTGCTGTCCTGTCTATCTTCTCCTTGGTTCTGTCTCACCCTTTGTATTTCTGTTACTTGATTTTCTTCTCACCATACATTCTCAAGATTCTTTCTTTCCTTTCTCCTCTCTTCATCACCACTTTTCTTCTGCTTTTTGCTCTCTTCACCACCACCACCCTTGTCAATGACAATTCTAACACCCCTCAATCTTCTCAACTCAAGCTCAATTTCCTTCTCACCACATACCATAACATCTTAGAGAAACTAAGGTCTTCTAGTGCAGGCCATGATCATGAAGAATTTCTACAATTGGAGGAGTTCGAAGCCTATAAAATCGTGTTCGAAGCATCTGCTCTTGAACTTTTGGAGCAGCAGCAGCAGCAGCAGCAGGGATCAGCCTTGGAGGAACCTGTTGACAAGTATCCAAGTCATGAAAGTTATGTATCTGATGATCAACCAAAAATTACTAATATTAATGACGATGTTAATTATGAGATTATGCACTCTTCTGAAACCCTTGAGGGAGTTGAAGAAGCATCCATGAAAAGCGGATCCAAGGCAATAGAAAGTAAAATAAGCCAAGTTAAAGAGATTAATGATGATCATAATGGAGTAGTAGAGTATTTGTCAAAAGTAAAATCAAATTCTCAGAGACTTGGTAGTGATCAATACACTAGTACTCTTGGGAGTTTCGGATCGATGAGGAAAGAAAAGGAGTGGAAGAGGACATTGGCATGCAAGTTATTCGAGGAGAGACACAGTGTTAATGTGGATGGAATTGGAGGAGCTGAAGGGATGGATTTGCTTTGGGAGACATACGAGGGTACTGATTCAAACAATAAGAAGTTATCGAAAAGCAAAACGAACAAGGTGGCCGCCGGAAAGAGATACGAGGATGACGATGACGACGAAGAAGAAGAAGAAGAAGAAGAGTTGGATAATGGGCAGTTGTGTTGCTTACAGGCTCTGAAATTCTCAGCTGGGAAGATGGGAAGACCAAATCTTGTCAAGTTTTCAAAAGCCCTCAAAGGCTTTGGATGGTTGCATCATGTCACCAAGCATGGCACCAAGAAGGTGCACCCTTGAAATAATAATTAAGTAATTAATTAACTAGTTCATTTTGTTATTTTCATGCTTAATTAATTTGTTTGATCGAGGATCACAATTCACAGGTAAATATGTTTCTGAAACAATCAACTTGTAATTTAGATTGTTTTTATTCTCAGTAGGTGGGTGCTTAATTGAAGTCAAGCTAGGCATGGTGGTTTAAAAATGATGAAAAGGTAGCAATAGCATAATTGAATGTTAAAGTTTAGCTGTTTATAAATAATGTCACATGTAGCATGCTTTGATTGTTTCTAGGACAACCAGGCCAAACAGGACTTGCAATTGCAAGTTTGCAACCCATACCAATACCATGCCCCAGCTGAATAACGTTTAATAGATTTATAAATATTTTATCTGCTCTTTTTCGTACGATTAGCATCCGATGCAGGACAATAATTATTTTATGCTGTTTCATTTTATATCCACAATAAGCTAAGCATACATTTTTATATCAATTCACTATTCAAGTCCAAGATAATGTATAAACTATTAATTCCTAGAGGTGTAGCTCAGTTGATAGATAGACGAGCTTAGGGATCGGATAAATGACTCTCAAATGTCTGGTCTAGATAGGTAAATAGATAATACTGTCAAAATATAGATATAGTAGTTTTCAAGTGAGGTATATTTTATTTTAATTTCGGTAAGAACTTTGATGAAATCATATCTATTTTTATTAACTTTGAACTGAATTTTTTTTGTAGATGATAAATTTAATGAAATCTACCTAGGAACAAAATTTGAGAATTTTTCAAATACCACAACTATTTATCCCAATTTTGTTAAATATAAAGGTATCGGAAAAATGAGATAAATATAGAAAAATTCAAAAAAAAAAAAAAATAGTTATAGTACTTGAAAAATTCTCAAATTTTATTCCTGAGTAGATTTCAGTAAACTTATTATCAACAAAAAAACAAATTTAGATCAAAATTCATAAAAATATATGTGATTTCATCAAGGTCCCTACCGAAATTAAAATAAGGTATAACTCACTTGATAACTACTGTGTGTGTATATATATATATACACTACTGCAACGAAATGAAATTAATATAATAATTTTATGGTTATATCATCCGAAGATGGACATGAAATTTCACTCCTTCAAAATATGATAATAAGTCATAACAAATTTGTGTTGGTCTGATTCCGTGAACAAAACTTTGATTGTATTAGTATCTTAGAATGGTTCCTCTTGAAAATATATCCACTCAAACAAATGTGACGAGCATCATCAATTCTTCAAGAGATTCGAAGATACGTAATTTCGATAAAACAAGTTTTCGAGTCTTGACAGAACTTGGGAAAACATACACACACATACATGATCATGCATTTTAATTAACATGTCTTGTCTTATGTGTTTTGTATGTTATATTTGATTAGGAATGTATTTAGAATGTGTTGTGTTTGGTTGAGCATGTTTAGATCCCACTGCACCCATGTTTTCGCGTTTTAGTAGATGTGTTAATTAGGCCAGACGGATGCAGTCTGATCTGGTCCAAATTTGGTTCCGTTCGGTTTGGCCCGAAGTCCGAAGACATGCTAAAAATCCGATATTTTAGCCCAAATCTGAGTCCAGATCGTTAAAAGTCTGTTCCGACCTGTTCCGCCAAAAGTCTGGTCCGGCCCATTAAAAATATGTGTCAGCTCAATGTGTTGAGGATTTAAATGTGAGCAAGAGTCATGTGATCAACCCTCACCTATAAAATGGTTCAAACTTGTAACTTGTAAGGCAACTTTACAAAATTCGTTTAACAAAACCAGAACCGGAGAATTGCTTTGAATTAAGAATATTAAGCAATCAGAACCGATGATGAGATTCGTTAAGTTAATATATTGATGACAGCTAGAAAACATTATCTAAAGAACATTTTTCTCTACCGATGTTGACTTTATTTTGCTGGCAGGATCTCTCAACTCTGCTTCTAATATTGTAGATAGTGTATTCTAGTCAAAACAATTAGGAAGGTGTTGACATTGGAGCTCATATAATTTACAATATTTTTTTTTTTTTAAACACCATCTTACTGCCACAATTTTAAGAAAGTATTCATAGTTACCGTACAGTATAAATAAATAAAAAAGATTCGATTTAAGTAGATGAAAATATGAAATAATTGGAAGAAAAAAAATAATCACAACTCAACACAAAAAGTAGTCTAAATAAAACGGTAGTAAAAAAGTTCAATGAAACTGTTAATACAAAATGGAAAATATGATTTTGATAAGATTATATATATTTATTGAATAAAAATAAAAGAAATTCCTACAAATTTTACTCCAAATTCTCTTCTTGCATCTTTCTTTCTTTGAATAGAAATTTAAACTTTTAAATAAACAATGAGAAGTTGAAGTGATGAGGAGAAAAGAAAACGAAGTTGAAGGGAATTGATGTGGATTTTGGTCTTTGATGGTATTTTCATAAAATGAAAGATAAATTAAGGATATTTTTTTTTTTCGGGGTGGGGGAAGGTGGCCCCAACCCGAAAAAAAAAATATTTATGTCTCTTGATTATGACTCATGATTTGAAAATGAAAAAAAGGTAAATGTGTCCAATTGTCTCGTGGATAATAGCATGTGGATTTGGAAAGTGATGCCTCGCGATTGAGTCTAGCAATTCTCATGCAGGTAATGCATTTGTTATATTTCTATTTTTTTTTATTATTATTCATAACATTAACTTTTGTTTATTTATTTATTTTGCTTTAAAATATATGTATAGACATATGAGGCTTACAACCAATAAGAAGATTCTATTGTTTGCAACCAGAAATCACAATTTGAGATGTACTTGGATGAACCAAAACTTGAAAAATCATTGAACATATATGTTTTGGATTTTTGGAAAGTCAATTCGATTTGTTATCCCGAACTTTTTGTCATGTCCCCTGATATTTTGAGCACCATGTTATCTACAATGGCATCCATATCGACATTTAGTGTTGGCAGTTGAGTCTATGATCAGTTTTGGGGTTTACTAAAACCAAATGTGTTGGAGGACACTAGAGATTGGATGTAAGGAAAACATGATAATATTTTTTAATACCCAGTGTTTGTGGTAGCCAAAAATGGCCTATAGGCCCAAAGTATTAAAGTTCAGACTTTTTAATACTAGATCCTACCCAGGCCCATTATATCAGATCGACCCAATATGAATATCAGCTGCTGAACTTAGTCTTTGAAAGAACAAGTCAATCATCAGTTATGCTGGGTGGATAATTTGAAGAGAGGATCTCTCCTGAAATCTCGCCCACAATTAGATCATGATCAAAGGAACGTTGAGACGGTTTATTCCCTATAAATAAAAAAGTTCTTTCACGGTAAATGGGGATGATTTCTTTGAAAAGAAAGGCTTATGAAAGCATATTGAAATTCTGATCAGATATATTCCGGCAACCATAATCTGATCCAAATCACGATCATTATTCATCAACAATCATTGCTCAGCCCAACCACACCTAAAGCTAAGAAATCTAAACCCAATATCATCATTTTACCTGTGTTTTTTATGTTCTAATTTCATTTGTAGGTTCAACAAGGAAAATATCCATCCCAAGTCGATAGATATTGTTTTGCTGGCTTAGCGAGGAAACGACACCGTTCATCCAACAAGTTCAATCAAGTTGCTTTGGGCTTGACATAACCTTACCCAATTCACTCAATACGTAGTTCGACCCTCTACAATGTTTTACTTGATTAGTGTTTATATATAATAATATTAATATTTGTATTTATTAATTACCGTAGATAGTGAAACTCTTGAAGTGGAAAAAAATAGTGAAGATATTTTGGACTTAACTCTTGAGGATGGTCCTTTCATCGAAAATGTCATTTCTCAATTCTCATTTTGGTGTCTAGCGGTAAAATCATAATTATTACACTCTTATTAAAAGTTATTATTATTACTATTATTATTATTATTTCTTAAAAGAGCAAATTGCAGCCAACCTCTCTGAGGTTTGGCCTTTAATAACCAAAAACAATTTTATCATTAATTGACAATAACCTCTCATATTATTAGTCAAAACTAGTCAAATTTAACCGTTGACCAGATTTGGTCGCTAAAAATACCTAAATACCCATGAATAAAAAAATGATTTAAAAAATATTTAAATATATTAAAACAAATTTGGATCTCCACTATAACAAAATTGAAAATTACAAATTAAAAAAAAAATTAAAAAAACGTGAAGACATAGATTGTATCTCTATATTTTTCTTCAAATTTAAAATTCTAAAAAATTAATAATCTGGATTATCAAAATCCAATCCAACAGCATTTTTTTTAGATAATTTTTTCTTTTTCCATATAGATTCCCGAATTTTTCTTCATATTCAAGTTTTTTAGATTTTTCAAAACTAAAAAACAAATCTGGCTCATCTAAATCTAATCTAACAACATTTTCTTCTTCAATTGATGTATTTCCAAATTTTTCTTCAGATTCAAGTTTTTTAGATTTTTCAAAAATAAAATATAAAAAATATGGCCAAGATAAATGGTGAAGATTTAAAGCTTTTAAATCTTTTTTTTTAATGGATAAAAAGGCTTGAAAAGATGAAAATACCCTTATCTCCATTAAGTTTGACTAACTTTAACTAATAGCATGGGAGGTCATTGTCAATTAAGTATAAAGTTGTTTCTGATTATCAAAGACCAAATCTCAGAGAGATTGGCTGTAATTTACTCTTTTTTTTTTTTTTATTTGACATTGTAGTTTTATGGACAACATAAATAGTTAACATGTTTGATGTTTAACAAATCAATGTCTTTTGCTTTGGCATTCGTGTACCCAAGGATTTGTGTTTGTAAACCAATGGAGTGATGGACCAAGTAGATTTGACATGATCTTATTGTGTATTATTATTATTATTATTATTATTATTGTTGTTGTTGTTGTATTTACTTGATTAGCATTTGTGGTTTCATGGTTTGTGAATTTATTGCTTTTTTTTTTTTTTTTTAATGTGTATTTTAGTGAAAAATGTATTAACATGTCAAACGAGTCATGTATATGGGTCAAATGAGTCATTTAAAACAGGTCATTTGACACGACCCGTCGAACTCGAATAAAAAACGGTTTATAGGTGTCGTAGTCGTATTGACCCATATTTAATCTTGGCATGTTTGTGTTTAAGGTGTTTGACCCATTTAATAATCATGTCGTGTTCAGGTTGACTCAAAATTAATCTTGTCGTGTTCGCATAGAGCCTAACACAAACCGCCAACCCATATTGCCACCCGTAGTTGCATGTATAGCTTAGTGGTAACCACACTTCTCATAATTGGTTGAGGTTCCAATTTTGAATCCCCTCCACAAATGAAATAAATGGGGAATTACATTTTGGTCCTTAACTTTTAAGGAAACGTTGTTTTTTACCCAACTTAAGTGTATTAAGGTTTCAAGTCCCTATCTTTTTTTAAAATACATCAAAATGGTCCTTTGACCAAAAAATTGACAATCAACCTTAATAGAAATGTAAAAAAGACAGTTCCCTTAATAATTAAATTGAAAAATTGAAGAAAAAATCTTTTAAAAAAAGGATCTCCACCATCCATCACGGAGATCATCCATCCTTGTGATGGATGGTGGGAATTAAATAAAAGTTAAAATTGAAATCCAAAAATAAAATTAAAAATTTGAGAAAAGAATTATAAATTAACTGGATCTCCACCATCCATAAGTGGAGATCAAATTTAAAAGAAATCCTCAAATAAAAAAACGGTTGAAAACAAAAATACACTAACCGTGGACGGTTGGTGATTAAATGTGTAATTAAAACATTTGTTTTTTTTTGAAAAATAAAATTAAAAATACTAGCTAGATTGGATCTCCACTAGTTTTTTATTTTTATTTTATTTAAAAAAACATTTATTTTAATTATATAATTAATCACCAACCGTCCATCATTATAATGGATTGTTGGAGATTAAAAAAATTTTGTTTCTTATTTGATCCACACCATCCATTTCAAATTGGATGGTGGAGATCCATTTAAAAAAAAAAAAAGATTTTTAAAAAAAGATTTGAAAAAAGATTTCATTTACAAAATTAAAATATCATATAAAAAAATATTGTAAATAAATGCCACATGTCACCAACATTTAAACATGAATAACAATACCGTTTTGCCCCTAAATGGCTGAATTAGTTAACTTTAACTAACGGTTGACTAAATGAGGGATCATTTGATGTATTTCCAAAAAGATGAGAACCTAAAATTCTAATACACCTAAGTTGGGTAAAAAAAAAAACAATGTTTCCTTAAAAGATAAGGATAAAACTGTAATCCCCTTGGAAATAAAATAATGTAAGGGTGTAGATGTTGTCACCCATAAATATGATTTACACACCTATATTTATAAATAAACTCGTGTTTAAAATTTAAAATTAAATCATTATTATAAGTACCTATAATAATATCAATATTATCTTTATCAAAATGAATATATTTATTTTAATATATTTTATTTGTAAACCGTCTTAAATTATTAATACAACCAATTTGATAGCTTTAGTTTCTCTCATGATTTGATTGATTCAATCAGACTAGTTAGTTCTAAGAATGTAGCTGCAATGGTTATGTTCATGGCTCTTTTGGTCATCGGTGATGACCATGTCCAACGGAATCCATTTTAGGATCTAAAATAGACTCTTAGTAATTTATTCTTATTGGGATAATTTTATAATCAATTTTTTTAATAAAATAGGGTGTGGGACTGTGGGTGTCTATATTGGCAGTTTGGCACCCACAATCTAAAAGAAGAAGAAAGCGTTCACATTCCATGTTAGGCAATGTCCAAGTGGCAATCAGCCCACCGACAGTAAATGAAGTCGACTTGATTTGATCACAACCGTCTATTGAATCAAACGGTTAACATCTATATCCGGATAATTACATGTTGTAGCACTGAGAAAACTGAAAAGTCAAAGAAGGGGGAGAGACAGTGAGTTGGAGCTTGGAGGCAAAAGAGTGATATATAAATATGATATGATTGATTGCTAAAGTTGAATACTTGAATCGAATACAAGTGAGAGTTAAAATGAAAATGGCGAACCATCGCGTACGCAGCGGAGGATTTGGATTCAGCCTGAGATTGCTGAGCTCTGCTATTACAGTCGCCGTCATCCTCTTCTTCGCTTGCTCGTTTCTATTCACTTCTCATTCTCACTCTTCTGATCTCAACAACTTGGTAACTTCACTCTCTCTCTCTCTCTAGATTCCTTATGTTGTTATTATTTATCAATTTCTTATTCTTAGATTAATGGTAAGATATGGTGTTGGTGTTTTTGTATTGTTTTCAATTAGGTTTCGAATTCCGGGAGGTACGGATCCGTGAGAAGATCTGTTTTGGCGCTGAAGTCGGATCCACTGAAGCCACGGTTGGATCAGATCCGAAAGCAAGCCGACGATCACCGTGCTTTGGTGTTGGCGTACGCATCGTATGCGCGCAAGCTCAAGCTGGAGAACTCGAAATTGGTTAGGGTTTTTGCGGATCTTTCTACTAATTACACAGATCTTATCAATAAACCCTCATATCGGGCTATGTCAGAGTCCGACTCTCTCTCAATCGATGACACGATTCTGCGCCAATTCGAGAAGGAAGTGAAAGAAAGGATCAAAGTGACTCGCCAAATAATTGCTGAAGCGAAAGAGTCTTTCGATAATCAGTTGAAGATTCAGAAACTTAAAGACACGATTTTTGCTGTGAACGAGCAGTTAACAAAGGCGAAAAAACAAGGAGCTTTTTCGAGTTTGATTGCTGCGAAATCAATTCCCAAGAGTTTGCATTGTTTGGCAATGAGGTTGATGGAAGAGCGGATTGCGCATCCCGACAAGTATACAGATGAAGGGAAGCCCAGACCTCCTGAGTTTGAAGATCCTAAGCTTTATCATTATGCTATATTTTCGGATAATGTGATTGCAGCTTCGGTGGTCGTGAATTCGGCCGTGAAGAACTCCAATGAGCCGTGGAAACACGTTTTCCATGTTGTGACTGATAAAATGAATCTTGGAGCAATGCAGGTTATGTTTAAATTGAAGGATTATAATGGGGCGCACATAGAGGTGAAGGCGGTTGAGGATTATAAGTTCTTGAATTCATCCTATGTTCCTGTGCTGAAGCAGTTGGAGTCTTCCAATTTGCAGAGGTTCTACTTTGAGAACAAGCTCGAGAATGCGACAAAAGATACCACCAATATGAAGTTTAGGAACCCCAAGTACTTGTCTATATTGAATCATTTGAGGTTTTATTTGCCAGAGATGTACCCGAAATTGCATAGGATTCTGTTTTTGGATGATGATATTGTGGTTCAGAGGGACTTAACAGGGCTGTGGAAGATTGATATGGATGGGAAGGTGAATGGGGCGGTTGAGACTTGTTTTGGGTCATTTCATAGATATGCACAGTACATGAATTTCTCTCATCCTTTGATTAAGGAGAAGTTTAATCCAAAGGCGTGCGCGTGGGCTTATGGGATGAACTTCTTCGATTTGGATGCTTGGAGAAGGGAGAAATGCACAGAAGAGTATCACTACTGGCAGAATCTGGTAAGACTGATTGCTATTTTTCTAGAGTTATATTTTGATTGCACTTGTGATTCAAACCAGTTAACATTTAAAACTTTCATATGGGGTTTTGTTTGTGTTGCAGAATGAGAACAGGACATTGTGGAAATTGGGAACACTTCCCCCAGGTTTAATCACATTTTACTCAACTACAAAGCCACTAGACAAGTCATGGCATGTTCTGGGACTTGGCTATAATCCAAGCATTGGTATGGAGGAGATTCGAGATGCTGCAGTTGTGCACTTCAATGGTAACATGAAGCCTTGGTTGGATATTGCCATGAACCAATTCAAACCGCTTTGGACTAAATATGTTGACTATGATTTGGAGTTCGTCCAGGCCTGCAATTTCGGTATATGAATCTTATTCAACTCCATTTTTGGAAGAAATTTAGTGTCATTCATAGTTCAATATATTTCTTCTTAGGATTTTGCTTGAATATGTCCATACAAGTACCACTATTGCAATCAAATTTATTCGACAAATGTGAAAATTAATTATCAACATAATTGGATTTTACATTTCAACAAGCTTTTTTTAGTTTTTCATCTTCGGCTCTTGGTTTCCTCCCTTTGCTGTGGTGGGGTTCTTTTCCATTTGTAAGTTTTCTTTTTTCCAACTACTAAAGGTTGAAAGAACAATATAAATGGTGGTTAGTGCTGGATTAGTTTTCATAATTTGACAAATCTATGATTATTATTATGCCAGGTGTTTTTTTAATTAGGATTAATATTAAAAACACCTCTACCTATCAACTATTATTGGATGGATAGAGAACTATCCTTTTATTCAACAAACCTCCCCTCAAGGTTAACAGATGTCAGTGGTTATTAACGGTGTAGGGGTATTCTGGACATTTAAGGTCTTTAAAAAAAAAAATTAATTAATTTATAGAGTTTCTCTTTATAATCTACAAATTATCTTTTTACACGACAATTTAATTTTTTTTATTAATGACAATTTTAACCTGAATTAAAATTACTAAACAAGAAAAAAAAATTCTAAACACACTCTAAACTAATTAAATTATTATAAAAAGAAATTGTCTCTTCTAAATCATTAGATTAAATATTACGTATTAAACTCTTTCTCCTAAATCTGTTATTACCGTATTAAACACTCTCTCCTAATTATTCTTTCTCCATTTAAAAAAAAAAAAAAAAAAAAAATCTATCTTCATACTTTCTCAATCAATTTCTGATTAATAGTTAAAAAAAAAAAAAAAAAAAAAAATATGAATATTTTGGTGTTTTACTATTAGTATAATATATATATATATAGTCTTTTTATTGTCAATTCGTGCTGATATAAAATATATCAAGATGAACAATATGGACCATAAATTATGGAGAAGTTTTAACAATTACACACTTTAAGTCAAAGTATATATATATTAAAAAGTCAATATAAATACTTTGTTTTTTTTTTAAAAAAAATAAATAAAATAGATAAATGAAAATTTGATTTGTTGCAATTATATTCGATTAAACTCAGAATTTCCAAGATTAATGAAAGAATTAAAGTTCTCTGGGTAATCACATATCTACAAAAGTACGAAAAGCATTTTCATATTTCGATTTTTTTTTTTTTTTTTTGAAAAACAGGATTCTTGTTTTTCGAAATTTTTTTTTTTTTTTTTTTTAACATATACATATATACGGTTCTTAAAAATTAAGCTTATTCGTAAGTTTTTTTTTTTTTTTTTCTTCATTGTTAGTTTTTCTTGAGAAAGAATGGAGATAGAAGATTAGATATACGTATTGAAGGGGAAAAAGTTTAATATGGTAATTAAAAATTTAGGTGAGAGTGTTTAATATGTAATATGTAATATTTAATCTAATGACTTAGGAGAGATAAATTCTTTTCTTTTTTTAATAATTTAATTCAAAAAAGATTACCTATCGGATGAATTCAAAGGCTACGATGATTTGTCCTAACTTTTATTAAAATAAAATGGAGTGTCTTTAGAAAATTATTTTTTAAAATGGAGTGTCTTTAGAATGAGAGTAGCAAAAGATAAAAAGGATAATCTTGGAACAAAATGAAGTGTATTTAATTTATTTATTTAAAATTTAAATTTTGAGAATTGAATATCTTTAGAAAAGAAGTGTAAAAAAAAAATAAAAATAAAAATTAGATTATCAAAAGAAGCTCTCATTAATTTATCTTAGTCTAATAAGTGTAGTATTACACCATCAATCTCTGTGCCTTCGCCAATTTGGTCTTAGACTCTCGGAACTCTCTCCTTCAACTAGAACAATGCCTTTTTTTAAGAAAAATAAAAAATTAAATTAAATCACCATATCTGTTTCTAGATTTGGGTTTTTTTTTTTTTTTTTTTTTTTTTTTGAATAACTGTTCTAGATTTGGTTTTAGTGTTGTGATTTATGGATGGAATTAGAAGAATGGACTATGGGGCCAATAGATTAGTAAGGATATAAGCTATTCGGTGTCGGTGGCGATGGAGACCATCCACAACCGGTGTCGGTGGCGATGGAGACCATCCACAACCGGTGTTGGTGGCGATGGAGGCCATCCACAACCAATGTCAATGGCGGCACACTTTCAACACCAGTAGTGCGCCGGTGAGGAGATCAATCTCCTTTACTAGCACGGACAAGACATGAATTTCCTCCAAGATGGAGGAAATCGATCTCCTCCACCTGTGCATCTCTTCCGTGCTGGTGGATTTCGATCTCCTCCACTAGTCTAGAGGAGATCCAGTTCATCCTCTCCCTGGTGAGAGTGGGGAACTTGACTCAACCAATGGAGGTGGTTGAACCACCAGCCGTTGATTTCCACCTTTTTAATTTGTTTTTTTTTTCCTACTTTTTTATAATTTTTTTATATATTTTTAAAAAGTTTTATTTTTTAATTAATTTGTTTAAAATAAAAAGGGTATAATAGTCTTTTTATTGGTTAAACAAGTCAACTTAAACGGTGTTAAATTTCAAAGGAGGTTGTTGAATAAATACATAATTATCTACACATCCAATGATGTTTGAAAGGTTGATAGAGATTTTTAATATCAACCCTTTTTTAATTTGAAATTTGGAGAAAGGATATGATTCGAACCTTCAATATCAATAATGTAGATCATACGAAAAGTTAATCACTAGATCATTCTTAATAATGTAGGCTAGGGATTAATCTTCGGGTCGACCTTGTCTCATGATTATGCCAAATTTTGACGTAGACAATTTGTTCAACTTCAAACTGTTGAGCAATCCGAGCGAATTTTAAAAGTTGTGTTCAACCCAATTGGGATTTGGGTGCACACTAACATTCTTAGATTTGACCAATTCATTGATCAAGCGGCTTTCATGGTGTTCAAAAATGACCGTATTGTAAACAACTGAAATCATACCAGGATCAACAAGGCTAGAAAGAATAAAAATCATAATAGCTAAAATATTTCTAGTTGGATGAGGAAAATGTAACCACGTAAGAAAAGCATCTTTAACCTATCCATTGAAAATTAAAAGAAATTTAAAAAAAAAAAAATCTCAACACATCTTTCGAGGAGATCAGATATATGACACAAGTATACCAAACAATAAAACTCAAGACTACGATCCACCCAATACCACTGTAAAAGAAAAAATGGCCAGGGCCAATGTCAATATTAGCTTCCTCATCCTTTCCTCTCAACCTATTAAACCACTTGACAAAACTCTAAACTACAAAATAGAAAAACTATCCCTCTCATTGCTCACTCTCCAACAGCCTTCCAAAATATGGTTTCCTAAGCAGGAGCAGGTACCCTTGGTGCCACATTTTTGGCAGTGGCATTGACAGTCATCCTACCAGCACGGTTTACACGGCCACCATTGCTCCCCATTTGATCAGACCTCTGATACCCATCACCTCTGCGGTTTGAAAATCCTCCCCTGCTGCCACCCCTGTTTTCAAACTCACTTCTGTTACTGAAATCCCCCCGCCCATAGCCTCTACCACCTCCATAGTTCCCACGCTCTCTGGCTCCCTCATTTCTGTATCCATTCCCTGCAGTGGACGAAAACCGCCCCCTACTTCCCCCTGCCAATATTAAACAGACACTTTCAATGCAAATTTAAACAACGAAATTGATAAGCTCAACGCATTGATCTCTACATATCGGAAAAAGTCTTATTTTTCTTTTAAGTTGGAGTTCTATCCAACCTAGGAAAAAAAAAATTTATTCACCACCTTAGCCGACAGAGTGTAAGACCCTCAAGTAATTCATAGGAAAAGACCTTGTCCTCTAGCCAAAACAGTTTTCAGTGTTACTATGCCATGCTTGATGAGGTTTATTTCAGTGTACCATGTCATGTTTGATGAGTTTGAATTTTCAAGTAGAACTCATCCCATTAATAAATGATAAAAATATAACTATAAAACCCAACTTGCCTCTAGTAGACTTCTTTGGTTCAACAACAACTCGGCGTCCACTGACCACAATAGGTGAAGCCTGAAAGACGGACACATACATTGAACCATAGTTACATTCATACTTTAACAAAATAAGTTAGATGATGTATTTACATAAATAAAATAAGGTGATGAGAGCAACAATAAGTAAAAATATAATGCTGAATAACTGCAAACTGAACTGTGCCAAATAAAGATGATATGTAAACCTATCATCATTTAACTTTATAAGAATTAAACATAGCATCTCCCATACCTTCATAGCAATAAAGTCAACAATCGTTTATTCTAAAACACAATTCAAATTTTAAGTAGACACTGTAAATTTGCAAAACTCGATAATAACAATAGCAAACAAAAACATAAAAACAATGTGAGTAGTAAAACAAAGCTGGAGCATGAGGTTGCAAGTGAGCTTTTATAAAAAATAAAGACTATATCTATCTAATAAGAAAAATCACATCAAGGAGCTACTGCATGCATTACACATAGAAAGAGCAAGATGCACATTCACTATAGAGGAATAATAGGTGAAGCAATAACATTTTCATTACAGGGATTTAGAAACATATTACCAACCAACTTTCAAAGAGAAAAAAAAAAAAGATAAGGAACATGTTACCCATATTTCCCATCAAGAAATACTCTTGCATCCAAACTACCCATTCACAAGAAAGAAAAAAGGATCCAAGTCATCCACAAATTATGCTACATATTGTTAGTTAATCATGATGTGTATACCGGAAGACTACAAACAGTCTTAAAAAATTATATAAATAGTTTCACAACTTCCACAACCCTTAATTTTGGTTTATCTAGATGTCTTAAATAACCATTCTTGGCTACAACATCTTTCAATTATCTATGGAAGGTTAGCACACTTCATCAAATTACCAAACAATCTAAACCTATATACCAACCAACTGATTCCTAAGATATCCATGTAATTCAATGTTTCCTACTGCAAACCTTTGATGCAATAATTGACTAGTTGTATGGTCAAAACAGAATCACCAATCAATTGCTAGTTTTGCTCAAAGAAGTCATCTGATTGATTGTAACTGGTTTAGGACTTTATCTACATCTAAATCACATAAAGCAACAAAATTAAACAAGCTAAACAGTGCAAAATATGAACACGAATATTATTTAGATCAAAAGAATACCTTGACATGTTATGCAATCCAAACATTAAAAACATGTTTATCATGTGTCATATAATAATAGTGTATCCTACTGACTAGTGTCTTGACGTAAATGAGCATCAAAGGTCAGAAATAACCTTAAATTTTAGTTTGTCTATGAACATTTGTATGCGTAAAACTTTTGTGCCATTAGAATTGCATCAAAGCTTATAATTATACATAAATGATCACAAAATCTATGCACCCAATAAATATAATATATAAATCAGAAAATTCCTCGGAGAGATACTGTTTTTCGTCCAGAATGGAAAGAAAAATCATGAAATTCAAATAAAGAAACAAATATGTCAAAAATTTGACCCGATAAAGAGTATGTTCAACCGATATACTCACAAACCAAAGCACAAATGGGAAACAGGAAACAGGTCAAAGCAGCACAGAAACTAATTTATACCTCTATTGCTCTTTGCACAGCAGTTTCCTCTTCAAATTCCACAAAGCCGAAACAAAACCCCTGCGATACAACAAAAGAAAAATAAATATTAGTATCAAATATAGTTAACAGTACATTGCAACAAGTGCTTAAGTGTACCTTCTGCATTTTAATTTGAATACCGCCACTTCTTATAGTCCCAAAATTTTTGAACTCATTCTCAACTAAGGCATGTGTGGCATTCACTGGCAGACCTTTAAGATAGACAGAAGGACCCTCAACTGTTCATAAACATATGAACAAATCAATGAATAAATCAAATACATAATGATGCTACTAACAATTCATCTGCAAACGCACAAGCACATATTGTGAATCAACCATTAGAAATTTATGCAAGCAAGATAAAGTACACACCTCCACCCTCTTGGCTATTCCCATTGTCAACGGCATTCATGCTGGCTACCGGTTTCTCAGCCACCAGGAATGGAGGTGACACAGAAGCTGGTTGTTGCTCTTGGCTCTTGATAGACCTCAGAGAAGCTTGTGTAGGAGATGATGATATAGGCACAGAACTGTCCTTCATAACCTTCACCTAGAAAAACAATATTTGCCATTCAACACGTGATCATGAAATCAATGAAATAGTAACATAATATGTCATCAACACAAATTACCTCATCACTTAACAAACCAAACATATACATATTACCGGAAAGGCAATAACTGAAGCAAATCAACCCCAAGCAGTCTGTAACAAGTAAAGTAAAGTATATTACATTGTGCTACTTACAATGGAGGCATAGGACTTCTTTGGCGCCTCTTCAATTTTAGAGTTAGACTCAGCATCCATATGAGTATCATCAGGAATCTCATCAACAACCTCAGCTACAGGTGATTCCTCTTCTTCGACTGTGCCATCTCCATTCTCAGAGGGATTGTACACTTCCTCCTCATTGATTTCCTCTGATAGAACATCTGTTTGATCTGGAACATGATTCTCTTGCACAGGTGAAACATCTGTGGAAAAAGATATCATCTTAAACACCAATTAAGGGAAACCAAAAACTTTAATATAACACTGTCTGGGGGTTTCCACAATTACCTTGGTCAGGAGTAATGGGAGCTTCAACATTGTTAATGGAAGTTTGGTTTCCATGGTTTGCATCATCAACATATCTAAAGACATCATTCAGAACAAAGTAGCCTTTGTCTTGGGGTGCCAGGAAGAAACTCTGTGTAAACTTCCGCCTCTCATTGTCCTTGCCAGTCAGATACCCAGTCACAAGAACAAGTACACCCCCATTGTAAGATTCTTGTGCATCCACAGTGGTTATCTCAGCACTGAATTCTCCATAATCGAGGGAAAGAATCTTGTCATTGATAGCCTGCTCCAAAGAGAAAATCAATAATGTAACAGTCAGCTCTCTTGTTTACATGGTAGAAACAGAACTATTTACCCCTACTCTATTTACCTAACTCTCCATTTCGTTTCTGTACATAAATAGTTATTCTGAGAGTAGCTGGTGAAAAACCAAGTCAATTTATAAGATTGGAGGAAAAAACTAAATCATCCCCTTCAAATTTGATTTATACCCAACATTTTCATAAACAATACCTGATACAAAAGATTGGCTAATATATAGGAGTTCTCATACCATATGTTGTAAAACAAAGTTTTTCAACTGTTTTAACAAAATGCTCTCTCAACATTCTCTCACAAACAGATTATCATTAATCATAATTTAACAAGATAAGCAATAAAAGCAACACAGAAACGAAAGGTACAGAATACAAGTCTATGCAGTAGAAACAGAAAGAGAGAGGACTCACTTGCATAGTGGTTGTAATACTCATGGCCCCATCTTCTTCTGGACGGCCAAGTTTACTGACATCCTGGTAAAATCGATGAACAAGCTCTGGCGACTGGTGCAATATAAGGTAGTATTGATGAACAAAGGCATTGCCAACCTAAAATTTTGACCACAAAATTACTCAAAACCCAAACATAGGCGTAAATGTCTTAAATTAAAACAAAAAAATTCAACAAACATATAGTTAAAAAAAAAAATGAAAAACATACAATATCAGCAGTAGGAGTTGTTGGAGCTTGCTGCATCGACGCTGCCATGGCTACTACTTGTTCTTGATCTCGCAAAAGTAATCTAAAACCCTAGTTAATAAAACCAGAAAAAATAAAAAATAAATAAAAGAAACCCTAGTTGGAGGCAACATAAACAATTACGTTAATGGATCTTAGAAGAAAAAAATAGTAATGGATATTATATTCGAGGGAAACCTTACAGTTGACATTCCCTAGTTTGATTTTCAATGAAACAAAAAAGTGGGAAGAGAGTAGAGATTTGAGTACCTGAATTTGAGATTCGGATCGGAGAGAGGGAGGGACCTTTCGGAGGGAATAGCAGTTATAAGTGTGTGTGTGTGTGTGTGTGTGTGTGTGTGTGTATAACAAACTGTCTCTCTCTCTCTCTCACACACACCTCCCTCAGAGGAATCTAGGGTTTGTATTCTGGTTTTTCTCTTAGATCTTGAAGAAGCGCGAGAATAAGGGAGGAGGAGGAGGAGGAGAGAGAGGGTAGCAGGAGGAGAGAGGGTTTTTGGTGGCTTTATATTTGCTTTTTACAGCGGTGCCTAAAAACCCAACCGAATAAAACCTAAAATATTTATTTGAATTGGGTTATACGAATAAAACTGAATTTATACGAATCAGATACGATTTTGAATTTCTAAGAAACTAAAAGCTAACGGAATAAACCAAATATATATTTTTTTTATATTATTTTTTTTATTTTTTTTCCTACTCTAAGATTATAACTTTTACTCTAAGATTATAACTTCCTTATAGCATTTTCAATGCGATGTTAAATTATTATATCAATACTATAATTTAACACAAAGTAAAAAAATATATATATACCCCAATGTAATGTTAAAAGTTGTGTCGAAATATATACTATACTTTATGCCAAATTATAGCATTTGTTGTATTTGTTGACTTTTATAATTTTAAATAATAAAAAAAATAAAAAATAGCATATCAAATAGAATTTTACATCGGAACACAATACTAAATATAACATTTTATAATTTTTTGTACAAAATTTAACATATGCATCGGAGATGATCTTATATAGTAATTCTTTAAGAAAGAAAAAATTATACGTACCTTAACTTATTCTTGTTAAGTATTTTTTTTTTTTTTTTTGTAAGAATATTCTTGTTAAATTAATATACATTTTTTTTTTATTGATATACTTGTAAAGAAATCAAGAATATCAATTAAGTTAATATTCTTGTTAAGTTAATAGTATATTTTGAATAAAGATGAAATATATTGTGGACTCTTTGGAGTTTGAACTATTAAGACTTTAGTGGACTATTTATATGTTTTGTTTGAATTTGAATTATAGACTTGTTAATATATATATATGCACATATATATTGAAATAAATAGTTTTTTTATTTAAATAATTTAAATATTTATTTGGGTAAATTGCTCAAACAACCCCTACTGTTAGTCAACATCCGTTAAAAATAATGGTTGTCTAGAAAGTACATGGGTAAAATCGTCAATTGGTAAATTATTCATAACAATATTTAAATAATATGATAATAACAACTAAAATAAAAATTAAAGAAAATAAGAATAACAATATATATATATATATTGGAGATTGCATCTCAACCAGATCTTCGTTCAATATCGAACACGACAACGATCTCATTCTTAATGGAGGTGATCATCCATTGTTCCCTTAAAACCACATATTTCCACCAATGGGGAAACCACCAAAGCAAGGTCGATCCTAACTTTTTAGAGGCCCGGGGTGAAAATAAAAAATAGACCCCTTTGTTCGGTTTTCTTCAATATATATTGTTGATGCATGAAAATTGATCAACAACAAATTGATTAAATAATTTTCTCATTAAACTTTGATACTCGTTTGATCTCTTAAGAAATTACAATTTGAAAATTTTGATCTCTCTCTCTCTACATATACTTTTTATAAGTTCCTTAGTTGTGGTTGGCTTATTTTTGTGATAAACTATTAATGGGGTTAATGTTGTAAGGGTAGATGTAGGTGATTTGACTTGATCATGATCAAAGCACCCTCCAGCATCTCCAAAGCTTCAAGAGCGAAGAGCTACAAAGGTATAACAAAATCAGAATCCATTTTCTTTCTTTTTTTCTTTCCTCATGTCAAGCAACTTCCCCCATTTTTTCTTGATTTTTTTTTTTGTCCGTAAATCACTCCGATTTGAGGTTTTTCTGGTTGGAGATCCATTTTCTATTTGCGAAATTAAGTTGAAAGGATGCAAGATTTGTGCAATGTCCCAATTGATTTGGGAGTAGAAAATGTTTAATGAAATTGAAGAACAATTAATATTGATAACAAAAAAAAAATATATAACGTGTTTGAAAGAAATAAAAATAATAATGCTACTTTGCGCAAATTTTATGCTCAAATGATGGTTGATCCTTGATTTCATTGTATTAGATTTGGAAGATTGAGATCGAGTTTTAGTGATGCCGAATGATTGAAATCATTGAGTTTTAGTGATGCCGCATCATTTAGGCTCCAAATATAAATAAAAAATATATATACATTTATTTTAAAGAAAAAAAATACAGATATTATAGAGAAAAAAATGCATAATCATTTTTTTTAGAGAATATGAAGTTGAATTTCTAACTTTGTAAACTCTAATAGAAATGCTGATTAGGATTTCTAACTTTTTTCTACTAATAATATTACATCTCATTTAATTGTAAAATAAAAGAGGAGAGAGAATGAGATAAATGTTGTAAGATAATTGGTCAAAATGGATACATATTTGATTTAACATAAAAGAGGAGAGAGAGAGAGAGAGAGTAAAATAAATATTTGGATACATATTTGATTTTAGATAATTGTATTGAATATGAGAATATGAATTTTAAAAAAAATAATAATAATAACAATGTAGATCCATATTCAATATATATGTTGACGTTTCACTAGTTAAAAACCAAAAAATGCATATTTGTATTGGAGATGCTTTTAGTGGATGTATTTACAAACTCTTTTGTCTTTTTTGATAATTTTACTCGAGAGTATTATTGGATTTTAAAAACCATACTAATTCAGGGTATACATATTTTTTTAAGGGGTGCAAATCTTATCACTTTAAATTATGAGTGTGAAAGAACTTTCTTGGATGGCAATAGAATCCCTTAGAAATGTGGACGAAAATTATTCATTTATAGATTATTATATATTTTTTTCTAATGATGATGAAGATTCGGAAATGGTCATCTCAAATATAGATACATAGTTGATAGTACATTGACACTCCATCTATTAACATAATTACAACGACAAACGAAGTGAAAACGGTGCATTTTTATAGTTAGACCATTTTTATTTTATCAAGTTGACCGTGATTGACTAATAAAAAATATGATAAATTATATTCTCATTTTCAATTTTTTTTTTTTTTTTTTTTACATAATCTATCTACTCACTTATCTAGATCAAATATTTTGTTACGAAGTTTTTGCCATCGATAGAATTCGAGTCATTTGGCCCTTCCACCAAACCCTAAATTAATTGTAATAGCTCAATATATATATATATATGCTTCAAGTATTGTAAATGTAAATAAAATAATAATATATATTCTTTAATAATACTGAAAATTATGTAAAGATATCTAAAAATAAATATAATTTTTAATTTATTTTTATACTAATTACTTTTTTTTTTTTTTAGCTAACGTGAATATCAAAATATGCTCTTGAGTTATCAAATATACTTTTTAATTTATTTTATGGTGTTATATTAGAATTTGGATCCTCTACTTTTTAAAACAATCAGAAAAAATATCAGACCAATAGATGAACCAAATCCGTTACATTAAAAGAGATAAAAGCAGGGGATGATCGTAAATAACCTCTTTAACTTTTGATGAAATGACAAAACATGCCCTCTAATTAAATATATATAAAAAAATCTGTAAACAAACTCTTACTATTAGTGATTTTAGTTAAATGTATTGAAATATGATTATTTAGAACGTAACTATATAACTAAATAAAAAATTAAAAATAAAAGTTATACTAATAAAAAAATTAAAAATTAAAAATAATATTTGTAAAAAAAAAAAATTAAAATGAAAAAAATAGTAATTAATATATAAACAAAAACTATGGCGAATATATACATGCATTTCTAAGATATGAATGTGTTTGTGACGTTTCTTGCATATTGTTTTATATTTTAAAAATAGTAATTTTGTATGTTTCTCCATTTATTTTATTATTTTATCTAAAAATATTTAGAAAAAATAATCCCCTTACTCAATTTTTATTTTATTAAAAAAAATAAAAAATCTTATATTTCATTTTTCTTATCACCCATACTATAACTCTTACAAAAATTTATTAAATTTCATCACGTTCTAAACATAAGAAAGTTTGCACTTAAAAATTCTTCCATAAAGAAAGTCTACATTTATACTCCAAGACACTATAAAATAAAAACATATATTCCCATACCATACTTATAGAAGATAATTTCGTCAGGTCTCGACAGACCCCGACCCGATCGATGTCAGATTTGAAAGAGAAAAAAAAAAAAAAAAAAAATCTTAAGTATCTAAAAATGCTATGATCAATTCATGTAGTTATTAAGTCATAATTTATTGCTCAAATGAGATTTAACGCAGGGGAATATTCAATTAACAATTGTGTTTGTGCATTAGGTGGAGATTTGAATTAAAGGGAAAAAAAAAAACATTAAATTTTTTTTGAAACAAAAACTAAAGTGATGACAATCTTTCCAAAATAGGCCATCAAAAAAATTCAGAACTGGTTTGGTAATGTAACCCAGAACTATTTATAATTCCAGAAACGTTAGCAAAATATTGAAAAAGAGGACATTAAACGGAAAAATTAAGACAAAAGAATCCTTTCTCATATAATTCATTACTATTACCTTTCTCAAAAACTGAAATCAGAAATTTATTTAAACAGGCATTCTCATAATAAGTAGGCCATCCTTTAAACTGCAAATAAACAAAAACAGAATTTTCAGTTCAGTGGAAATTGAAAAAATAAGTCATTTTGATGTCCATAATTCAGATGGATGGATGGATGCCATACCTTTTGATGTAATAGTAACAAAAGTCAGCCAAGATAAATGTCTGAACAATTTCTGCAAGGAGAGCCGCTGGGAACCAGAAGTAACCATGTCCTATCAACTTTAGATAAGCCCCTCCAGTCTCATAAACCTGCATTCCAGTGGTGTAACATTTTATGGTTTATTTACGTGTGTTCACGTTTATTTTTATTTTTTTTCCGAAGAAGCATATACATAAAACCAAATTTGACCTGGATAATCCAATGAGCGCAGGAGAAGAATCTTGCGATCCCCAATGCAAATACGTAATGTGATGTAAACGGTTCAATCATCTGAAACCATGTAATTAAGTCAATTAATTGTTGTAACTAATAATAGTGTGCCATAGTAGTAGCATTAGAGATTCTAGGTACGTACCTTTGCATTCTGCATCATTCGAAGTTGAGGCAGCACGGAAACTGATTCCAAGTATACACAAAATGCCCAAAGAAATCCGCTAAAGCTTATGTATCGCGTGTATGGGTGGATTAAAAAAGCCAGGATAGAACAAGGCACCACCTGCCATATATAATTTGAACAAAACTTTATTTATGGAAACAGAGACTAATAACGGAGATATATTCATTGTCAAACTGTTCTTGTCACAAAGTACGAGAACAGTTTGACAATGAATGATGCGCTTACTATGTAGTATATCTTAAAGTTGTCTAGCTCCTTGATGTAGGTTGACTTCAACTTGAACCGCATTGTATATATAACCCAAGCAGTGGATACGAAAGTAGCGAAATCTAGCACAGTATGAATGTCGCTCTCCATGATTGTGCTACATACCAATCTCACCGCTAGGAATACCGCTGTGAGTTCTTGAGTCTTCAGTGAAAGACCTAAGAAAATTAAAATACAAACAGATGTTTAAACAGATAAGCCCATCAAAGTTATCATGTCAAGATCATGCCGGTGCTCGTAAATGAATTTTCATCATATCGGAAATCGAATATATATATGTAAAATTTAATTCTACAGTATATTATGCAGATTTTCCATAACATTAAAGGCAGCCATTCAGATATTGTTTATGAATTTATATGCAAAATTACAATAAACATGTGAATTGGAAAGAAACTAAAAGGACCTAAAGCGATTTATTGCAAAATTCTATGTAATCAGTGACAAAGAGGAACTTTATATATATGAGATTATAATTCTTGAGAGGATTTAAAATGAAGCCTATTCGATCCATGGATTTGAGTGAAAGAAATAAAGCAAGAGGTAGAATCATCAACAGACCAACATATATATATATATATATATATATAAGAGCAAATTGCAGCCAACCTCCCTGAGCTTTAGCCTTTAACAACCAAAAACAACTTTATCATTAATTGACAATGACCTCTCCTAATGTTAGTCAAAGTTGGTCAAATTTAACCATTGACCGGATTTGGACTCTACAAATACCAAAATGTCCCTAAATAAAAAAAATTCTGATTTTTAAAATATATAAATATAGGAAAACTAAAAAAAAATTAAAAAAAAAATTGACTCATCTGAATCTAATCAACATTTTCTTCTTCCATTGATGTATCTCCAGATTTTTCTTTAGATTCAAGTTTTTTAGATTTTTCAAAAATAAAAAATAAAAAGTGTGGCTCATCCAAATCTAATATAACAACATTTTCTTCTTTCATTGATGTATCTCCAGATTTTTCTTTAGATTCAAGTTTTTTAGATTTTTCAAAAATAAAAAATAAAAAGTGTGGCTCATCCAAATCTAATCTAACAACATTTTCTTCTTTCATTGATGTATCTCCAGATTTTTCTTTAGATTCAAGTTTTTCAGATTTTTCAGATTTTTTAAAAATAAAAAATAAAAAGTGTGGCTCACCTAAATCCAATCCAACAACATTTTCTTCAGTTTTTATTTTTTTTATTTTTTATTTATTTTTATTTTTTTCATGTTAGTAAAACTTGAGAAGAAAATAGGAAAAAAAAAAAAAAAACCTTGAGAAAACTTGAGATCTATTTTTTTTATTTAATAAATAAAAAAGGTTTAAAAGGACAGAAATACCCCCATCTTTGTTAAATTTGACTTTACTTTAACTAACAATAGAGGAGGTTATTGTCAATTAAATATAAAGTTATTTCTGGTTGTCAAAGGCCAAACCTCAAGGAGGTTGGTTGCAATTTGCTCTCTATATACATTAAGAATACTTCACCAATCAGGACCGTCATAACTTTATAATTTCAGAACATCCAACCATAACCACACATTCATTAGTGGGCCCACAGCCCTACATTAACAAATACCTACACCCAATATATATGAATGTGTGGTTGTGGTTGGACGTCCTTGACTTATAATTTATGGACGTCCTTACTAGACAACCACCCTATATATTAGTGAGCCAGAAAATATCCAATAATTTAAATAATCCAATTTTTATTTATAAAAAAAAAAAGGACTAAAAAAATAGAACAACAGTTATATGGGATTTATATATTAAAAGAGGTCACCGGCTCGAATCCTACTAATGGCGAAAACTTTTAAAAAAATACCAATCTCTATAATATTTTAATATATATATATATTTATTTATTTAAATAAGAATGAAAATTGAAAACCATCTATTTGAAACAATAAAAAGGAGTCATGTATTGAATTGAAAATGAAAATTAAGGGAGACATCAGACAGGTATTGAATTGAATTGATATATACCAGAACAGGTCTTCTTGGTGGTGAGCTTGTAAATCAAGACGATGATCCCAGCGGCATGGACGGCCTCAGATGCAACGAAGAAATAATCATGATTTTTGACCAAAAGTTTCATAGCCACCAAAGTGAGCACCACAAACGTCACAGCAAGGAAACTCTTCACCTTCATTGGCTGCCTTCCCAGCCATCCAAACATCACGCCCACAGGAGATCTCCCCCTCCTCACCCCCATCTCCTTCTTTTGATCTTCTCCTACTACAGAGACAGACACTGACATTAAACAACACCAACCAAATTTTTTTTTTTTTTTCTTTTTTATTATTTAGATTTGAAGAGAGAGTGAGAGGGAGAGCGTTTTGATGAAGATGGCGGACTGAGAGAGAAAGAGAGAGGCGTTTCGTCAAGACACGAAGAGTGCATGCAACCACTGATGTGGCTTTTAAATTGTTTCCATGTTAACACCCAATCCCTTTCTGACGCGTGTCATTTATTTCTTTTATTACGAATATAAAATCCCAAAATTGGTGCTTGCCTGTTTGGTAATGCTGATCCGGACATTTATTTCTTCCGTTGACTTTCTGTGGACTAATGTTTCGGTTCTTTTTGGGAAAAGACTACAAACTTGAAGGTATTGGCGCTGGTATTTAGAATTAGGTGGGGTGGCAACAAATCCATTGAATTTAATTGAATTGGATTTGACAATATGATTCAATCTAAAATTCTAAAATTTATTGGAACGGATCTTGTATTTCCATATAAGAATTATCTTGTCAAATTATCAAAATCAAATTATTAAAATATAAAACTTAATTTATATTAGATCAATTTATTTTGTCTAATATTGAGTAAATTTTATGTGATATTGTATTTTATTATGATAAAGAATTATATTTTTATTTCAAACTCTTGGATGTTTTTATTTATGTTTGTGTTTTGAACTTATGTTTAATGTTTATAATTTATTAGACTTTTTTAACTTTAAAGTGTACATTTATATATTGTTTTTATGTTAATTATTACTTTGTTAATTTTATTTGAAGTAGCATATGAATTAATTTTTAGAAAGAATAGTTTGATTTTTTTTTTTTTATCATGGCAAATATGATGGATCCGATCCAACGCACACCCAGATTTAGAATGACAAATTTTTTGGCAAATGCAAACCAAAGCGAAGCAGCATGTCTTTACCTATTAAAATAAAAGATTTAAGGGGATAAAAAAAAAAAAAAAAAGAGTCAAAATTTGATAAAATTTACCGGTAATTTTTAAAAAATTTCAATACTATAATTATTCTTGGGCAAATTGTACAAATATCCTCGTAATTGCACCATCCCCTTATGAGGTTAACCGATTATTTCCCTTATATTTTTCTGCCATAAATGGTCATTTGTTTTTTACACTTAAAATTTAATGGACCTGAATTAAAATTATTAAATTGTTTTGTTTGTTTTTAAGTGGTAAAATAGCTTTAAAATACCACAAAAAAAAAAAAAAAAAAAAAAAAAAAACTTAATATAAAAAGTAAATAATCCTGACTTTTTAACTTAATTTCAAATCATTAAATTGTATTTAATATATTTTCTTCCAAGATTATCCTCCTAAAGATATCGCATTTCCACTTTTATCATAATTTTATTGTTTACTAATTTATTTCTTTTAATCTATTACTTATGATAAAAAACTTTAAAAAAAAAAAAAAAACATTAATCTTATTGTCACTTTCAACACCATTGTTGAGCCTTCAATTCTATTTTTCATTTTGTGTCAAAAAATATATTCTATTTTTATTTTATTTTTTATAAATCAAAACTATTTTTAAATTGTTATTTATTGTATCTTTAAAAATATATATATATATATATTTATCATATTTTAATCATGAATAATATCTTATTAATATTACATAAAAATGCTTTATGATTTGTTGAATTATTTTTATTTAGTTTTTTGTATCATATAGAATGAAAATACATAACAATTAATAGTAATAGGGATATAAATGTGAAATTACATGGTTTCAAACTATTTTATATTTAAAAACAAATAAGTTGATACTATATTCAGATGTGATAAAAAATAATAATAATAAACATGTCATTCGGTTTTAGGTTTCAGTATCTATTCACTATTTAGTGTTTAAAAAAATTCAGGACTGTTCGGTCTTTAGATAAAAAACAAACGGCTCTTGTAAATGCAATTATTTTGCGATTGGCTTATTTCTGTGCAAAAACCATTGGGGGTGCTTTTGTATGGGTAGTTTAGGTTCTTCATGTGGTCAACAACATTGTGATCGTGATTGAAGACAACTTTCCTAGCATCCAAAGATCTTTAAGAGCTAAGCTTCAAAGGTATATCGACTCGATTTATTCTCTTAAAGAGATTAGGTGCACACACACACAATTCATTTATATGTGTCCATGCATCGTTATTCAACTTTATTCGCACACACATACAACTTGATTACATGTGTCACTGCATTAGTTGTACTCATTACACATACACACACATGCGTTATGATATCTTGATATTCGTGCGTGTCTCATTATTTGAGTTTCGTGAACTCATTTGCTTGTTCTGTATCTGATTTCAGATTTATGGCTTGTGTGTTTGTGTTATAATTGGTTTTCGTTTATTGATTGGAAATGTTCGTGCTTACACATTGGTGTGTTTGTCTTTACGCGAAGGATTGATAGTTTAAGAAGGCATCTTCTTCTAATTGTCATGGTCTTGGTGTACTGCAAAAACCATTCTAGTGGATTTCGCGGTCCAAGTGTCATCTTGGTCCACCGTGAAATTTGGGCACGACAATTTTTCCAAATGATTTCACAGTCCAAGTGTTGTCTTGGTCCACTGTAAAAACTTGGCGCGAAAAGCCTTCCAGAGGTTTGCGCTACCGTGGTGTTGTCCTAGTGAACCACGAATTCCATACACAAATTTTTCTCTAGTGACTTTCGCAGTCTTGCCTTTGTCCTGAAGGACCACGATATTCCAGGCTTCCAGCGACGTTTGAGTTTCCTTTGTCGCAATTGTTTTTCATTATGGTCAACCACGATATTAGGACCGTGAAAAACAATTCTTTGCAAAATGATGTAGTTTTGTGAGAATCCTACAAATAGACCAAGATACCATCTTGTTTTATGAGAACTCTGAATTTTCAGAGATAGTGAGATATAGTTGAGTTCTTGGAGAGAGAAATCTTCAAGCTTCAAGCTTCATTGATTGACTCTCCAACCCTCTCCCATGTGTATTTAAGTCATCAATAACTCATGGGTCTTTATTGAGCATCTCCATTGTAGGTAAGAACAAACCTCATCTCATTTATTGTTCTTTTTCCTTTTAAACTTCATTAATCGTATATCTTTGAAGTTGTGGAGATTGTTTGAGGGTTAGTTGATGTTATCCTAAAAATTGGTGAGAGACCGTAAGCCATATATCGCTTGTAAACTGTAATCATTCTTTCATAGTGAAGACTTCTTTTTCTCCATCGCCCAAAGTGACTATGGTTTTATTCCACGTAAAAATCATGGTGTCTATGTTATCTTTTATCAATTCTTTATATTTATTATTCTTCTAATCAACTCACTCGCATAACGAAACCACAATCAAGATCACACTTCATTGATTGATCCAAGCATTGATCAGCCGTTGTGTTGTTGACTAAGTTTGTCCAATAATCGACATTAACAATGCTGATTGTAGAATGCTTGGCTCTGCTGATGTAAAGGACCTTGAAATCATTAGTCAAAGCGATGATAACATTTAAGTACTCTATGACCAGGTTTATTATTCACTTGAAATCCTCTGCCATGATATCCTCCTCTATTGCTTTGAAAGTTTCCATCTCTTTGGCCTTTATTATCCTAAGAATTATTAGAAACGAAATTGGCACTAACTTGACCAACATTGAGTTAAGTTGTTGAATTCAGGTGATCTATTCTCTATTCATGCATCATCAACATAAACTGTGCATCTTCAAGTGTTATGAAACTTTGTTGAGTAGTGATGACTGCTACAATTGAATCAAAATCATAACCTACACCATTCACAAAACTTGTAACCAGATCTCATTCTTTGACTCTTCTCCAGCTACTATCAAAGCATCACTTATATTCTTTATCTTTAACACAAAGTCATTTATAGAGTCAGAACCTTTCTTGATATTTTGAAGTTGTTGCTTGAGCTAAATAGATTTAACCATATATTGTTGAGAATACAGCTTTTCAAGACATTCCATATTTTAAACAGTGTTTGACATCCAATGACTTTTCCTATAATATTCTAACTAATGGTTGAATAGTTCCAACTAACCAAAAGCTTATCTATAGGTTTCCAGTTGTTATACTCTTAACTCATTCTTTTTTCAACACTAGTTTCACCAGATTCATTGATAACTTCAACAGAAACATATTTGTTTGTGGGTTGATTTAAGCCATAAACATATTCTTCTAGATCTAGGACTTGAATAGCAACTAATACTTATGCTTTCTAGTAAATGTGGTTGTCTCTACTAAGATTGATCGATAGATTGTAGTTCATGCATTTGGAGAGTGACGAGAACTCCATTGTCATTGCTGCTCTTGAAGAACTTTGACTATGGTTCTATATTGGTGTTTGTGTCGACATTAAAGGTTGATTATGTCAAAAGGGTTTTGTTTTGAATACCTCTCCTTGTGACAGTTCCTTCCTTTATATAGAAATTATCGGGCTAATTACAAGGCTGAAAATCAGCCATTACATTTGACTATGTAAGGTAAGTAGCTGACAAAATAAATGCATATCAATTACAAGCCTATATACAATATACTCTTCTATATATATAGCTAGACTAAATAAGGTAGAATATATATACTGCCTTAACTGTCAATTCTACTAACATCCCCTCTTAAATTGATGTTTGGCGATCAAGAAGCATCAATTTGCCAATCAGGAATTGATGGCGATGATGAGAGAGAGCTTTGGTGAAGACATCAACGGTTTGGTGTTCAGTGGAAATGTGTGGAAGAGTAATTTCATGGCGAGCAAGGGCTTCACGAATGGAATAACGATCCACTTCAATACGTTTGGTGTGCTCATGAAAAAGGGGATTGGCAACAATCTGAATAGTACTAGTATTATCAACATAAAGATAAGTAGGAGTAAGCTGCGGAACACTAAGTTCGTCTAACAACCCTTGAAGCCATACAATTTCAAAACAAGCATACGACATCTCGATATTCAGACTCGGTGGAGGTTTTCGAGACACGAGTCTGCTTCTTACTTTTCCAAGAAATAAGAGCATCGCCAAGAAACATACACCAACCCATAACAGAACGATGAGTATCCACACAACCAGCCCAGTCGGCATCACTAAAACCCTTCAACTTAAAAAAATTCCCTGAAGGAAAAAACAAACCGCGACCAGATGTCCCTTTAAGGTATCGAAGAAGACGATGGACAACGACCAAATGTGTCTAGCAAGGAGCTTGCATAAACTAACTAACTTACTGAACAACAAATGAGATATTAGGTCGAGTAATAGTCAAATAATTGAAACTGCCCACTAGCTGTCATTCTGCCAATACATCAAGGAATTAGATAAGGAATCACCACCCGCCTATTGCATCTTCAAATCAACCTCCATAGGTGTAAGACACAAATTACTGTCTTAAAGACCGGCTAAAGAAAGAAGTTCTTGAGTATACTTATGTTGATGTAAGAGCATGCCATTCGGATAATGTTGAACCTCAAGTCCAAGAAAATACTCCAGTGGACCAAGATCTTTCATATGAAACGAAGATTTGAGATGCTACTGGAGCTGCTCAATTAACGAGAGATTAGATCTGGTAATTACAATATCATTGACATACACAATGAGTATAATGATCCCAATAGCAGTCTTACAAAAGAAGAGAGAGGAGTCATATTAACTCTAAGTAAAAGTTAAATCCAGTAAAGTAGCACAAAATTTCTCAAACCATGCTCACCATGCCTGCTTTAAACCATATAGAGACCGCTTCAAGCGACAAACCTCAACAGAAGAGGGAGGAAACAAGCCAAGAGGAGGAAACATAAATATTTCTTCCTTCAGATCACCATGTAAAAACGCATTCTTCACATCCATTTGGTGAAGCGACCATCCTTTCAAAATAGCAATGGCCATAACAATGCAAACAATAGTCATTTTGGCCACGAGAGCAAATGTTTCATCATAATCAAGCCCATACTCCTGTCGATTCCCAAGTGCCACCAGACGAGCTTTATGTCTTTCGATAGAGCCATCAACACGAAGTTTGATGATGTATACCCATTTGCACCTAATAAGCTTAACTCCGGCAGGACAAGAGACGATATCCCAAGTATGATTTTCTTGAAGAGCCTGAAGTTCGTCATGCAAAGCTTGCCGCCAACACTCTTGAGTAGAAGCCTGAGAATAAGACTTAGGCACAAAAGTAGTATCAAGAATAGCCTGAAAAGCATAAGTAGAAAATCCATACCAATCTGAAAGCCAGGAAACCTTAGTAGTCATGCGGGGCTCGTGCAAGACAAGTTCAGGCGGCGGTTCAAAGACAGTGGGTGACGTCGCTGATACACAATACTTGACCGAAAACGAGTAGGAGTACTAGATACATCATCAAAAGGAGGAAGCGAAATAGAGAAAGAAACAGGATTAGTACGAGACGGAAACAAATATTGATTTAAAAAAATATATCACATTTCAAGAAATACGAATCTTGTTAGCATCTGCATCATAACACATAAACCCTTTATGAGAGTTACTATAGTCAAGAAAAGCACACTGAACAGCTTGAGCAACAAGCTTGTGACATTCAATGGGAGGTAAGTGAACAAAACAGATGCAACCAAAAACAAGCAGAGAATTATAGTCAGGAGGAACACCCAACAAACGAGAATATGGAGAATCAAGTTGCAAGGTAGGAGAAGGCAGACGATTAATCAAATATACAGGCGTAGATAATGCCTTTACCCAAAATCTAGGAGGGATAAAAGATTCAAGCATTAAGGTACGAACAACATCTAAAGATGTCTATTCTTACGCTTGGCGACTCCATTATGTTGAGGGGTGTAAGGATATGAACGCTAAAAGAGAATACTCTTCTATTGTATGAAAGATTGAAAATCATGAGACATGTATTCCCCCCCCCCCCCCCCCCTGAATCTGAGCGAAAGGTCTTAATACAGGTAGATAATTATGTTTCTACATATGCAACAAAAGTTCGGAAGGTCGAAAACATGTCAGCTTTAGAACGAAGAAAATAGACCCAAGTGAAACGACTGCAATCGTCAATAAATGTCACGAAATACTTTTATTAAGCATGAGAAAGAGCATGACTCATACCCCAGACATCCGAATGAATAGTCTAAAAGCATGTAGAAGCACAATTACCCTGCAAAGGAAATGGTAAAGATTTTCTTTTACTAAGTTTACAAGGTGCACAATAAAAACACAAGAAAGAAAATGCATTTGCATTGCTCAAATAACCATGTTTCATAAGATGTGTCAAAATTACAGAGTTTGGATGTCCCAATTTCTCATACCAAAAATGGTTATTATTAGCAATAGCAGAGCAACCAACAGAAATTGAACGAGGAATGGAAAACAACTGAAGAGGAAAAAGACGTCCCACTTTAGGCCCCCTCGCTATCTCATATCCCGACGCTTGATCCTGCACATGACAACCATTATGATCAAAATGAAGAGAACAATTTTCTTCTACTAATTGTCCAATATAGATGAGATTAGCAGATAATACAGGAGACATGAAAACATGAAAACATTAGTAAAGGAGGACCCCAGATTTCCAACCGCAGTAATAAGAAGAGTACTGTCATTGGCGATCTAAATATGTTGCTCACCATCATACTTACAAACATCATGTAAAGCTGTCGGACTACCAATCATGTGATTGAAAGCCGCAAAGTCAATTAACCAAGGAAAAGGAAGAAGATGTTTCTTACCTTGGAGACCAAGAGCAGAAATAGCGGAAACAATCATTTGTTAAACCTACTCGGGTGTAAGGTTGGATGAAGGACCTGGAACATTGGGCTGAGCAGAAGATGCGGGCACAAAGATGGATTGAACAGTAGTATGAAAGGTAGAAGCAGATCGATTCTGAGGGCATACATGACAATCCTTAATGATATGGTCTTCCTTCTTTCAGTAATTGCAGAATTTCTTGCTGTAATGTTTTGCAATGTGCCCAACTTCCTTGCAACTGTAACACTATTGTAGAGATTTGTATTGTCCTTTACTGTGAGCAGCATAAGCCACATTAACCATTTTAGTACCACCAGTGTCTTGAGCAATGCCAAGTTGTGAGGCAAGACACTGTTCTTCATGCAAGAGTTCTCCCAAGCAAACATCCAAATAAGGGACATGTGTTCGATTGATTAACCCAACTCGTGCACTTTCAAACTAGGGTCAGAGCTTTATCAAAAATTAATCCCGCTGGCTCTTAGAATGGACCACTTGTAGTGCCGCTAAAGCATCTTTGGGAACCTTAGAATGCACAACCCCAAAATAATCACTCCATAAATTAATAAAATCAGAATAAAATTGTTCAATCGAGATTTTCCCTTAGCAATAGTTTTTGATGTCTAACTCCA
Organism: Acer campestre; assembly: GCA_954870605.1. Classification (NCBI taxonomy): domain Eukaryota; kingdom Viridiplantae; phylum Streptophyta; class Magnoliopsida; order Sapindales; family Sapindaceae; genus Acer; species Acer campestre. Next base: position 20,784,351 of record OX940803.1, on the reverse strand, counting down.
ATTGAAACTTTCAGGTAGAATTATCTTGATAATAAATCCATCGAAGGTAATCCCACATTTGCTTAATAGTAGTAAACCACGAAGATTGTTGACCATATGTGGTTTAACAGAACTGAGTTGCCAGGAATCAATTTTGGCATCCTTACCTTCCTATTAGGGCTGTCAAAACGGGTCAATGGGTCGACATGACCTGTTTACTTAAACGGGTTAACCCTTTTAGCCTCAACCCGACATGACCCATTTAAGTAAACAAGTCAGTCCCCTGTAACACGACACAACACGACCTGATTAGTTAAACGAGTCACACGGGTTAACCCGTGATATGTTTATTTGTTGGGTTGGTTCTGGTCAAGTGGTTCTTGAATTGCTTGACCTGTTTAATTCATTAAACATACAAAGAGAAACTGGAAAAAAAAAATTCTTATTCATATTTGTTCTTTAAAACATTTTTAAAAAGGAAAATAATTAAATAATTTGTTCATTATGGGGAGATCTGGACATTATCATCGTTCATTAAAGATTTAAAAAAAAATGAAAGAGTTTTTAAAATTAAAAAAATGACAGAATTTTTAAAAAAAAAATTAAAAAAAAAAAAGAATTGTATTGGGAGATCTAGGATCTCTATCATCATCATCATCAATCTAAGAAAAAGAAGAAGAAAGAAAACAAAAAAATTTCGCACATTATCAACATCAAACATTCAAACACTACACTTTTCTTCGTTTGATTTGCATTACCACTTACACACCAATTCATAACAAGTTGCTGTTTTTATAAAGAATTTTTTGTTTTAGAGAGCTAGATCTGCGTTTGAGAGAGGAGACACTGAGACAGTGAGAAACCAAAGAAAAGAGAAAATTTGATTTAAATGAATGTAAGGGTCAGCTAGGGTTTCAACATTAAGTTACATATCTATGTAAAATTTCAGTTATATCCCTATACAATTTAAAATTACAAATATACCATATCTGATAAACGGGTTAAACGAGTCACCTGCTAACTCGTTTAGTGAAACCCAACACGACCCATATAATAAACAGGTCAAACATGCTGACCCATTTATGACCCGAATCCGTTTAAAGCCAACCCAAACCCATTTAACAACCTCGGGTTCGTGTTGGGTTCACAGGTTACAGGTCATTTTGACAGCTTTACTTCCCATGAACTAAGTTCCTTGGGATTATTTGGAGTTGTAGAAGACCTATCCAAATGACCTCATAACTCATTCCCTTTCACATACATCCTGAACTGGAATTCCTAACTGGCGTAGTTTTTGCCATTAAAGTGAACAATGGAATTAATAAAATTTTCGCTTGACATAATAACTACAAAAAAAATAATAATAATTTGAAAGACTCGACAGATCACAACAGTCATAGAAACAGTATGATTGAGCAAGACTTTCCAACAATACAAGACAAAAAGAAGCTGTTCAGAAAAAAAAAAAAAAAAAAATTCCGACAGCTCCACACCAGAATTGTGACAGCCCAAACCACCCAAAAAATCCACAAAGAAAATTAATTCTCTAGAAAGCGAAGAAACTATCAACAAAACCAAGAAACCAGGAATTCAGCCAAGTCGAGAGAAAAATATGAACAAAATAACTTGGGGATCCGATACCATGTCAAAAGGGTTTTGTTTTGAATACCTCTCATTGTGAGAGTTCCTTTCTTTATATAGAAATTATCAAGCTAATTACAAGGTTGAAAAACAGCTATTACATCTGACTATGTAAGGTAAGTAGCTGACAAAATAAACTTCTATCAATTACAGGCCTATATACAATATACTCTTCTATATATAGCTAGACTAAATAAGGTAGAATATATATACTTCCTTAACTGTCAATTCTGCTAACAGATTATTGATTGGAGATTGACTTGTCATGACGTTAGTCAAAGGGCTCTAACGCCATATTAACACAAAAAGTGTTTGATAGAGATAGTGATGTGCTCGATGAAAACATAGAGAGAGCACTAATAAGCTAAAACAGAGTTTTGTGTAGCTTCATTAATGGAGAGAAACATAGAGAAATTGTATTCAATATTTTTGAGTGTTAATCTCACCTTTACATGGAGTCTCGTATTTATATACATGCAATTTTAACACACTAAGGTGGTGTTTGGTTTGTGTAATCAACAATGGAATGGGAAAGAATCCTCATTCCATTGTTTGTTTTGCACAAAATGTCATGGATTGAGGATTCCATTTCATGGACGATTCATCTAAAATGGTGGATTAGGATTCCTACCTCTTGAGGTCGAAATCTGGATTCCAACCTCATTCAAATGTTCAATTTACCAATTTATCCTCCAAATAAAAAAAATATATAAAACAAAGGAGGCCACCTCTTTCGTAGCCGATGACGACGAGGCCACCATCGTCAAAGATGATGCACATCAGCACATGACCTTATATTGGGGATCAAAATCACAATTCTCTTAAATTCTTGGAAAGCCAACACCTGGCTCGGTTAACTCTTCATCTTTCTCGCTCTTTTCCTAATCTGCACTTTTACTAAGTACTAGGGATGGGAATGAGGGCCTAATGGGGCAAGGGAGGGTCCCCCCACCCCTACCCTCATTCCTAAAACCTCCCCCACCCCCACCTTCAAACCCCATTTAAGGGAACTGGGGATGGGGGTGTTTAGGGGGAGGTTCCCCTGCCCCCACCCCTGTCCTCCATTTTCCTCATTTCCTCCATTTCTAATCCTAAATTTTTTCAATCCGAAATTCAGAATTCGAAATTCGATCGAACCAAACTTTTGTTTCACCATGTTTCAATATCCAATCCAATAATTAACAAAATATACAATTGATTTAATTTAATCCAAAATTAATACAAATAACTATAATAATATAGTGTTAGTGTATTACACTATTACACATAAAAGTTTAAATAAATTTAAAGCCTTCGATTAATCCAAAATATGAGTAATAGACTAATAGAGTCAGAGGTTTATTTATTTATTTTTATTTTTTTTAAGAAAATAAAATTAAAGATAAATAAATATAAATAAAAATATATGGGGGAAATGAGGGATTTGGGGCCCCACCCCACCCCCATTTAGAAAATGGGGGAATGGGGAAATGACCCCACCCCAAAACCCCATTTGGGGGGGAATTTTGCCCCAAAGTATGGCCGAGGCCCCATGTGGGGTGGGGCCCTGTGGGGGAAATTCCCATCCCTACTAAGTAATACATGGAAGATCGACGCCACATATTCAAGTCCCTCTCCTCCACCAAACCATTCCGACGGCAGCGGCAATGACAGAGACTCCTCTCCTAATGAAACCGAGCCTAGTTAGCTTCACTAAATTCGCGACGACCGTGTTGCTAGGAGTGAACTTGGTGATCGGGTATCTGCTGATGTTGGCGATCATGTCGTTCAACGGAAGAGTGTTCTTGGCCATCATTTTGGGTCTCTCTGTTGGATACTATTTGTTTAGATCTACAGATGAGGGGGTTGTGGTTCTCGCCGACAACATCTGTGCCTGTGCTTGAATTTTTTTCTTTTAAAAAAATATTTTTCTTATTTTTCTAATAAATATTATTCTATTCAAAATAATAAATAATTAAAATTAAAAAATATTTTTCAAATAATTTTTGAATATTTTCAACAAAAAAAAAAAAATTAAAAAAGATTTTTAATATTTCAAATATAGGGCATTTTGATCAAAATACTAAGGATTCCATGATGAATTCCATATGACCACCAAATAATGAAATCCATTTAGGAATTGGATTCCTTTTCTACAAGGATTATATTCCTACATGGATTCCAGGGCCGACCCTAGGCATAGGCTGACGAGGTGGCTGCCTAGGGCCCCCATTTCCCAAGGGTCTCCAAATTCATTTAGTGTGTATTCTATGTTAGGCCCGAGTAGAGTTTTGTTTTTTTTGTTTTTTGTTTTTTGTTTTTTTTTTAAAAAAAAAAAAAAAACCCAAATGTCAATTATTATTTAAAAGGCCAACCAAAGAAATATTTATATGCAGCCCATATGTTTTTGTTGTAAAAAAAAATGTCCATTAAAGAAACAAAATCATTATGCTTTTTTTTTAGACAAAATCATTACGCTTACCCCATCACAACATATCAAATTGCAAATTCCAATTCATTGTATCAGCCATTCAAAAAATTTAGGGTTCTTTACTTCTTTAGCACTTGGCAGCTTTCAGCTCTGTTCTTGGCTTCTTACGAAATTGGGAATTAGTGGGAAAGTAATTGTTCTTAGATTGGAATTTGGAAGCTTTCTTCTTGAAATCAATTGTAGTTGTTTTAGAAAGTAATTTAACACATCTTTTCCTTTTTCTTCTTCTTTTAATCCGAAAAACTTCTTTTCGTTTTTCTATTTTAAGTTTTGTTAGAATTTTGTATGTATTATGTATTATGGAATCTGGAGGTAAAGATTCAGGAACCCAACTACCCAATAGAAAAAATTGTTCTTGAATTTTTATGTATGCATTGCTAGAATTGTTCTTGAATTTTGTATGTATTATAATTGAATTTCGTTTTTCTATTTTAGTTTTGTTAGAGTTTTGTATGTATTATGTATATGGAACTCGGAAGTCAGGATTTGGGGGCCTCAATTTTTTAGTTCGCCTTGGGCCCTCGAAATCTCAAGACTGGCCTTGATGGATTTCTTTCCTATGTAGTTTCTTTTCTGCGAACCAAACATGACATAAATGAATTCCCTAAAAATAAAGAATCTCTAACTAATTCCTAACTAACAATGGTTAACTAACTAAGCAGGTAATTAACTAACTACAACTTAACAGAATCTAACTGCTGATTGTAGTTAATCACCATGTGGTCACCGGATGACACAAATTGGTGATCAAGTATTCAAGTGTGGTTGTAGTATGATACCCTGTAGATGAGCTCAGCCTATCTTATCTACTTTTGCCAACCTTCAAAGCCCACCATGTTGATGGGGTTCAAGCTTGAAATATCTGAAGAGCTTCCAGAAGTTACATGCTTATCAGGCACTAATTTTAGTGGAGGTGCTTCTTTGTAGTTATGCCTCTTCCTTTGCCAAAAACTCTCATTTGGCCTCCACACTCCATGCTGGAAGTCGCACTGTTTAAAAATTATTATTTAGTTTTATGTTATCTTAAGGATATTTTGGTATTTTTTTGAAGTCAAAGTAAGTCAACTCAACATATGGGGCTTTGTGTAGAATAACCAATTTAGCTTAAAGGGTGCAATGTAATTTCCCAAATAATTTATTAAAAGAATCCATCATCAAATTTTAAGAAGCATTCACATTCAATTTTGGTGTTGTAGGTAGGAATGACAATGGGTCAAGTTTGGATGGGTTTTGTAAAACCCAAACCCAAACCCATGAATGATAATAAAATCTTGATTTGTACGTGAACCCACGAAATGTAACGGGTTCGGGTTCAAGTTTCACCCGTGGGTTTTAGCAACTCCCATACTCGCCCGTGAATCCACAAATTTCTAAGAATTTACGGGGCGTGGCACCCGTGGGTTACCTGTGAACCCATGAATCTCTGTGACGCCTGCAAACCCGCTTTAATATGGTATCAAACTATCAGGGCTCGTTTGGTGCGCCGCATTGTATTGTATTAGGAGTTTAAAATGTATTAGGATAATACAATACAATGTTTGGTTTATTTTACACTGTTTACTGTATTGTATTAGCTAATACATTTTAATTGGTCTAATACGGTGGATATCGTATTATCTAATACAGAATAAAAGGTTGTATTAGTTAATACAGCATAATACAATCTAATATAAAATATCATCAAACATATGATTGTATAAAAATAATACAGTCCAATATAATACAATCCAATTCAATGCAGTCCAATACAATCAAATACAATACAATACAGCGTACCAAACGAGCCCTCAATGTATAACCAATGTTGACTAGTGGAACATAAATGAAACCTTTTAACCGGGAAGTAGAGAGCATACTGTGAAGTAAAGAGGCTGCACCAAAACTAATCTGTTAGTTTGAGGGAAAAAAAAATTCCATTGAACATTAATATTTCATACATAAACTGTGAAATGGAGATATATATAGGGAAAGAATCATTTTCCCCCCTATATTATGCCCTATTGGTAAATTTCCCCCCTGTATTTTGCTTAATGGCCATTTTCCCCCCTCAAAACAGAAGTATTTGCTAAATTCCCCCTTACCGTTACCTTTTTTGTTAAAATGTCCAACTCTGACAACAATGGTTAATGAAAATACTCTTTTACCCTTGAAAGACAGAAACACCTGATTGTTTGAAAATAAAATACTTTTCTTCCCCTTTAATGAAACCGTTGGGATATTACACCCAATAAAAACTAATAAGTTCATCAACATCATCTTTAGATTCAATCTTCACTGTCCAATTTAGAGATGGACGGTGGAGATAATTAGAAAAAAAAAAGGTAAAAAATAAAAATTCAACAACTCATCACCATCGTCACAATGAACAACACCCAACCCAGAAAATTCAAACCTAAAACTTCATCAAATCATCAACAAAATCACACCCAGAAACTCTGAAATAAAATTTTACTAAATCCAAAATAAAAATACTGATGAAAATACTAAACTAAGTAGTCTTTTCTTCAACACTCAAAAACACAGCCAAAAATTTCATGTAAATCTATCCTGCCCATCAAAGGGTTTTCATCCACAAAGATTGATGAATCAATCCTCGTCTTCAATCCTCTTCCCCAAATCAAAACAAACCAACCACCACAAACCCAGTCACAAGCCCAAACCCCACCAACCCACCTTGAATCCTCGTTGACATCACCATTAGTTTATCACCATCAATCTCAGAAACCCTATCCCCCAAATCTAACCACCAACAAATCCCTAACCCCCAAATCCAATCACCACCAAATCCCTAACCCCAAATCCAACCACCGGCACCACCAGCAACCACCACTACCAATAACGACCGCCACCGACGTCAATCTTTTCTAAGCAAAGGAGATCGACACTCGAAACCTCGTCGGCGGCCAACCTGATTGTCTCAAATCGGGAGAGAAAGAACAGAGACATAAGCGGGAAAAGAAGAGAGACAGAGAATCGGGAAAAGAAGAGAGACAATCTCATCTCAACAGAAGAGATCGCCGGCAACGCAATGAAGAAGATAGAGAGAAATTGGAGAGATCGGAGATAGCGAGAGAAAGAGAGAGAGAAAGAGAGAGAGAGTGTGAGAATTTTTATAATTATTTTTTTTATTAATGTTTATTTAAAATTTTATTTTATTTTAATATTTTGTTTATTTAATTTTAATCTTAATGTTTATTAATGATTTTACTTTTTTGCCCTACCATATTAATTCTCATTCATTTTATTTGTCAAAGTTACCATGTTACCCTTTGAGTCAACTTCAACATAACAGTCAATTGGACCTTTTAACGGAAAAGGTAACGGTAAGGGGGAAATTGACCAATACTTTTGTTTTGAAGGGGGAAAATGGCCATTAAGCAACTTACAGGGGGAGATTTACCAATAGGGCATAATATAGGGGAGAAAATGATTCTTTCCCATATATATATATTACCCTTCCCAATTATTAATTCCAACATCTCTCTCTCTCACTATAGATAAATAGGTTGCAGAAATTTATAGTAGCATCATTGTGCAGAAAAAGAGAGGTGATATAGATAACAAATTTAAACGGGTTCGGGTGATGATTTTTTCAGATCCTCACCTAATCCCGAACCCGTAACGGGTTGAAAATTCACACCAAATCCGTCCGCGTGATATATTTTCAACACTCATACCCTCATCCGAAGAATCGTGTGAAATTGCCATTCCTAGTTACAGGCAATGTCCAAGTGGCAGACAGCCCACTGACAATAAATGAAGTGGACTTGATTTGATCGCAACCGTCAATTCAATCAAAAGGCTAACAACTGTATCCAGAATTCCAGATAATTACATGAAATGTAATGTAGCAATGAGAAAAGTCAAAAGAGATAGTGAGTTGGAGGCAAAAGTGAGATATATAAATATGATCTGATTGTTAAAGTTGAATCGAATACAAGTGAAAGTGAAAATGAAAATGGCGAACCATCGCATACGCAGCGGAGGAATTGGATTCAGCATGAGAGTGGTGAGCTCTGCTGTTACAGTCGCAGTCTTCCTCTTCTTCGCTTGCTCTTTTCTTTTCACTTCTCATTCTCACTCTTCTGATCTCAACAACTTGGTAACTTCACTCTCTCTCTCTCTCTCTAGATTCCTTATGATGTTATATTTATCAATTTCTTATTCCTACATTTTTATTCTTAGATTAATGGTAAGATACGGTGCTGGTGTTTGTTATTGTTTGCAATTAGGTTTCGAGTTCCGGGAGGTACGGATTCGGATTCGGATCCATGAGAAGATCTGTTTTGGCGCTGAAGTCGGATCCACTGAAGCCACGGTTGGATCAGATCCGAAAGCAAGCCGACGATCACCGTGCTTTGGTGTTGGCGTACGCATCATATGCGCGCAAACTAAAGCTGGAGAACTCGAAATTGCTTAGGGTTTTTGCGGATCTTTCTACTAACTACACAGATCTTATCAATAAACCCTCATATCGGGCTATGACAGAGTCCGACTCTCTCTCAATCGATGACTCGATTCTGCGCCAATTCGAGAAGGAAGTGAAAGAAAGGATCAAAGTGACTCGCCAAATAATTGCTGAAGCGAAAGAGTCTTTCGATAATCAGTTGAAGATTCAGAAACTTAAAGACACGATTTTTGCTGTGAACGAGCAGTTAACTAAGGCAAAAAAACAAGGAGCTTTTTCGAGTTTGATTGCTGCGAAATCAATTCCCAAGAGTCTGCATTGTTTGGCAATGAGGTTGATGGAAGAGCGGATTGCGCATCCCGACAAGTATACAGATGAAGGGAAGCCCAGACCTCCTGAGTTTGAAGATCCTAAGCTTTATCATTATGCTATATTTTCGGATAATGTGATTGCAGCTTCGGTGGTCGTGAATTCGGCCGTGAAGAACTCTAATGAGCCGTGGAAACACGTTTTCCATGTTGTGACTGATAAAATGAATCTTGGAGCAATGCAGGTTATGTTTAAATTGAAGGATTATAATGGGGCGCACATAGAGGTGAAGGCGGTTGAGGATTATAAGTTCTTGAATTCATCCTATGTTCCTGTGCTGAAGCAGTTGGAGTCTTCCAATTTGCAGAGGTTCTACTTTGAGAACAAGCTCGAGAATGCGACAAAAGATACCACCAATATGAAGTTTAGGAACCCTAAGTACTTGTCTATATTGAATCATTTGAGGTTTTATTTGCCAGAGATGTACCCGAAATTGCATAGGATTCTGTTTTTGGATGATGATATTGTGGTTCAGAGGGACTTAACAGGGCTGTGGAAGATTGATATGGACGGGAAGGTGAATGGGGCGGTTGAGACTTGTTTTGGGTCATTTCATAGATATGCACAGTACATGAATTTCTCTCATCCTTTGATTAAGGAGAAGTTTAATCCAAAGGCGTGCGCGTGGGCTTATGGGATGAACTTCTTCGATTTGGATGCTTGGAGAAGGGAGAAATGCACAGAAGAGTATCACTACTGGCAGAATCTGGTAAGACTGATTGCTATTTTTCTATAGTTATATTTTATTGCACTTGTGATTCAAACCAATTTACGTTTAAAACTTTCGTATGGGGTTTTGTTTGTGTTGCAGAATGAGAACAGGACATTGTGGAAATTGGGAACACTTCCCCCAGGTTTAATCACATTTTACTCAACTACAAAGCCACTAGACAAGTCATGGCATGTTCTGGGACTTGGCTATAATCCAAGCATTGGTATGGAGGAGATTCGGGATGCTGCAGTCGTGCATTTCAATGGTAACATGAAGCCTTGGTTGGATATTGCCATGAACCAATTCAAACCGCTTTGGACTAAATATGTTGACTATGATTTGGAGTTCGTCCAGGCCTGCAATTTCGGTATATGAATCTTATTCAACTCCATTTTTGGAAGAAATTTAGTGTCATTCATAGTTCAATATATTTCTTCTTCTTAGGATTTTGCTTGAATATGTCCATACAAGTACCACTATTGCAATCAAATTTATTCGACAAATGTGAAAATTAATTATCAACATTATTGGATTTTTACATTATAACAATCTTTCTTTTAGCTTTTTATCCTCAGCTGTTAGTTTAAATATATATATATATATATATGTAAGTATATATATTATTCCTCCCTTTGTTTTGGTGTGTTTACCGCTAGGCTATGCCTGCGAATAGAAAATGGATGGATGTTGAAGTCACTAGCCCATACAATTTGTATAACTTCTAACTCTTGAGAAATCCTAGAGAATTATAAATGTGTTGCGATTTTAGCAAAATTAACCTTTTAGAGGGGTCAAATTAAAAATTTACCCTCGGTTGAAAAAATTAGCTAAATTGCTTATAAATTACCTACATTCCCTTTAATAAAAAAGAGAACTGTTTATGAAGTCCCAAACACATGCCCTAACCTAAAAGTCACTTGAAATCTCAACCAACCCGAAGCATCCTAAAGCCAGTGGATCATCGATCGGTTCTCATCGCCATCTGATCATTAGAAACTGGCAGACGTCGTTCAATTTGGTTGCCAAACCACACGCCTATATCGCAAAGTAAGAATTTCGGCCATCACTTCCCCAATTGATTTTGTTAGTTCTAGATTTTATGTTTAGTTGTTTCCGTGATCAAAACACTCTTTGATTGTAATCCATAGTTGCTTAGGTTGAGTCGTTTGCTTGTAATGTATGTCAAGAAGACTCAATTGGACTCGAGCATCAAGTCGAGCAATGAAGATTGTTAAAGTGTTCGAATAAGGTACGTATTTATTTGAATCACAAGCTTTCGACACTAGGGAGAACTTAGGATTTGCATTCATGCACTTTCAAGATTGTTCTACGTGTTATATATGGAGTAATGCTAGGTTGCCTAAATCTATGCCCATATGATGTGGCATGTGAGTTGTCGGAATCACATCACTCATCATATAAACTCATGATTAACAGAATGTTGACAACTTATATGCCACATCATCTGGGCAAAAATTTTGGGCAGTGTAGCATTACTACATGTTATGTATGTTTAGAATGCATTTAGGAAGTGTCACGAGTCATATATGGTTTATCTACAAGTTTTGGTCCCTCTACAAGTTTTGGTCCACGTGTGAAACTTTGGTTTTTTGAAAAACTGACCTTTGAGTGATTAACTAGACATCATATCTTTCCAACGGTTTATCAATCTTAACATTCCATGACCATTTGGATTAGTTTCAAAGGTCTCCAAGGAGACTACTGAACAGAGGATCTAAAATAGGGGATCTCAGCTTATCACTCGAGCAGTGAGAACCAAGGCTCATCAGTTCCGGTGGTGGAGGCACCACCATTTGAGCGGTGGGAGACCTGTTTGGCCCTTACATGAAATTTGTCTTGTTTTGCCCTTTCAATTTGAAACGTTCCGAAACCTTCCCAAATGATTTTTAGAATATTTTTAATAATTTCCTTGGTCTTTTTAAGTGTTTGAAATTGATTTTAAGCAATGGAAATTGTTTTCTAAAAAATAATTTCAAGTGGGGATCTATTGAAACTCAAATCCTTTATCAAGGGAGGATTCCACTCTTGGAAGTTTTCATTGTGTTTAACTTGGAAAACTTGTTTTAGAAGATTTTCAAATACTTTTTATGACTGTTTTAATCTTTATGGAATTGAACTTTATTTGCTAAAGATACATGAAATAGGATTAGGATTCCTTATGGGAATTGATCTAGGATTCAAAACTTATATATGGTGTCCTTTCTCCCTATTGCTCAACAACACAACATCCATTGATCAATCGTTTGTGAGTTTATAATAACTTTGAATATCGATAAATCTATGCAAGCAAGTATTTTGTTGACTACTTGTTGTGAGCTTTCAAAGCAAATGTGAGAGTTTGTTTAAGAGTTCATATGGCTAGATTGATTTTTTGTGCACCATTGAAATCTAGTTTTCGTAGTGTGTGTTGATCACACATACTATTTACAAGTTCATTCATTCATATATGAGCATCTACGTCATAAGTAACACATTGACAATTACTTTCAAAATTAACCACCTACAATTAATCGATTATCAAAAGAGTAATGCTAGGCTTCCTAAATTTTTTCCCAAAAAACTTCTCAAATCATATTGGCATGTGAGTTATCAACATTATATCTCTCATCACAAAAAACTCATGATTTACAAGATATTAATAACACACATGCCAACATGTTAACAACGCCAAAAGGGTGAAATGCCCAGTTAATCAACCTTTATTAGTTTTATTGTATGAACATTTAATATAAATTATTGATTTTTTTTTTTTTTTGTTATCTATTCATCTGTTAGGAAAAATTTCTAATTTATCATGATTAACTAAATTGTTAATACAAATACCAAACATGGCCCCTATATAACCTCCGCGAAGTAAACAAAGATCTTGGAAAGATTAAAGAAAGAATGTAGGGGTGACATATCTGTCAGCTTTTCTACTATCACCCCTACAAACCAAACTCTGCCTTACGTAAAGTTTCCATAGTATGATTACTGCTTATATACCTGATATTAGCCTCGAGCCAATAAAGACTGAGAAAATTGACTTAAGGAAAAAGGACTTCGTCGGAAAATTCAGACCTAACCATTAATTGAGAAGCAATGGGAATGATATAATCTATCAATGAAGAAGATTCTATTGAAAATGAATCTTAATGATTCATTGGGTGTGATGGCGTAACGAACTAGGGACCTCCCCTTTTACTCTTTTATTTTGAGAGGTTGTGAATTAACCCTATAATTGAAATAGATATGGAAAGAGTAAATATTTACTTGTAAAAGTTTTTTTTTATTAGATTGGTATATTTTAGTCGATCCCATATGATAAAAGGAAAAACCAAAAGAAAGATTTTTTATAACGGTAATATTATAAAAAAAAAAGACATTGACATTATCTAGAAATAATATACATGTTTAATTAAATAATATCTAAACACCCTAGATAAATTTCGAAAAGATTAATGAATTGATTAATTAGATGAAATTTCAAAGAATCCTATAATTCAGCTTATTATTATTATTATTATTATTTTGAAATACAACTACTGCCGGGACCCGGTGAGATTAATTAAATTTTACAAGCACGGCCCGGAATACTGCTCCCATTGTCGGGGAGAGGTTACATAAGGACTACAACTCTCACAACCGGAGAGAGGGCTACTCCCACAAACCGGGAGAAAACTCCCCACACATGCTTGTAAAATGTGCATGGTGGGACTTGAACCCCTGACCACTAGGTGTGGAAGGGAGGTGCACAACCATCTCTACTAGGAGGTGATGTGCATTCAGCTTATTATTTATTAAACATATGTATAACTTGATAAAATCTATTTGAACCAATGGATTTGTCTACTAAATTGGCAACTTTTTTTTTTTTTTATTTGAAAATAATAATAATAATAATTGAGAGATTTACCTTTCTTTCAAAAAAAAAAAAAAAAAAAGAGAGAGATTTACCTTTATTTGTATTTAATATGTTTTTCATTCCAGGGATAGGGATTCTTAATTTCCCCATCACTCACCTACTTATAAATAAGACAATAATAAAGGGATTTAATAAATATACAAGTCAGAAAAAGAATAAGAAAGAGACAAACGATTTTTTACGAGGAAACCTAAACTGGGAAAAAAATCACGGATCATTCATTGGTCTATATGTCACCGAATTTACTATAGTTTGTCTACTATCACTTTAGGACTTGTCAACCATATCTATCCGTAGGTCTTTTCCTAATAATCCTTGGCCATTTGCTCGTAGAAGTACAGTCTTCGCAAGTCTTTTTCTCTTGTTCTATGAAGTACAATCTCAGCAAGTCTTCTTTTTGCTCATGAAAGTACTGTCTTCGTTAGACTTCTTTTCCATGTTCCCTTCAAGAATACATACTCTAAATTATTTAAGAGAATCAATTAATTGCTTATGAATGAATGATGAATGAAACAAATAGTATTTTTAGAAGATCAAAAAACACACTACGAATGCTAGAACTATCAAACACAATAGCAAAGAATAACTAGCCTCAAAACTCTCCAAAAATACTCTCACTATGTGAGCACACAAAATAAAGCTTTCTTTCAAAATCTAAAGATCTTACAAATAATGAGATTTAAGTTCACTATTTATACCTATCAAACACCTAAAAGAATCTCAAGCACATATAAGGATTACCGCTAAAAAAGCGAAATACTCAGTTAATCAACCTTTATTAGTCTTATTGTATGAACATTTAATAGAAATTAATGAATTTTTTTTTTGTATTCATCAGTTAGAAAAAATTTCTAATTTATCATGATTAACCTAATTGTTAATACAAATAAAATCCAAATACCAAACCCGCCCCCTATATAACCTCTGTGAAGTAAACAAAGCTCTTGGAAAGATTAAATTACGAATAGTCATGGCCAGTCCTGCGTTTTTGGAGGCCTAGGGTGAAAAATTAAAAATGGGATCCTTTATTCAATTCCGCACGAATATATATAATATGTCTTTTAGTAATATATAGTTTATGTGGTACCAATATCGAAAGTTGTTTTATGTTTTGTTACTTTGATAACATACTTAAACCATTTTAAATCGGGTTTTATACCTTCAAAATACAAAATTTATAACGAGATGGGGTTGGTCTGGTGGTAGAACCCCTCACACATGCACCACAAGGTTGCGGATTCAAGTCTTCTCCCTCCCTAAAAAACCCCCAATTTATGTAATAGTGAAAACTTCAAAAATTACAAAATTCATAATACTCATTAAACCAGTATATTCCAAATGCATGGTTGACGTTGTTTTTTCTCATTGCATTCATCCTCCTTAAAGTCCACTTTACAACTTCAATTAGATTCAAGTATTAGTGCTTTATGTAACTGAATTTGACTACGTGCATTTTTTTTTTTTTTTTTAAACAAATGTTTGGATTTTTTTAAGTTATAAATTTATTGTTTTCAATCAACTCTTAATATTAAAAGTAATTTGTTCATCAAAAAATAAAAACCTATAATTAAATCAGACTTTGATTTATACTCTAGACCATTACTCAATATCGCAACAAGTGTTAAATATATGATAATGATGGGATGTTTATTTTCATTACATAAGAGGGACGTGGATCCACAGGTTTTTGCTTTAATTGTAATTTTAATGATGTATTTTGGAATGCTTATTTTTATTGTATAAAATGGATATGAATCAGTAGTAAAAAGGGGGGGGGGGGGGGGTGGGGGGGCGCCTGTAAAAAGTGAGAGAGAAAGAGATGCAATGGCCGGTCTAATTGTCTAAAAAAAATGGGCATTAAAGAAATACTCGAGGGCCCTTTTATTTTGTTTTTTGTTTATGTAATTGTCGGGCTTTGTTTAAAACAAATACTTAGGCCGTCTTTTATTTGAAGCAAAATGTATTTATTGGGCCATATTAAATTTCAACATATATATAAAACTCAATAATAACTCATTACAAATAAATATAGACCCTTTTAAAGGATGGGCCTTGGGCGGGTGCCCCTGAAAACCAGGCCCATGGTCGGCCCTGCGAATAGTAGGGGACTAAGGGTGACTTATTTGTCAACTTTTCCACTATCACCCCCAAAAAACCGAACTCTGCCTTACGTAAAGTTGCTAGAGTACGATTAACCTATGGGTTTGAAATCACTGCTTATATACCTGGTATTAGCCTTTGAGTCAATATAGACTGAGAAAATTCACTTAAGAAAAAAGACTCTGCTGGAAAATTCAGATCTAACCATTAATTGAGAAGCAATGAGAATGATATAACTTGTGAATGCAGAAGATTCTGTTGAAAATGAATCTTAATGATTCATTGGGTGGGATGGCGAAACAAACCAAGGTCCTCATTTTTTATTCTTTTATTTTGAGAGGTCAACTAACAACCCTATAGCTGAAATAGATATGGAAAGAGTAAATATTCACCCGTAAAAAGTTTGTTGGAATGTAAAGGAAGCTTGTATTGCTTTGTAGAGAACTTTACAATGCTTTGAGTGAATATGGCTTAGAAGCCTTACAAAATAAAAGAGCTACCTATTTATAGTGATCTCTTCAATGGATGGTCTAGATCAATTCAATATAATGGTAGAGATTCATCCTCCAAAATGTTCTATACCTATCTAGAGTATTCTATCTATTTAGATTTCTCTATACAAGTATCTACATGTATCTAGATACTTCTTACAAGTATGTACAAGAAGTCTCTAAAATACTTCAATAGCTAGAGACTTCCAGAAGTAGGAGTGCGTAGAATCAAGTAGAAGTCTCTAAATCTAAAATCTTCCGGTAGCTTGGCATAGTTATGGGCTTTTTGGGCTCCTGGGCTGGAAACTTAGCGAGCCGTGACTTAGTGGTCTTAAGAAAATATATTCTTGGAAAATATTTAGGCCGAACATTTAGGAAAATGTCTTAGATACCAGAGCATCTAAAACAAAATTTATTAACACAAGAAAGTGATACAAGCAGGAAAATGATATAAAACATATTTTACAGAGAAGCATTACAAGAAGTATTAAGAAAGTCTAAACAGAGATTTGGCCATAACAGTAGTAGGAGACTGATGCCACCAAAATAACGAAGTATAATTATTACTCTGCTTTGCTTTAAAGGGTTTCATAAAGATAAGAAGAAAGGCGTGGTTGAATCACAACTTGAATAGGCTTCAACTTAGGCAAGTCAATGCCCAAGCCTTCTTGCATATCAACTGGCATTCCTTGTATTGTTGCTAAATCAAAGCCCTGAAGCAGCCGAGCCAGCGTCAAATGAACCACTTGTAACCCAGCAGCCATGCCAGGACATGATCTTCTACCATAGCTAAATGGAATGTACTCGAAATGTACACCATTGAAATCGACATCAGCATGAGTTGTCAAGAACCTTTCTGGCTGAAACTTACAAGGATCTTGCCACAAAAGAGGGTCTCGGTGCAGTTTCCAGATGTTAACGATGAGACGTGTGCCTTTCGGGATATGATAACCAGCAATTTGACAATCTTCCATGGCTTCACGCAGGCCTGTTACAGGACCTGGTGGGTATAAGCGTAGGGTTTCTTTGACAACGGCTTGGAGGTATTTCAGGTTTGTGATATCTGATTCCTGAACCCATCTGTCTCTTCCCACCTGGATGTCCAACTCTTCTTGTGTAGCTCTTAGCACTTTTGGGTGGTTCAATAACAAAGACAGTGCCCACGTAATTGCAACAAATGTGCTTTCTGCACCCGTGAATATTAGAATCTGCTCGCAAAAATCAGATTTACAAGTGTTTAATATTACGAAATTAAACATCGATAAATTACGAAATCAAATAAAAATTATTTCACTAGGGTTGGTCAACTGTCATGACTTGGCTCCCACACCATCATTTTTCTGACTCATAATTTACCGAGACCAATGTAATATTGCTAGTAAAACAAGAAAATATAAAAACGTCACCGTATAAGGTAAATAATTTTTTTTTAGAGTTCAGTCCGAGTCAGGTGACCCGAACTCGCTACTTTATCCTCTCACAAAAGAAACACAACTCGTCCAGGTTGACGATCCACTCTCAAACAAACTCACCTATCAGAGACCTTACCAATCTCCACCTTTTAAATTTGTGCATGTGAACACTTAAATTTGTGATGTTACTTGAAGGAGGAGAGATTCCACGGCTATGGAGAATATAATTTTGCATGTTCTATAAACAAAGTTCAAGTTCAATTTATTATATAAAAAAAGTTCAAACTATTTTATATGTTGTTCTCGTTTTCAATGTATATTATTGAGGAAACCATTTTTTATTTTTTATTTTTTTATTTCCTAGATCATATGCACCATAAACCAAATAATAATAAAAAAAAAGGTTATTGATTTTTTTAATATTACGAAATTAAACATCTATGAAGTATGAAATAAAAAATAAAAAAATTGACATCTCATAAGTTGTGATATGAGGTGGGATGTCTAATATTACTTAAAATTATTATATAGTTCAATAATTTTTTTTAGTGGAAGTGTTCCGTCCAAAAATTAAACAAACCCTTCTTAATTAGTTTTGAAAAATAAGGGAATTCATTTTTATTTTTAATTTTTAAAAAAAAACAATTCTTTGTTCTATCTGAAAACATTATTTTAGTTTTATATTTTGACAAATTGTAGACCAGAATCTTAAAAACTGATTTAAAATCTAAAATATAAGAGAATTTTTGTTTTCATGTCATATATGAAAATTACTCCATATTATAACGTATGAACGTGAAGGATAACATGTCAAAAGTCTTGCGGGTCCATCCCCTAGGGGATGGAAACAAGGAAGTAAATCAATCACTTTCCCCTCACCCAATTGTTAGATGGAATAGGGTGGGAACCAAACTTTCCGTTTCCATTTGACCCATTGACATTTCCAGATATGCATGTGTAGGTCAGTTGTGACTGTGATTGTGATTGTGATTGATGTTCAAAGCAGAAATTTGGTAAATGGAACTTACTAGAGCTGTTGCCTTGATGATGGTTCCACGTGTATGGCCATACGTTACAGCATCTTCTGAGAGTTTTGACAACATCACATCCAGGAAGTCACCTTCACCTTCAGTCTCGCCCTGCCGCTGCACATGTTCTTCAAGCCATTTTCCGATCACAAAGTCAATTTCTTTGGCAGTCTTCTTCATACAACTTACATGGCCTTGAATATCCATCCATTCAACCCATGGTATGGCATCACCCGCAACGAAAACCCCCGTCAGATACATTGCTTTTTTTATGGCTTCTTTGATTCGACACCCCTCGCTGTTTTTCTCGTCGTATTCTTCCTCTGTAAATCGCTTTCCAGCTATCAGTTTCAGGATTGCATTGAACGTCAGGTGCTCGATCAACTTACTTATAGTCACCTTAGTTGGATTTTTTGCGTTTTCTTGGTAACGTTGGTTCAAGTCTTTAAGGAACGAATCAATTTCCTTAGACCGAACTTGCTTAAACGTTGCAAGGCGGTGAGTTGAGAGAAGCTCAATGGTGGCTAGTTTGCGAATATCACGCCAGTAGGGTCCGTAGGGGGCAAGAGCAAAGACAGCGTTGTCGTAGCCCAAGTACTTGCCGGCAGCTAGGGATGGGCGCGTAGCCAGAATTCTGTCATTGGTAGTGAAGCATTCTTTCACAATTTTCCAACTACTGACCACCAATGTTGGATGCTTGCCAAGCTTGAGTGAGTAGATGGGGCCGTATTTGTCAGCCATGGCTCCAAGTATTTTACAAATTGGATCATGCCCGCCTAGTAAATGGAGGTGCCCTATCACCGGCCATGCCCTTGATGGTTCTGGAACTGCGTATTTTTTACTCTTGCTTCTGCCAATTTCTATAATTCTCCATAAACCGTACACAATTAGCAGAGCTAAGAGCTTAAGAATTGATTCCATGTAAGAAGAGAAATCCATGCTGAGTTTGGACCGTGGATAAAACTTACGTTCGTATTTATAGAGAGCTTAGGGATGGCAATAGGGCGGGTTCGGGGTGGGGTGGCTCTCCCTACCCCACATACCGTCCCATTTATTTCTTAAAAATCTCTCACCTCATAAAACCCTACAATAGATGGAGCAGGGTGGGGTAGGGGTGGGCATGGGTTGATTTGGGTTGGGTTTGACTATACCCAAATCAAACCATTAAAAAATCGGTTTAATTTTTTACAACCCAAACCAAACCATTTATAAGATAAAACCAAACCAATCCAAACCAATAAAAATCGGTTTGGTTTGGTTTGGTTTAACGGTTTAAGTAAATAATTATATTATTTTTTATTTGGATAAATTTAATAATATCAAATTATCAATATAAGTAGTTAAACCAATTATCAATAAGATAAATAATAATACTAACTTTAACTCAAGTGCAGAACGATAATCATTAAAAAAAAAAAAAAAAAAACATCAAGTGTAAAACGCCCAAAACTTAAAAAATAAAACTAAATCATTTAAGCTTCTAAATTAATAATATCTACCACCGTCGAAGCAACCACTTTGAAGTTTTGAAGTTCACTTCTTGTTGCATTGGGTTAACTTTATTTTTTATTAATTTTCTCCAATAATTTAAGTAGTAATAATAATAATAATAATATATAAGTATGCAATGGTTTGGGTTGGGTTATACGGTTTGATAAAACGCAACCCACAAACCAACCCAAACCAATTGGGTTGCTCAAAAACAACCCAATCGGTTTATTTTATTTAATGAAACCAAACCAACCCGCTTAAATTGGTTTGGTTTGGGCGGGTTGATCGGTTTGGCGGTTTGGGTGCCCCCCCTAGGGTGGGGTATGCTTTCCCTATCCCCACTCAATTTAACCCATTTATCAAAATTATTTATTAAAATCTTATAAAAAAAATATATTATTTATTAAATAATAAATATATAACCTAATTCATATAATATAATAAATAAAGTAATTCTAAAAAACTATTGAAAATCATTACATTAACATAAATCACAAAACTAAAAAAATAAATTCAATCATTTTAAAACCTAAACATTAAACTAAATATAAAAAAAAAATAAAAAAAAATAGAGATTATATTTTAAGCGAAGAGGGGCGGGGATTATAAAACCCATCCCCGCCCCATACCCATTGCAGGTTATACTATCCATCCCCATCCCCATCCCATTCCCATCAAATTAAAACCCATCCCTACCTCATAAGTGCGGGCTCCCACGGGGCCCCATCCCCGTGGATTATTTTGTCATCCCTAAAAGAGCTACTCAAAAATGGGCAGGCAAAAGAACTGCCAAACGGATCAAGATCTTTTCCTAAGCTAAGCTCTACATAAGCTTTTGAGCCTAGTGGCAAGCATTTCTATTGTATTTCTAAAGATTTTGACCTGGGTGTTCATAATTATTCTCTAATATATAAATCATGTAAATTTATGGGATGTTGAAAGTGCTCGATCATTACATTGTTAAAAATCCAGTTATATTTTTTTCCAAAAGAAAGAAAGAAAAACAAAAGTTCTGAGATTATAAAGTTCATATATTGATTTAGGATTCATATCCTTATAACTTTTGTGCAAAAAGATACACACAATAATTAGTGCCGGTCCTGACATTTCTAAGGCCCCTGGTCAAAATCTAAAAATGGGCCCTTGTATATATTCCATTAAACAGAATATTAATTTTTATTGAACAAATTATTTAAATTAATATCTCAATTTTTTTTTCCCTCAACTTTGTTCTTCTCAGTTTATCACTATTAAAAAAAAAAAAAAAACAATTAAAATTTCCAAAATAAAAATAAAAATAAAAATTATAGATGGATTCATTACAAACTTAACAATATTTTCTTTCTTGAAACTAAATAATTTCATATTCAGGTCAGTTGACGAAAAATAAAACACATATAAGAGTAGATGAAATTTAAAAATCAAATAATGAAGAGAAAAAACTCTCGAATTACGAAGATAGACTGCGGCTGACGGTTGACAAAGAAGAGATGAGGTCAGGGGCACTGGTTGGTGAAGAAGAATGGGAGGTGAAATGTTAATAAGCGAGAAGAGATTGAGCAGTTGGATGAGGGGAGGAGGAACTTTCAAGAAAAAAAAAATTTGAAAGAGAAGAGGCAATAGGGGCTGCGGCTAGCTTATAAAATTAGGTGAATGAGCGCTAGGGTTTTCGGTATCTTTGGAAACTACTTATAGTATGTATTATATGTAAACAATTTTATAGTAATATGGTATAACCACCTAGGGCTTAAAAAGTTAAAATAAATTAAAATTAATAAGATATTGAAACCCTAAAAAATTAGGTTTTGTCTGAAGATATGAATAAAACAAATCCGATATTGGGCCGATGTTATTTTTTTTGGATCAATATTCTCTCATTGACTTGTTTTTCCTTGACTTTACATAATCCAATGACACCTAAGCAAAATACAAAATACATGATCAAGATTTGTTCACTTTTTTTTTCTCTCATGCAATTTGATATTTGAATTACACTTGAAGAATGTTAAGGAAAAACAACGATCAAAGAAAGGATCCCAACTCTTTTATTTATTTATTTATTTATTTTATTTTTTTGGGTAATGTTTGAGTTGTTTTATTTTAAACAATAATGAGGCCTTTTTTTGTGGATTTTTTTTTACAACTTTAACATATAATAACTAAACCCACATATTTGGAACCTGTTGACCAGAGACGTAACTAGCCATGGGCTAGGATGGCCTCAACCTGACCTTGGCCATTTTTAAAAAAATTAGAAAGATAAAAAAACAAATTAATTATTAATATCATAGACTAGGGAGTAGGGAATCTATGATGGTAGCTTGTTAGAAGACTTTTATATCACATATTACATCCCAGGAGGCAAAAGAGCCATCACATATCATTTTTTATTTTATTTTTCGTTTTTGTTTTCCTTTTTCTTTGATAATTATTATCATCTATCCCTAAAAATTTCCAACACCTCAATAATTCATCTTCTCCACCTCAATCTCTCCAGAAATACAATTGGGGGAAAACCATTCATCCAGAGTCTAGATGGTCTTTAAAAAAACTGATAACACCTTCCCTTGCGACAGTTAGCACAAAGGACTCCATCAATAGAATCTTTGTCTAAAAAATTTAGGGATGGCAAAATAACCCACAGGGACCCGCACTTATTGGGTGGGGATGAGTTTCAATTTGGTGATGATGGATGAAGATAGATAATAAAACTCTCAATGAGTATGGTGCGGAGGGGATGAGTTTTATAATCCCCACCCCGCCCCGCCCCTTTTAAAATATAATATTTATTTATTTTATTATTTATTTTATTATTTATTTAAATGTTTATGTTTTAAAATTATTGAATTTATTTGTTTAGTTTTGAAATCTATATTTATGAGATGCGTTTCAATAGTTTTTTGGATTTACTTTATATTATTCATTGGGATATATGGGTTAAATGGGGTAAATTGGGTGGGGATTGGGAAATCATACCCTGCCCCGCTCCATCTATTGAGGAGTTTTATGAGGGGATGGGTTTTCGAAAAATAAATGGGGTGCGGTGCGGTGATGGCCACCCTGCAGCGAACCCGCTCCATTGTCATCTCTAAAGAAATTCCTACGCCTTCTAGAGTTGCAAACTAAGTGAAAAAAATTAAAGTTTATATCTCCCTCAAAAATCCATTTAACCCTAGACTTGTGTCTCTAATTTCTCTCTTCCTTAAGATGTAAGGACCACATTTCAGCCAATACCTTGCATCTTTCATCTCTAAGGTTCGCACACCACCCGCTTGCGGCTTGCCTTAGCACTAGCTACAATGGAATCCAAACTAGATTTCAGCTTGTGCAAATAAAAGTATTTTGTTATTTATATTTTCATAGTTATTTCAAACTCATTGATTTCTCTCAAGTCTCTTTTGCTTAGCATCAAAGTAAGTTTTTTTACTTTTATTTTTTTTTCTTACATTTTATCTTGTCATTTTATTTTTTTTAGTTGGTTGTTTATTTTATTTTATTTTAATTACTATTGTATGTGAAAATAATAATATGAAATAAGTAATTTTTATAATAATTAATCATGTCTTCTTTTTTGAACAAAATTTTTGACTTAGTCCATCCCACAAAATTTCCTTGTTACGTTTCTGCTGTTGACATGACGGGCCCTGGGTGGGCGCCCGCCCTGCCCCACCCTAGGGCCACCCTTGACAATAATACATTTGACTGAGGTACAGAGGTGGATTTCCTGAACCGATAAGTTCTTTGGCAGGTCCAATGTTCACACAATTGCATCATCTATAGGCTATTGTAGTATAGTCACAACGGTGATCCATCGGTCAACCTAAAGAAACTGTTGTTACTGCGGCCTCAGCTAAACAAGCATATCCGACGATACAATGAGAGAAAACGTGTATAAAATTTATAAACAGTTGAAAAATATATGCAACACTTAAAATTAAATAAATCAAGTAGCTTAAGAGTAAAGTACCCAGATTGCAAAAACTTAAAAGCAAGTTAATTTTACGTGGAACAAAGAATAATAATCTTTCGAATTATAAAAAAAACTTAACAAAGATTTTTTTTAAGGAAAAAAAAAAAATGTCAAAGTCAACAAAATAAACCAAAAATTAAAAAGTATAATTACGTGACTTAGGAAATCAGTTAACTTACGGAGGTGGCAGATTTCTGATTATTTAGGAAATCAGTTAAAGATTTCCGATAATTTAGGAAATCAGTAATTCTTGCAAAAGTGTCGACTAATATGGTATATATGGGTTTTATTATCTTGATGTTAACGACAAGATTGTTGGGTAGTTACGTGAGAGATAATTAGTTATTTTTTGTTTTAAATTTTCAAATCCTTAATTTTATAAACCCTTTGATTAAAATTTAAAAATTAAAATTGACTCGGTAACCTTATTATTAATAACAACTTAGCCAAACCCTAGTATATAATCACAGGCTCTTGTAATCTTTTATTATTGAATAAGAATTATGTTACAAACTCAATCAATGGAGCTTTCTCCAAGCAGATTTCGATAGTTTCCTTAAACTTAAATGATCTTACCTTCTCCAATTATAAAGGTGAGTAGATGATCTAGATACCGGCCAGTAAGAATCCGTTTGGAAGAGTTTATTTAAATAGATCTTTTAGGAGTAGATCTCTAAAGTAGACCTTTTAATGAGAATATATTGGTCGTTTGGTTATCAAGTAGAAAAAGTTTTTTTAAATGGCATGATTACCAAAATATTCAAAAACTATTTTTAAATGATAAGGTTATATTAGACATTTTAGTATTATTAAAAAAACTCAAAAAGATCTACTTGGAAAAGCCTACAATTTGAGTTTCTCCAAATAGACATAAAACAACTTTTTTATTCATCCAAAAACTTTACTGAGTAATAATCAAACGACAAAAAAAATTTAAAAAGAGTTTTTATTTATTTAATTTATTTAATTTAATTTTATTTAATAATGACTAAAAGAGATTATTCTAACCAAAGCACAGTATGTAATTTTTGAATTAAAAAAAAACTCTTTTAGTCGGTAAATAAACTTTTTTAAACGGCCACTAATAAGTAAGCTTTCATTTTATCAAACATTTTCAATCTTTTCACTTTTATTTAACGGTTGAAATGGACTTTTAAGTAAAAACACCTTTCTTCGTCATGTTTCACGTTGATGATCTTTTTGTCCTATCAAATAGCAATCAAAAGTCTTTGGAGTTTGGAATAATGATGGAAAGAGATTTGTGTGGTGGATGATAAAACTGTGTACTAGTGGTGATTAGTTGATATATCATATCATCATATATGTGTGGTGGACGATAAAATTATTTACTTCTGGTCGATATTAACTATCTGCTGGTTTATATTGTCATCAATATCACGTCACTCGCTGGATCATATTCATCATACTGCGACCGACGAATCCCAAAATGATCGAACAAATATATATGAATTTTAGGAAACTGTCGACTGATGGTGATTAATGTCAAAGAAAACTCTATTAAAATACTAAAGCAATTAATATAAATTACCTTGAAATAAAAATAATAATAAATTAATAAGAATTAATTAGAAATAAAAAAAATATTATTAAATAATAAAGTAATAAAAAATTAATATGGATTTGTGTGTGGAAAATGGAAAATGGGAGGAAATTGTGATTTGTTATTAACTAGAATAAGGTTGAAATTAGCATTTTGATAGTTTCATGAAAGGGATAACTATTTTGTTTGTTTTTGCTTAGAAGCTCTTCCAACCACACAAACAAAAACAACAACACTTCTGTATCCAACACTCCGACCTCCACAAACTTCTTAAGGTGTTAGTTGCACAAAGAATATTGAAATATAAGAAAAACAATAATTAAACAATTACAAGTTTAGGGCTTGTCCTGTAAACGTTTTTAATTTGTAGTTTTTTAAAAATAAAAATAAAAATGAAAACAGTATTTTGGTTTCAGTTTCAAATTCTGAAAACGTGTCTGATAGTATATACTAGAAGTTGTATTCTGAAAATGAAAACGGAAAAAACGCGTCTAGTAGATTAATGAAATTTTTTGTAATTCATTAACCAAAACATTTTCCCTCCGTTAATTATACAATCCATTAATTTTCGATTCTTTGAAATATATTAATTGTACATACAAAACCCCCTAATCCCAAATTTCTTCAAACCTCAAGAACAAATAATAATTAAAATCAATGAGTCTGATTTGATGACTCATGATTGTTATCCCTATACCTGATCATCAATACCTCCTTTGTTCACTTCCTCCTCCTCTATCGCCGCCGCCAATTTCTGATTCATTGATCAGCATGTGCCACATTTGGAAAATCTTCCATCCGAATCTTGATTCCTTAATTAAATATTACAAATAAAATCTTTTGATATTTAAAAACTTCTTTCAAGATTTTTCAAAAAAAAAAAAAAGAAGACAATATTGCATAACATAACAGTTCATCATTTTATCTACAAAATACCAACAAAATACCATATTTTTTTAAATGAAGAAATCTGGAAATTTCTAAATTTCCTCTCTTAAGCAGACGGAAAGAAGAAGAAGAAGAAGACGAAGAAGAAGAAGAAGAAGAAGAGACCGAAGGCGAAGAAGGAGAAGAGAATCGATGGCGAAGAATGAGCAAATCGAAAGAAGAAGAAGAAGATAAAAAGAAGATCTGGGAAATAAGAGGATTTGAGAAAGAAGAAGAAGAAGAAGAAGATGAGGGCGATATGGGAAGAAAAACAAAGTGAAAAACAAAATCAAAAACATGGAAAACATCTAAAAGTTGTTTTTCAAAATTTTCATTTTTAACACTAATTTTGTTTTCCATTTTGTTTTTGTTTTTTGAAAATAAAATGAAAAACGGTTAACGAACGTGTTTTCAAAATTGTTTTCGAAAAACAAAAACTCCCCAAAATGGTGCTACTAGACAGCCCCTTATGTTCCATACATTTTCTTAATTCTCATTTAATCAACAATATTACAACTGATATTAAAAGCAATATAAATAAGTTCAGAGTTAGAGAGATTAGCACACGATATTTTTTACGTGGTAAAACCTCCAATGATGAAACATCCACAGGTTGAATCCATAACCATAACAAACTATTTCACTAGTTAGATAATGTTTACAAACTCAAGTGATCAAGCTCCCTTATGACTCATTTTATTTATACCACACTTATCTTACCCTTGGGCCTTTTACTAGTGAGCAAATTTCTGCATTCAACCTAGACTAATCCAAGTCTTATTGAGAATTTTAATCCTTCAACAAGGTGCATGTGATCTAAGTGTTTAATACAAAAACACAACATAGAAAGCTAGATCAAACATTCTATGGAAACTATATATGTTTTTAACACAAAATCAAATGAATCTAATTTAATCACAAGTAGAACATTCCACAAAACATATTTAGATCTATTCCTACACAAATAAACATCAATATATCATGAATCAAGCAATTAAAATCAAGAGATGTGAAGAAACATTGATTTACCTCAACTATGAAGAATACATCATAAAAACGAGTTGCAAATCATAAAATCTGAATTGTCTAGCCCTTTTAAACTCTTGGAACTTGTTCTAGTTGGAAAGATGAAAATCTCACTTTTTGAATCACTCAAATCGGAGCTCTAACAAAGGAGAAATTGTCATTACGCAGGGTTGAATATAAAAACAGTATGGACGACATGGCGCGCGAAGGCCCATGCCAAGGCTGCGCAAGCCATGCATATGGGCAGGCACGCAGCCTGTGCACTACCACGTGCATGGCTGCATTTGGCACAACCTATGCACCATGCTTGCGCGCCTTGTGCAAGGTATGGCCATGCTTGGTGCGCGTCATGCGCCAAGCCTAAGTTGGCTGAGAGCCAACTTTGGTGCAGCCTACATGTGTAAAGGCTTGTCCTCCCACGTGGGCTACGACCATGTTTTGGAGTGGCCTAATTCTCGCCATGGCCATTTTTGCTCGAAAACGCTTGGAGAGCGATTCCAACCAACTCCCGAATAGCAAACCATATCCGGTTTCCGACCAACACTCGAAATGTTCTAATGGTCTCAGAAAATGTTCAAAACATTTTTAAATTCCCAAAATATCCCCAAATCATAAAATGACTTGAAAATGTTCGGAAACATTTGAAACCACTTTAGACAAGTCACCAAATCGCTCAGAACTCATCCGGGAACAAATCTAAATTGGACCCGTACAATACAAAAAATCACGGAAATATAATTTTCATAATGAGATTACCAACCAACAACTAAAAACACATACAAACACAAAAATCTAATAACATGGAAACCACACAATAAAATGCACAAACACATTCAAGTATGTCATTCCTTAAATCTAATTTCTAGAACATGTTCAACTAGGAATATTAATAAACTAATTCATAAACATACGAAATGTGAATGTGTGTGCTACATAAAATTTGCACAACGATGCAGAGATACAAATTTATGATATGTGTGTGTGTGTGCTATGCCTTGTCAAGAGATTAAGGTCACAAATTTTACCTTAATTTGTCGATGTAACACCATCTCTTAATACACGTTTGCATGAGAAGTCGCCATCCATCTTTGACGCTTGAAACCACACAAATTACCTTGCCACTAATCATTACATACAAAGAGCATTTTTGTTATGGAATCAATCCAACACAAATCTAAAACCTAACAATCTCCCCCTTTGGCTATTCTATGACAAAACCTTAACCTCACTAATACAAAGATCACTCAACTTGATCACTTTTAAGAACCTTACATTACAATAGATTTTTAGAATATAAAACATCTTCAAAGTCTTCAAGAACCATCTTTAATCATCAAAGCGCCTGTGAAAAAACAAAACAAACACAAAACATCTTCTCCAAAGAAGATATGGTGATATATCACAAATAAAACATAAGCATGATACGAATCAAAAAACCAAATAAACTCCCAAAACTCCTCATATCTCATATTTTTCTACGATTTAGTATCTCTCCCCCTCAATTCCCCCTCAACTACACATGTCATTTCTCCCCCTTTTTGTCAAGGAATAGTCAAAGAGCAAGAGACAAATATATGAGATAACATGTGAACAAGAAATATAGAGAACTAAATGAAATTCCCTTAAGCAATATAGTGTAATATATACTTGGGTGGGGTGGCAGTGAATAAGTATAGGCCAATTTCTTCCAAATTCAATTTTACGGAATACAACAATTAAAAGCACACTTGATGTGTCTAAACAATTGAATTGTTTTAACCAACACATGCGGAAATCAACATACAAGTGATGTAATTAATACAAGATATGGAAGATAAAGAAACATAAAAATGAAACTTGACACAATTATTTTTACGTGGTAAAACCTCAATGAGGAAACGTCCACAGGTTGATATCACAACCACCGGTAAGTAATCCACTAAGAACAAATAAGAGATACACACTCAAAAAGCAATCAACACATGATTCACTCTTTAGGCTATCAACTCCTATTTTACCCTCGGGCCTAGTGAATCACTTAGCTTACTTCTTATCCTAGATGTGTTTTACACTTCTAGGAAGCAACTTCCAATCCAAGACTCTCAAGTCTCTAGGAAGATTTTGTGCTTAGCTATCCGGATCACAAAGATCCTAATCAAGCTTCCATAGCTCAACCATCCGGAATACCACACTCTTAGCTAAGTCTTTTGCTTGACTATCCGGACCACATATCCTAGTCAAGACTTCTTGCTCTACACAAAGCTTTACTCACTTTGCAAGAGACTTCCACATATTATAAGGCTTTGATCTAGGTGATGCAAATGATGCAAAACACAATCAAATAAAGCAAGATGATCAATCAAGCTCTATGAATATGCTTAGTGATAATCAAGAATATGCTTTCAACAAACAATCACAAATGTATCTAGAAATCAAAGCATGTGAATCAATAAGAACAAGATTAGAATATTCAATATATCTCTCAAAAATCCTAGTTCTTAGATCATGAAATTAAACCTAGAAATCATCATGAAGCACATCATACAAGTCATTTCTAGAATCAATTTCAAGTTAATCAAGTTTAGCTAAAATATGTTCAAATGAGATCACAAAGCTAAAACTCAACAATCAATCGATCAAACAAACCTTGAGGAGGAACTAACATCATTCTTAACACATTTCATCTATCAAATAGGAAGATTAAATGAGAGGATAAAAAAAGAAAGTGAGAAGAAGATGTTTCACCTACAAATGATGAGTCTCGGACTGAAATCAGCTTACTACGAAAAATCACAAAATCATTTGATTTTGAAAATGCTTGGGGTTTGTTCCTTTCTTCAAGACCAACATTTTCGGCTTTTGAATCACTCAATTTCGAGTTGAAATGAGAGAGTTATGATCAAAATAAGAAATCAAAAACTTGAAGAAAATTCCTGCTCTCTATCCTTTCAATTTTTCTTCACACATGTTTGGAGGGAAGAAGGAGAATATTTAAAAGAGAGAAGGAGGGAGTGTCAGTGCCCAATCAGAGGAGAACACTTCACTCTCTCATAGGGCAGAGGGATGTGTGGGCCGTGAGGCTCAAGGCCTCCTCACGGGCTGCCCTCCAATGGCCTTTGACCATTGCTTGCCTTTCTCGCGTTCTTCAGCCGTCTAAACAAATTTAAAACCTTCGATCAATCTAAATGAGTAATAGACTAATAGTGAGTTTTTTTTTATTTTTTTTATTTTTTTTATTTTTATATATATATATAAATTTTTTTTTAGAAAATAAAATTACAAATATATAAATAAATAAATAAATAAATAAATAAATATTTTGGAAATGGGGGAATTGGGGCCCCACCCCGATTTAGGAAATGGGGGAATGAGGAGGTTCCCCTATCCCCATTTAGGTTTTGGAGGCAAAATTTCCCCCCTCCCCCACACCAAAACCCCATTTGGGGGCAAAATTTGCCTCCAAATGGGGGTGGGGGGTCCGTGGGGGAAATTCCCATCCCTACTTGCAATACTTTATATTATCCCATCCCTACTTGCAATACTTTATATTACACTAACTTTATTATACAATTATAGTAATTTCATCATGACTATTTAACGTTTAGAATTCATTAGATTATATTTAATTACACCGATAATATCACTCTGCTCTACGCCTATCATAGCATCCATCATATCTAAGCAAACACAAGATACGAACCCATTGAGCAATTGCACAACACACGAGAATAAATATACATGTTCATTTTTATATGGTTTACAATTGCACATAAATAATTATATTACTAATTAACAGACATTTTCATTTCATTTGATTTTGCAAGTGAAAAGGACAAACATGGAGCTTTTGGACACTAACATCTTTTGAACCTTCTTTTTAATAAAGAGAAATTCTCCTTACAATCCACAAATTATTTATTTACACTTCAATTTTTATTTTTTTTTATTAATAACAATTTTAACCTGAATTAAAATTACTAAATAAGATAAAAAAAAATTCTAAACACTCAAAACTAATTGAATTATTAAAAAGAAAAAAACAAATTCTCTCTCTTAGATCATTAGATTAAATATTACCTCTCTCTCCTAAATCTGTCATTACCATATTAAACACTCCTAATTACTCTCTCACCATTTTTCAAAAAAAAAAAAACCTCAATCAATCTTTAAAGAAAAAAACTTATAAATATATATATATATATATGTTTCCGCAAATCTGCTCGATCTATATATATATTAGGCCAATACTTGCTGCCATATATATTATATATATATAACGAATTCTTATGCAATATAATCTATGATCGAATTCTTATGCAATCTAATAATTAAATATATCTGAGACCGAAATCTTCTCGCCACATCAATATATATCTATATATACACGTGAATTCTACTTGCCATTTATATATTGCGAATTCTTCTCACCTTGTATATGATATTCAAACCCTAATCCAACTATTTAGTGTATTTGTGACTATAAATAAGACTTCCTAATTTGACTAGATAAATAAATCCCTTATTTATCTATTTATCAAATAAAGTCTTTTATATTTAATATACTACTACCAATAGTATAATACTAGGAAACATATTTCCTAATCAGAAAAAGATTTTGATTCTTAATTAAATAATTAAATAAATAATTAATTAATATTCATTTAATCAAATAATAAAATAAAATAATATTTTAGACTATATTAATAGCCTTGCCGCCCATACACGAAGATAGGCCCATATATTATTTTTCCATTTTATTAAATCCATTGAACCTTTAATAAAAAGCTCACATGTGAACTAGACTCATTCTTACTAAAAAAAATAAGCCCACATGTCTTTTATTAATATATTAATATAATTTAATAGTTCACTAAATAAATAATGTGCAAATTATATTCTTAATATATTAAATATAATTGTAGATGGACACATAATCAGTCCGGTAGAATATATAAAGTGATTCATACAAGTCCGTGTGGATTGGGGATCTTGGCGGGCCTATCTAAATTTAAGCTCCAATAGACATAACTCAATAACAATCAACAAATGATTCACTTAGGTTCAATCTATTAATTTTAGTTCATTCCACTAAAGAACTAAAATTGCACTCTTAAATAAAGATGGAATAAGTAAATGATTTTCATTCATATCCTAGACAATCTTATAGGAGATAGTGAATCCTCGTGAAGAATATCAATAATCGCCAAGAGCTCATAGACCGCCTATAGCTCTCCAAGTTACCATATTTACTCATATGATCATACTTTGAATTTGGATATATATTATGACTAGTCAAGAAGTCATCTTTCAATAGTCACTATTGAAAACTCAACGTTAAGATTTAATATCTAAAACCTCAAAACATCCATATGATGATATTCTACTCACATTTAATAAATGGAGCCAACCAATCATGTGTTGGTGTGAGTGATTCAGCGCTCTCATCCCTTAAGCAAGGTCGTGGGTTCAACTCCCCTTGTGAACGGAGCTACACATATTGGGAGCACTTTACCCCTTAGTGGGCCGACCCGGTGCGAGTCCGGATTAGTCGGGGTGTGGTCTGGGCTGATTGCACCGTATGGTGGATCCACCCCACACGGAAACTGGATGGTGTTAACCAAAAAAATAAATAAATGGAGCCACGATGTCCATATCTATAAATGAAGTCCTCTATCGATTAGCAAATGAATACCACCAAACTATTGATGATAGACTATGCTATATAATCGTACTCATTGATAGCTCAAATGATAACACTTGTAACCATAAGTCCATCATTTATCTCAGGGTTAAGATATACTCTCCGATTGTCTTGATAATGAAAATACTTTTATCTATTGACGGTTCTAGAAAAAGTATTTCATTGTGATCATGTTCAATGCACCAAGTGCACTAGATTCTTTTACTCGAATACCCTTCTAAATATATATATATATTTAAAAAGTCAATAAAAATACCTTTTTTTTTAAATAGATATATGAAAACTTGATTTGTTGTAACTAGATTTGATTAAATTTGGAATTTCTAAGACTAATGAAAGAATTAAAGTTCTCTAAGCAATCACATACCTACAAAAATAACAAAAAACATTTTATTTTTTTTTGAAAAACAGGGTACTTGCTTTTTGAGTTTTTTTTTAAAAATATATATATATATATATACACGGTTCCTAAAAATCAAGCTTATTTGTAAGTTTTTTTTTTTTTTTTTTTTAATTGTTAGTCTTACTTGAGAAAGAATGGAGATAGAAAATTAGATATATGTATTAGAGGAGAGAGAGTTTAATATGGTAAAATTTAGAAGAGAGTGTTTAATATTTAATATTTAATCTAATGATTTATGAAAGGTAATTTCTTTTTTAAATAATTTAATTCAAAAAAAATTACTCCTCGGATGAATCCTAATACTACGATGGTTCGTCCTAACATTTATTAAAATAAAATGGAGTGTCATTATTAATTTAATTTTTAAAATAAAGTGTCTTTATAATAGGAGTTCTAAAAGATAAAAAGGATAATCTTGAAACAAAATGATGTGTCTTTTAGTCTTTAGAATTTTTTTAAATTTAAAATTTGTGAGAATGGAGTATTTTTAGAAAAAAAGTATAAAAAGAAAAAATTGAATGGTCAAAAAAGCTCTCTTTAATAAATGAAAAATACGTATAACTTAACAAGTAATTTATTGTCTTTCATGAAAATTGAAATTTTTTATGTTCACAATTTTAATTTTACTATACATATATTTAAAAGTTTTGGATTTTCGAGTTGGATTTGTTTTCAAATCCAGATTCAGTTCATTTCAAATATTCCAAAATCATATTTAATACAAACGATTGGAAACAAAACTTGGCCTTATTCGGATCTGGATTTGAAATATACAATTTTTTCGGATCAAATTAAAATGACCATAATCATTTTATTATTAACAATTAACAAATGCAATGATCTCAATTAGTGCATTATGGCTCTCCCAATGTAATTAGGCCATTGATGAAGAGATGTTATGGTATTTTACCCATATCTTTAAGGGATAATAGTAATAATACCCATCTTATTGTCTCCTTATGCATAATTCAGTAATCTTACATTATAACAATCAAAATCAATTAAGAATAATATATATATATATATATTCACTCATCCTTTAATGAACAACTAGCTTGGTGTAGGGGGTCGTCCTACAATCGATGTGTATCGGGTCGATATAGAGTTAGGCCCAAAGCAACTTGAATAGACCCGTTAAAACGATGTTGTCTTCTGGTTTATGTTCCTGCAATAGACTTGGTCGATCGACCTATTCACCTGCAACAAACGAGTTAAAACAGAAAAAAGTAGTTGAATGATGCAAAGAACAAAAAGAGTGATTGAAATCGTTAGCCTTAGTTATGCTTGGGCTGAGCAACGATGATCGTGAAGATTGGATTCCGGTGACTGTGATTCTTAAAAGTAGAGTTTCAGCACGCCTTAGTAAGCTTGAGTTTCTATATCCTCCAATGGGAAAAATGCTTTGCTATTTATAGGAAACTCTCAGTAACCGTTTGAAGTAGGTAGGTAGGATAATGGGCTGATCGTGGGTGAGATTCTTGGAGAGATTTCCTCCCTAGAATCTCGCTATTTAGTACACCTGGCTGACTTGGTCTTCAGACGACCAAGTCATGCTGTTACTGTTCTCGTTGGGCTTCTCAAACCTGGGCTAAAGCAAGTTTTAGCCTGGGCTTTGCACTTTTGGGCCTATGAGCCATTTTTGGCTACCACAGTTTGTCCCCCACTCTCTAGAGAGTTCAACGAAGTAGAGAGTGTCATGTCGTACCGAAAATTGTCGAGCGACAGAACTTATGTCGACTTAACCCGTCGCTAATTAACGCGATCATGGAATTTCGATGTCATTCAAATATTACAACCTGAGTCGACATGGTTACTGATGTCATTTCGAGTTGACAAGATCGCTGAAGTCAATAGAACGAGTTTACAAATGTCGTTCGACAAATTTCAACTACTAGAACTTGATGAGGCAAACCAAAGGTCAAATTGAAAAGACACCCCTCGTTTCATAAACCCTAGTGACGTCACGTGTATTTAATTCTGGCGTGCTTGCTCTGTTCGAGGAGATTTTTAAATTTCGAAACTCATCATTAGCAGTTGCGTACGCGAGTAAGTAATTGGCAACTGAAAGGTTGCATCTACTTCTGGCAAGGACACATGGCAAAGGGGTTTGTAAAGGGTTTGGTTATAAATATAACCTCCCTACTCCCTCAAGCCACTTTTGCACAAACCACTCAATTTCTCAGAGCCTCTCAGAGCCTTCAGCAACTCTTAGTTCTTCGTGGACTTCTCACCAGATTTTCTCAGAGGCTTCTTTTTCTTTCAAGGTATTTATTTTCTTTTGCTTTTCCTGTGTTACTTGGTTATTTGAAACAAGAAGTAAAATATGCAAATAACGTAAAGATTTTACTTCCTGAGGTTTTCGTGAAGTTCTGGTTTTGTTTTTGCTGTTCTTCGTTGTTCTTGTTGTATTTCGGTTTGTTTCCTCTGTTTGATCTTCTTTGCTATGTTGGATTGCTAGTGTACTTTTTTGTAGGAGAACTCTTTCGTTCGACCTCTAGGATGCTAGAGATTGTAGGCTCATATTTAATGCTTCGTTCGACCTTTAGGATGATAGAGACCAATATAATACTTGATTTGCTGTCGCCTCAAAACTCTTAGAAACCTTAGGTTGTGATTGTAGCACGTTAGTTTCTGACTTGTGCATTTTTTGCCTTGTCAGCTTTTAGGTGTCAACATGTCGAACGATGATGTGAACCTGTCGAGCGACGATACTATTTCTGACCCCCGCTATAATTGGACAACAAGTGACGGGGAAGATAGTGTCGATGGAGTTGGTAGCAGCGGGGTAGATGTAAGTCGACAAATTACCGTAGAGGATCCGTCGACTGTAGTTACAATAAATACCAAAGGCATTTTAGAACAAGGTGGCGTACGTGCCGTTGCTGAGGTGGTCGACCATCCTGAGTATATAGATGTAGATGAGGCGACGACCTCTGGTCGACCGTTAGGAGTCCTTGAGCAAAGTCCTGCCAGTCTGATCTCAGAAGAGAACTTATGTGCATTGAGGGAGATTTATGGCATCCCAAAGGATGTCGAGCTACGTGCACCCAAGAAATATGAACGAGCGGACTGGGACATACTAGGGTGGACTTGTTTCTACGAGTACACCCTTCGTTTAGGTTTTAGATTCCCTGTCCCCCAGTTGGTGCGACGGATGCTGCTGTATTTCGACCTTGCTCCTGGTCAGCTGATGCCAAACACATGGAGGATACTGCTGAGCTTGGGTGTTCTCAGCGAAAGGTACAATCTACCTTTTGGGATGGGGTGTCTCCTCCATAATTATTACTTGAAAGAGCACATACACGACCGGGGTCGTTATATGCTAATACCTAGGAGTAAAGAACAGCAAATAGTTATTGATACAACGACAAATGATCGATATTGGAAGAACACTTACTTTTTTGCCAAAGGTCCTCCAATCGATGGTCCTTGGTTGACAGCGAATGGGTCGTATCAATACAGACGAACTTGGAATAGGTTTGGTGAGTGTCGTTCGACAATTGTCGTTTCGTTTTTTTTTTGTTTGCATTAGATAACTTTTGCTGATTCTCAGCTCATTTTGTAGAAATAAAAGGCAAAGTGAGTAAACCGTCGTGCGACGTTGCTCCTGCTCGCACCGAAGCGATGCTTGCTATTCCTGAAAAAGATAGAAGTTGTAAAGTGTTATTAACTGAAGGTAAACTTAGGCCTAGCAGTCTATGGAGATGGTCGACTCTAAATAGGTCGCGAAAGCCTTATCCTAGTGTGAAGGACTTCTTGTCGTATGTCTGGATTAGGAGGAGTTTCGAGATTCTCCAATATCAAATGAAATTCTTGTCGCCTATATCTGACAATGAACGTCGTTTCGCAGTGACGTCGATGGCGAGTGCAAGATTGAACCTCCCCAATGATGCTGATGCTCTGAAGAAATTCAGGGATGAAATGGCGAGGAAAAGAGCTGCAACAGCGAGGAAGAACAAGGTCAATGACGTGTCGAAGGAGGGCGCTTCAGCGCCTCATGTATATACATCTTCTCTCGAGAAGTCACCGGCGAAGAAGAAACAGAAGAGAAGCTCGGCGGTCGAGAAAGGGAAGAGGGTCGAGTCGACCTCCAGGCGGTCGACTTCTGCCTCGCTCTCTGGGTCGCCAACTGAGTCTTCCTCTGGACTGCCTTCTTTCTCAGCGCCGGCGGCATTTTTGAAGAAGTCGAGTGACTTCGTCTTTGCGGCGGATGAGAAGTTCTTGAAAACCAAGAGAACAGAGGAAGTGCTCGACACGACAATGCTCGCAGCGTTTCAGGTAAGTTTGTAATTTTGATCACATCGGTATTTATAACGTATCACGAATCTTTCCTACTTTGTAGGCACTGCAGGGGTCGTTGCAGCTGAATGAGAGGTTCAAGGCGATGAACGATAGGTGTGGGAAGCAGAAGAAGTCGATCGACATCTTGAAAATGGAGAAGGCAAAGGTCGACAAGACCGTCGAGGAGCTCCAACAAAAGAACAAGGCTCTTGAGAAAGAGCTACTGGAGGTGAAGGCAGCGAGGGATCAGCATGCACAGGAGTCGACCGAGGCTCGGGCGGAGGTTGACGAGCAAAAGGGGCTTGTCATCGATTTGGAGGACCGACTGACGACCATTGCGTCGACTGCCATTTGCAAAGCGAAGGCGGAGCTCTTCCAAGAATATCTCTCTGGTCATCACAACAAATGGGATGTCGCCATGATGGAGGAGATGATTGAGCTGTATGAAGAAATGAAGAAGATGGAAGAGTTGTCGCCTGGGCAAGACGACGAGCAAGCTCTAATTGAAAATGCACTCCCTGAAGTTGCCAATACAGTCGACCTGCCCCTGACTGACCCGCTTCTTGTCGACTCCACTCTTGCTGATCCTCCTGCAGTTGACTCAACCCTTGCTGATCCTTCTGCAAATCCATCGACTACTGCTCCTTCTGTAGACTCACCTGCAAGCCCAACTGCAACCTGATATATGTCTTGTTTTCTTATATTTATTTAAAAAATTTGTAATGTGGATGATTTGGTCGTCTCGACCGTTTTTTATGGTACTTAATTCTTTTCGACTTCTGTTTTTGATCTATTAGCATGCTTTCAAGTTTGAATTTTGTTTGAATGTGCAAACGACACGACCATCTCATAATGGGGTTTACACAAGATTAAAGTATTTGAACGAAATAAGCCTGTAAACTTATATTCATACATAGGTCGAACGACAATATATATAAAAAATTGACAACAATGGCTGATATTTATTTATAGAATATTTGCGTACAAGCGTTCAGTCGACAATTTATCGCGTACATGCGTTAGTCGACAAATTTATTCGCGTACAAGCGTTCAGTCGACGAATTTATCGTGTACATGCGTTAGTCGACAAATTTCATCGCGTACAAGCGTTCAGTCGACAAATTTCATCGCGTACAAGCGTTCAGTCGACAATTTATCGCGTACATGCGTTAGTCGACATTTAACAATCTTGCATCGCTTACATGCTTCAGTCGACAAATTTCATCGCGTACACGCGTTAGTCGACAAGATTTCTATAGTGCTGTCCCCCCGACTCCCAGTGTTCGTTTGTCAAGTGAGAATGTTGGGAGTAGGTTTCTGTTGTCGACCTAACTGTCAATGCTATAATGATCAAATTCATAGCAAAATAATATGTCGAAGTCGACTTGAGCAATGAGACTATATATTTTTTTGTGAGCTCAGTTCTTAACTTAGTACTAAGTTTTTCATCATTGCTTTTTATGCATTGTTAGTATCATAAGAGTCAAGGAAAGTGATAACATTGAAAGGAGATTTAAATTTAGAGTTTAGAAGTGATACTGTTTTAGGTGCAGTGCATTCCAGCTGTTGTTTAACTCTCGACCGTCGAGTCCTCTCAACTTGTAGGCTCCTCGACCGATGATGTCTGTTATTTGATAAGGTCCTTCCCATGTCGGCTCCAATTTTTCTGCTCCCTCTTCCCTTGTGTTTTGGAAAACGCGACGTAGCACCCAGTCATGCAGCTTGAAGGTTCTCATATGCACTTTCTTATTGTAATGTCGCGCGACCTGTTGCTGATACGACTGAACTCTGATAGCTGCTCGATCTCGTCGTTCATCCAAATGGTCTAACTCGAAGGCGAGCTCGCGACTATTTTGGGCTTCGTTTGGATTTTCACTCCGTACGGTTGCTAGTCGAGTCTCAATGGGAATCACAGCCTCAGATCCATAGACAAGGGAGAATGGAGTTTCACCAGTCGACTGTCAAGGAGTGGTACGATACGACCATAAGATCTCAGGAAGCTTTTCAACCCACTCACTCTTTTCTGCTTCTAGTCGCTTCTTCAGTGTGTTGATGATAGTTTTATTTGTCGATTCCGCTTGTCCATTGGCTTGGGGATAACGTGGAGTCGAAAAACTTAGTTTTATGCCGTATCTGTCGCAGAAGTTCTTGAAGTCGAAGGAAATGAACTGTGATCCGTTGTCGGTCACTATTTCTCGTGGAACTCCGAACCTGCAAATAATTTGCTTCCATACAAAGTTGTGTACCTCAATGTCGCGTACTTGGGGTAAGGCTTCGACTTCCACCCACTTCGTAAAGTAGTCTGTCATTACCAACATGTAGACGACTCCTCCAGGTGCAGCCGGGAGTTTCCTACAATGTCCATCCCCCATTTCATAAAAGGCCAAGGGGCTGAGATTGAATTTAACATACCTGGGGGAAGATGGCAGACTGGTGTGAATCTTTGACACTTGTCGCACGACTTCACGTGATTCTGGGAGTCGGAGCGCATTGTCGGCCAGTAATATCCTGCTGTGATTGCTCTGTTCGACAGACTTCGAGCCCCCGAGTGATTTCCACATTCTTCGTAGTGCAGACTCTTGAGAACGTCGTATGCTTCTCGTGGGGTTACGCACCTCAAGTAGGGTCCGGTAAAAGACTTCTTATACAGCTTACCATATAAGATGCAGAATTTTACAGCTTTGGCTTTGATTTTCCTAGCCTCAGTTCTATCTCCAGGTAGAATGTCGGCTCGTAAGTAGTCCAGCAATGGGTCCATCCAATTTCTTCTGTATTCGACTGGGGCGACTATTTCTGTTGCTTGGATAGTTGGTGTTGCAAGGTGT
This sequence comes from Acer campestre, assembly GCA_954870605.1. NCBI lineage: Eukaryota > Viridiplantae > Streptophyta > Magnoliopsida > Sapindales > Sapindaceae > Acer > Acer campestre. The sequence continues at coordinate 20,743,652 of OX940803.1, read as the reverse complement.
ACGACTGGAATTGACTTTGATCAACATGTCGTTGTCGAGCCAAGATAAGCTAGTGCATCTGCTCGTGAGTTCTCCGACCTTGGTATTTGTTCAATGGTGAATTCGTCGAAGGTCTACTGAATCTGTTTGGCCTTGGCCAAGTAGGCGGTCATCCTTTGATCCCTTGCTTCATACGACCCTCTTATTTGTTGGACGACCAATTGTGAGTCGCTAAATACTTGGAGATTCTTGATGTTTAGGCTTTTGGCTAGGTCGAGTCCAGCAATTAGTGCTTCGTACTCCGCTTCGTTATTTGTCGCTCAGAATTCGCAATGGATGGACTGTTCTATTATGTCCCCGTGAGGGGATTTTAGTACCAATCCCAGTCCACTGCCCTTCACATTGCTTGAACCGTCGACTGACAAGGTCCATTTTTCACTCGACGTTGTCTCCGTAAGAGCTATTAGCTCTTTTTCAGCCTGCAAGCTTTTGTTAGGAGTAAAATCTGCAAGGAAATCAGCCAATACCTGCGATTTTAACGCTGTCCGCGAATGGTAGTTGATGTCGTACTCACTTAGTTCCACAGCCCATTTCGTCAGTCGACCTGAAAGTTCAGGTTTATGCAGTATATTTTTGAGAGGGTAAGTCGTTAATACCTTAATTGAATGATATTGGAAGTATGGTCTCAACTTTCGGGCTGCAACGACCAATGCTAGTGCTAGCTTTTCCAGGCGACTATATCGTGTCTCAGCGTCGAGCAATGCCTTGCTCACGTAATAAACCGAATGTTGTCGATTGCCCTCTTCTCTCACTAATACTGCGCTGACGGCTGTGCTCGACACGGCTAGGTAAATGAGTAACGTCTCGTTGTCTTTCGGTTTTGACAGTAGTGGCGGCGAGGTCAAATATTCTTTTAGATCCTGCAATGCCTTCTCGCAATCGTCGTTCCATTCGAAGGCCTTGTTTTTCCTCAAGGTATTGAAAAATGGATGGCATCGTTCAGACGACTTGGAGATGAACCTGTTCAACGCTGCTACTCGACCAGTCAATTTCTGTACGTCTTTAATGCATTTGGGCGACTCGATTTCTCGTATTGAACGGATTTGGTCTAGGTTGGCTTCGACACCTCTTTGTGTGACCAAGTACCCTAAAAATTTTCCTGATGAGACACCAAAAGAACATTTAGTTGGATTTAATTTCATACCGTACTTGTCGAGGACGTCGAAGGACTGCTTCAGGTGGTCTATATGTTGTTGGGCCACAAGTGATTTGACCTGCATGTCGTCGATGTAGACTTCCATTGTCGAACCAAGCATTTTGGTGAACATCATATTCACGAGCCGTTGGTAGGTAGCACCTGCATTTTTCAAACCAAATGACATTACTTTATAACAGAAGGTACCTCGTTCTGTTACGAAGGCTGTTTTCTCCTGGTCGTCTGGATGCATCAGGATCTGGTTGTAGCCTGAGTAGGCGTCCATGAAGCTGAGTAGTTCGTGTTCGGCTGTTGCGTCGACTAGCATGTCGATATGGGGCAAAGGGAATGAGTCCTTGGGGCACGCTTTGTTGTGGTCTGTGAAGTCGATGCACACCCGCCATTTGCCATTCTTCTTCTTAACGACCACGACATTGGCTAGCCAATCGGGATATTGGACTTCTCTCACTGAGCCGATGTCGATCAACTTCTGAATTTCTTCGTTGATTACTTTGTTTCTTTCCGGAGCGAATTTTCTTCGCTTTTGTTTTACTGGTTGATGATCGGGGTCGACCTGTAGTTGGTGAACTATTACTTCTGGATCGATGCCGACCATGTCTGAATGCGACCATGCAAAGCTGCCCTGCCGTTCCTTTAGGAAGTCAATTAGTTGTTCTCTAACTTCCTTCGACAGTCTGGACCCTATGAATACTTTCCTATCTGGTCGGTTTGAGTCGATCGACACTTCGTCTAGATCCTCCATCTTTGGTGCGTTGGGTGTCGACTCGACTTTGGAGTCCTGTAATTGCTATAAAGACTCCTTTTTCTTCCTCATGGCGTTTTGATAGCATTCTCTAGCTGCTCTCTGCTCTCCTTTAATTTCACGAACTCCCCACCTGGTTGGGAATTTGATCATCTGGTGGTAAGTCGAAGGGATTGCCTTCATTTCATGAATCCATGGTCTTCCTAGGATTGCGTTGTAGGGCGACTGACAGTCGAGCACCAGGAAGTTCACGTAGAGGTTCATGCCTTCAGCGTAGATAGGTAGCACGATTTCCCCCAACGTGCTTTTCTGTTCTCCGTTGAATCCTGTCAGCATTGTCGTCCGACAGCTCAGTTTCGACTCGTCGACCTGCATTTCTCTCAAGACACTGTTAAATAAAATATTGCATGAACTACCATTATCAATCAAAATTCATTTTGTTAAACAGTTAGCAATGTGAAGCGAAATAACAAGTGCGTCATGATGGGGAGAAAACAAATCTGATTTGTCTGTCGACTTGAAGGTGACGGTCTCGTCGACGGTCGACGGGTGCTCCTGTTGGGGTTTTTGCCCTAAAGCTTGTAATTTGTAAATGTGAATTGAACAAGAAATAAAAGAAGTAGTTTATTCATTCAAATTGTCTCATACATTTATAATAACATGTGTACTTAACATCCAAGATTGCCAGATGTAATTTCAAACTGAGTATATGAATGTCATATATAGATGGATTCAGTTTGAAAGGAGCAATCTAAAGAGTCCGTAGATAGCAAATAAAGCTGGGTACTTTATTTGTGGTCAATCTACAGCTGCGGTCCATTCCGTAATGTACGATGATCTTATCCTAGATCATTCATATGGAGATATGAGAATGGAGGCACCTTATATGATTTGATCATATAGGACTGGGCCATGATCTATATGAATCTCTCACCAAGATCCGTTAAAAGATGAAATTCATATATATCAACAAATGATGGCTATATATGGGTGATCTTAATCCTGAGTGTCTTATCGACTCCTTCAGGTTAGATCGTGGTTTTTGATATACCATGGGTGAGATCGGAGTTGCATTCCCGGTCAATAACTTAGTATGTTGGAATCATGATTTGGCTTGTAGCTGGGAAGGTTTGCACACAATAGTGGAATCCACTCCTTCTTGTGAGAAGTAGATAGTAGTTCCCTTAAGGGTTGATTCGGGGCTTGAACAATATGAGCGCTCTCCTAATTCCGTAAGGAATGTAGGATTTATTGTTCATTAGAGAATCAATGGTACTTGATGGAAAGATATAATTAGAGGGGTATAACGGACATTATGACCCAGCTCTAATTATGAACTACCTGTGGAGGATCATACCATATGTAATAGCTATATCAATGGACACCAAGAGTTATTGGTTTGTGTAAAAACGTCTACAGTTGAGAGAGTGCAACTTTGGGTTTTTAGTGGAATAACACCGAAGTTAATAATCATGAAATATTAATTAAAGAGTTTAATTAATTATTTCTAAAGATTATTGGAGCTCAAAATACTGTGGGTCCATTAGGTCCCCTTGCTAGCCCGATCGATTTAGGTAACGAGGATCATGGTTAATTAATTGGATTGTCCAAATTAATTGTGTTACGAAAGTGACACGTATCTATTCGGGAATTAATTGAATAATGAGATTATTTAATTAATGAATAATGGTGATTAAATAAATTAAATAATAAGATTATTCAATTATGTTGTTAATCACTAAATGGAGGGTGTTAGTTGATATTTGATTTTGAATAAAATAAGATAATATGATTATTTTATTTTATTAAATTAAATATTTGAAATTGAATTTAAAATGTTTAAATTCAAAAATTAATGTTTAAATATCTTTTACAAGATATGAGATATGGGAGATATTTGATATTTTCAAATTGATTCGGTTTTGGTTTTTAAACAAATATATATGAGATATATATTTTTTTTTAAAAAAGAGGACAACCGAATGAGATTAAAAAGACTAACACAAAAAAACAAGAGATCAATAGATTGCATCAGGTCTTTTATTAGGTGAAAAAAGAAAGAAAAGTTTTTGGTTTTGCAAAGTGTTGCATGAAACTAAAAAGGTGCGGCCTAACTTAATATATATTATTTATATATTATTTTAAAAAGTTTGGTGGACACATTCTATACACATAGCAAAGTGTTGCTTTTCGTGTGTCTTTTCATCCTCCTTGTTCCTGAGTACCGTGACGCGCCCACACGCTGTTATCAATCCCGGGTCATAGCGAGGAAGATCAAGTGGTTCAAATCAGGAGCAGATCGAATTAAAGTGAAGGAGCCTCCTACGTAGGTATGAAATCGTTTCACCTTCTTTAATTGTTTTCGATTATTACTGTACAAATAGGTTTAGTTTATGATTGCATAAATTTTTTTTTAAAAACCTTTCCGCTGCGCAATCTGTAAACCTGGGTTCTAACAATTGGTATCAGAGCCAGGTTTTTGTACAGTATAATCGAATTCGGTTGCTCCTGATTGTATGTATGAATGTGTAGGCACTTTCTAATGATTGTATGATGTTTATAATTTTATTTTATTTTATTATAAACATGGTTGATCGTTAATTGTATGGTACAATGGGTTTATTGTTCATTTTTAAAGGTTGTAATATTAATGTAATATTAATCCCGGATTGTATAATTTTTTTTTTTTTTTTTTTCGTTGATTTACTGTAATTTTATATTATTGATGTAAATCAACAATCCGGAAGACGAACCACAGCAGCCATGCATATCTGGTGCGAAAATGTGCAGATTCAATTGTTGTAAATCATGCACTAAAGTCATGCAACGTGTTTCAGTGTGTCAAGCAACATGTCGCTATGTGCAAGTATTGCATTGTTGCATAGTGCAATTGTTGCACGTGTAAATATAAATATATAATTGCAACATGCAGATGTGAAAAGGCAAAGGTGTACAAACCTTCAATTACCATGCACATGCGTAACATACAATTGTTGTGTGATGCACAAGTGCACAACGCATCATGCGACAGCTATGCACAATTGTTGTGCATGTGTGTAGCAAGCACACGGAGTGCAGCAGTCAAGCACTGTTTGGGCAGATTTTTGAGAAATCCCGAGCCTCCGAAAAATGTTAAAATAACATTTGGGCTTTAAGGGATTTAATCCATGAGATGGATCCAATAAAATAAATCAAGTTGGACTTGATTTTTGGGCCCGAAAGACGCAAAAGAAATTACAAATGGACTTGAAGATTTTTGGAATTACAAGAAGACCAAGGAATGTCTTGGATTAAATTTTTTGTAATTAGAATTTTTTTTAAGTTAGATAACCCATTGTACTCGATCAACTCATGTATGCTTTTATTATGTTATAATTAAAGCATTGCCATGCATATACATATCATTTAGATTAGGTGTGCCTACACATATATATGTTGATATGTCATACATGCACTATAGCCATTTATATTATGTGTTTATTTATTTTTTTTAATTTGATTAAAATGGGTTATTCACATAATTGGCTATAAATTAATGAGATCAGTTTTTAGGAGTAAAAACTTGGTAATTCTCATTAATCACTAATCTATTTTTTTTAAAGAGTTTAATTACTTAGATTAGTAGGGTCCTTTAATATATATTAGGATTAATTTGATTAAGCCCCTAATAATAATTGGACCTAATAATGTGTTTAGTTTTAATAGTTAAAACTTGGTAAATACATTTTTAATAATTCTAGTCTTAGTAAATAGTTTACATAGATTAGAATTATCACTAATGAACTAGATTTTTAAGAGTTAAAAATCAAATTAGTTTATTAGCTATTGGAATAGGATTCTAATAAATTGTGATTAATGCACTTGGCACTTAGATTGAAATTAGCCGTTTAATCTAGTTTTATCTAGGTGCATTAATATTAATAGAAAACCCTTATTATAAAATAGTGAGTGGGAGAGGGATATATGACATTATATCCCGCGGTCTCCATCATTAGTTCAACACCGTAAGATTCGAGTGGGGCCTCGTGACGGCATTGTTTTCGTCCTCCCTAAGGAGGGTTTCCATAAGAATCAATATCAAGGTTGACTTCCTAACGGATAGGATTTCTGAGGGGATTTCGGGATTGACCGACCCTAAGGCGGCAATTCTCGAGTTAAGCTCATGAGATCTGAAATGATGGGTTACGCTCACAAGGTTTTAATTAAATTGGTTAATTAGAAACCTGACTGAAATATATGATGGTTGAATGTTAGAGGAATAAGAGTTATTCTGGTATAACATTTGATTGAGAATGTCTCGATCCAACATGCAAGAATTTGACTGACCCTAAGGCGGCACTTGCTTGTGGTATGTTGGATTGTCGTGGCGTAGAAACAATTTTTTTTGGGTTGTTCTTGTTCATTAAACATTTTCATGCATCATGTTTAATCTTATGCCGAACATTCGCACATGTTTTGAATGTATGAATGAATGAATTCTTTATTTATGTTTTTTCAGCAATGTCAACTGCACTATTACAAATCATAGCCAATGACAAATTAACTGGTGATAACTACACTAAATGGAAACACAATATCAATGCAATTTTGGTCACCAAGGACCTTAAGTTTGTGCTTACGGAGGAATATCCTCCAACGCCTACTGCCAATGCCGCACGAACTGTTCGTGAGGCATTTGAGAAATGGGTCTCATCAGATGAGAAAGCCCGAACATATCTGTTAGCAAGTATGACAGACGTGCTTGTCACTAAGCACGAAGCAATGGGTACTGCATTTGAAATAATGGAGTCATTGCAGGCTATGTTCGGGCAACCCTCTGAGCAAAAGCGGCACGAAGCTGTTCGTTCCGCTATGCTCGCTCGTATGAAGGATGGTGCATCAGTTCGGGAACATGTCCTGAACATGATGTCCTACTTCAACACGGCAGAAATCAATGGCGGGGCCATTGATGAACCCAGTCAGGTGAGCATCATACTGACGACTCTTCCGAAGAGTTTCGATCAGTTCAAGAGCAACTATGGGATGAACAAGCTTAAGTTCAGTCTCACACAGTTGCTCAATGAGCTCACTACCTTTGAGTCCTTGACTAAGGATAGCAAGGGCATGACCGGTGAGGCAAATGTTGCCGAACCATCTTCCTCCAATAACAAAAAGAGGAAGAGGTCTGCTGGGAAGGCGAAGGGTAAGCCCAAACCCAAGAAAGCCCAGAGCAAAAAGAAAGGCGCTTCCATCGACAAGAGCAAAGGAAAATGTTTCCATTGTGACAAAGTCGGGCACTGGAAGAGAAACTGTCCTCAATATCTGGAGGAGGTAGCCAAGAAGAAGAAAACGAAAGGTAAATATGATTTACTTGTTCTTGAATCGTGTTTAGTGGAAGATGATTCTTCACCTTGGATAATTGATTCGGGGGCCACTAACCATGTTTGTTCTTCTTTGCAGTGGACTGATTCTTGGACACAGCTTGAGGAGAGAGCTTTCTCTATGCGTGTGGGGTTAGGGGATGTCGTGTCGGCATGAGCAGTGGGCGTAATTAGATTGCGTTTTTGTAATAATAATTTCATATTGTTGGACAATGTATTTTTCATTCCTGGATTTACACGGAATTTAATTTCCGTTTCTAAATTGTTAGAACAATTATATTCTGTTTCTTTTGATAATAAATCAGTTATTATTGCAAAGAATGGTCTGAATATTTGTTCAGGAATTAATGAAAACAATTTATATGTATTAAGACCGTTAATACATACAACACTGCTCTACACCGAAATGTTTAAGGTTGAAAAACCAAAAACTAAACGACAAAAGATTTCTCCAGAAAACGAAACGTATCTATGGCATCTAAGTCTTGGCCATATCAACCTTGACCGGATAGATAGACTAGTGAAAAGCGGACCTTTAAGTGAGTTAAAGGTTGGCACCTTACCTGCCTGCGAATCCTGTTTAGAAGGTAAAATGACCAAGAGACCTTTTACTGGAAAAGGGCTGAGAGCTAAAGAACCATTAGAGCTTATACATTCAGACGTCTGTGGACCGATGAATGTTAAAGTAAGGTGTGGTTATGAGTATTATGTCACCTTTATAGATGACTACTCAAGATACGGATATGTCTACCTAATGCAACGAAAGTCAGAAACTTTTGAAAAGTTCAAAGAATTCCGAGCTGAAGTTGAAAATCAGTTAGGAAAGACTATCAAGACTCTACGATCAGATCGTGGAGGTGAGTACCTTGACCAAGAGTTTGAAGACTTCATGGTCGAGTATGGGATAGTGTCCCAACTCACAGCTCCTGGAACACCTCAGCAGAATGGTGTCGCGGAGAGGAGAAATAGAACCCTAATGGAAATGGTGAGATCTATGATTAGTTTCTCATCGTTACCAAATTCCTTTTGGGGATATGCATTACAAACAGCGGCATACATTTTGAATGTAGTGCCATCCAAATCTGTTCCTAAGACTCCTCTAGAGTTGTGGAATGGTCGTAAAGTTAGTTTGCGATATTTTCGCATATGGGGGTGTCCAGCACACGTGCTGAAGAACAGAAGTGGAAAGCTAGAGCCCAAGTCTGTGGTCTGCTTGTTTGTAGGATACTCCAAGGAGACCAGAGGTGGATACTTTTATAGTCCTGAAGATAACAAAGTGTTTGTATCGACAAATGCAACATTTCTTGAGGATAACTATATTAGTGACCATAAGCCTCGTTCTAAAATTGTATTGAATGAGTTGGAGCCTGGTGAGACCAGTTCTCAGTCAACAAGAGTTGTTGATCCATTAACATCTGAGAGTCAGATGATTCCTAGTCAGGATATACTACCACTTAGACGTAGTGAGAGGGTTGTGAGACATCCTGAACGCTATTTGGGTGTAAGTGAGGGACTAGATGTTGTCTCTGCTGATAGTGTGGATGATCCATTGACATTTAAGAATGCAATGGAAGATCCTGATAAAAAGGAATGGCTTAAAGCCATGAATCTCGAGATGGAGTCCATGTACTCTAACTCAGTCTGGGAACTTGTAGACTTACCGAATGGGGTGAAACCCATAGGGTGTAAGTGGATCTACAAGAGAAAGAGAGGAGTAGACGGGAAGGTAGAGACCTTCAAGGCAAGGCTAGTGGCCAAGGGTTATACCCAAAAGGAGGGGGTCGATTATGAGGAGACCTTTTCGCCAGTAGCTATGTTTAAGTCTATTCGGATTCTCTTATCCATTGCTGCCTATTTTGATTACGAAATTTGGCAAATGGACGTCAAGACTGCATTCTTGAATGGCAATCTTGATGAGAGCATCTACATGATGCAACCAGAGGGATTCGTGTCTCCAGATCAAGAGCAAAAAGTTTGCAACTTGCAAAGATCCATTTATGGACTTAAGCAAGCATCTAGATCTTGGAACATAAGGTTTGATGATGTGATCAAAACCTATGGGTTTGAGCAAAACGTTGATGAGCCTTGTGTCTACAAGCGCATCATTGACAAGAAAGTAGTTTTCTTAGTCCTATACGTAGATGACATCCTACTCATTGGGAATGATGTGGGAGTATTGTCTGATGTAAAGGGCTGGCTGGCCAGCCAATTCCAAATGAAAGATTTGGGAGAGGCGAGTTATGTTCTAGGGATCCAAATTATGAGGGATCGCAAGAACAAATTTATAGCACTGTCTCAAGCATCGTATATCGACAAAATTCTTGTGCGATTTTCGATGCAGAGCTCCAAGAAAGGTAATTTACCTTTCAGGCATGGAGTTCACTTGTCTAAGGAACAGTGTCCTAAGACACCTCAAGAAGTTGAGGATATGAGGTGTGTTCCCTATGCATCAGCAGTAGGTAGTCTCATGTATGCAATGTTATGCATGAGACTGGACATCTGCTTCGCAGTGGGAGTAGCCAGCAGATACTAGTCCAACCCAAGATTAGATCATTGGGCTGCTGTCAAGACTATTCTCAAGTATCTTCGGAGAACGAGAAACTATATGCTAGTGTATTAATAACAGGATTTGATCCTGTTAGGATGTACGGATTGCTGATTCATTTACGAAGACCTTAACGGCTAAAGTGTTTAAAGGTCACCTAGAGGGTCTAGGGTTACAAGATATGTCTCACATGCTTTAGTGCAAGTGGGAGATTGTTGGGGTTTTTGCCCTAAAGCTTGTAATTTGTAAATGTGAATTGAACAAGAAATAAAAGAAGTAGTTTATTCATTCAAATTGTCTCATACATTTATAATAACATGTGTACTTAACATCCAAGATTGCCAGATGTAATTTCAAACTGAGTATATGAATGTCATATATAGATGGATTCAGTTTGAAAGGAGCAATCTAAAGAGTCCGTAGATAGCAAATAAAGCTGGGTACTTTATTTGTGGTCAATCTACAGCTGCGGTCCATTCCGTAATGTACGATGATCTTATCCTAGATCATTCATATGGAGATATGAGAATGGAGGCACCTTATATGATTTGATCATATAGGACTGGGCCATGATCTATATGAATCTCTCACCAAGATCCGTTAAAAGATGAAATTCATATATATCAACAAATGATGGCTATATATGGGTGATCTTAATCCTGAGTGTCTTATCGACTCCTTCAGGTTAGATCGTGGTTTTTGATATACCATGGGTGAGATCGGAGTTGTATTCCCGGTCAATAACTTAGTATGTTGGAATCATGATTTGGCTTGTAGCTGGGAAGGTTTGCACACAATAGTGGAATCCACTCCTTCTTGTGAGAAGTAGATAGTAGTTCCCTTAAGGGTTGATTCGGGGCTTGAACAATATGAGCGCTCTCCTAATTCCGTAAGGAATGTAGGATTTATTGTTCATTAGAGAATCAATGGTACTTGATGGAAAGATATAATTAGAGGGGTATAACGGACATTATGACCCAGCTCTAATTATGAACTACCTGTGGAGGATCATACCATATGTAATAGCTATATCAATGGACACCAAGAGTTATTGGTTTGTGTAAAAACGTCTACAGTTGAGAGAGTGCAACTTTGGGTTTTTAGTGGAATAACACCGAAGTTAATAATCATGAAATATTAATTAAAGAGTTTAATTAATTATTTCTAAAGATTATTGGAGCTCAAAATACTGTGGGTCCATTAGGTCCCCTTGCTAGCCCGATCGATTTAGGTAACGAGGATCATGGTTAATTAATTGGATTGTCCAAATTAATTGTGTTACGAAAGTGACACGTATCTATTCGGGAATTAATTGAATAATGAGATTATTTAATTAATGAATAATGGTGATTAAATAAATTAAATAATAAGATTATTCAATTATGTTGTTAATCACTAAATGGAGGGTGTTAGTTGATATTTGATTTTGAATAAAATAAGATAATATGATTATTTTATTTTATTAAATTAAATATTTGAAATTGAATTTAAAATGTTTAAATTCAAAAATTAATGTTTAAATATCTTTTACAAGATATGAGATATGGGAGATATTTGATATTTTCAAATTGATTCGGTTTTGGTTTTTAAACAAATATATATGAGATATATATTTTTTTTTAAAAAAGAGGACAACCGAATGAGATTAAAAAGACTAACACAAAAAAACAAGAGATCAATAGATTGCATCAGGTCTTTTATTAGGTGAAAAAAGAAAGAAAAGTTTTTGGTTTTGCAAAGTGTTGCATGAAACTAAAAAGGTGCGGCCTAACTTAATATATATTATTTATATATTATTTTAAAAAGTTTGGTGGACACATTCTATACACATAGCAAAGTGTTGCTTTTCGTGTGTCTTTTCATCCTCCTTGTTCCTGAGTACCGTGACGCGCCCACACGCTGTTATCAATCCCGGGTCATAGCGAGGAAGATCAAGTGGTTCAAATCAGGAGCAGATCGAATTAAAGTGAAGGAGCCTCCTACGTAGGTATGAAATCGTTTCACCTTCTTTAATTGTTTTCGATTATTACTGTACAAATAGGTTTAGTTTATGATTGCATAAATTTTTTTTTAAAAACCTTTCCGCTGCGCAATCTGTAAACCTGGGTTCTAACAGCTCCCTACTTGGCTGAATTTTCGTGTTTAACACTTGTCGTGTATGTCTTTTTGCCGCTGAATAGCTGATGCCACTCACTTCAGAACCTCCTGCAATGAAATTTATTACCCTGTCGTGTCGAGGTGGTTCTGGTGGATTGTCGTTTGCGTTCGCCATTCTGTCATTTCGTCTTGCCAGGGTTTGTTTTCCCTTTTCGGTTAAGAACTCTTGTAGATGTCCTTGTTTTAGTAGTTCTGCAACTTCAAACTTGAGGGTGATACAATCTTCAGTTCGATGGCCATGATCTCCATGAAACTCGCATCTTAGCTTTGCATCTCTATGTTCTGGAAGTGCATTCATTTTTCTTGGCCATTTTACCGTCTTGCCCATCTCCCTCATGACTGCTACGAGGTCGACTGGTTCGATGCTCAAGTTATATTCTGGTACCTCTGCTCTTGGTCGACTTGTTCTTGGGTAGGCCCTCCTGTATGGTCGACCGTTGCTTGAGCCTTCATCATTTTGTCGAGTTGTCCTATCTCCAGTTGGATAAGATTCTGACCTTCTGTCGTTCGACCGCCTATCCACTCGGTCGTTTCTACGGCTGGAATAGTTGTTGGCTCTACTTACGTAGTTAGCTTCATCTTCTTCCCATTTTATTTGGGCCCACGCTTTGGCCAACACATCCTCCATTGTCCTGCATGGATACTTGGTCAATTCTTTATAAAGGTCAGAGTCAAACTTGAGGCCCTTTCTAAAGGCATATATCGCAGTCGCCTGATTACAGTGAGGGATTTGGACCTTCTCTCTATTGAAACGACCTACATATGTCCTTATATTTTCTCCGTGTTTCTAGGTTATAGTGTATAGGTCGTCCGACTATTTTTCCAGCTTGCGGCTACTTGCGAATTGTTCCACGAAGGTATCTGTAAGCTGCACAAATGAATTAATCGAATTATTAGGAAGGTTAGTGTACCATTGTAGAGTTGGACCATTGAGACTAGATCCGAAAGCTTTGCACATGCACGCCTCCCGGAGGTCGCGTGGAATCGCTGCAGTAAACATTCTCTGTTTATATTGCGCTATGTGGTCGTCCGGATCGGTCGTTCCCTCATATTGCTTCATGTTTGGGAAGCTGAACTTTTTTGGCATCTCAACAAGCGCTATTGCGTCGACGAAGGGTGAGTCTGCAAAGCTGTTCATGTTGCTCCTCTTTATTAGAGCTGGGACGCTAGGAATTCGTTGTATAAGAGCTTCCATTTCAGCAAACCTGCGAGAAAATTCCATGTTAACAATGGTAGATGGGTCAGGTCCAGATTTTACCAAACCTGGTGTCGACTGAAGTGATGCAGGTGTCCCCAAGACATTCTCAGGTTGCCTGCTCATAACAGGATCCTGCTCGTTGTCGTTTCGAACAGGTAAGTTGTTGAGGTCGATGTCGACTCGGGTTGTCTGGGGTATGTGCTGGGTCTGCCCGACATTTGGATTCACGTCAGGGATCCCTGGTCCTGTTAGAGCGTCTCGACCTCGTCGGTCGACCACTTGTTCATCGTTGGGGACAGGAACCGGATGCCCCACATCTTCGCTGTCGGGTACAACGCCATCAACCATAGCTCGCAGCTCTTCATTAGTTGCTCGAATTGCGGCGTTTTCAGCTTCTAACGCTCGCAACTTTTCTGCATTTGCTGCCGTCTGAGCGACCAATGCAGCAATCTGCTCTTCAATGGTTGGGGTGGTTCCTTCTCCAGACATCGTTGTTCGTTCGAGAGTACGAAAATTTTGGTTGATACTTGTAAAGTTGCAACGGGCCCCACGGTGGGCGCCAAACTGTAGGGGGTCGTCCTACAATCGATGTGTATCGGGTCGATATAGAGTTAGGCCCAAAGCAACTTGAATAGACCCGTTAAAACGATGTTGTCGTCTGGTTTATGTTCCTGCAATAGACTTGGTCGATCGACCTATTCACCTGCAACAAATGAGTTAAAACAGAAAAAAGTAGTTGAATGATGCAAAGAACAAAAAGAGTGATTGAAATCGTTAGCCTTAGTTATGCTTGGGCTGAGCAACGATGATCGTGAAGATTGGATTCCGGTGACTGTGATTCTTAAAAGTAGAGTTTCAGCACGCCTTAGTAAGCTTGAGTTTCTATATCCTCCACTGGGAAAAATGCTTTGTTATTTATAGGAAACTCTCAGTAACCGTTTGAAGTAGGTAGGTAGGATAATGGGCTGATCATGGGCGAGATTCTTGGAGAGATTTCCTCCCTAGAATCTCGCTATTTAGTACACCTGGCTGACTTGGTCTTCAGACGACCAAGTCATGCTGTTACTGTTCTCGTTGGGCTTCTCAAACCTGGGCCAAAGCAAGTTTTAGCATGGGCTTTGCACTTTTGGGCCTATGAGCCATTTTTGGCTACCACACTTGGCAAATGCACCAGAAACCATACACCCAACGAAATATTATAAATTATCGTTCACATTTAAAATTCTCAATATATACACCAACACAAAGTAATTCAATGAAAATAATGTTTTTCAACTTGGTAAGGGAGAGATGTATCATACCGGTAATAAAGAAGCCCAGACATATTCTTCCATCCGTGAAGATAGACCTAAGAAGATTGTGAAATCCATTGCTCCAAAGGCTGTTATCTAGAAAATACACTACAAATATCAAAAACAAAAATGCAAAATATATGTTAGTCTCGAACCTTTTATTTACATAATAGAATTAATTATACATGATAGGTCAGTAGGTCCTAATTAACAGATAGATTATAAATTAGTTACCTTCAATATGTCTTCGGGTTTTGGATAATCAGTAGGAAAACCCAAGACATTCGAAAGATCCACACCAACTTTTGAAAACAAAACGGCCTTGAAATATAAACTCTCAAGTGTGTTGTTGCCACCGACGATTGATATGAGGCACTGGGGATGGTGGCGAAACCATACCTCCTTCGCCGGCAGAGACAATCATATCTCCTCGGTAGCCTTTAATGTGATACTGTGTCATTTCTCGTCCGAATAGGTTCGGGGCTCCTTCCTTGACAAATCAGAGGTCTCCGATTACGACTTCCAGGAAGTTGATCCTTCTAAGGAAAAAAAGATGGAAACTATGTCTGAAGAAAGTACGAGAAAGAACTATTTAATAGATACTTTGGCTTAACTTCTTGGGTGTCATCTCTGAATTTGCTGTGGGGGTTAATATCATTTTAGTCCCTATAGTTTGCCATATTATTCATTTTAGTCCCCGTCGTTCCAGCTTTCACCACTTTAGTCCAAACGTTTTCAACTAATTCCTCTTATAATCCCTGCCGTCCAATTCCGTCAGGAATTTTGAAACAGACGTTAGTAGAGCGAGGGTAAAATGGTAAAGTCATCCCTACCCCTTCTAGAATGTTGTATAAGAAGGGCAAAACTGTAACTAATTAAATTTATAATTCATTATTAAATTAAATAAAAAACAATTAAAATAATAATTATTATTATTATTTTACCATTCCAGAATGTTAATAAATAAAACTAATTAATTTATAAATAATTAAAAAATGAAAAAAAAACTAATTAAATTTATAATTAATTAAAATAAAAATGTAATAAAATAAAATAATAAAAAAATAAAATAAAATAAAATAATAATTAATTAAAAACAAAACAAAACATCAAACCCTCGATACACATCCACTTATCATCTTCTTCCTCGTCTTCTTCACCAGCCACCCATCTCACCATTTTCTTCACCAAAACGGTGGCGCTCTCTCTCTCTCTCTCACTCCATCATCAACATCAAACCTCCCAAAACCCAAGAGACGACGGCGGTGATGACCAATGCCAACGACGACGATCGGAAGCAGCGATGACCGAACGAGCAACGCCTGGTCTGGGTTTGGGAAGCTCGATCTGCACCAGATCATGGGTTCTGGGTTTCACTCTTCTCTAGTTACCATTGACTCTAGTTGCGGTTTCAAGAGATTTCTCTTACAATGTGATCAAGGGTGTGCAAGTGGTGCCGAGATTTATGGTGGTGGTGTGTTGGTTCGATTCTAGGTTTGGGGGTTAGGGATTTGGTCGTGATTGGATTTGGGGGTTGGATTTGGGGGTTAGGGTTTTTAAGATTGAATGGATGTTTGAATGATTTTTGAATGGTTTGAATGTGGTGGTGTGATTGTTATTGATTTGGGTTTATCTATTGGTGAGGTTGTTATTGATCTGGGTTTATCTATTGGTGATGTGTGTGGAGGAAGACGGCTGTGGTTTGATCAGAGACGGGGAGCTGCTTGCCGGCGGCAAAAAGAAATCGGTGAAGTGTGTGTGGAGGTGAGCAATGTTGGTGGAGATATTATTCAAAGGTTTTTAATTTTTTAATTTTATTTTTTTGTATGTAAAATTTGGAATTTGTGAAAAAGATGAACTAGTTCTGTGTCTGTGGGCTTGGCTGTGTGAAGAAGATGAATTGTTTATGGGTGAAGTGGTGGTGGTAATTACTGTGTGAAAATCTGTGAAAATATGGAATGTTGAAGATGATGATGTTGCAGATGGAGATGTGTGTGGTTCGATTGTGTGTGATTTTTAAATTGTTTTGTTTATTTTTTATTTTTAAATTGTTTTATTTAATTGAATTATATTTATTAATTTGATTCATTTATTAATCAGACATAATCAGGGGTATTAGGGTCATTTAACTGGTATCAGAAATAATCAGGGGCAGTAGGGTCATTTGACCCCTGTCCCTGTCAGAAACCGTTTTATTAACGGAAAACGTAACAGAAGGACTAAAGTGGTGAAAGCTGGAACGACGGGGACTAAAATGGATAATATGGCAAACTATAGGGACTAAAAAGGTATTTTCCCTTTGCTGTGGAGAATATCTATTCTTTCTTTTTTAACAGCTTTGGGGCAATGATGTCTAGTGAGACATCCTGGAAGATAAAAGTGTACTGGAGTTTCGCACAAGTAGACATCTAGTAAAGGATACTTTAGCAGGTGATCCCAAAATCATTGAAGACATGAAGAAATTTTTGAAGACCGAAAAAGAAAAAGTTATTAATGAACAGAAAAAAGAACGTTGTACTAGTAGGTGCAAGAAAACTACTACAGATATTATGGAGTTCGCAAGGAGAGAAATGGGGTTGGAGTAGGAGTAGGAGTAGGAGTAGAGGGGCATTAAATATAAATAAATCCACACTAACATCCTGAGACCAGAAAAGACAGAGCCCCCCCGCCTTACCAACATTCACAACTAGTTTACCAACAAAACCCAACTTGGTTCTCAAAGAGCACAATTTCTTCTGTCATACACAATAGAGGTAGATTATGTATTTGAACCCATAACTCCACAGCATTAAACTTTAGATCAGAAATCTTTCCTGTACCTGTGGGTTCTTCAAAAACAATTATGGCCCAATCAAAATACCAGGGACCACCCATTTGAATACGTTTCCGATCTTCCACATTTCTGAAATGAAACACAAAGACGTTTCCTTCCACCGCCTCTATCTCGACCCCCTCGTTCACTCGCCAAATGGATTGCATAACCTCCATAAAAGCTTCTCTATTGACTAACTTAGTAGCCATCACCTTACCAACCAAACATAAAGCTAACCTCCGTTCTCCTTTGGACTTAAGACTTTCATCCAAAGTTCCAACAGGACTCTTTTTCTTTGATGGAGAGAGCTCCACAAAGCATTTCTAATTCATCAGCATTCATAATATGATTTGATATACCGGAAAACTTAACTTGGAAATCCAACTAAAAAACTCACACCTTAGGTTTCAGAGAGAAAAACTAAGAGGGAGACTAATTCGTATCCAATTTATCAGACATGATCCATGCTTGGTAAAGATACAAAGTAAACAAAATACAGTCCACTATTGCAAAGCAGGCCAAAGTTATAAAAAGTAAACAAAATGTTGTCAAACTCTTGAAATTAGCTTTATTCTTGTAACAAATCTTCACTAATTTTTGGATACATAAAATTGACATGGGTGCTTTTCTGTTTGTTAGCGCCCAAAGTTTCAATCCATAATACCAATTGAAAACCCTATAAAAATTACAACATATCTATTCAAGTACAACTTGCAATAAAAACTAGACATTTAAAAATTAAAAGAGAAAAAAGAAAACTATATGCACAAATATGATCAATATTCCTTTTTCGAGTACAAAATGCGCTCATAAGAGAGTTTCCATATGTATGAACCATGACAGGATCATCATCTGGGACCGGACAATTCATCTGGCGCAATGTGTGAAGTGGAGTCGACAATCCAATTATTGTGCACCTGGTGAGTATGGCTAAAGACTTGGCGAAAGATCTCCTCTTTCTGCCACTCCTCCCATCTTTCTGCCAGGCCATCACCTTCAAGCATTCTGACTACCTCCGACATCTTCGGCCGTTCCATTGCGGTGTTTTGTGTGCATAGAAGAGCAACTTGGATCAGCTGCTCCACCTCTTCCCCAATGTAGTTACCCTGCAGATCGCAATCAACCAGTTGTTCCAACTTCTTCTCTTTCAGAAGTCCTTTCACCTGAAATTTCAAAAGAAAAAAAAAAAGAACAGAAAATTTGTAAAAGGGCCAATGTTTTTGATGTTCAAACCAAGCTTTTATGAAAGACATGAATTACACATACTAAATTACAACTTCTTATGCACATGAAAGTCAACAGAAGTTCAATCATATTCAAATTTAGCTTAGCCATCATATGGCATGATTTCAGAATAGATCAATTTTGTTCTATGTAACATTCTAGCATGCCAACAACAACAAAAATGAAAGTAATACGTACAAATGAATTCCACATCTTGTTCTGAATGACTCTAAGAGTTTGTTTACATTCAAAGCCATCAGCTTCTAAAACTTTATATCTTCTCCTTTTCTCGAGCTGGGTAATTGTGATTTTTTTATTTATTATTATTAAAAAAAAAACCTTTTACATATACTGTAAGAAATAAAAAGAACAGTTTTACTTTCACATGCTATTGTGTATCTTCCTAAGCCAGGAAATTCAACAAAAAGTGGCCATAGGAAACTATAATTTGTCGAAAATGCATAACCATCACTTCTAAATTATTGACATGCATTTTTTTTTTTCTTTGGGTGAAAGAAAGAGGGCAGATAGAGAATACATACCCAGTCAAGCAGCATGACATCATCATCGTTTGTAAGCCGAGCAAGATCGAAAGCCCTCTGTCCTGTGATGAGTTCAAGAAGCATGACCCCATACCCGAAGACATCAGTCTTTTCTGATGACTTTCCAGTTGAAAGGTACTCTGGAGCTATATGCCCAATTGTGCCACGTACAGCAGTTGTAACATGTGTATCTTTATAGCCCATAAGTTTAGCCAACCCAAAGTCCCCGACAACAGCTTCAAAGTCCTCATCCAAC
The DNA here is from genome assembly GCA_954870605.1 of Acer campestre. Taxonomy (NCBI): domain Eukaryota; kingdom Viridiplantae; phylum Streptophyta; class Magnoliopsida; order Sapindales; family Sapindaceae; genus Acer; species Acer campestre. The sequence continues at coordinate 20,724,329 of OX940803.1, read as the reverse complement.
AATATATCAGCAGCTTTCACATCACGGTGAATAATCTTTGGGTCACAATGTTCATGCAAATAAGCAAGCCCTTGAGCAGATCCTAGTGAAATCTGCTTCCGGTTTGGCCAACTAAGCGGTGGTTGTGATTCCGGTCGCTCTAGATAAGGGTTCAAAATTTAAATGTCACCATTTGGGCCTGTTTTTGGGAGAATGTCACCAAGTTACTAATCTAAGTTTAAAAGGCACCAATTAAGGTGACCAGACAAAAATACCCCCATTTGTCAGTTTGTGTCATTTTCAAACGTTGAAAAAAGAAACCCTAGAGAGAGAAGAGAGAGAAAAGGCGACGGCGCAACAGTACCAAAGGCGACCGAAATTTGACGGCGAAGTTACCGGCGACGGCGATACAGTAGTGATGTCGACGAGAACTCACGGCCAAACGCGAAGGACAGTGGTAAGTTTCTTATTCTTACGCGTTTTTTGTTGTTGAACAAAAAAAAGTTTATCTGTGCTTGATTGTGGATGGTTGATTATGTTTGCATGATGAGATGAGGTTTTAGGTTAGGGTTTTAGTTTCTGAAAAGAGTTGTTTTGAAGACGATGAAGTTCTGGGTTATCGTGAGTTTTTGAACTGTACCCGTGAGTTTTTGAACTTCCCGTGACTTTTTGAACTGTACCCGTGAGTTTTTGAACTTCCCGTGACTTTTTGAACTGTACCCGTGACTTTTTGAACTTTACCCGTGAGTTTTTGAACTGTACCCGTGACTTTTTGAACAGTTTCCGTGAGTTTTTGTACTGTTTCCGAGCCTTTTTACTAGACCCGTGCCTTTTCGAGCCTTTTTATACTTCCGTGACTTTTAATACACATCCCGTGACTTTTTATACACTTTCCGTGACTTTTAACACATCTCCCGTGACTTTTAATATACACTTTCCATCGTGACTTTTAATAAACTTCCCGTGACTTTTAATACACTTGCCATCGTGACTTTTCATACTCTTCCCGTGACTTTTTTCCGTGACTTTTCATACTCTTCCCGTGACTTTTCAAACAATTTCCCGTGACTTTTCATACTGTTCCCGTGACTTTTCAAACACTTTCCCGTGACTTTTCATACTCTTCCCGTGACTTTTCATACACTTTCCCGTGACTTTTCATACTCTTCCCGTGACTTTTCATACACTTTCCCGTGACTTTTCATAATGTTTCCGTGACTTTTCATACACTTTTCCGTGACTTTTCATACGTTTTCATGAACTCATGTGCTTTGTTTCTATGAATATGCAGATGAGGAATGACGAGGATTTTTTTAAAACCCCAATGGCAGATTGGTTCAAGGGAAAAATTACTCGACATGACCATTTTGATGACCTCAAAGATATTGACAACGCACTTGACAGTGTACCTGAAGATCTGAAGATTGAAGACCGACGTCGGTACACTGAGTCGTGTTTTGGTCATTTCCTTCAAATGCATCGTCAGAATAATTTTTCGGCCGGGATTGTCCATCGGCTACTTTTGCGCGAGTTGCATCACGATGGACCGGAAGATGAGATGAGATTTTTGTTAGGTAAGCATGTGGTCCGGTTCTCGAAGGTTGAGTTCTGTCTAATCACCGGTTTGAAGTTCGGAGTCATTCCCGACACGACGAGGTATGATATGGTACAGAATGGCATACACCAGCGATACTTTCAAGGTCGAGAGATCGAGATTGAAGAGTTGAGAGTGGTGCTGCGGAACGGTATTTTTGACCAGCAGTACGATGCGGTGAAGCTTTGCTTACTGTTTATTCTGAACTGGATATTGATGGGGTTCGACGAGAGAGACAAAGTTCCAGTATGGCAGTTTCACCTAGTCGAGGACATGGACGCTTTTGATGCGTTTCCGTGGGGCGCACACGTGTATAGGCGGTCTATTTTTGGTTTCAAGCGGGCATTAGATGGTCCACGGCGGCGATTGGCAGAAAAACGGGAAGCAGAAGGCGAGGACCTTAACGTACAGAACATCGAGCTGTCGTACAACATATACGGTCTACCGCATGCACTGTTGGTGAGAATTTTGAATTTGAATCTGTATTGTAATTGTAGTTTATTTTATATGACTGATGTATGTACTTCTTATGGTACTTTTTTATTACGCAGATATTTGCCTTTGAGGTTATCCACGAGCTTGGCAATACTAAATGTGGGACTCGTCGGCTAATCGAGCTACCCCCCCCACGTATTCTGAAATGGGAATTGAGTCAGCGACCTTGGGCGAAAAAGCTGGATGGCGTTTTTACAAAAAGGGTAAGTATTGATGTTGTGACTGAAAATAGTTATTAGTATGTATACAATGACAATGATCTAACTCCGATTTCAGATGTTTGCGCGGCCTGCACTAGTGCCGACGGCTGAGGAGAGGGCTCAACGCTACTACGAAGGCATAGACCTAGGAGGCAATCTGTATGATGCCGATGCCGCTGATATACATGGTCACCTCCCAGATCTTGAACCAGATAGCACTGCACAACCCAGTGATACGGATGGTCCATTTTTCGGACGCAGTGATATGGAGGGTTCGTATTCCGAACGTACTGATACGGAGGGTTCAGAACCTGAGGGTGGCGGTGGCGGTGGCGGTGGCAGTGGCAGTGGGCGTAGGCGGGTACGATTCACTTTGCCCAGACAACCTGCACCTGAAGGTGATTCAGACGCGGAGGGTCACAGTGGGAGTCCCCGGAGGCGTAGGCCGATACGATTGACCTCGCCTAGACAGCCTAGACCTGGAGGTGTTGCACAGGTGCGTAAAAATATTAATACCGCATTATTTAATTTCAATCGACCGAACGATTATAGTACTAAGGGTGTGTCAAATCCTTGCAGGACTGGGACCGTAAAATCGCTGAAGTGATGGATGCAGTTCGATCTTTAAGGGAGGATGTGATGGATGCTGTCCGAAAGAGTGATGACAGGCGAGATACGCAGCATCGGGAGTTGGTGGATATGATTCGGGTGCTACAGGGTTCGAGGTCAGACTCCCGTATGGATGATCCACCATCTGATGCCCGACCATTCGATGACCATCACGGAGACTTTAGTCCCACAGTCAGGACAGGTATTGATTCGGATAGGACAGACCCAGGGAGCAGACGTGGGCAGCCACCTACTATGGACACAGTATCCGATCAGCAGGGTCATGCTGCGACTGAACGAGAGGAGGTACCCGGTGGTACACAGATAGCAGCATTGGAGCTGGTACCTCCTCCGGTTTTACATGACAGGACTGCTAGTACAGAGATAGCAGCATTGGAGCAGGTACCTCTTCCTATTTTACCTGACAGAGCTGCTAGTATAGAGATAGCACAAGTGCAGCAGGTACCTCCTCCAGTTTTACCTGACAGAGCTGCTACGACAGAGATAGCACTAGTGCAACAGGTACCTCCTCCGATTTTACCTGAGATCGCTGCTACTACAGAGACATCACGGGGGCAGAGTCGGTCCTCCTCCTCGTACTGCACCCCTCCTCCTGTCGATGCCAGCACAGATCGACCGCTCAAGCGATCACGACGTCACTCCCCCATCAGTTCCAGCGAGACCCAGCGGCATGACCGACTAGGCAGCGATCCACGGGGGCAAAGTTCCTCCTCACTGTGTACCCCTCCCCGTACTGCTTTGGATCAGAGTCCCCCACCTCTCAGACGTCAAGATCGGATTCGAAAACCAGGTTGGCAGTTGAGCACCCCATACACAAACCCCTGTCTACCGAAGAGGGCAAAGATTAGGCCACCTCCACCACATGAATGGATGCCTCACGGATTGGTAGATCCGGACCACCTTATGGCGTACAAGGCGTACAAGAGGAACCAGACGGGGGAATTGTAAGTATTACAATATGTTTATAGTTTTTTCAAATACATATGTCAAATAACTTGGTTATCTAACTTTTTGAACAATTATACAGACGCGATGTGGATTTATACGACCCAGTTGGTGTCGATGTCACTTGGTTCCACCGCCTTCAAACCAACAGAATGGAGTTGGAGGATACGGTATGTCCCTCAATTGAACTGTCTCTATAAGTTTGTTTCACAAATGGTAGAATCCTAACAGTACCAATTCTTGAATTTGTCAGCACATTGACGCATACTTGAACATTCTTCGGAAGCGTCAACGAATGTACAACACTGTCTACGGATCGAGGACCAACATATTGGATTCACAATTCTATGTAAGTGTTTATATTATACGGTTTACGGTTTTCGGTTCTGCATTGATCAATTTCATGCATCTTTTACCTAACGTTTCGATAAATTTCCTATGTACAGACATTGTTATATCACACATGGGACAGAATCGGCACTGGTGAGGAGAAGAAACCCCCAAAGGGTTGGTCTGTGTTGAAGCACCAGTGGGCCCATGATGACCTTATGGTGGTACGTGGAGAGCTTCCTGCAGGAATCCGGCCATGGCATGATGTTGATATGGTAAGTGTATATTTTACTTGGCATCCTCAATAAGTAAATTTTGGGACTGATAACACTTTGGAGAAACACCTACAGGTTCTGATTCCTTGCAACCTTGGACGTACGCATTGGGTCATGGCCAGCGTCGACCTCACGAAAGGGCAGATTTTCCTGTTTGACCCCTTCAGACAGGAGGTCCCATTTAGGCATAGGAATGCCCAGGTCGCGTGCTTAAGGTGGTTGCTACCCTCGATGCTGTATGCGGTGCACTTTCACAGGAACAGACGTAGGGGTGATATGACGTACACAAAGAGGGATGGGCCCTTTCGGATGTTGTTCGTATCAGCTGACCGTGTGCCCCAACAGCAAATGGGGTATGACAGTTTCAAGTTTTATATTCTATCCAAATCGGTTTTAATAACATTCCATTCTAATTGTTTTTTCATGTGCTGAATTACAGGGGAAACTGTGGTGCCCATACTTTGAGAATGATTGAGTACCTGACGGCGAACACTGATACGTTCGACTGGTCGGAAGACGATATGGCCACCATTCGAGAAAAGATGGCTGTGGAGGTTTTTTGTAACTCCAAGCCCATTTAGTTGATGTACATAACATTTCAGTAATGAAATAATGAATTCTTTTTATTTTTCAAGTGTTTGTAGTTAAAAGTTCAACACACACATTTAATACATTGAAATCCATAAACTAAATGGCAAAGGATGAAATTCATGACCACTATAACATTGAAATTCATGACCACTATAACAAAAGATCCAGTATGGCAATAAACAAATAACTAAATTCAAATATATTTTCGAACATAAAATCAATACATAAAAATGGGGTATCGAGTATGGTTCCCAAAGTCTAAACGATGTTGAAAGACATCAAGTTGGAGACATGTTCTGCTATCGCAAGCTTTTATGGTGCCAATTCGTCTTCCTCTTGTACTGTCTTGTTATGTTTGATTGCCTTCCTCATTGGCAGCATTAGAGTCCTTCCCAGGGCATGTTTGTTTGTTGTGTCCAATTTCATGACAGATGCTACACCTGCGACGGTATTCCTCGGGGACAATTTTGCTAGGACCTTCATTAACCATAGGCGGGTTGGAACACCTCCTGCTATTGTGTCCAGGTTGTCCACATCTTCTACATGACTGTGTGGTTGTCCTCTCCGAAGAAGAGGCATGTCGACCCTCCATCGGGCGACCTGATTGTCTCTTGGTCTGTGGATTTAAAACCACTCGCGCTGCGATGTCAGATGGCACTACCCACGAAGAAGGATGGCCAACAGGCATAATAGGAACCGAGTATGCATCAATAAGTGTCTCCCTCTTGTAGTAGTCCGCACACAGAGATGTGAAATCCAAGTTTCGCTCCCTACAACAATGAAAACAGTCAGATTCACGTTTGGGTAATATAAAGCGTTAACTGTAACTTGTCAAGTACCTTGCCGCTGCGAGTGCGTGTGAACATGGTAAAAGGTCCATTTGGAATTTGTTGCATGTGCAACTCTTTCGGGCTAAGTTAACCGTGAACTGTTTTCCCTTGTATTTGACGGAGAATATGTTCCAGTCAACTGGATTTACAGTCATATAACCGCACTTCTCGACACGTTTCAGGATCACAAGATGTGCTGCGTCGGTCAATCGATGACGCATGGCCTGTGCAGCTGCATGACGATCATGAAACCACTTTTGTACCATATTCCTAATGAACTCTGCTAATGTCATCAGTGGCAGTTGCCGTGCGAATTTTAGGCATGAGTTTATGCACTCTGCAACATTTGTGGTCATCATCCTGTACCTTCTTTGGGGACAATGTACGCGGGACCACTTGTGTGGACCGGCAGCAATGGCATAATCGAATGCAGCCTTGTGCAGTTTATGTAACTCTTCCATGTGGCGATTATACTTGATTTCACTGTACGACCTAGCTGCATTATCCATTATTTTGGCAACATCCTTTCTGTGGAAACGCTTCTTCATATTTTCACCAAAATGCCAGCAACATATGGTATGGGTTGCATAAGGGAACACTTTAGAAATCCCTGCTTCAATGCTTACATGACGATCGGAAATGAAAACCAGATCATCTATATGACCAAGGGCACCCCTCAAGCATTCCAAAAACCACTCCCATGAAAGGTTATTTTCTGAGTCACCGTACCCAAAAGCAATTGGATACACCTGTTCGTTTCCATCTTGTGCAGTTGCAACAAACATTGTACCTCCGAATCTTCCTTTCAAATGGGTACCATCAACTGCAATCACTGGACGCATACATCTCTGAAAACCTCTAATTGAGGACCCTAACGACATGAAAAAGTATAGGAATTTACCATCGTCTGCGCATTGTAAGTCGGTGATTGTGCCAGGGTTTTGCTGTTCCAGAACATATGCAAAAGATGGCAGTAGTTGGAAAGTTTCTTCATGCGTTCCATAGGTCAATGACAATGCATATTGTAGGGAATCATGTGCCTTACCATACATGATTTGGATGCCATATATTGTTTTCATATCGGCGATTACGTCCTTGGGACGCATGAGACGACCATCGTGTTGTTGAAGTCTAGGTGCAATGACTTCTCCGATTATGACTGCACTAGCTTGTCGGTGGCGACGGTGAATCTCCTCCAAGGGACAACTGTGTTCGTTGACAAAACTTCTGACTTGGAAGTAAGTCCCTTCATCTCTCCTCACCGCTCTTAATTTCCACGTACAGTCATCAATGATGCAAACCAGATGTAAAGTTGTCTTATTGGACCTTTTCACCTTCCATTCAAAGTTTTGCCGCATTGCAAAATTGCCAACTAGCCTCTTCAAATCCTTTTTACTTGGAAAAAATTGACCTTTATAAATCATGGTTCTAGGTTCTTGCGCTGCCAATGTGCTGCTTCCACCAACACCAAACGAGTATGAATCTGCTCCCGGAATAACCCACGTGGTCATATTAACGGAATCGAATGCAGTTACATTATGCCGGACCTCAGAAGTCCCACACATATCAGGTGTATTGACTCCTTGTACACGTCTTCCACGTGTTTCAATTTCTGCAGGCTCTTCATCCACATTTTGTAGGTCATGACCATGCTCATTGTACTGCTCATTGTACTGCTCATCATTCATCTGAATTCCACAGCCGAACACATCATCGTGTTGAGGTTCAACTACAGCTGCATGGTCGACCACTACCGGTGGGAAAACACCCATGTTTTCCTCACCTTCGGTGCCACTCCTTTGTGTGAACACTTGATTGCTACCGCTAAAGGATCCAAATTGTTGACAATTTTCATGAGGAGGAATATCATTCCCTATCACTGTCCTCTCAGTTACACTGACACATACTTGAGGGATCACCCGATCTTCCCCTAGCATGAACTGAACATCATCGTCATTTCTTATAAATGTGCGACATGTAGTGCCAGGAACAATTGATATTGATGACAGATCAACATTGAATTTGTTTACATCATACTTCACAATGTTATGCACGATCGCCACCAATTCTTCATAAGTCATATTCTTTGACACATACATGCCCTGGTTATCGGATCCAATAAACCTCTGACTTCCGTCGGGTAATTGCTCCCATCGACCGTTGTAAGATATTACTATTCTAACCCGATTCATGATACTGTCAAATTAATCATCACAAACCATTAATAAAAACCCAGGACTGCAAAAAATTTTCACAGATTACATTTACAAAGGCTCGGATAGGGATATGGAAAAGGCTCGGACAACAACTGAAAATGCTCGGGTACGACATCAAAAGGCTTGGGGGAGGCTTGGGGGAGTCAAGAAAAGGCACGGGTAAGACATGAAAAGTCACGGGTAAGACATGAAAAGTCACGGGTAAGACAAGAAAAGTCACGGGTAAGACAATAAAAGTCACGGGTAAGACAAGAAAAGTCACGGGTTAGACATGAAAAGTCACGGGTAAGACAAGAAAAGTCACGGGTAAGACAAGAAAAGTCACGGGTAAGACAATAAAAGTCACGGGTAAGACAAGAAAAGTCACGGGTTAGACATGAAAAGTCACGGGTCAGACATAAAAAGGCTCGGATAGGGAAGACAAGAAAAGTCACGGGTAAGACAATAAAAGTCACGGGTAATTCATGTCAAGAAAAGTCACGGGTAAGACAATAAAAGTCACGGGTTAGACATGAAAAGTCACGGGTTAGACATGAAAAGTCACGGGTCAGACATAAAAAGGCTCGGATAGGGAAGACAAGAAAAGTCACGGGTAAGACAAGAAAAGTCACGGGTAAGACAAGAAAAGTCACGGGTAATTCATGTTTACAGATCTTACAAAGTCATGGGAAATTCATGTTTACAGAGCTTACAAACTACTCAGAAACCATATTAAAAGGAACAAATTAAAATGTGAGCAAATTAAAACGAGAAAGTTCAAGATATGTTACCTTATTTGACTGAAGGACGTGGGTTCTTTATAAGTTGAACAAGAAATTCCAGAGAGAGAGAGGGAGAGAGTAACTGAGTTAACACTACTGTCTGACAGTTTTTTTTTTTTTTTTCAAGTGTGGAGAGAGGAAAGTACAAAGGGAATAACATAAATGATTAAAGTGGGGGCAATTTTGGTAGTTCACAATAATAGGTGCCTTTTAAACTTAACTTATTAAACTAGTGACTTTCTCACCACATCAGTTTAAAAAGGTGACATTTCTCACCATTTCCACCTCTAGATAATGTGTCAGTTACATACGAAAGAACAATGGCATGTCATAAGGACAAACAACAAAAGCTTAATTTTTTATTTTCTTAAATTTCTCTTATACGAATATAGAAAAACTTTTGAAACTAATTGCTAGAACCGGGCGGTGGTAAACATATCTTTAGGTAAGTTATTAGAAGCATAATGTAAATCAATAGATTTTTCATGGTGATAGGTTCTTTTTGGGTGGGTCGCCTAATACACATGCCACAAACAGTGCATAACCTTTCTTTTCAGAGTTTAACGTATGTAAGCTGTTGGGTCAACATAGCACACTGTGAGTAATTGAGTATAAAAGAAAGAATGTTACTCTTTAAAAAAAAAAAGAATCATATATTTCTCTTCTAGAGTTTAACAAATTTAAAATTGCTGGGTTTTGTCATTGTTTCACAGTCATTTTTACTTCATATATAGGTAATATTACTGGACAATTTTTGAGATCATGATGAAATGACTATTTATCAAATTAATGAAGGTTATTACTTGGTATATAAAGTCAAGGTTGGTACCAAACGTTATAATTACTTTTAATAGTTTATTAATTTAGGCTTAGAAATTTTAATCAACTTCAAAATATTGTAATTTAGATCAAGAAATTGGTACTTCAGGTTTTCTTTTGAAACTGTAACAGAAATAAAATAGGTGTTTTCAATTATACCTTGAACCTATAAGCAAAGATTACAAATATATTCCACATGAGATTAGCAAATTAATCATTTATGAAATAGAATGCGATGAAACAATTGTAATGTATATAAAGCTAATATAGTAAAAGAAGAGCTAAGAAACACACCTCTTAGACACGATGCCACACTTCCATTAGCCATATAGGGATAAACAAGCAATCGTTCTGTTGGCGTCATGCAAAAGCCACGTAGACGAAGTAGATTTCGATGAACAGCCATGCTGATCATTTCTACCTCCGTTCGGAACTGTACCTCTCCTCCTTGGGCACGCTCCTCTTTCAATCTTTTTACAGCCACTAAAGAACCATCAGCTAGGCTTCCTTTGTAAACCTTACCAAATCCACCTCTACCCAGAATGTTTTTATTGCTAAAATGATCTGTTGCGACTTGTAGTTCACGAAGAGAAAACCTTTTAAGCTGTCCCAGATGAACTTCTGGATCTTCTTCAGCTGCAAAGGAAGTGGATCGAATGAAAATGCATCCTATACAACAACTTAATGATCATATATACCATATTTTTCACAACTCACTAACCCGGTACATCAAAGAAATGATCTTGCGGTTTCCTTCTTCGCCACATAGCGAGTGCAATTGCAAGGGCAGCAAACAGTAATACAGCACCAGCAGCAACTCCCCCAGAAATAGCTCCAGTGGCACTGTTACCTAGTAGTATTACAGTTGAAACATACAAATAGACTAAGTTCATGCTTTTCCAGAAAGATATAATCTTCAACCAGAGGCAACCTCAGTTGGAGTAAAAAGTTCACCAGCATTGTACTGTATCATCCCCTTTCAATAAGGAATAAGAAAAATATGGGGAAGACAGTTTTCAAGCTCAATTTTAGACTAGATAGGATTATAGAAAGGATTAATGTAAATGTTAAGAAAGACTATCAACAAATGGCTTTGTCAGGAAAAGATATAAACAAATTGAAAGGAACAAATGAATAACACGGGAAATAACCTAAAGTGATGTAGAAATAAGGATGGAACCCAATGTCAGTTACAACTAATAACAGCACTAGTTGTTAGAAATTTAATTAATCACCAACCTGAAGCAGCCGGAAGCTGTTTAAGATTATTATTAGCAAAACTGCAAAAAAGAAAACACAGCAATTAGCAAATGGGGTTTCTTTACCAGGGTGCTGGGTCAATAGGTTTTCCAGGACTAATCATATGAGGCAACAAAAAAGAAATGGCACTTGCCACAAACCTGTCGGCAGTGAATAGTGAAAAGGAACCATTGACAGGAATATATCCTGTTAGTCTGTTGTTAGAAAGATCCCTACATTTAACATGGCAATATAGTTGTAACATTCTTGCAGAGTTGCAGTATTTGAGAAAAAGACAACTATATTTGTATATTATATCAACAAACACTTACAGAACTTGTAGTGATGAAACAGTAGTTAACAGCATAGGAATAGTTCCTGACAAAGTGTTATTGTTGAGACGCCTATTCAACAAAAACAGAAAGATGTCAGGTTCATTGATAAAACAGACTAGACATATAATTTATTAAACAGAAGGCGCTGGTATATGCACATAATCTTAGACAATTGGAAATGGAAAGTTCATTGCAGGGTGCCAATCTCTTCCATAAGGTTCAGAATAGAGCCTTTCAAAATCAGAATAAAAACAAATATGTTATTTAATTGGAACTAATATAATATAATCTCGACTCAGTATTTACTTGCACTAATAGCATGGATTCTATCATTTTCCTCAATTACTGCCTTCACTGCTTGACACACTATCTCATTTTGCTTATGATGCAAATATTGAATATACGTGCTTCATCCTTACCATATAGGTTGTGCTCTCTGTTTTTTTCCCATATTTTGAAAATATCAGTGAAATCATATGTTATGAAATGTTTTGCATTGGTTTTGCAAATTATAATAACAAACTTTTTCTTCAAACAGCCACGCCAAAACAAAAACAACACTAGATTCATTTGGCAATAAATTGACCGATAGTAAATTTTACATCTCCATTCGCACTAAAATGCAGAAAAATCAAGCAGAAATTAAGAATTCTGCAAAACAAATGCAAGGTGAAAGATGTGAGCTCATACAAGTATCGTAGCTTTTGAAGCCTCCCCAGTGTCTGTGGTATTGGACCATTTAAATTGTTCAAGTACAGTTCCAAGCTCACCAAGTTTGTCAAATTTCCAAGCTCCTCTGGAACTTTTCCACTTATGTTATTAGCAAAAAGTTCCCTGCATAAAAACTTGATTCAACAATTCTGGAACAAACAGAAGTGATTACAGCAAAGTTCAAATTCTGAAACAATTACCTATCAACAATAACAGTATCATAAGATTAATTACAACCACAGGCAAAATTAGGCAAATATCTAGAACTACTAGAAAAATAAGACAAACCTTTATTACATTTTGGGAATATTGAACTTACATTCTAAAGGGAAGAAACTAATGGGAATATTGTCCCATCATTGCTGATCAAAGAAATAAGAAAAAGGCCTCCATCACATGACACCATGCATTCAACAGGTGAATTGCAACATCAACTAATTAAACATAATAAAAACATTTGAGGGGATATAACAAATTTTTATATAAAAACGAAATAAAACTAACTAAATATTTGGAAGTGTAGCTACAAAATGTATTGAAGGTCATCCCATATTGTTTTGTGACTAGAAAGAGTATTGTCATGGGACACAAGATGAAGCTTGTTCATTAGTGACCCAAAAAAAAAAAAGTAATCCTTGCATGCGTAGTCTAGTTTATCAAATAAAAATGTATCAAATAATGAAGAATGACTTACAAATACTGTAAATTAGGCAGCTGACCAAGCTGTGGAACAAGTTTACCAGATAGACCGGCATTGCCAAGATCACTAAGGAAACACAAAAGAGAGAACAAGGTAACCATATTTGTATGAGATATAATAGAAAGTGACACCAATTCAAAATAGGAAGTGATATAAATACACTTACACACGTGTAATACTATTTTCACTATTGCATGTAACGTGATACCATGCACAAGGATCGATGGACTTGTTAAGATTCCAACTATTTAGAACATTGTTAGGATCAGTTAAATTGGTCTTCAACGCAATCAAAGCATCACCTGCCTCACAAAAATGTGACAATGATGAGGTTCAGGGTGCAAATTCCTAAAAGTGTATAATAACATTTTCATATCAATGCTTCAATAACAGAGAAAAACTTGCAGAACTTACGTCCCCCCACTTTCAAAACTTTACATAATTAGCCATCCAAAATATAACCATCATTTTAAGTTCCGATTGCAGTGATGGAGTTACATGAAGAATTAACAAATTAGCTACGTGCGAATACAGTCCAGCATATTTAGAAAATTGGCCAATATCACACAAGTAAAAAAACCAAACTTGGGTTGGACGGCTATCTTGAATTGGCCCATATCACACAAGTAAAAAAAACAAATGTAGTTACTGAATTGGCCCATATTTGGACGGCTATCTTGTAACAGTTACTGAATTCGTTGTTTGAGAGCTGAGTACAAAGCCTGATTCAAACCCATCTTATAGAGTTTTTACAGTGTTAATTTTACTCAGCATACAATATCTCAATCCAAGTCAACCCATTAATCGAAACTCTGAGAAATTCTTTAAAAGAGCTATTTCTATAATAAGTTAAGTTTTTAAATTCAAGCTTTTTACATTTAGTATTCTATTTTTAGCAATTCCTAAATTTAATTAACAAACAATAATAAGGAGGAAAAAAAAACAACCCCAAAAAGCACTAATTTCGAAAGTCAACACAATCGAATCACAAAAACTAAAACAAATTCAGTCAATCCAAAAAAACCGAACAAAAAAAATGAAGACTGAATACTGATGAAAAAAGAGTGCTTACTTTCGACAAAACAGGAGACTCTCAAAATAAAATTAAAAACAAAAAAGGACCCAAAAAAAACCCAACCCAGTCGCTCCAGTTTGGCCATTTGTTTTTGTTTAGTCTTCTAGACAGCTAGAAAATCCAAATTCTCCATCTACATATCTCCAGCAGAGGAAACGAAGCGGCCTTTTTAATGGAGTCGTGAAATTGAGAATGATTCTGAAATCGATTGGAGCAAAATCAGCAAGGTTGCAGTCAGTCGTGGAGCGAATCGTGAATCCGTAGTATGATACGTGATAAAGAAAGTGGAATTGAAATGAAAAGAGAAATTGATTGATTGAATGAATGAATGAATGTGAGGTTGGGTTAGTGAATGAATGGAGAGAATCGAAGAAAATTCAATTCAAGTTTTGGGAGGCTTAGTCAAACACACACCTAAAGTCTTCGTTCTACAATCTACATGTGTTATCTTTTTTCTTTTTCTATTATTCACCACTTAGGGTGAAATAATAAAGAGCCAAAAAATTTATATATATATATATGTATAATTTCTCTTAATCCCAACCATCCATTACTAAGATGGAAGGTCGGAGATATTTTTATAAAAAAATTATGTATATATCTTTTAATTTACAATTTTATTTTGTGAAAAGTAAAATATTTTTATTTTTATTTTATTGACATGTGACATGTTTTTGTATTCAAAGACATAAATACCCCTGGAACCGTTACGTTGAACTAACGGCTGAGTAACAAAATGACCAATTTGATACATTTTTGGAAAGTAAGGGACCATGGATCTTAAAAAAGCAAACACGTTAAAAAAATTTGATGTTTCACCAAAAATTAGGTACTAGATTGATAATGCTTTTTTTTTATTATTTAAATATTACAAATTACAATACGTTCCGGGTTTAGGGAGAGGGACACAAATCGAACATATAACCTTACAGTGGATTAGTGGTGTAGGTGTGACCAGGTCATCAGTCAACATCTCTTCTACCCATTTTGTTTGTTTATATAAACTTTACCAAGTGCATCCCCTCTCTTTGGATCAATAGTGTACATTTCCTGTTCTATATTTAAAGATTTCTTCTCAGTGTTGTGGGATCATTTTAAGCGCCCATGTTACGGTTATGGGACTTGTTATGGTTATGGGAATATTTATACGGAACTTTGTTATATTTCAAAAAATAAAAAATAAAAGAGTGAAGAAGAAAAGCATACTAAAACAATTAACTCTTAATGATAATGGATAAGGATACTAAAACCAAAAGTCCATAGATTAGTTTAACTAAAACAATTTATCCGATGATGATGATGAGGATGATGATGATGATTATTATTCTCCGTACAATATATTCAAACAAATCAAATACAAAATAGTTTAACTAGTTAATTACAATTTAATGTTAATTTTTAAAAAAAAAATTGATTATAAAGTTGTAATACGATGAATTCTATCAACTATGATGATACGTACTATTTTATTATGATACAAAAGGGTGATGATGAAAATTCTAAAAGGCAGAGAGTTTTGGAAATCAAATAGTAATAATAAAAATTTTAAAGAAAAAATTGTATAAAAATCTTACTTGATTGGAATAAGAATTAATAAGAAACACGAGGAGAGAGGCAGAAAGAAAGTTCATGGCAAGTAATGATCGCGTTCGTGTCAAAGACGCGCACGCACGCATGGACCATCGCCTTCACTCTTCCTATTTGTATTATTTTCTTCTTGGTCAACTTTAGCAAAAAAAAAAAAAAAAAAAAAAAAAAAAACTTTAGCAAAAATGCCCTATTTTAGGGGGCAATTGCAAATCTACCCTAATAGCAAAATCAATTGCAAAAATGCCCCGAAATGACCTCAATACCCTTAAAAAAATTAAAAATATATAAAATAAAAACCTTTTCACTCTCTAATGCACTAACCTCCCAAACCTCACGCCCACCTATCTCGATCCCACCCCAAAGCTTCGCTACCGCAAATCTAAATTGTTGTGAGTTTTAATTTGAATTGTTTTGAGTTTCAATTTGAACCATAACATTTAGTTTTAAGGTTGTGAGTTGAAATTGATTAATGGGTTTTCAATTTTTGAGTTAGATTGGGAAGAATTATTGTAGAAATTGTCAGAAATTTGAACAAAGTCGAAGAAATTTGGGAGAAAAAAAGCTTCAAGACAGGGTGACCTGACTTCTAAGGAAAAAAAAAGTCTTGGGACAGGGTAACTCAATGACTCGATGTTGGATCACCCTGTCCCAAGACATTTTTGCCCCAAGACAGGGTGTCTTGATACTGGGTCACCCTGTCCCGAGACTTTTTGTCCCTAGGACAAGGTGTCCCGGTATCGAGCCATCCTATTCTGGAGCTTTTTTTCTCCCAAATTTCTTTAACTTTGTTCAAATTTCACCTAATTTCTACAATAATTCTTCTCACTCATACCAATTTAACTAAAAAATTGAAAACTCATTAATCAATTTCAACTCACAATCATAAACCTAAATGTTAAGGTTCAAATTAAAACTCAAAACAATTCAAAACTAAAACTCAAAAATAATTCAAATTAGAAGTTTTGGGGTGGGATTCAGGATGGGTGGGCAAAAGGTTTGGGAGGTTAATGCATTAGAGAGTGAAAAGGTTTTTTTATTTTATTTTATTTTATTATTTATAAGGGTATTGAGGTCATTTTAGGGTATTTTTGCAATTGATTTTGATTTTAGGGTAGATTTGCAATTGCCTCACTCAAATAGGGCATTTCTAATAAAAACCATTTATTATATATATCGCTCTCTTTCCTCTAAATAAACATCAAATTTATTCTAACATTCATAATTTCATATTATGACATTTTTCATTTCATAAACAAATATAATTATTTTTTTGAATTAATTTATCTTGTAATTTTTGAAGAATCCTCTTACAGTGTTGGAACCGACTTATTCCGATTATAGAAATAAGGGAAAATCATATTTTAGTCCCTGTATTTTACCTTAATCTGCGTTTAGTCCACGGTTTTTTGGTATTGTAACTTTCAGTCCATTTATATTCTGACAATATGAATTTCAGTCCCTACCGTCCAATTCTGTTAGGGTTTCGTCAAGTCAACGAGGATCAACGAGGGTAAAAAGGTATCAGATGTTCTAGAAGCTTATATAACCAAAGGGTATAATAGTGATTTACAAATTAATTTTAAAAAACAAATAAATATTATTAAATTGATTTTAAGAAAAGAAACAAATAATAAAAACAAAATTAAAATCTAATTTCTCTTTCTCTCACCATCACACCACCGTTCACCACTTCACCATCTTCATCTCTCTCTGTAACTTCATTCTCTCTCTAAAAAAAAAACTCTTTCTTTCTCTGTAAATCTCTCTCCCTCTTTTGTCATCATCAAGTGAGATAGAGAGAGATAGATGGATCGATCCTTACGCAGAGGAGTAGATCGATCTGGGAGAGGGAGAAGCTGATCGATCTGCGCCTGTGACAGTGGAGTCGATCGAACTGCTCGTCGCACGGAGGAGTTGCTCGTTGCCGATCGAACAAGATCTGGGTTGTTGACCGCTCGCCGGAGATGAGCGACCGCCATTGACCACAGACAGAGCGACCGCCGGCAGAAGAAGAAGAAGAAGGGTCACTGGCGACCGCCGACAGAAGAAGAAGAAAAGAGATAAATTGATTTTGATTAATTTTTTTTAATGATTTAGGTTATTTGTATTGATTTATGTTATTGATTGGATGGTGTTTGGGTTCCAACCAAAAAAAAAGATCTCAAGTTGAAGAAAATTGAAGAAGATGATCTGGATGACCTGGGTTGTTTTTAATGGTGATTTGGGCAATAATGTGATCTGGGTTTTTTATTATTTAGGTTATTTTTTGTTTTTGTTTTTGTTTTTGTTTTTGATGATGATGATTGGGAAAGAAAAAAAATTATTTAGGTTATTTTTATTGATTGGATGGTGTTTGAAAGATGGTGATCTAGGTTTTCCAAAAAAAAAAAAAAAAAAGTTCTTGAGTTGAAGAAAATCGAAGAAGATGATATGGTTTTTGTTTTGTTTTGTTTTTTTTTTTTTAGGTTATTTTTTGTTTTTGTTTTTGATGATGATAATGATTGGGAAAGAAGAAAAAAATACTGGGAAGAAAATTGAAGGAAGATGCACAGATCTGTAAAAAAAAAAAAAAAAAAAAAAAAAATTCTTTATTATTGATGCCTATTATTAATTATTTAATCTAATTATTTAACATTTTGATTAAATATTTAATCTAATTATTTAACATATTTTTAATAGTTTTATTTTTTTAATTAGTTTTATTTATTTATATATATATATTTTTTAATTTTAAATTTAATTAGTTTTTAAAAAGAGAGATCTCCACCGTCCATCTTTGAGATGGACAGTGGAGATCCATTTTTTTTTTTTCAATTCCTTTTTTTATTTTTTGTTTTTTAATATATTTTTTATTTAATAAAGGTAAAACGGTCTTTTCCATGTCATCAGCACACATGAGGGGTATTAATGTCTTTTAGTCCGATTGACATGGCAGAATCTGTCTTTTGACGGATTCTGTCACAGAAGGACTAAAAGTTACAATATAAAAAAAAACATGGACTAAACGTGGATTAAGTCAAACTACGGGGACTAAAAGGCAATTCCCCCTAAAAATAATAAACATCCGCACCGTGCCATAGCATCACTTGACCTCCCACGGTGTTGAATTCTCCTCATTGTAATAACTTAATTGATATATTTATATAGATACACCTCGAGAGAGACTTGTGCATTCAAAAGTGTACTGCTGAGAAATTTTGTGCTGTGCGGATGACACAGTCAACATTAGAAGATGTAGCTTGAGACTTGATGTAAAAAATCTTCGCATCGTATTCGATTTATAGGCTATTTTATATCAGACGTCAGCATGCATTGAAGTAAAGATCTCATGTATCATACCTAACACTAAGGGGTCATTTGTTAGTCTTGAATTTTTTTGAAGACTTAATGGAGATTGAAATCTAAACTTGAATGACAGGTTTTTTTTTTTTTTTTTTCTCACATCTGAATGTACTGCCAATATGTTTGTTTTCTTAAAATAAAATTATCTGAAAATAAGTAATTTTACATTTATACCTATACTAATTAAAAGAAATAATTTAACATGCATCATTCTTTATAAGATTTTGTTCAAGTTCAATATGCACCAAAAGCTAAATAAAAAAATAAAAAAAGGTTCTTGAATTTTTTTTTTTTTTTTTTTTTTTTGAAATAGGTTCTTAATTATACATATATATATATATATATATATAATTATTCTATAACATCTTCAAGCCACAGAATCTACTCAATACGGTAGATAAATTTATTGAGCAATAGAATAATAGTTAGATAAGAAAATTTATTGAGCATTAGATGAATAGTTAGATAAAATAAAATAAAAAATATAAAAAGAGTTCTTACCAGGATTTGGTAAAAGCTAGAGAAATTCAATTGTTCAATCTCATGAAAATTTTAGTATGAGAAGGGATTAGGTTTTTTTTTTTTTTTTTTATTTTTTTTTTATTTTTTTTTTTAAACGGGTTTAAAATAGCAAATATGATAAGAATTCTACACCATATCAAATTAGAATAAATTTAGAAATATATCTTCTTTGGGAAGATAGACGTGGAAATGAATATTTTAATTGTAATCCAGTGATTTAGAATTAAGTTAAAAATCAGGATTTCTTACTTTTTATTTTAAGTTGTTTGACTACTTAAAAAAACAAGCAAAACAACTTAATGAGTTTAATTCAAACTCATTAAGTTTTAAGTGGAAAAAACAAATGACCTCTAAGGGGTCGTTTGTTTTTTTGTCTGAAGACTGAATAGTCTTGAATTTTTTTGAAGACTGAATGGAGATTGAAATCTAAACCTGAATGACAGGTTTTTTTTTTTTTTTCTCACATCTGAATATACTGTCAATATGTTTGTTTTCTTAAAATAAAATTGTCTGAAAATAAGTAATTTTACATTTATACCCATACTAATTAAAAGAAATAATTTAACATGCACCATTCTTTATAAGATTTTGTTCAAGTTCAATATGCACCAAAAGCTAAATAAAAAAAAAAAAAAAAAAGGTTCTTGAATTTTTTTTTTTTTTTTTTGAAATAGGTTCTGAATTATACATATATATATATATGTAAAATTATTCTATAACATCTTCAAGCCACAGAATCTACTCAATACGGTAGATAAATTTATTGAGCAATAGAATAATAGTTAGATAAGAAAATTTATTGAGCATTAGATGAATAGTTAGATAAAAAAATAAAAAAATATAAAAAGAGTTCTTACTAGGATTTGGTAAAAGCTAGAGAAATTCAATTGTTCAATCTCATGAAAATTTCAGTATGAGAAGGGATTAGGGTTTTTTTTTTTAAAAAAAAAAAAAAAAAAAAAAAACCGGTTTAAAATAGCAAATATGTTAAGAATTCTACACCATATCAAATTAGAATAAATTTAGAAATATATCTTCTTTGGGAAGATAGACTTGGAAGTGAATATTTTAATTGTAATCCAGTGATTTAGAATTAAGTTAAAAGTCAGAATTTTTTACTTTTTATTTTAAATTGTTTGACTACTTAAAAAAACAAGCAAAACAACTTAATGAGTTTAATTCAAACTCATTAAGTTTTAAGTGGAAAAAACAAATGAACTCTAAGGGGTCGTTTGTTTTTTTTGTCTGAAGACTGAATAGTCCTGAATTTTACCGAAGACTGAATAGTGACTGAAACCTGAATCTGAATGACGTGTTTGTTTTTTTTTTTTTTTTTTCTCATATCTAAATGTACTGTTAACATATTTGTTTTTTACAAATAAAATTGTCTGAAAAGAAGTAACTTTACATCTATACCCATGTTAAACAATTATACATATAATATAGAATAAAAACAATCAAAAAATAATAATTATATATGAACACATATGATCATGATCTTCTTTTTCGATTACAAACAAACTTTAATTTACTGAGAAAAGAAAAAAAATTTTGTAAAAAATAAAATAAAATAAAATGGGCAGCAGGAAAAATCACACAAAACACTCTAAAAAAAAATAATATATAAATACATCACCATAATATCACAATAAAGTATTGATATTAAACACCTATATGAGAAGTTATTAGGGTTCTTTTTTATTTTTAAAGCTATTTAAAATAAGCAATATATTAAAATAAAGATTTCTATACATTATATAATTATGATGAAATTGGAGATATGTTACATATGAAAGATAGTATCGGAAGAAAAGATTTCGGATTGCATTTAATGCAATTTAGTGATTTACAATTAAGTGAAAAGTTAGGAATTTTTACTTTTTATTTTAAGTTGTTTTTTGGTATTTTTAAGTTTTTGACCACTTAAAAAAACAAACAAAACAACTTAATAATTATGATTCGGACCCATTAAGTTTGAAGTGGAAAAAACAAACGACCCCTAAGTCTGAAAATTTTGAGATAAACACTCAGAGATGTTATTATATCAAGTTCCATAGCAAGAAAAGCAAATCTTGAAGACATCTTAGACTCAAATACTTAGACCCAATTAGCATGCATTTGGGCTCCATTTTTTTTTTTTTTTTTTTTTTTTAAGGAATTAAAGGTCCAATACCTAAAACTAAAGAGCGATGATAATTGCACTCTTGAAATAGGGTTTGTCAATATTACTGGGATTCTATTCCCAATAACATTACTTGGTATTGAGACAGAGAAGAAGAATTGGAAGAAGAAGAGAAACTTCTCATTTATCTGTCATATGTTACAAAGAAAGTTAACCAGCTATTTATAGTTAAATAATTAACTAGTTTGCTATAACAAACTAACTAACATAAAGAATAGCTAACTAATCAATTAACTATAGTTAAACTAATCCTAATACTCCCCCTCAAGGTGGTCTGTAAATGTCTTTTACATCCATTTTGGACAACAAAGGAAATAGAGTAGAGGAGGGTAGAGGTTTGGTAAATATGTTACCAAGCTGGTATTGAGATCGGATTGGCATGAGCTTAATGGATTTACTAGCAACCTTGCCACGAACAAAATGGCAATCGATCTCTATATGTTTTGTCCTCTCATGAAAAGTTGGATTGGAAGCAATATGGATTGCAGCTTGGTTATCACAAAACAGAAGAGCTGGAGAAGACACAGACACTTGAAAATCTGTCAATAGTTGCTGAATCCAAATGATTTCACTAGCAGTAGATGATAATGCTCGATACTCAGCTTCGACTGAGGACCTAGAAATGTTGGTATACTTTTTTGCTTTCCGAGAGACCAATGAATCGCCAATAAAGATGCAGAAGCCTGTCACTGATCGATAAGTATTAGGACAAGCTCCCCAATCAGCATCTGAGAAGGCTTTTAAACGAACTGGAACAACCAAAACAATATCAGAATAAGCATGAAGCTACAATGGAGATGATGAAGAGAAGAAAAGTCCTTAACCAGGTTGATTCTTCAAATAACGAAGGGTTAGCTTAGGATCCATAGGCACAGAAGTAGGCTTGCAATCCAGATAGCCAGTGTCTTCAAGTAACTGCAAAGTGTAGTGCCTCTGAGAGAGAACAATACCCTGTTGAGATTTAGCAATTTCAAGACCAAGAAAGTACTTCAAACATCCTAAGTCTTTGAGTTTGAACTGAGTGTGAAGAAAAAACTTAAGAGCAGCCATAATTTCAAGACTAAGGCTGGTGATGATGATATCATCAACATACACAAAGAAAGCAACTAATGAAGAATTAGAGCCTTTGGTGAATAAAGAGTAGTCTGATTCTGATTGAACAAATCCAAATAGTAGAAGAGCGTTAGAAGACTCAGAGTACCATTGCCTGGAAGTTTGTTTTAGACCATAAATTGACTTATAAAGTCTGCAAGCAAGTTTCTCCCTCTGTCTAGAAGAATTATGAAACTGTTTATAACATATAGGAAGGTCCATGTAAACTTGCTCAAAAAGATCGCCATTAAGGAATGCATTATTGACATCAAGTTGAGCGAGATGCCAATTCTGAGAAGCTGTAAGAGCCAAAAGGACTTTCATAGTTACTAATTTGGCCACAGGAGAAAAAGTCTCAACAAAATCTAATCTTTCTTGTTAAGTATAGCCCTTGGCTACCAGTCGGGCTCTATGTCTCTCAATAGAACCATCTGATTTGTATTTAATCTTGAAGATCCACTTGCAGCCAATAGTATATTTGTTATGAGGTAAATGAACTACAAACCAAGTGTGATTAGACTCTATAGCATCAAGCTTAGCTGTCATGGCAGCTCTCCATTGAGGAAATTGAACTGTTTGATGATAGAATTGTGGTTCATGCTGAGAAGATACAGTGAGAACAAAATGTCGATGAGTATCAGACAAAATGTGATAAGAGACATACTTGGACAAAGGATATGAGGTTAAAGCAAAAGGCATGTCACAGTGAGTGAGCAAACTACAATGATAATTTTATAAGTATGATGGAGGCTGAATTGGTCTTCCAGATCTTCTAAGAATTGGAGCATTAATAGGAGTTTCTGTAACAGGAGAAGTCGGAGTAGGGAAAGAGCTTGGATCAACCAAGTTTTCAGAAACTGTATCAGGATGAGAATGTTGTTGGGAAGAATCCAACAATACATGAGGCTCAGCAGATGGAGCAGTAGAAGAAACCAAAGAAGTATACAAAGAGACATGAGGCAGAACAAGATCGGGGAATGGATCAAGTAAGGTTTCTGAAGAAGTCACAGTATGGAATGGAAAAACTTCTTCATGAAACACAACATCCCGAGACACAAAAATTTTCTTAGTAGTAATATCATATAATATGTATTCCTTCATTCTAGGAGGATATCCAATAAAAAATACAAACCATTGATCTCGGCTGGAATTTAGTTCTTTGAGCAGCTAAAGTAGAAGCAAAAGCCAAACAACCAAATACTCTAAACATGGAAAAATTGGGAGTGGTCTTGTAAAGAAGATCATATGGAGTATTATGCTTGAGTAATGGTGAGGGAGTTCAATTGATCAGAAAAGCTGCAGTAAGAACACATTCTGACCAAAGCTGAATAGGAACTCGAGCTTGAAAAAAAATAAAGACCTGGCCACATTAAGCAAATGTTGATGCTTCCTCTCTACCACCGAGTTCTGCTGAGGCCTTTTAACACATGAAAACTGATGAAGGACCCCTCTAGCATTAAAGAATTCTATAAACAACAGTTTTGGAGCATTATCTGATCTGAAGACTTTAATCTTAGCATTGAACTGTGTATAAACCATATTGAAGAACTTATGAATAATACTAGCAACATCAAATTTGTGTTTTAAAAAAAAATCCATGTAAATCTGGTACATTCATCAACTAAACTGAGAAAAAATCGATAATCGGTATAAAAAGCAATTGGATAAGGCCCCCATATATCACAATGCACAAGATCAAAGGGATTGGCAGACATATGATTGGAAGATTCAAAAGAAATCTGTCTTTGCTTAGCAAGCGGACAAACATAGCATGGTTCAGCTTTATGTAATCGAGATACATCACAATGTAATTGGTCTTTTAGTCTTTCTAGTCTTTTAAAAGAAATATGTCCTAATCTATTATGCCAAACATGAGCAGATACATGGTTAACAAAAGCACTAGAGATTGAATTCAAAATCTTGGTGTTGAGAACATAAAACTCTTCACACTTGTCACCCTTGCCAATCATCCTCTTGGTGATGAGAACCTGAATAATGAAGCAATCAGGCAAAAATTTCATAGTGAGATGTGAGTCAGAAACAAGTAGAGATGGCAATATTCCCCGTGGGGACGGGGCCCCGCGGGGCTCCGCCCCGAACGGGGCGGGGATGGAGGACAATATTCGGGGACGGGGACGGGGACGGGGATGGGGACAAAGTCTTGTCCCCGAAGTTGAAGCGGGGCGGGGATGGAGGAAGCACTCCCCGCCCCATCCCCGCCCCGATATATATCATATATGCATACATAAATATATATATATATATATTTATAATATAATATATAATATTCAGATTTTTTTAATCATTTATATATATTGACACCACGTTTGGCTAGGTTATGATTTGTTAGAATATATAACTGAATATATATATATATTATATTTATAACTGAATTTATATATATATTATATATATAGATATATTGACACCACGATTGTCAATATATATATATTATATATTTATAATATATAATTGAATTTATACTTTTTTTAAGTTGTAATTTTTAAATATATAATTATATTAAACGGGGAATGGGGCGGGTATGGGGAAGGCTCCTCCAAAGGGGAATCCCCGGCCCCGCTTCTCTTAATGCGGGGATGGGGACGGTTTTGGGAGGCGGGGATGGGGATGGTAAAGCATTCCCCGACCCCGACCCGCCCCATTGCCATCCCTAGAAACAAGAGCACTCATAGATATCAGGTTAAACTTGAACCGAGGAACAAATAGCACATTCTTGAGAGTAATCATGGAACTAAGCTTGACATCACCCGAGAAGTGAACATGAATTTGAGTACCAAGACTCCCACCCGTCTGTTCTTTGGTGTTGGAGATTCGGTGTGGAAGAACTTGGTTCGAGGGAATCACAAAGATTCTACAGTGGAAGAATACAGTTCGAGGGAATCACGAAAAGTCTACAAGAGTAACGATTTCTTTCCTTACTATTTATATTAAATATTAGAATCAATATGATCACAACGATCCGGCTAAAACGTTTTTATTTTTATAGAAATTTTTAAAACCGTGCCCACCACCCTTCCGTTGCGTTGTGCCAATTTTGGTTTTCAAAACCAACATCTATAGTACGGGATAAGTTCCAACGTGACATTGTTGCTCATATTGCATTTGTTCGCTACCAAGCTGTATGAACTGATTATTGGGTTCGCCAAGAAAGCTGTCTGTTTTTGCACCCAGTTGTCTTGTGAGTAATGCTAATGATGTGTTTGATTGTATTTAACCAAAAAAAAAATTGGTATTTTCTTCTTGATCTCGTATGACCAATTTGTTCTCTCTCTTGCGTTTCCTTTCTAAATGTCAATTGTACTTCTTGTCTTCTTGATCTTTCAACATGGGTGCTCCAAGTTTGAATTATAAAGGTATCGTCATGACTGGAAAAAAAAAATGAGAAAAGAAGTGACTAATGGTAAATTTTATTTAAACATTACGTAAATTTTTATTTTTCAGTTTTATTATGAGCGATTTATCAAAATATTTATAATTTGGAAGGACCTTTTTGATTAATTTTGGAACTAGTAATCGTAAACTTAGTTTCCCTGAGATTAATGAAATTTTCCCATAATACAAACAAGTAAAGTGAATACTGTTTTAATATATGTGGACAGTGTCCATAGCAACACAAATCTCACACCGGAAATTATAGAGAATAGAGATCAAACTACAAGTTTATATATTAAATGTTTGGCTTTCTTATGAGATGATGAGAGATAGTAGTAATAAATAAGCCTTATTTTGCTTTATTCTCTCCAATTTATAACAAAATCAAATTAACACAATTTTTATTTAAAGAAAAGAAAAGTCTATTGTTGACACCGTACAAGTGTTCTTGACACTGTTTTTGTTTGCAAAATTTGGAACAAAATTTATAAACCATCCTCTTAAGGCCTCAAATAATGTTACACTACTGAACATATTTGTTCAAGTTTATATGCAAATAATATGGCATTTGAGTTGTAAATATTATGAAATAATATGAATGGTGTATCCGGAATCGAATAGATTATGTATAGTTGTCAAATAGCGTATGATCCTCAATTATGGGCCAAGCAAAGACCAGACTTAACTTTCAAAGCTCATGAGCTCGGAAGACCGAACTTGAGGGCAAGATCGGACTCAGAATGAAAAATATTCAATAGTATTACATACCAATAGATTTCAATCCAATGACTATAATCTAACCCAACAATTGTACGGTAATTGTATAGTAACTGAACCCGTTTGATGATATTTCATATTATGTTGTATCAAAATATACAAAAGTTGGATGTGATAGAATATTTGGAAATGTCAAGAATATTTGATAATTTTTAAAAATACTTTATTGAACTTAAATAATTTTTAGATTCATACAATTAGAATAACATTCTATTTTTGAGTAATGATATTTGCACCCCTAAAAAATTGTATATACATCAATTTCGTAAGCACACTCCTTTAAAAAAAAAAATTACAATATATTGTTTGTAAATAAATGTCCCTTAATGCCAAAAATACACTTTCTTTAATTTTGTTGTATTGTATTTTTGAAAGTACACCCACCCACCTGCACTTATTTTGTTATCTAATCAACTTTATTTTTATTTAAAATTTTGTTATTTTATTCCTTTTTGTTCAAATAAAATATTTCTAACTCCTAAATAAATAAATAAATATAGCAAATTGAGTTGGGTTTGGAGCAAAATTTGTTTACAAGTTGAAAAAAAAAAAAAAAAAAAAAAAAAAAAAAAAAAAAAAAAAAAAAAAAAACTTTTAACATGAAAACATAGAAGGCAGTAGATAATGAATTATGTTCTTGTAATAAAAATAATAATTAAATTTTAAAACTCACATTTTTACAACTAACTTCATCTTTCGATTTTTTTATTTTAATTCTCCATACTTCATAATTAATTTGGTTTCCTTAAAAGAAAATGATATATCAAATTAGTATACGTGTGAAAGCGTACCGAAAAGTGAATTAATTCATTTGACAAGGAATTTCATTTCCGTCTAGACAGAAATATGTCTTATAAGTTATACCACCCTTTTTCAAGAAATTGGATTTATATTTATTTAATTTGATATTAATTGTAATATTGAAATAACCTGTATATTATTTTGTAGAGTAATACTACATTGCTCAAATGATGTGACAACACGTACTTTAGACCATTCATTTAAATTGTATTAAATTTGCATGATTTAAATAAATAGTGTTACCACATCATTTAGACACCAAATTTAGACAATG
Organism: Acer campestre; assembly: GCA_954870605.1. NCBI lineage: Eukaryota > Viridiplantae > Streptophyta > Magnoliopsida > Sapindales > Sapindaceae > Acer > Acer campestre. The sequence continues at coordinate 20,696,631 of OX940803.1, read as the reverse complement.
TAGCATTACTCTATTTTGTATTATATTTAAAAGTGAGAATGGAAGGAAATTATTATTATTATTATATTGAACAATATTATTATTATTATTATTATTATTATTATTATTTTAACTAGTTTTTCAACCCGAACGTTGCACGGGCTTTGTATTAAAACTATTTGTAAAACAATGTGTTGTTTATACCGAAATTTTTGATGCAAATATGTTTAAACATAATGAACTTATAATTTTTCCTTTATTACCTAAGTCATGTTACCTAAATAGGTTATATTTTGTTGTTAGGTGGTAGGAATGCTCATACTCTAACTGTTTGTAAATTTTTTAGAGTATATTCACATCTATATAATATAAAGCATACAATCGGAAAAAAATGAGCTAAGTTTAATTATATAACAAAGGGAAGAAAAAATAAATTTAGTAAACCATTATAGTTTAAGAAGTTTGATATTTTTGTAAATAAATTGGAACGTGTTTATGAAGGTGGATGGAATAATCTGGAGGTTGAATTACTTTGTTGTATATATGGATTACCTCCTCCCAAGCATTACGGCCTTTCAAGCATTTCACTTGTTTTCTTATTTTTTTCTATTTTTGCTTTCAAAGCTCCAATTTCTTCAAGTGTCTCTTATATCAAGATTATAACTTTAATTTTGACATTTATTTAATCATTTAGTTTTCAATTTGGAAATTTGAAATTAAAAATAATAATTAAATTTTGATAATAATTCCAAGCTAACCATTCTATTCCAGAATTAATTAAAAATAATAATGAACTTTTAATAAATAAATAAATAAACAAAATGAATTAAAAAAAAAAAAAAAAAAAACACTTTCCGATTCAAAGGTTAATTTATTCATAATGGCATCGTTCTCAAAAAAAAAAAAAAAAAAAAAAAAACGAAAACCAAATAAACAATGATTCAATGAATCAATAGCCAATCCCATTAATTTATAGAAAATTTTGATAATAATCTCATGCTAACTTTTCGTAGTTCAGAATTAATTAAAAATAATAATAAATTTTTAAATAAAAAAAAAAAAAAAAAACCCTCTTTCCTATTCTACGGTTCATTAATAATGGTATTGTTAAAATGGTGGAAAATGAAAAGTTATGAGTGGAATAAGAAACATCTCAGTATTGAGATTATCATGTGATACTATTGAATTTTAAAAACCATTGAATCCGGTTGAATCCGGTATTGGTCGCATTAATGGATATTAGAAAATTAATATTAGAGGATAATGAATTATATATATAGTCATTATATAAAATTTAATACCAAATAATCAACATCCTTAAATTACACCAACAATTTTCTCCGAAGCATGATGCATATGTTCAATTCAAGAACACTACGTTGAAACACTCCTTGTTTAATCTTTTCTATGTATGTTTTAATGTCAATTTCATTATATGGTTTTAAACGGGATCTAGAAATTCAATTTCATTTAAAAAAATTTCTTAGAAAGTAAGGAAAAACAAAACAAAAAGAATGATAGTATATTAATATCTCAAGTCATGTTTAAAATTGGCCAAATTGAAATGACAATCCTGCTCAAGGAATGTCATTTTCCAACCCCAACCACATTCATTGTAGTCATGTAATATGCATTATTATTTCATTGTTTTGTTTTCGTATAAATGATCTTAAATTATTATTGATATATATCCTCTTGAAATTTGAAGTAACACCAAGTGACCAGAAAGACATAGAAAACCATACTTTTTTTCTTTTCAATTTTTGTAGATTTAGAGCTGTCAACAGCCAGATTTTAATAATCATATTAATATATAATTATATATAAGGAAATTTTATTTCATCACAATGCAACCCAATGTAAATTTCAATGTCAACTACATCTTCGATATTATTAAGACAACAATATCCATGCCTACCTCAAGAAAAAAAATCACCGAAACAAAATGTATCCCTAGCCTCCATCAAAATATCAGATTTGGAATCACTTGCTTTAGATATAACGAATTTCAGAACCTTACTCTGCAGGAAATGGTTATACATGGACAGATATCCATTGACTGAAATAAATAAGACATTATATTCAGAAGCAATGCCACAAACCTTAATGAATCCTGTTTCAAATGACATTATCGGTATGTTGAGGAAGTTCCAGAAACAAAATCAAAATGTAAAATAGATTATATATATATTCTCATAAAATTCTGTAATTTTTTTTTAAAATAAAACTAAAACAAAAACCTCATTATTACCTATACAAAATACCAATAGATATTCAATAACGTAATTTCTCAAACCCGGAAACTTATATACATATCTGATCATTATATATAAAAATGAACAAAAAAAAAAGTCATTGATTTTTATATATAAGTTGCCTCTTCCTCAATTGTCTATCTCTTTAATCTTTGAAACCCAGTTGCTAAAGAAATGACAACAGATTATTCAATGGAGAATTTAAATTTATAGAAAATGGATTGGAAAATGAAGGGTTGTTTAATTTTTATTTATAAATATTATATAATTAATGGAAGGAATATTAATTTATATATATAGGCCAAAGTTAATGATCAGTACTATATGTGCATGAATACGATTGTATAGAAAACTCAAGCAATAGGACTGATGATGTTTATTAGAGGCTTGCACGTTATGCTTCGTTGGGGTGAAATAAGGGAAATGGAAATCAAGAATTGAATTCATTTTAAATACAATATACAATGACTGATGATGTTTATTAGAGGCTTGTAAGGGAAATGGAAAGTCACGAATTGAATTCTTTTTAAATACAATATACAATTAAATAGTGGACATAATAATAAATATGATTGATATATATGATTCCATATATTATTTGTATAGCATTTAAATCTAAAGCTCTCATACGGAGACATGTGGCGCTGTGAAAATACTCTATTATTATTATTAAGATAACCTTTCATTTAACTTCGATTAAATATATATTAATACTATTAAAAAATACAATATACATGAATGAAGATATAGAGTTGCAACACTTGATATTATCTAATTAATATTTATCAAATTGTTTAATTTGATTAATCAATAAATAGGAAAATAGAAATAAAAAAAATTAATAATATTTAAAAGTAGAAAAAAAATAACTCCATTATGATGTAGCATTTAAATTCAAAGCTCTTTTACGCTGACATGTGACACTTTGAAACTCTATTATTATATATATATATATATATATGATTTGATTAAAAATTATTATTTTAAATTTTTTGTTATATTATCATTAATATATTGCTATTGATATTTTTTAAAAAAATTATCACTAATTCCATATAAAATGGGTTACTTTTATATATTTAGGAAAAGAATCAATTGAATTGAATGAAATAATTAATGTTTTAATATCTTATTATTAATATTTGATTAAAAATTATTATTTTTAATTTTTGTTATATTATCATTAATATATTACTATTGATAGTTTTAAAAAATTTACCACTAATTCCATATAAAACGAATCACCTTTAATTTGGTATTTACAATTGATATTTTTATTTGTTTGGAAAACATGTATTGATTATCATTTACTGTATAAGAATAATGAAAATTTAAAAACTTTTGTTTTTGGAAATAATCATAATGTATTTAATGCATATTTAATACATTCTAAAAAACCAAAAAGAAAACAAAACAACACTGAAAATCTTATTTTCCAACAATTTTATTCATCCAAATTCAATATATATATCCACAAGGCATCTCAAAACTAATATCCTGTAAAACATCTGAAAATCATAAACAAACTACAAAATCACTTTTTACAATATTATCCAAAGTCAACAATACAATGTCTCTCAATCTCCATGTGCAATTCCCCACTAAGGCAATCCAATCATCTCGCATAATGTAAATATTGTCTTGAGCATGTGGAATATCATTCCTCAAAAGAGTTTATAGAAATTAAAACATTTCTTAAATATAATTATAAAAACGAATTAAGAGATGACATATGAAGAGAAGTAGAAGACACGACAATTAATTAAAGAAATTAAACTCACCAAAGATACCGAAGAAATGTTAATTTTTATCAACCCTCTGTTTGAAATCATGAATTCAAACCTGCAGATCAAGTCAAGTGTAGAATAATATTTATTATTCTAAAGTCATAAATCCAAGACAAAATTCACTAAAATCAAGGAAATTCAAACAATTAGATATAAAATTTTGATAATACAAAACACCTTACAATCCTACTGTCACTAAAAACCTAAAAGCTAAGGAAATTATATTGCTCAATTAAACATAAATCCTCTGAAATTAAGTTTACAATATAAAAGACAAAATAAATAAATAAAATCATCAAAATCAGTAGGATTAAACTTTTATTCCATAAATATAATAAAAAGAGAATTTAAAAAAAAAAAAAAAAAAAAGACTCACCTCAATATTTCTATATAATATGTAACAATAAATCATCATCAAAACTGGGAGAGAAACATTTTGAGAGAGAGTAGAGATTGATTGATGGATGGATGTGTGAAAGATTAGGTAAAGCTATGGTTTATATAGAGAATTGGCATCATGATTGATTTGTATCCTTACAAGAACGTTACATGTCTTACATAAGGATGATTGAAGAGACTTAAAAAATTGGTGTGATTATGGGAAATTAATAGAGGCAATCAAGTCATCATGTAAAAATAATTGTAAAATAAGTATTAATTCACATTCAAACTCTAACATTCAATTCAGAGAATCAATTTTTTTCAATCATAAAAAGAATTCAACGTATGTATAAGGAGACCTTTTATCGACCATTCATTGAGAATTAAATAAGTTAAGTATATATATAGATTTAGAGTGACCTTTCATTGTAATTTAATTAAACTTCAATTAAATAAGTATTAATATAAAATTGAGAAATGAGAATAATAGGAGAATTTAATACCAAAACTCCCTCACGATGACATGTGGCACTTTAAAACTCCCTCACGATGACATGTGGCGCCGTGAGGGTTTCATTTTAATTACTAATTTAGAATAATAAGATGAATAGCTAATGCATTGTATGAAAACCTATTCATCTTGATTTGTTATTATATATATTTAATATCAAAGCTCTCTCACGGCGACATATGGCGCTGTAAAACTCTATTATTATATATATACACGGCGACATGTGGCGCTGTGAAATCATTCTAAAGTTTTTTTTTCACATATAAGTCAAAAAAACAGAAAATAATTCATGAAATGCATGCTTTTGTAAACGATTACCGAAAGAACATTTGAACTAATTTATAAAACAAAACAAAAACAGTATTTGGAAAAACACTTGGAAACAAAAAGAGGGAAAAAGAAGAGCAGTACCTTAAAAGAAGTAGAGATTTTGCTGAACTTAAAGTTCTTGGATTCAAATCCTATACAATAAAACGAGCATAGAGAAACGGTCAATTAATATGAATGTTTTAATATTAATATTAATTTTAAAAGATAAAGAAATTAAAAGAAAAAAATTACTTTTTATATATGTAGCATTTAAATCCAAAACTTTCTCGTGACGACATGTGACACCTTTGAAACTCTATTATTATATATACTAGTGTCTAACCCGTGCGATGCACGGGCTTTGTTAAAAAATATTTAAAATTTACCTTTACTTTTCTCTCAAATGTATTTTTTCAATTATTTTTTCTTAATTTCTCATTTCATAATATAATTTAACTATTTAGATTGCTCTTTAATTCAATTTGAGATCACACTTAAAGATTGGAGCCTAGTTTGATGTGGAGGTTAACAATGTTGCAGGTCCACTTGCAATGAAGCAAGTGAAGGCCAAGATTATGAGTAACACATTATTCATAGTCATGATTAAATGTAATATCCTAATGTGTTGTCTATGTTTGTGTGAGAAGATAGCTCTTGGTGGCTATTTATAGAAATATCGAGGAAGAGGAGAGGACATGATCACTCACATGACTGGTAATGATGTGATTAATTGGTATATAGGAGAATTTGAATGTTGTTTGAGTTATTCAATATGTTTAATTAATGGGAAGATTAATGATATTTAAATTTGATTGGCTTTTGAGCTAGAAGAAGTAAAATGAATTATTTGAATGGTTTTTGAGCTAGAATTAAAATGAATTGCATTATAAATAGATAGAGGGAATTAGATTAAATCGGATTTAATTAAATATTTATTTGAATGGTTTTTGAGCTAGAATTAAAATGAATTGCATTATAAATAGATAGAGGGAATTAGATTAAATCGGATTTAATTAAATGGCTATGGGCACAAATACGTTTATAAATACATCACTATAACTCATTCATTTACATTGTATTAGATTTTCATAATTTAAATGAATTAATTATATTTATGCCACATCATTTGAACATTAAATCTGAACAATGTATCATTAATCTTTCGTTTATATCGATGATAAGCTAGCAATCGTGATTAATAAATAGATATTGATCTACTTATTAATATGTCTTTATCCGGTTGTAAACTCTTCGGTACCCAAGATATTTTACCACTCTTTAAAATTCATAATCGTAATCCATAAGAGTGACATTGGATATAAATTAAACTCAAATTCCCTATATAATTAATATAGATTAGTAGACTTTTCAAACTCAACCAAAATTGGTTTTTTATTTATTTTTATTTTTTAAATCTTTGAATTTTGTAGACTTAATATTAAAATATAATATATATAATTGACTAAGTAACATTGCTATTTACAGCAATTTATAGAAAATTATATAAAAGATAATTAAATTGAGATAATTGAATATGAAAGGTTTTTTTTTTTTTCATTTGAATAAATTGAACATGAAAGGTTAACTTGGGATTTTATTATTTTCAACTAATTATGTTGTTGACACTTGATTTTCATCTACTAATTAATAAGAATTAAATAAAATAATTAATAGTAAATAAAAATCAAGAGTCATTCCCATAATTAATGAGATAATGAATACAAATCAAGAGACAATTCCATAACTTACTAATAATACTTATTAAAAAAACTAATTAATAAGAATTCAAGGCTTGTCTTTTAAACCTACCAAATATTATAATATATATATAACTAAATAAAAATAATTAATAATTACAAATCGATTATAGAATTAGTTAATAGTATTTATTCATTATCCCATCCAGATCCATATCCCACCAACATACAACTAACTCAATGAATCAAATAAACATAAAACAATTACAATAACTCATCATTTCCAATAAACTCAAAAGCCATATCAAATAAAATAAAATAAAAAGCGCGCTTTAACTGTGAAGATAAGGAATTTGAAGTGTATCACAATAGCATCTAAGTATGTTGTCTTCCTCGATACACAAACCATAATCAAACTTTCTGATGAACCTTAATCATAATTTGACAATTGTTTCCTATAAAACCATAATCATTAAAAAAAAAAAAATCACAATTCGACAATTATAACAATAATAAAAAATCGAAACTAAAAATATAAAAATTGTATATATTTGAAATAGTGGACTTATCGAAGACAATGTGAAAGAAGAAGAAATTTTTTTTCTTTTTATTGGTAACTAATTTGTTGTCTCTGTCCATAAATCGAATAAAAAAAAATCAGATTTAGTAGCAATTTATATCTTTATAAAGGGAGCGATTCAACAGCTTTATGCGCGAGTATTTTGTTTTATATGCAATCATTTACATTAGAAGAAATCGATTTCATGCTTTTAAAACCTCAAAATTTCAAATGAACTTTTTTATCTTCATATCATGAAACAACAATTAAAGACCAAATACAATTCTTATTCACTTAATGACATTCGAAAGCAACAAATTTAGAAAGTAAAAGAAATAAAAAAAGAAAAGAAGAAGAAGTTGAAATCACCTGGTCTCAGCTTCAAGAAAATAAAAAATTAATGTACCACAAAACTTCACATGAAAATTAATGTACCAGAAGTAACAAAAATTTAGGAAAAAATTTAATAAAAGAAACAACACACAAAATTACCTGGATCACCATCGCTTTCTTGTTTGTGTTCAATTGGCTTCCTAAAAAAAATTAAAAAAAAAATTGCTACAATAGTACAAATTTTCAAATTTAATATATAAACCATTAGAATTATTTAAATTTCTCAAGTACAAAAAAAAAAAAAAAAAAATTTAAAAATTGAGTATTTAATTAACCTTTGTCGGCTCTTTGATTCTCCAACTTCTTTTCACATGCCATCATGCCATCATAGATTTTTGTGTTTAGTTACATTGTAAGGCTGTATATATATAAAGAGAGAGATAAAATATGATAAGGCTTCGGTTTATAGAAGATGAATGGTTTGCAATTAGTCATCATAAAAAAATAATAATTAACAATTATGATATGTTTATCATGAGTACATGAATATAGTCAGTTACCTAAAACTGATGGGGATTATAATGAGATGAAAGATCAATGCATTATATAAGTAACAATCCACAATTATGAGATGAATGATTAATGCATTTATGGATATTACATATAATTGAATATTATATTTATCTTTAAAAAAATAATAATAATAAATTAATAGAATAATTGAAATGAATTAACCATATTTAATATCAAACTTCTCTCACGGCGACATGTGGCGCTGTAAAAGTGTGTTATTATATATATAATATATATATGATATATATATGACACGGCGACATGTGGCGCTATGAAATCATTCTAAAGTTTTTTATTTTTTCACATATAAGTCAAAAAAGCATAAAATAATTAATGAAATGCATGCTTTTGTAAACGATTACCGAAAGAACATTTGAACTAATTTATAAAACAAAACAAAAACAGTATTTGGAAAAACACTTGAAAACAAAAAGAGGGAAAAAGAAGAGCAGAACCTTAAAAGAAGTAGAGATTTTGCTGAACTTGAAGTTCTTGGATTCAAATCCTATACAATAAAAAGAGCATAGAGAAACGGTCAATTAATATGAATGTTTTAATATTAACATTAATTTTAAAAGATAAAGGAATTAAAAGAAAAAAAAATTACTTTTTATATATTTGTAGCATTTAAATCCAAAACTTTCTCATAACAACATGTGGCACCTTTGAAATTTTATTATTATTATATATATATATATATGATTAAATAAAATCTATAATTCATGTAACAAATTTCAAGTATATTTGATTTTTTTTTTCTTAAAAAAAATATTTTATTTAACTTAAATAACTTGAAATATGTACCAAAGTCATAAAAAATGTTACTAGAGCTGTTAAAGTAATTACCAAAGTCGGAAAAGTGGTTACAAGTCAAATTTTCAATAAACCATGAAATGTTTACCGAAGCAATAGAATTGGTTATAATGAGAGACGTGAAAAAAGTTACAGAATCCGTGAAAGTAATTACAAGACAAATTTTAAAAAACCGTTAATTGGTTACCAAATAGCTGTAAATGTGGTTATCGGAGGCGTAAAAAGTAGTTACCAAAGACGTGAATGTGGTTACAAGTCGAAATTTCAAAAATCGTTAAATGGTTACCAAAGATATAAAAATGGTTACTAAGGCGGTAAATGTAGTTACAACACTGTGAAAGTGGTTACAAGTCAAATTTTCAAAAATCGTGAAATAGTTACCAAAGCCGTAAAAATGGTTACCGGAGCCGTAAAAGTGGTTACCAAAGCTGTGAAAGTAGTTACAAGTTAAAGGCTAGTTTGATATTGCTTTTGCAAAGTTAAAATCAGATTATTTTATAATTTTGACATAAAATGATTTTTGATAAAATTTTCAAAAGTGATTAATTGATAATCTGACAAGTTTTTGCAGTGATTTTGAGAAGTAAGTAGGGGGTTAATTTTTGAAAGTGATTATGGAATAATCTATTTCATCATTTAATGCATCTTTTAAAATATCATTATTATCCTTATGAAATTAAGCTAAAATCATTTATATACCTTATTTCATCGCAAAATTAAATATTCTATTTAAATATTGATTTGATTTATAAAATCTTTTAAAAATATTTTTATTGTTCTTATGGAATTTTTTTTTCCTTCTACTTAAATATTGATTTAATATATATAATTAATAAAAAAAAAATGAAATAGGATCCTAAACTCATGTATATTTTAGTCATTGTAACTAATCTCAACACTTTTGCAATAAAATTGCCAAACATATATATATATACTGCTTTTGAGTTATACAGTAGTTTTAAAAATATAATTAATCAAACATCTGCTGATTAACTCCATAGTTGATTATTCTTTCAACACAGCTAATAGTGATTATTATAAAAGTTACAACAATACCAAACTGGCCCTAAATTTTCAACAATTGTTAAACGGTTACCAAATCTGTAAAAAGGGTTACCAGAGCCGTAAAAGTGATTACCAAAGGCGTGAAAGTGGTTACAAGTCAAATTTCAAAATCTGTTAAACGGTTACCAAAGCCATAAAAATGGTTACCAAAACTGTAAAGGTAGTTACAAGTCAAAATATTTAAAAATTGTAAAATAGTTACCAAAGCCATAAAAATGGTTACTGAAGTTGTTAAAGTGGTTCCCAAAGTCGTGAAAGTGGTTATAAGTTAAATTTTAAAAATTCGTGAAATGGTTACCAAAGTCGTAAAAATGTTTACCAAAACCGAAAATGTGGTTACCAAAGCCGTGAAAGTGGTTCCAAGTCAAAATTTTAAAAATTGTAAAATAGTTACCAAAGCCGTAAAAATAGTTATCGAAGCTGTAAAAGTGGTTACCAATGCCGTGAAAGTGGTTACAAGTTAAAATTTCAAAAACCGTAAAATGGTTACCAAAACCGTAAAATGGTTACCAAAGCCATAAAAGTGGTTACAAGTTAAATTTTAAAAATTCGTAAAATGGTTACCAAAGCCGTAAAAATGGTTACCAAAGCTATGAAAGTGGTTACATGTCAAAATTTCAAAAATCGTTAAATGGTTACCAAAGCCGTAAAAATGGTTACTAAAACCGTAAAAGTGGTTACCAAAACCTTGAAAATGGTTACAAATCAAAATTCCAAAATTTATAAAATGGTTACCAAACCCGTAAAAGTGGCTAAATATCAAATTTTCAAAAATCGTTAAATAGTTACCAAAGCCATAAAAGTGGTTACCAATTTACCATAACCGTAAAAATTGTTACTAAAACCGTAAAACTGATTACAAGTCAAAATTTCAAAATTTCAAAATTATATGAAAATATATAATTATATAATTTTGTAAAATAATTTTAATTATTTGACTTCTTTTTTTAAAGATTTATATTTATTATATAATTTTTTTCCATTATTAATTATTTTTTTTATATTAAAAAGTAGTTGCAAACCGACTGTTCCATTAAATTTTTAGTGTTTTGTTGTCACTTGGCAGCCAAACAACCCAACCCTGCACATGCAGGGAATTTTTATCCCCCTGTGAATCAGTCAATCCAATAAATAAGATGTCTGCAGTCCAACTATATCCCATTGAAATAAAATATTCTATGGTTATTCCGGGCGGCTACCCATTACCAGCAGCAGCCCATCGGAAACATCTCTGTCACCAACTTGGAAACTTCCCTCTAATCCCCTCTCACACTCACACTACGTCACTGCTCATTATATAAATACAAAATCAAACAAACAATACACAAATTAAAAGTCCAAAGATATGAGCCAAGGAATCCTCTCATCCTCCTACCTCTACTCCACCAAATTCAACCTCCCAACTCAAAACCCCATTTTTGAAACTTGTTCATCAAGTTACCTTACCTTTGATTCGTCCCATCATCCAACGCTAAGTTTTTCACTCAAAACTCAATCCGGGTCTTGCCGAAGCAGACCGATTATGGCGTGTATGAGCGGCAGCAGCTTGTATGTTACGGCAGAGAGTAGTAGTTTGTATGAATTGCTGGGCATTTCAGAGAGAGGAACACAGAGAGATATCAAGCAAGCTTACAAGCAACTCGTACTAAAATATCATCCCGACGTGTCACCGCCAGAATGTGTGCAAGAGTACACAAACAAGTTTATTCGGATACAAGAAGCTTATGAGACATTGTCTGATCCCAATTCCAGAGCTTTGTATGATTCCGATTTGGCCAGAGGTTTGCATATGGCCTTTTCTGCTAGGAAACAATTCCATCAGTACAAGGTATATATTTTTTGTTCATTTTTTTTTATTGATTTGTTTAGTTCATTTTGTATAAAATAAAAACTGGGCACTGATCTATGATATATAAATTGAAATTACAGGGATTGGATTTGGATGTAAGAGGAGAGTGGAAAAGGCAATGGGAGAGTCAACTGAAAGAGCTGAAGAGGAGAAGAATGAACAGGGATTCCAGGAACAACATGTCCTGTGGAGCCAGAATGCGCAGGGATTGACTCAAATTAAATATTCTTACACTCGCCGGATTCAAATTATTCTCTAGAGTCTAGACAACTTGGAGCTTAATTAATTAAGCTTGTTAATTGTAAAACAAGTTTATAAAATATTTTTATACTCATTTATTTCATTCATATATCAACTTTTCTCATTCTTTTATTTATTTTTTCAATATATATTTTTTAATTTATCAAATTTGTCCATTTGATAACAAGTTAAATGGCTTATATTTGTTGTATTTTTAAATCTTGAGAAATAATTTGTTTCAACCGTAAGACTGCCCTATTGAGTTGTGACATCAATCATAATATGATCACTTATTGTTCTATTATTATTATTATTATTATTATTATTATTATTATTATTATTTAATTTGATATGGAGTACAGGGGTAGGTTAGAGTCTGTCACTCATTCTTTTATATTTAGAATAGGGAAAATCATATTTTAGTCCCTGTAGTTTGCCTTAATCTGGGTTTAGTCAACGGTTTTTTGGTATTGTAACTTTCAGTCCATCTGTATCCTGACAATATGGATTCCAGTTCCTACCGTCCAATTCTGTTAGGGTTCCGTCAATTCAACGAGAGTCAACAAGGGTAAAAAGGTAAAATAACGTCAGATATTCTAGAAGCTTATGTAACCAAAGGGTATAATAGTAATTTAAAAATTAATTTTAAATAAACAAATAAATATTATTAAATTAAATAATTATTATTATATAATAATTAAATTTTAAAATATTAAATAATATTAAAATAATTAATAAAATATACAAAACTAAACTAAAAAAAAACAAGTTTATTAATTAATTAAAAAAACTATAATTAAAAACATATTTAATAATATATATATATCAGATTAAAAAAAAAACAAATAAATATAAATTAAATAAATAAAACAAAACAAAAAATATCTTCATCACAACTCAAACACCCATTTTCGTTCATCATCATCTTCTTCCACCATATCTCCTCCAAACCTAATCTACCACAAATCAAACACCCAAACCCTAGCCACCACCACCCCTAGCCACCGGCGCCACTGAACACCAAAACCATAGCCACCCATCCTCTCCCTTTGTCACAAATCCGTTTCTCTACACCGTCGACAACCTCCAACGTCGGCCACCGTCTCGCTGCCAGCATCGACAACCTCCAACGTCGCCGTCTTTACACTGGTGGAGGAGATCCATGTCTCCTTCATTAGTTTGCTCTATCGCTGGCGGCCATCTCAGTGGGTTTGTTGATTTTTTTTTATTTTTTTTTGTGGGATTTGATTGTTGAGTGGGTGTTGTGATGAAGATTTTTTTGATAAAGATGATGGTTGAGGGTCGATGGTGATGGTGAAGCCGATGGTTGAGTGGGTGTTGTGATGAATATTTTTTTGATGATGATGGTTGAGGGTCGATGATGATGGTGATGGTGAAGATGATGGTTGAGGGGGTGTTGTGATGGAAGATGATGATGGTGATGGACTGAGGGTCGATGATGGTTGAGTGGGTGTTGTTTTGTGTTCTTGGTTTCCAGATCCAATTTTTTTTTGAATAAGATAATGATGGTGATGGACTGAGGGTCGATGATGGTTGAGTGGGTATTGTGTTGTGTTCTTGGTTTCCAGATCCAATTTTTTTTTTTTTGATGAAGAGATGGATTTGGTGGAAGTCCAGATTGGATCTCCACCGTTCATCTCATCAGATGGACGGTTGAGATCCAATCTAGACTTCCACCAAATCCACAATTTTTTTTTTTTTTTTGAATTTTTTTTTTATGAAGAGATGGATTTGGTGGAAATCCAGATTGGATCTCCACCGGTGGATATCCAATTTGGACTTCCACCAAATACACAATTTTTTTTTTAATTCTTTTTAAATTATTTTAATTTCGGTTTTTAAGAAGAAATTAAAGGTAAAAGATATAAATAAGGGTATTTTAGTCTTTTTAGAGGGAGCAGCAGTCATCAGGGGCAGAAGAGTCATTTTACACGCCTGACATGTCAGAATTCGTCCTTTTAACAGATTCTGTCACAGAAGGACTAAAAACTATAATAACAAAAAACTGTGGACTAAACCCAGAATAAGACAAACTACGGGGACTAAAATGCAATTCCCCCTTTAGAATAAAATATATACAATCTTTTCTCCTTTAGCTCACATTTGAGTGCTCTCCAAGAGGGATAGATTAGAGCAATGAAATACAATTAACATGACTTTAGGTTGGGTGACGAAGAGAGATTCAAGTGGCTAATGAATTCCTTGAATCTCCTCCAATTTGGCCTATACTAAAAGAAGACGTGTCAATAACCTATGTTGCTTGATATCCAGTGTTTGGAGAAAATATTTAGTGCAACGGGTGCATCAGCTGAGTGATTCACCCAATCACTAATATGCTGACTCGTAAGTAAGTGTTAGCTGTTTTTTTTTTTGTTTTTTTTTTATTTATTTTTTTTTACTTTCCCAATATTATTTAATCCCTTTCTCTTTCATCCTATTAATTCTTTTATTATTAATTAGTTTTCCAACCCAAGCGTTGCACGGGCTTTGTATAAAAAATTGTTTGTAAAACATTGTATTGTTTATACCGATATTTTTGATGCAAACGTGTTTTAACTTAATGAACATGTAGTTTTTCCTTTCAATAAAGCATCAGTCATCAGATAGCAGGAAAAAATTAAAAACACCAACATTGATGATATACATAGATCCTCAAATTAAGGAGAAATGTTAAAAAAAAAAAAAAGAATTTATTTGACATGTCTGTTGACTTCCCCAACAAATAATGTTCATTGAATTGTAATGTTAAATTCATTAATGATTGAATTATTGATATTATTAATAAATAACTAATTATATTATTATACAAAAAAAAAAAAAAAAAAACTAATTATAAAGCAACAAAGCAAGATGAACTGATTTTTAAGTAGTTAATAAATCTGATTTAATTAAATCATTGTCAATTATAATAATCCGTTAAGGAAACACTTAGGTCTCCAATATCATTAATGCACAGAGACTCTCCATTTCTATCACTATTATTCCTGTTTAGATGAACAGATTTCTTAATGATTATTTAATTTATTATATAAGTTAATTAAAAATTATTTTTTGTATTAATTGAAAAGCTCTCTATCTCTTTAGCAATATATATATATTATGACAAATTATTAATTTTTGTTATGTTATCATTAATATATTTTTAATGATATGCTTTTAAAATTTACCATTAATTCCATAAAAAAATAAAGAAATATATATATATATATAACAGATTACGCTTGATTTGGTAATACAATTACTATTTTAATTTTCTTTGTAAAATATTTATTTATTGCCATGTATAAGAATAATTAAAATTCAAAAACTTTTATTTTTAGAAATAATCATATTGTATTTAATGCATAGTTAATACATTTGTTATAGGTAAAAATAGTCATGGTAGACACGTCATCACTATATAAAGCCACGTAAGCAAGGTCAAAGGAAAGTCAACTAACGGAGCAAGAATTCCTCTATGAAAACCTGCTCGGGAAAAGAAGAAGCTTCCCGACCACCAGCAAAGACGAGTTGCTCGGGCAATAAATCTTGCTCGGGCAAATGCTCGGTGTAGTCGGGAATCAAAGAAAACAAATAGTCATCAGCGTCTATATTCAAAATTCTGGGCGCAATCAGCAACAAGCAACTCCATGATAAGCAACAGTGACTGCAGAATTCAAATAAGGAAGCAGATAGATTTTCCGTAAATAAAGGAGGAGGAACCAGAATCAGACTTGGATTCAACCAAATCAGGAAATATACGAAAGAAAGAGAATCCGAATCCGTTTAGGTTTAGAGCACACAACTAGGGCACCACATACCAAACCCTTATTAAACATGTATAAATACCCCTTCTTTACGTAAAAAAGGGGGTACACTAGAAAAAACATCTTGAGAGGATATAGCGTAGCATTCTTGTAATTCTTCTTCATAGTGAATTTGGCTTCGTTGTTTAGGCAACAAACCGTGGATGTTTCTCCAACCTTTGGAGTTTTACCACGTAATTGCTTGTTATTTCTAGTTTATTTCTTTTTGTTTTCAATCATCCAAGTTCATAAAATATAACAATTCAAAAGGTAAATCATTGACTCGGTGACCACCAAAAATCACCGTCAACAATTGGCGCTAGAAGGAGGGGGACCCAGAAATTTGTGACAACAATGACTGGTGAAGGAGACGGTAGCGATTCCAGGTACAGTCAAGGTGTGCCAAATAACGAGTTGGAAGATGACACCACGCTCAACACAGCGGATGCCACCATAGCGACGGCAGACCAGTCAGCCGCCTTAGCTGGTATTCAACGTTTCCCCACAACTAATGAAGAAATCGCGCAACGATTTCATGCTTCCCTGCAGCAACTTATATCAGACGCAGCAAAGCAAGGAATAGACCTTTCCACCACGGGGGGTTTGATGTCGCCTCACAGTCTGTCCGCCCCAAACCAGCAGGCTGTGAGACTGCGTTCCGCAGTGGTGATA
Source organism: Acer campestre (assembly GCA_954870605.1). Lineage (NCBI taxonomy): Eukaryota > Viridiplantae > Streptophyta > Magnoliopsida > Sapindales > Sapindaceae > Acer > Acer campestre. Next base: position 20,679,802 of record OX940803.1, on the reverse strand, counting down.
CCAACGCCTGATGCACCCCTAAAAGCGAGACGAGATCCTATAGGCAGGCCGGAGATATTATCCGAAATGGTGGATAGGAGGAGCAGGGAACATAGAGAGGGGGACGATTCTGACAAGGGTTACGATCAAGATCGGATAATCGCAAATCGGGATCACCCCAGGAGGCGCAGTCACCGGAGAGGCCGGTCTTCATCCTCGGAAGGAAGTAAGCAGGATCATCATCGCAAGCGCCAAAGGGGCACAGTACGGCTGCACGGCCTAAACCGAGATCGCAGAGAGTTTAATCCGGAGGAAAGGGGTCAAAAGTTGACCGTAAGTCAAAATTTCAACGCGATAGGGGAACCAGAAGGAGACAGAGATATACTCATACAGAGTCTAACCCGGGAGGTCAGAACAATCGTCGACAAATGGATGCTTTAGTCAGGCGATATGGGCGTAATGAGTTGTCGGATGACGAATCCGGAAGCCCTTTCACTAGTGGGATCCTAAGAACACCTTTCCCGGAGAGATTCAGGATGCCACACGTGGAACTGTTTAAGAAAGATACCGATCCAAAAGAACACGTCCGGAGATATAGGAGCGCCATGACACAATATGTCAACAATGATGCACTGCTATGTTTGAATTTTCCTCAAACCCTTGGAGATCTAGGCTCCCGGTGGTTTGGTAGATTACCAGCAGCAAGCATAAGCAGCTTTGGCGAGCTGAGCAAAGCTTTCTCAAGGCAGTTCCTCGGGAATGTGCATAGGAAAAAATCGGTAGCTCACTTATCCCAACTCAGACAGGGAAATGATGAGTCGCTAAAAAAGTATCTGGGGAGATTTGGTCAGGAAGTGTCCGAAATTGGGAGTGCAAATGACGAAGCAATAATTGCTGCGTTCATCAACAACCTTCAGAATGGCCAATTGTCATTTGACCTCAAAAGAGCTCGACTAACCAGTTATGCTGATATGATGGACATGGCAGGGGGGGTACGCCCTAGCTGAAGAGGAAGAAATTGCCACAGGAGGTTACTTTGTGCATGGAGGTCGTCCCGAAGGGTCCAAAACCAAAGACCAAACCAAGGCGCCCGACGCCAAAACGGACAAACAGAAGAACAAAGCACGGGACGGTCGGGATGGGCGGCGAGCATACGACCCGAAGACCGACCAACCGCGACAGAAGTTCCAGGGCAGATATACAAATTACACCCCACTGAAGAAAGATCAAGGTGAAATCTTGGCAATCCTAGAGGAGAAGAACATGTCAAAAGAACCCCCTAGGCAGTCAACATATGCTCGGAGGGACACCACCAAATACTGCCGTTTCCATAAGGAGAATGGACATGAAACGTCCAAGTGTTTCCAATTGAGAGATCACATTGAAACCCTCATCAGGGAAGGACACCTGAAGGACACCTGAAGGACATTGTCCTCAAACAGGTAGACATGACGAATGGACAGAAGGATAGCCGGCAGGACGGACGGGTAAGAAAGTTCAGTCCGAAGAAAGCTGAGGATGAAGGAGTAATTAATACCATCTTTGGCGGACCTGCAACCGGCAAGAGTAACAGGGAAAGGACCCAGGAAATCCGGGAGGCCATGGAGGCGAGGAGAGACCTAAATGTTAATTCTGTTGAACCCGACCCGAAAAGAATCAAAGAAGGATGGGACCCGATCATATTCACAGAAGCTGACTCACATGGAGTAGATGTTAAGCCAAATGATGCCTTAGTAATTGGAGCGCGGATCGGTCATCTAGAGGTTCACCGAATTTTGATTGACAATGGAAGTTCAGCGGACATTCTAAGTGCAGAAGTATATGACCAGCTGAGGCTGGACAGGAAAGACCTACAGCCGTTTCCCACACCCCTTAGAGGATTTGGAGGAGTCGAGGTAAGGTCGCTGGGGACCGTGAAATTACCCGTGAAGATTGGGACGACCCCTTGCCAAAAGACTGTGCTGCTCGACTTTGTGGTGGTGGATACGGAAAACTGGCCGTACAACGCTTTATTAGGCCGGCCATTTTTGAATAAAACCAAAGCAGTGACGGCAACTTATGCTCTCATGATGAAGTTCCCGACAGAGTATGGAGTAGGAGTAGTTAAAGGGTCACAAGAGATGGCCCGAAGAGCAAACTTGTCAGTATACAAAGATAGGGAAGTACACCAAGTGTACGAAGTAACAGCCCAACAAAAGGTAGAAGAACCAGAAGAACAGGCAGAAGTGCCAAAGGAGTTTGAATTGGATCCCAGAGAAGAACCTGAAGTCAGAAAGGATGAGTTGACCGAAGAAATAGTCCTGAATCCAGCGGACCCGAATAAGACAGTGAAGATAGGGGCAAGCTTAAGTGGGCATGTCAAAACCCAACTGGTCACACTGCTAAGGAGTTACAAGGATGTTTTTACTTGGGGTCACGAGGATATGCTGGGAGTAGACCCAAAGGTGATATCACATTGTCTTTCTATCAACCCAGAGTCCCGACCAGTGGTGCAAAAGAGAAGGTTGTTCAATCCAGAGAGAAGCGTTGCAATTAAGAAGGAGGTGGAGAAGTTACTTTCCGCAGGATCAATAAGGGAGGTCAAGTACCCGGAGTGGGTAGCCAACGTAGTATTGGTCAAGAAAAAGAACAACCAATGGAGAATGTGTGTAGATTTCACCGACTTGAACAAGGCCTGCCCGAAAGACAGTTTTCCACTACCAAGAATTGACCAGTTAGTAGATGCAACGGCGGGATACGAACTGTTAAGCTTCATGGATGCTTACTCGGGATACAATCAGATTCGGATGAACAAAGCAGACGAAGAAAAAACATCTTTCACCACGGATCAAGGGTTGTATTGCTACAAAGTGATGCCTTTTGGATTAAAAAATGCTGGAGCAACATACCAAAGGTTGGTGAACCGGATGTTTGCTCGGCAGATTGGGAGAAACATGGAAGTCTATGTGGATGACATGCTGACCAAGAGCACTACGGCAGAAAAACATTCGGAGGACCTGAAGGAAACCTTCGATGTTTTGAGGAAATATAAGATGAAGCTCAATCCCAGTAAATGCGTGTTCGGAGTACCCTCGGGGAGGTTTCTGGGCTTTCAGGTTCACCAAAGAGGAATTGAGGTGAATCCCGAGAAGATCAGAGCACTAGAAGGAATGGCTTCACCAAAGACGTTGAAAGATGTACAAAGGCTGACGGGATGTCTCGCGCCGCTCAACCGGTTCATTGCCAAGTCAACAGACAAGTGCGCCCCATTCTTCAGGGCAATAAAAAAGGGAAAATGGCTCGAATGGAGTGCAGAATGTGAAGAAGCTTTTCAGAAGTTGAAAGAATATTTGGGGAGAGCACCAATCCTCTCAAAACCGGCGGTAGGAGAAACATTATACTTGTATTTGTCGGTCACGGAGGTGGCGACAAGTTCGGTATTAATCTGGTTAGAGGAGGGGGTACAAAAGCCAGTGTACTACACAAGCAAGGCATTGTTACCAGCAGAAACCAGGTATTCTCCAGCAGAAAAAATAGCGCTAGCACTGATCACATCGGCCAGGAAACTGAGGCCATATTTCCAAGCGCATACAATAGAGGTATACACAGACTGTCCATTAAAACTAATTCTTCAAAAGCCGGAGGTGTCGGGAAGACTGACCAAATGGGCCGTGGAACTGAGCGAATACGACATCAAATACACACCTAAAGCGGCAGTTAAAGGGCAGGCAGTATCAGACTTTATAGCAGAATTCACCGAACCCGATGCCGAGGTAAGGAGGACAATGGAGGGTGAACGGATTGAAAAGCTTCAGTGGAAATTGCATGTAGACGGGTCATCGAACACACACGGCAGCGGGGCAGGAATAGTCATAACAACCCCCGAGGGGGATACCGTGGAGTGTGCCATGAGGTTCGATTTCAAAGCAACCAACAATCAAGCAGAGTATGAAGCCTTGTTGGCCGGCCTAAGGGTTTGCATAGCATTAGGGGCAGATGAGCTGGAAATTTACAGCGATTCACAAGTCGTGGTAAATCAAGTGCTGGATGAATACCAAGCAAGGGAAGAGCACATGATAGTTTATTTGGACATTGCAAAAAGGCTACTTAGAAAGTTCAAAGTGTACAAAATCTCTCAGATCCCTCGGGAAGAAAACGAGAAAGCAGATGCTTTGTCCAAGTTAGCTTCAGCCACCACGAACATCAGATCCAAAGTAATACCAGTGGCACATCTGACAAAGCCAAGTACAGCAGAATCAGAGGAAATCATGGTAGCAGAGATCCGGCCAAACCCAAGCTACTGGACATACAAACTCAGGAAGTACTTGGAGGAAAACATACTACCGGAGGATGCAGTGGAAGCAAAACGCATCAGATACAGGTCAACCCGGTATACAATTTTAAGGGGGGAATTATACAGGAGAGGATTCTCGAAAGTACTGCAAAGATGTGTGGCCGGCGAAGAAACCAAAAAAATCCTAGAAAGTGTCCACAGTGGAGTATGTGGGAACCATACTGGGGGTAAAAGCCTAGCACACAAGGTACTTAGGCAAGGCTTCTACTGGCCGACCCTGTTCGCAGAAGCGCAACGATTCGCCGAGAGCTGTGAGACATGCCAAAGAATAGCAAACGATATTCGGCAACCCCCAGAGTTACTCAGAAGCCTAACCTCACCGTGGCCCTTCGCCATGTGGGGACTCGACCTAATAGGACCAATGCCCACAGGAACAAAGGGAGGGGCAAAGCACGCCATTGTGGCGGTGGACTACTTCACCAAATGGGCAGAGGCCGAGGCACTGGTACACATAACGGAGGCAAACACCACCAGCTTCGTCAAGAAGAATATCATATATAGGTTCGGGATCCCAAGTATCATTATAACTGACAACGGAACCCAGTTCGACAACAGGAAGTTCAGAGAAATGTGTGAAGAATTCAAGATCACGAACTATTACGCATCACCTGCTCATCCTCAAACCAATGGACAGACGGAAGCTGTGAATAAAGTGATCAAGCACACACTGAAAGCAAAACTAGAGGCAAAGAAAGGTGGTTGTGCGGACAAATTGCCCGAGGTATTGTGGGCATATCGAACAACAATGAGGTCATCCACAGGGGAGACTCCTTTTGCGCTGGCATTTGGAACAGAAGCTGTCATCCCAGCGGAGACAACTTTTACATCCCCCAGGATACAGTTGTACAGTCCCGAACACAATATAAATATGTTGCAGCAGAACTTAGACGAACTTGAGGAAATCAGAGATACAGCACAGGTCAGAAATTCCGCGTACCAGCAAAGGGATGCGAGGTACTACAATTCCCACGTTCGGGAACGAAGATTCCAACTCGGAGACTTAGTGCTAAGAAGAGTATCCCCAAACACCAAAGAGAAATCTTCGGGATCTCTTGCCGACAAATGGGAAGGGCCGTACATCATCAAAGGAGTTGTAGGACACGGGGCATACATGATAGCCCGACCAGAGGGTAGTCTAGTACCCCGACCATGCAACGCACAATATTTAAAGATCTTCTATCCTTGAGGGGTCCGACCGTATTTTTATAATTTAACTTATTTTGCTTTAACTCGGTTTTCAATTTCCGCCTTTATTTATTTCAAGTTTATTTTTTGGGTTCATAATCATGTCTTATCTAATGAAATTCATGTTGATCATTCAATAAAGTCCAGTTGCTAGTACGGAGTAATTCAACAGAATTGATTATTCATGAGCAAAATTTCTGCAGCGGCCCACCAAAAGGTGGTCGAATAAACACCAGAAAATTCGGGCGCCATAAACCCGCGAAAGAGCGGACGAGTAGTGCCCGAAGGGCGAAAAAGCTGTAATAGCATGCCCGCCTAGCTAAAGCGATAAGAATGTATCCGTTAGCAAAAGGCAAAACCGAGGCACCAGAATAAACTGGAAAACTGCTCGGAGCGCCGCTAGAAAGGCTAGTGAGATGCGCAGCCGTGTTGGCCGGTGCGATGTACCCCAACGATTCGGCAAAACCTTGCACAGATAAAACCGGGAGACGTCCTAGGTGACTTGTGCAAGGACCTCGACGTATGGTCGTGGCAAGCCTCGGCGTAACGTTGAGGTAAAACAAAATCAACAATAAAAGCCAGTTACATGAGATACTCGGCCAAAACTGCAGTTAAATAAGATACACGGCTTAAAATTATTGTAAGGGCCAGTTACATGAGATACTCGATCAAAGCTAACTACCAGTTAAATAAGATACGCGGTTTAAATTGATTAAAAGGCCAGTTAAATTAGATACTCGGCCAAAACTAGTCACCGGTTAAATAAGATACTCGGTTTACCCGGCTAAAGTGCCAGAAAATAAGGCACCTAGTCAAGATGAAGGTAGGGATTCCCGAAGGACTATAAATTCCTAAAAAGTTTGAAGAATTCCAAGTAAATGAATTTAGATTATCCCAATCAGACACTCACGCGGTCGCCGAAAACTCTCGAGGAAAAACCCGCTTATATATATGAAAGAAATCCGTCTATACATGAGAAAAGAATACAAATATACAAATATAGTTACAACTTGTTACACCGCTACAAAAAAAAAAAAAAAAAAAAGGCTTGAAGCCAAGAGGCTCAGGAGGGTGGCGCCGGGGGTCGGGAGCTGCTTCCGCCAACATCGGGATCAGGTTCCATCACATACTCACTCAGCAAGCTGTCGTCCGAGGGCCAAACAATGACATCCTCCTCCTCACCGACCATCCAGTCGGCATAGTTAACCCCGGGAACGGGTCCCAAATCGGGCGTCTCGTTGTCGATCCCTGCCTTTTCACAGGCATAAAACGTGGAGAAGGAGTCAGCGGAAGGAACCTCGAGGTGCATGGGATGTGGCGCTTTACCCTTACTTCTGCAATACGCTCGCCACTCCCTCATCTGGGCCCGAAGAGACTCCAGAGAGGTATCCACATGCTTTTTGATTGATAGGCTCCAGTTGGCCCTAGCCCGATCAGTCGCCCTATTCTTCTGCTTGAAAAATTCACCAGCCGAGACCATTCCCCGCTGGAACTCGCGCAGAAGTAAAGCATCATAGGCTGGAGACCTCTTGAACCGATCAACACTTTGTAGTTCCAGTTCCAGCTCCAGCCTAGCTTCCTTCGATAGGGACCTAACTGTCAAGGCCTGACGCTCCAAGTCCTCGATTCGGCGCTCGTAGGCAAACTTGGCGTCCTCAGCGGACTGCTCAGCCTGGAGCAAAGCATCCTGAGTGGATGACAACTGATCCCGGAGAACCTTGACCTCATCAGCGACGGAAGAAGCTTGCTGCTCCGCCTCCAGCTGCCGAGCCAGGCATTGATCCAAAAGCACCTGACTCGACTTAGCACCCTCCCGACTAGCCAGCTCAGCCCGAGAACAGCGATCCTCGCTCTCCTTTAGCTGGGCTTCTAGCCGCCTTATTCTGTCCGCCTGGGTTTCGCCGGCCCGACAAGCCCCGGACATCTCGGCCACCATCTGCAGCAAGTAAATAAAAGAAAAAATTACTTACGTACGAAAAGAAGAAATGCAAAATCTTAAATATAACCAAGGCATTACTTACATAAGAGGCGCTGTTGAAAAAGTTGCAGAGCCGGTCAGACACCGTCCCCACCCTGAACTGACTCCAATGATCCTCCCCGATATAGGCTTGACCTGAAGCCATGGCCCTCAGCATGATCTCGGGGGTAGGATCATCGGTCTGGGGGAAGGACTCCGAACCGCCAACACTGGTCTCAGGAAGTTTAGCGGTCGAGGCTACCCGAGGAGAGTCGGTTAAGCCTTCAATATCATCCTGGACCTGATCCAGTGGAGGGGCCGCGACTGCACCCTTTTGAACTGCACCCTCCCCTTTACCATCCGAGGATGAATCTACGTAAGCGACCACTCGGGGAATCTTGGGCGTTGGGCGGCCGGGGGAAAACGAAGCCTTTCTTTTCCCAGGCTGTCTCCCACGATAACTCGAGCCAACCGCCTGATTTTCAGAAGTCTTGCCAGGCTGCCCCACCTCGACATTGCTACCTCCGGGGGTAGAAGTGGGATCGACGGGAGCCAGGGTCTCCGGAACAGCGGCGGCTGGCTCGGTAGAAGTCGGGATCTCTGGAACGGCTGCACCCAAATGCCCCTCGGCCGCTTCAACACCTCGAGAAGTATCACTTGGTGTATGTGCAGCAGAGCGGGGAGAATGAGATCCACCGTGGAAGCATGCCCGCTCAGACTCGGAGGGGTACCCCACCTTTTCTTTCCCCTTTGAAGTAGAAGGACCCCTTTGGTTGCCCTGATCAGCATCGGTCCTACTTACTCTAAAGAGTCCCGAGTCGCCCACGGTTTCAGTCGAACGCACGGTCATGTCATGACCATGGGCTTCCTCGGGCACATATTCAGGTACCCTCTCTTCCTCGTCTTCATCAGGATAAACCTCGTGAGGGCTTCCATCAGAATTGTCCTCGGGAGGGGCTATTCCAGAGTCTCGCTACCGAAGGGCCTCCTTCCGGCTGGCCTCCACGATACCCTTCATTCGGCGGGCTTGAGCGTCACAGACTATGTCTACATCAAACACTAACAACAAAAGAGCCCGAGTCAGTAGATTGATTTCGAAGCAGGAATACAAAAAAAAAAAAAAATGAAACAGTCGACTTACGACGTCTGCGACACGCGGAAATCTGGGGAAAGAGGTGGGCTTTAATCATCTTCCCCTCATTGTATAAATAGGGCTTACCCCTCTTCTCCAAAGGACGGACAGCAGCCCGAGCCAAGGTTTTAAGCTCCTCGTCGGTAAAGGCTGAAGTCATATGGTTCCATTGGGGTGAGCAAAAGAAGCGAGGAACCTTGCAGGTCAGCCGAGTGCCATCCAGATCAAAGCTGATCGATTGGCCCCATCGTTTGCCCACAAAGAACCAACTATTCTTCCAAAATTTGTTTAAAGAGGGGAAGCCCCAAACAAACCCCTTCATCTTCTCATCCGTGGTCGGCTCGATTTCACCCTTGACCACTACGTCCTTGGGAACCCAGAGCTCGGATTGGTTAGATTGAAGGAAATAGATTCCCGTCTTCCCCACCGACCTCAGCGAGAAGAAATGTCGGATTTCGCGAAGAGTGGGAGGTGGCCGCCTCATTCTATGCCACATGTGCCACATGCACATCAACGTCCGGTAGCTATTCGGAGTTAGCTGAGCCGGGGCAATTCGGGCCTCAGCCAAAAACCAGGTAATGAAAGGCTGTAGAGGTAGAGTAACGCCGCAGGTGAGCATCGCCCCGTAGATCGCCACGTGACCAGGAGGGGGATTCCATGCGGCACGACCATCAGCAGACGACAGCGAAATCACATTGCTGTCCAGATCAAACCGTCGCATATACTTCTTTATTTCCTCAGGGCCGACCACATTTGGCTCGACATCATAAGCGCATATGCGCTCGGGAGAGAAAGGAATGCGAGCAGCCCTATGCTCTTCTTCGACGTCATCCTCGACGACCCTCTGGGTCCCAACTCGGCTCTCCAGCGAGTGAGAGTCTTTGTAAACCTTGCGAGTGCTCATCTTTTTTCCCGGTCGTCTCCAAGGCCGAATGTCAGTTGTAGAGGAAGAAGAATCCGACCAATCTGCAGGCTGATAGTCGGGAGGCGATGAGTCCGAAAAAATAGAATGAACTTCAGGGGAAGGTGGAGCCTCGGGAGGAATAGAGCTTTCACGGTAAACTGCAGAAACGTCAGCGTCAATGAAATGCGGCTGATCAAAGAGGGGTGGTTTCAATAAATTGTGGACTACAGATGCAGTGTGTGCATCATGTTGCTCAATAGCAATCATACCAACAGTATAAAGGCGGTACCTAGTTGCAGAATCCATGAGAACTAACCTCGATATAGTGAAAACTGGAGACGATGGAAACTGCAGAAAATCCCCAAGAGGAGGCCTGGGGGTTGAAGCAGAAGAACACAATGAGGCAGAAGGTGCAGTTGAAGCAGATGAAGATGAGGTTGCAGCAGATGAACCCAGTAAAACAAAAAATGCAAGCAAGTTCTTCAGAGAATACGCGAAGGTTGCAAGAAACGAAATAAAAAGAGAGAGAAGCACCACCACAGCCAGTTATATAGGCAGCGCATTGATTAAAAAAAAAACACGAAACCCTAGGAGAAACACAAAGAGGCGGGAAAACAGAGGAGCATGAGTGATGACGTAATCTGCACGCGAGCGAACAGAAAGATCATCTCATAAACGCATCACACCGCCATCATGCCACAGCCAAACAAAAAAGGACAAGTGGCAACCGAAGAGCACATTGAGCCGCCAATGAGCAGAAGCGTCACCATTAAAAGATTTCTGTGCGGTCGTAATTAAGGCACGTCATTTAAGAGCTTTGAAGCAAACGAGGATACATTAATACAGAAGAAGACAAACAAGGACTAGTTATAGTATGAAGTTAAATATTTGACCCGAAGGGAACTAACTCAGCATGATCGGCACAAATATTTAAGGGGGTATTGTTATAGGTAAAAATAGTCATGGTAGACACGTCATCACTATATAAAGCCACGTAAGCAAGGTCAAAGGAAAGTCAACTAACGGAGCAAGAATTCCTCTATGAAAACCTGCTCAGGAAAAGAAGAAGCTTCCCGACCACCAGCAAAGACGAGTTGCTCGGGCAATAAATCTTGCTCGGGCAAATGCTCGGTGTAGTCGGGAATCAATGAAAACAGATAGTCATCAGCGTCTATATTCAAAATTCTGGGCGCAATCAGCAACAAGCAACTCCATGATAAGCAACAGTGACTGCAGAATTCAAATAAGGAAGCAGATAGATTTTCCGTAAATAAAGGAGGAGGAATCAGAATCAGACTTGGATTCAACCAAATCAGGAAATATACGAAAGAAAGAGAATCCGAATTCGTTTAGGTTTAGAGCACACAACTAGGGCACCACGTACCAAACCCTAATTAAACATGTATAAATACCCCTTCTTTACGTAAAAAAGGGGGTACACTAGAAAAAACAGCTTGAGAGGATATAGCGTAGCATTCTTGTAATTCTTCTTCATAGTGAATTTGGCTTCGTTGTTTAGGCAACAAACCGTGGATGTTTCTCCAACCTTTGGAGTTTTACCACGTAATTGCTTGTTATTTCTAGTTTATTTCTTTTTGTTTTCAATCATCCAAGTTCATAAAATATAACAATTCAAAAGGTAAATCATTGACTCGGTGACCACCAAAAATCACCGTCAACAACATTCTAAACAATCTAAAAGAAAAGAAAAGAAAAAGATAAAAAATAGAAAAAGAATTATAAATATTTATAATTATATAGAGTTAAATAACTATTGAGATTAGCTATTTCCAATCCATTTTTTTTCACATTTATTTTCTTAAGACATTTCATTTTAATAAATTAAAATTTTGAAACCTCTAAATACACCACAATTTACTTGAAAATATTATATATATATATATATTATATAAAAATGTTCATTCTAGAAATACATGTAGAAGTATTAATTTAAAAATTAAAAAAAAATAATAAAAAAAAAAACCTCCATGAAGGATATTATCAAACCAAGTGATAAATTAATTTATTTTTCCACACTTTTTTTCTAAAAACATTCTATTTTTTAATAAATTCTTGATTAGATTTTTTTTAAGCATCCGTCTCATAGATGATTCAATAAAAAAAAATGGTGAAGAATTTTATGGAGATGCAAATAGTAGTATGAGTTATTGTTATTTATTACCATACATATATATATGAAAAAAAAAATTAAGAGTGAATTTCATATATTTAGAAAATGAATCTATTAATTGAATGTAATAATTAATGTTTATGATGTGTTACCATTAATAATTGATCAAAAACTATTATTTTAATTTTTTTTGAAACCATTATTTTAATTGTTTGTTATGTTATCATAATATCATTAATATCTTACAATTAATAAGTTTTTAGAATTTATCATTAATTCTTAAAAAAAAAACGGATGCATAATTAATACATTCTAAAAAACCAAAAAGAAAAGAGAACAAAAGAGAACAAAAAGGTTTAAAATATATATATAAAGAACAAAACTGCCAAAAAAAATGTATAAATTACCTTTAAAAAATCTGGGGAAAAATCGGGTATTTAATTCCCAAAAACTGGAGTAAATACAGTTTTTTTTTTGTTTTTTTTATTTTTTTTTTGTAAGAGACTACATAATATTAAAGTTAGAACCAAGAATAATATTTATCTATAGTAATAATATGTCTATCAAATTCATCGTTCATAAGTACAAAACACATCATTAGTCTCGATCAGTTTATTGATTTTCTGCATTTGTGGTTATGAACAAGATGCTAGCCTTACTGGATGGTTCCATAACAAACCACCTCAGTTGACAGCTAATTGAAAATCCAATACCGCCAAAGTTAAAATTCCATAATCAATCCAAAATTACCTTTTTAACTACTAAAGCATTTCCTACAATTTTTTTTTAAAATTATTCAATCAAATATTAAAACAAAATCCGTAGAAATTACTCTCACCACCTAACGCTATCAAATTCCCCACCGCTTGTTTTGAGTTTGCTCGTGAATAAGAGTTAATAGGCTGAGATGGAAAAAAATATGAGATTAAAAAAAAAAAAAAAAAAAAAAAAAAAAAAAAAAAAAAAAAACTAAAGGATTAAAATTATTCAACCAAATATTTAAAAATAAAAAATAAAAAATCTATAGAAATTCCTCTTACCACCCAATGGCATCCAATTCTCCACCGTTTGTTTTGAGTTTGCTGAGAAAGTCAATGGAATGAGATGGAAAAAAAAATGAGATTTTGGATGGTTTTTATAGAGAAAATTGAGGGAGATGAGAGGGTATAAATGATTTAGAGAGAGAGAGAGAGGGGGGATGGTTTAAATAATGGAGTCTACAAAACCACAATTGTCATTAATTAAATAAAAATCATTGTTTTAATTCTTTGAATTTAGCTTGGCGGTTTAAGAATCCAAGATATTCCACATTAAGATTGAATAGGAAAGGGTTATTATTTATTTGCTTTTATTATTATTATTATTATTATTATTTACTAAATTGATTAAAGAAATAAATGGTTTAATTGTAGCATTTATTTCTTTATTATTTTGAAGAAATGAAAAAAACATTTAATTCAAAAGCTCTCTTACACTGACACGTGACACTTTAAAACTCTATTATTATATATATATATATGATTTACTGGACATATACTTACGTGCGGTATATCAATAGCCAGGTGCATCACTCAGTTGGTGCACTAAAGATTTTCTCCTATTATTTATGCACTTCTTTTCTTTATTTTATTTTATTTTGTTTTTATATCGGTAGACTTCAATTTATTCTCTAATTTTTTTCGAAACATCATTTCCTTAAACATCTTTTCATTTTTAATTGGGGTATCTAGACTATCCAATATAGCTCAATTTGGTCCTTATGTTAGTCGGTTGTTGATCAAACTCAAAAGGTCAAGGGTATTTTAGTTTTTTAACAAACAACTGATTTTTAAAAAACTACACACATAGACCATTAAACTAATGATACATGATTACCAGAATTAAAATTATATATATAAGATAAAAATTAAAATAACAAAAAATAGAAAAGAAAAAAAAAGATGAATTAGATCTCCATCGTTGATAATGATGGAGATCCATACCCATCAGAGATAAAGACTCGGTGTAGGTCTCAATCGATCGCTAATGGAGACTGGCACGAGTCTCCATCTTATCGTCATCAATGATGGATACTAGCTTTCCATTGATCATTGTTGTTTAGGTTAATTTTATCCAGTTTGACACGTCAGCATGAAACCCAGAATTTAAGGAACCAAATCTCCACGACATCAGGCCATGTTAGCTTGACGGGCCACGCAAAGCAATGGCGAATTGACGAGCAAAGAGCAAGTCGCCCACTAAAGGAACCTGCTCGCCGAAGAAACCTCAAAAAGGCAAATTGACTCAAACTCGCTACCCACACGATAAATATAAAACATCATTAACGAAACAAGATTCCAGCATATCTTTCGTAAAACTCAGTCTCTTATTAGGAAAGGCAATCACCTACAATCCAGCAGTCGACAAATCTAGTAATAAATGCAAATATTCAGAGAAATACTCCCACAAGGAATAAAGATCATCACACCATAAATACACGAAAACTCGATTCACCAAGAATCTCGCCAAGATACGATCCGCCTAGGATCACGCCCAATAATAACCTTAGCTTGCACGCCAAGGGCTAGGGCAACACCCTAACCCCTATATAAGTATATGTATCAAGTAAAGGTTGAGAGGGAACATAGGCAATTCATCACTTGTAAATTGTAATCACTTTTACATAGTGAAAGATCGTTTTCCTGTCGTTTTGACGACCGTGGTTTTTCCCCTTTTTAAGGGTTTTCCACGTAAAAATCTTGGTGTCTTTATTATTTCTGCACTTGTCTTGAGGGTTTTCCACGTGAGGTGACCTAATCACATCTCACAAGCTACACCGGGCATTGATTTGCATATGTGTGACTGTTGATTAAATTGTTCAAAAATCAACGCCAACAATTGTCGATGATAGAAAAACGTCATTTTTTAACTCTTCTTGCCATTTTTAGCTTGTGAGGTCTCTACATTATCCAAAATAGCTCAATTTGATCCTTTTGTTAGTTAGTTGTTGGTCAAACTCAACAGGGTAAAGGGTATTTGGGTCTTATAACACGCCATTGATTATAAAGGAATGGGGACATAAATGAAACCCTGCAACTTTAACAACGTTGGTACGAGAAGTGTACTATTAGATCAACTTCGTCTCGTCTATTTGTGCACTTCTTCCAACCCCTGTTTATCCCATTCACATTAACATAATATATATGCTGACCCGTGTTCATTAGCAAAGAACATTTTTGAGAAAAAATAGCTAGTTTATTAACATTTATGCTAAAAGTTATAATAAATGATTGCTAAATGGTTAAGGAATCAATGTTAAAAATAATCAAAACTATTTTTATTTTCTTAAAAATACCATTTTAATTCTTATTTCAAATTTTTTTTTTTAAATATTTTTATTTTATTCAGAAGATTATATAATTCAAATCTTGTACATTTCAACCCTTATTATACACAATTGAATACAAAATAATTTCAAGTTCAATCTCATAGTTGGCCAGACACAAACTACATAATATTATATATAATCCAATACATCTAATACGGTATTGCCAAATGGGGGGTTGCACTTGCTGCGAAGGATTAGGTAAGACTATTATTATTTGATATTTGAATTAATGTGTTTAAATTAATACTATCATTTGTTTGGTTGTAGTATGAGATTGGACTAAAAATAATATTGGTCTATTTGGTGTAGTATGTGATTGGATAAAATTTTATTTGAATAATTAATCATTTTGTAAGTAAGCTAGAAGTATTTAAATTATTTTTAAAAATAATTTGGCAGTCGGATTCGACAATATAGTACATTTAAACATTTTGAACATTTTTACAAGAAGAAAAGAAAGATATGGATACAAAGAAACAATATGGATTCCTGTATGGAAGTGAAAGAAACAGAACTAAAATAAATAAATAAAAAATTAATTAAAATTTAAAATATAAAGAAAATTTTATAATTTCATAAACTTTTTTTAATAAAATATTAATTTTTATTTTTTTTGGAGGGGGGTGGGGATAGCTTGTGTTGTGCTCATGGTGCAAGGAAAAGCCTATTTTCTGGTTTAGTTGCCCAAAAAGATAAAGATTTTCTTTTTCTTTTTCTTTTCCTTTCTTTACGCCTAGGGGTTTTTCAGCTTCAGTCCAAATTTTATATAAAAAATAAAGATTTTGTGAAAGTTAAAATTTTCCAAAGAGAGAAAGGAGAAGAGTTAACGTTGATGATAGCTTTTCCTTACCTTTTTATTTAGATATGGTGAATGTACTTGTTTGCCCTTACGTCTTAACATAATTTTTTTTTTCTTTTTTTTCTAAATAGTCTTAACATAAATTTAAGTATTTAACCTCGGTCAAACTAGAGGGGAAATATTTGAATACAATGATAGTTCTGCATGCATCCAACATTGTTTGAAAGGTGAGGGGAGGTTTTTGTATTTCACCCAAATTAAAATCGTGAAGTGGCCCATAATATAGCTCAACTTTTATGGGCCTTGAATTAACAAATCGCCTTATAAGGGTTCGACGGTGACGTGGTTTTTGGAAGAAACGAATTAACAGGCAGATAGAAGCAACAATTCTACAAATTCCTGCGAGCGAAAATAATGGCTGCCAATTTCTGGACATCCTCTCACCAGTAAGTCTAATAGTTCATCATCTCATCTGATTTTTAATCTTAATAGTTCATTGCTTGATTTCTAGGGATTTTGTTGTTTTTCATTTGATTTTATGGTTTTCTGTATCCAGTAAACAGCTTATGGACCAGGACGACGTGGATGTGGTGCAACCTCTCGACAGAGATAAAGGCATCACTCTTGAAGATTTCAAGCTCATTAAGATGCACGTGTCCAATTGTATGCTCTCTCTATGCCTCGTTTGTTTTCGATTGTTGATTTATTCGAGGATTTTATCAAGAATCATTTCTTTAACATCAAAAAACAAAGAAAATCTAGGTATTAGTGGTTAATAGTATCAGAATAAACAGGATTAATACATTTTTTTAATTGTGATTTTGTTATCTTAAGATTACTTTTAAGTTTTAAGTAATCAATATTCAATAGAAATTAGGCTGCCTTTGTTGTTATATTTGACTGGTTGTAAACAAGATTCATGAAACCCAAATGTATATAAAATCAAAATTTGGTTACTAATTGTTTTAGGAAAGGATGCTTGTCAGGTTTTTGGTAACATTAATCTCATTTTCACTTAGTGGTCATGTTGCAAAATTCAACGTGGGCATTTCAATAGCCATGCTAATTAGTGTGTTCCTCCCTTTTCATATCTTCATTTGTCATTACTTTAAATATCTTTTTAATTTCGTGTTGTTTCTCTTCCAGATATATCAAAATTGGCTCAATATGTAAAAGTCAGGCAGAGGTTTGACCTCCTTATCCTGATGTTCTTTACACTTTTTCAAATCAGTTGCACTTGGTTTGTATCTTGAAAAATTTCGGAGAAAGCTAGACAGAAACAGATATCTGGATATAGGAAATTGTTTTTCTCGGTTTGGTGGAAATGAGGGGGAAAAAAACCATTGTAGAAAACGCTGGAGCTATTTTGTTCCTCCTAATTATTGTCCAAAAAAGTGAGCAAATATAATCAATTTTCTTGGAAGATGATATGCTCAAAGCCTGGCATCAACTTCTTTTACAAGGACAGATACCTACACCTTAAGTCATAAGTTTTCACCATGAATGATTTTTATTATGATATTCATTTAGATAGGTTATATATTTATTTTCCTAATAATAATTTATTCATGTGGTCTCCATTCATATGCATCATTGTTTAATTGCTTCCTGTAGTTTCAAAGATCCAATGCTTTTACTCTGTCCCTGACAAATGTAATATGGTTAGTCCTGTGATGATTGCTTTATGTCCTGAGCTTGGGCAAGTTGCTGCCCTAGAATTACTATGGGGTAGAACATATTTAAGTAGTTACTTGCTAATTATCAGTGCTGGAACTTAAACAAATACCCTTTAATCTCACTGTAAATGCTACATATTCTTGATGATATAAGCTTTTTAATGAAGCCTACCGAAAGTTTTGCTAGCCCTTTGCCCTAGTCTGTAATTTTTACTTATTACAGTGGCTTACATGTTAAACATGTCAGCTTCAAAATTATTAATTGTTGTGGCTTGTGGGTGGTGGTCAGGCATGCTTCCTAAAGGATGATTGTGCTAGTGGCAATAAGATGACAGTTTGTACTTGTTACTTTTAAAACTCACTCCACAAATATGCTACAGTGTGAAAAGTATATGATGTGGGTGGTTATGGTTATAGTTATAGTTCAGGAATTTATTAGTTATGGTTATAGTTCATGAAGTATTGGTCAATTTATTGGTTATGGTTGTTATGACAATATTGTGTCCTAGCTGTTTTTTATTTGCCTTGTACATGTCTGAAATTATGAGTCAGATTTATATTATGATTTTAAAATTATAATTTTATGTGTGTTCTATTATTCAATTGTATATAAATAGAGAAGAAGCAGCTTTGTAATAATCTCATAAACTACAGATTGAAATGAGTGAATTATAACTAGATCAATATATTGAAACCCTTGAAGTGGTCATCTTTATGGTGAATACTATTTGCAACCTTTAGGATAACTTTTGTCTGAGATACTAAAATTGTGATAATCGTTTTCAATGTGTTCACTATGGGAAGAGTCTTTAAGCAATTTGCCATTTAGGCAAATGATTGTATTAGAGTATGGTGTCAAATTGAGGAATCTGAAAAGGGGATAAAATGGAGTTTGAGTATTTCTTTTAGTAAATGAGGAAAATAATGATGACATGAAGGAAATCTTTGAACTTTACAAATATGGGAAACAGTGATCTCCATTGTTTGTAATTTCTCAAATAGGTTTTTAGCAAGTGTTTGCATTATTTAGGTTCAAATTTAGTTTAGATAAATGCTAAAATGTAATCCATCCTTTGTTGAAGTTTTGGTATAAGCTTAAGTGAATTGGCAGGACCGCTTTTTGGTGAGATTAGTCTCGTTAACATCAGTAATTGTATCTATCTAACACCTAGTTAGCCTAGTGTAGTTTGTGGTAAGTTATGTTTTTGTAAAATGATTTTATTTATTGTATTAGAGAGTAAAAAGTTGATGTTGTATCCAGTACTGAAAATCATATATCAACTGTTTCAATCCTATGCAATGATCGCTTATATAGAAGAAAAAAATGTCATAATTCTAATAGAAAATTTATAAATAAAGATTTTATCCTCATTTATTCTAAAGAAATTGAGTTAGTGTGTTTGTTAGAATTGCTTGTCGTTTTGATGGAATTGTTTGTCATTATTATTATTATTATTTTTTAAGAAAGAATCAGCAATATGAATATCAATCTGTATTCAAATATGCACATCCTTTCCAAATAAGGTAATATAAAGAAGAAAAAAAGGAATACAAATGTTTCTAATTTTTTTAATCTTTTAACTTATCTATACGCAATACTAGTTGAACATCATATTTCATGTTTGGCTGGAGCATTTGTTAAGAACGTGGGAGGAATGGTGGACTGAAGCTGATTTTCAGGGTTGGAAGGGTTTCAGTTTTATGAAGAAGCTGGAATGGGTTAAAATGAGATTGAAGATATGGAATAAGGATGTCTTTGGAGATATTAGTAAGGAGAAACATGAACTTAGAATTAGAATTGCTGAATTGGATAGAGCAGATGGTGTAGGTGAGTTATGTGAACCCTTGAAGATGGAGTGGAATCAGTTAAAGCTGAAGTTAGATAATGTGGTGTCTAAGGAGGAAATTTTGTTGAGACAAAAAGCAAAGTTAGATGGGCCAAGCAAGGGGACTGCAATTCAAAATTCTTCCATATGGTTGTTAATAGAAGAATGAATCAGAACTGTATTGATGAGCTGGAATTAAGGGATAGAACATTTATAGAAGAGGATGATGCTATTGACCAGGAAGTTATTCAGCTTTTCCAAAATTTATGTACCGAAGAAAGGGTGGTTAGACCTAGAATTCAGGGTCTAAATTGGGGCTGCGTCGGTAGAGATAGAGTTGATTGGTTGGAGAGACCTTTTGAAGTAGAAGAAGTCAAGAAAGTTGTGTTGAATGTAGTAAAGATAAACCCCTTGGGCCGGATGGTTTTAATTTTGAATTCCTCCATAAATGTTGGGATATTGTCAACAATGATTTGATGGAAGTGTTTTTGGAATTTTTGAGGATGAGATAATGATTATAAATAGAATTACCAATGTTACTTATACATGTCTCATTCCTAAGAAATCTAATTCATTAAAAATTGGTGATTTTAGACCGATAAGTTTGGTGACTAGCTTGTACAAAATAATTGGCAAGGTTTTATCATTTAGATTGAAGGAGGTTTTGGAATTTACTGTCTCTGATTGTCAGTCTAGTTTTGTTAAAGGTAGACAAATTTTAGATGTTGTCTTGGTGGCAACCGGCAAGTGAAGTGGTTGAGGAATGTAGAAAAGAGAGTTTGTTGTGTTTAAAATTGATTTTGAAAATGTCTTGGGACGTCAGCAGATTTTGTGTCCTAAATCATCAAGCCTTTTGTGGTCCTCGGTCCTCGGTCCTTAGTCTGTGGTCTCTTTCTTTTTGGAAGATCTTCAAAGCTTTTGATTTGGTATTGTGGAATTTTTATTTTTTTATGGGTTATTTGGTTAGAGAGGAATAGAAGAATATATGAAGAAGCTAAAAAGGACAACTTTTTATGGGATAAAGCTTATTATTTAGTTTCTCTATGGGCATCTAAATCTCTATTTCTCATCATGTTGGATTGGAAGGCTGCTTCTTTTTTTTTTTTTCTTTTTTTGTTGAATTAATTGTATTTTTATTTTTGTTTAGTTTGTTGTTTTGATGGACTACCAGTACACTTTTGTACTTTCTTCATTTTTGAATAAAGATTTTTGTTTCCTATAAAAAAAAAATTCCATTCAATTCATAGTGTTTCGGGATTTACTTGGGGTCTATCTAAATTCAAAATCAATATATTTAAGAAAATAAATTAATCCCCTATCATGTACTAAAAGATATTTGTAGTTTTAGCAAGTGTTATTTGCCCCATCTCATATACAAATAATAGGACATATACGAAAATTATAGGATAGTTGACGAAAATAATTTACACAGAACATGCTTTTATTTATGCTATATAAAGATTGGAACTGTACTATAAATTGGTAGTTTTAACTGTTTTGTTATTTTATGAAGTTGAAAGTTGAAGATCTTTAATTATTAAACTTACCTGATTACTTCGATCTCTAATATACTTTTCAATCTTTCAGGGTTGTGGCCACTGCGGTTACTTATATGAGACGTTTTTACACTAGGTATATTACATAATCTTCAGATGATGAGGAAAGTGCATTGCTCATGACCAATGCTTTTAACAGAAACATATTGTATTTTTCTGATGAGTTTAAAATATTGTATCCGTAAACACTTGAAACCCCTTAGATTTGGTCCTCTATGTTTGTTCAAGCACTTCATATGAGCAACTTCCCAAATTGAAGCTTATATAAGCATAGTTTGAAGCCAAAATGTAGTATCACTCGCTAACCATTACTTTTCTTTGTGCTTTTAGGAAGAGCATGACAGAGTATGATCCATATCTTGTTGCTCCAACCTGCTTGTACTTGGCATCAAAAGCAGAAGAAAGCACAGTGCAGGCTCGACTTCTCGTGTTTTACATTAAAAAAATATGTAATCACTTGTTACTAAATTAAATATTTACCATTTCTTACACATTTTAGTAGTTTGTGTTGTATTTATTGTAACAAGTGTTGACAAACTACTTCTGTTGCTTTACAGATTCTGATGAAAAGTATAGATATGAAGTGAAAGATATACTTGAAATGGAAATGAAGATTTTAGAAGCTCTTAACTATTATTTAGTTGTATTCCATCCTTACCGTTCACTGGTGCAGTAAGCATTCTTCATTCTTGTCATCTTTTTTTGTGCATTGAGTTTCGTTTTACTTGTTTTTTTATTTTTCTTTTTTTCCCCATTAATCTCTTGCATGAGTTAATATACTTGAGAAAGGATTGCTATATTAGTTTCTAATGATGGGTGGGAGGCAGGTGGCTTGGTTCTGGAGATGGGAGGTGGACTCTAGTGGCATTTAATAACCCACTGCTACAATTCCAAGTTGATTAGAATCATGGCATTTATGACAGCAATGACTTGATTAACAATGCATACATATTTGTTTAATGGACTTTGCATTTTACTAAATATATCTTGATCCATGTTAGTGGCCATTTTTTTGAATTTTGACTGATTGTTTGTTCTTATATAGGCTCTAACTGTAGATTTTTATGTCTCAGTTGCTCACTTTCAATTTTTGTTATGCGCCGGTGGCTGTAATTATATATTTTGTTGGATTAAGTTGACATATATGAAATGCTTATCTTATTTCTTTCCACTTTGTATCTTCTATTTTTCAATTTTTTTCCTAATGCAATTCAACCTAGGTAACTTTTTTAAAAAGTTACTGTCAATATACAATTTGAAATTGGAATTTCTGTTTGGTGGAGTGCTAGAATAAAATGTTATAGAGTTGAACATTGAACTGAAATACTGGATGTTACTAAAATCACTGATATGTTCCAACTACAGAAATGGTATTTACTCCAATCATTTTATTAAAGACATCCAAGTATGAAATACCGACTCTCCAATTTCTTTATTCCAAAGCCAGTTTATGTTCCACCGGTGCTTATAATGTTCTTCAGTGATTTCTTTTATTCAAGTTTTTGCTTTGATGATAATTGACTATTTTCTCCAAGATATATCTTATCTCTGACATGCATCTTTGTTTTTATGCTTGTAGGTTCTTACGTGATGCTGGCATGAATGACATAAGCATGACTCATTTGTCCTGGTAAGAGTCAGAAATAGCTTTTCAAGTTGTTTGTGGAACTTGGGGATACATGTCAACATTTTTATGATCTTGATATTCTGTTGGAGACATTTTTCCTTGAGCTGTATAAATTTCTTGTCATGATTTGATGGGTCAACTGTTTAGATGAGTTACAGCTCCCACTATAGTTTTAACCACACTTATCTTTTCCTTGAAAGAATGTTTAGATAGATATACTAAAACAACAATAAGCTGTATTAAAGCATTGATTTTAGTATTGTAGGTAAGGCTTGTGAGTTGCCTTCATATCTAAAATGAAATTTAGGTTGCAGATAAAAATTCTTGATTACAATGAATTTATACCTTACCATGGGACTTTGCTAATGTTCTTGTTTTTGTGAGGTTAAGTTCAAGCTTCCTGAGGTAGAAAATGGATATAAAAAGATTTTAGGGTTTGTCATATCTTAAGTTCTTACTTCTTACTGTAAAGAAAAGAAAAGATTAGTTATATCCATTTAGTTGGCAACATACAAATTCTTAATATCTACATTCTTCGAACTTAGTTGTGGTTTTGGTTTTGCTAAGTATAAGTAGGTTATTTATTAGAATTCTATTAAGTTATTTGTAATATCCAACTCAAATCTATATGGCTGGTTCTTCAATCTGTCAACTGAAGAAGTTTACTTGAACAACGACAACTAATTATAAACCGAGGAGAATTCTTAAAATGAAGAAGAAAAAAAAATGAGAGTTGATTTTGGTCTTAATATTGCTCTACTTGTTCATCAATACATATACCTGTGCTGATACCCACTTTTTATTTTTTATTTATTTTTTATTTTTTATAATTAACTTAAAACAAGTGTTGATTTAGTATTAGGGCATCAACTATTTTCTGGTTTATTTTAAAGAACATAAACCTGTCCTAACTGCCGGCATGTAAACACAGGGGCCTTGTGAATGATACATACAAGATGGACCTTATCCTTGTACATCCTCCTCACCTGATTGCTTTGGCTTGCATATATATTGCCAGTGTATATAGAGAAAAGGATAACACTGCTTGGTTTGAAGAGCTTCGTGTTGATATGAATGTGGTAAGTTTGTGATGCTTCTTGTCATCGCTTTTTACTGCCCCCTCTTTTCCAATGAAATCTAATGTTAACTCCTAACGGAGAGAAGCCAGGCAGGAATGCTTTTGCTGGAGAAGTACTTGGTTTTCTCTGTGTGGGATGACATTTAATGTGTTTAGCAGGAAATAAGTAGCTTTTCTGAGGGGATTTAACATCACTTTTACAAGCATAGAATGGGGGTTTGGTGGACTTTTTCCTTCCGGCTTAAGATTATACTGTACCTTCATTTTGTCAATTGTTTATTTTTTGGATATTCTTGATGCTTGCACCTCTTCTACACAAATTACTTGATTCAAAAAGAAAAACAACTCGATTGTCAAACAAATACTGCTCCATTTCTCAGTGTTATTGTAAAGCACCATATATGTGTATCTGCAGTATAACATGTTACTAAACTGCATTTAAATATTCAAGAGTGGAAGAATTATTTGAAGTACCCATTGAGGCAATGCCGTGTCTAATCTAGAACCTGGAAGCGAGGAGCACTCACGATTATTATGTACTGTTCATAACATGTACAAGGGATGGTTTTCATAGTTTAGAGCTTACATGTAATGTATTTTATTTTTTTATTTTGGCAGGTGAAAACTATATCAATGGAGATATTAGATTTCTACGAAGGCCACAGGGTCACAGATGAAAGAATAAATGCTGCTTCCAGCAAACTGGGATTGAAGCCTGAAACAGCTAGGTGAATCTTTGGCATGCTCTCCTGGTATAGACAGTGGCACAATCATCTAATATTGGTTCCGTGCCATGCAATACAAGGTCCGAATTTAGGTGATATTTTCTGTAACATTGCATGTCTTGTATAAGATATTAAGATATAGTGAATATTAATAAGTTGAAGTAAGAGGAGTTTATCAATCTGTTGTATGACTGGAGATTTTTGACTAAATGAAAATTTGATCTCACGCTAAATGACTATTCAAATATCTTATATGCACTGTATGAAATATCGAGGCATTGCTTGGAACGGGAACAGAATCTGGTGGTCTGAATGGTTTAAAGTGGAAAGCCACATGTATGCAGCCACAATCATTGTTCTAGTAAAAAATGCTAGTCGCTAGATGGTGTCTAGACGACTGGGAATTTATTTTATTTTTTAATTATTTTTTCTATATACAAAACCAATATTCTATCTCTTCAAAAAAAATCAATATTTAAAATGTAACTAGGATATAAAAGACTTTGACTCTGCCTAAACGATTAATCGGTAAAATCGGTCAACAAATTGGCCAAATTGCCCCTTTTTTTACCTGCCACCTAATACGGGCAATTTTGTCCTAATCGGGACGGCCGGCGGCTGCCTAGGCCCGTGTTTTCGAACACTGGCCACAATACAATCACATTGATAAAACAGAGAAACATTACTGAACGGAATCCAATTATTCTCCTCTTTTAGTCAAGAAACAACAAAATTTGAAGAAAAGTAACACTGGGAATAGGATATAGCAACAACTCCCAAGCAACCAATCATCTGTTTTATGATAAATAATAATCCAAGTAATTATACAAAATAAGTTTCCCAGATCAAATTACTAGAAATATGTACTGCGTTGATCATTCATTCAAAAAAAATTATATTCACAGAAACTTTTACCAAAGTAATGATTTATTTGCAATCTGCTTCAAGAATTCTTTGTTTCCCTCCACATGCTGTCAACATCAGCATCATCAGAAAAGAATAAAACATAACTTCTCTGCCTAATTAATCTTGTATCTCTGATGCAGCATTTCATTGTCATTAATGTATAATAGAGATTTGACCAAATGATTAACAACCAGAATACTAATGAAAAGCTATATAGAATTATAGATATAGTACTGCATTATAACCCTTGAAGATAAGCTTTTCCACATTCATACTTTTGAAAAGGAAGTTTATATACCGAATTTCTGATCGCTCATGCTTGTCCAAGAATGCTTCCAACCTATCCATTTACTTGTGCCTGTTTCTTCTTAGCCTTCCTTTTCTCTGCAAGACACAAATATAGATGATGAAGAAGAACAAAATTACCAAATGTGTTGAGATGAAGAGAAGAAGTATGGTAATAACCTACTAACCTAATTTTCTCTTAGCTTCGGATGCCGCAAAGAATTCTCTCCACTCATCAGTTAGAACAAAGATTGGATCATCATCATCATCTTCTTCATCTTCCTCAGCCTCTTCATGCTCCTGCTCTTGCAACATCCTATTCATCCACCATGTTTTGATATAATTAAAGCTCCACTATGATTGATAGAAACATAACAAAGATAGATTTTGAAAGCTTGTCAAATCAAATCAACAAAATCTGTAAAGTGTACGACCACATAACAACAGTAATAGACAATTTCCATAAATCAACTAAATATAGCCTCATCCACAAAGAAATCAAATCATTCTTGATAATGACTTGGTATCATCTATGAAATAGACAAAGAAAGAATAACAAATCAAGTTGTACCAATAATTAAATAAATTGAGAATAATAGAATTAAAGGGCACATGTATGAATTATGATGATGAATTATATGTTTTGTTTAACAAAAAGTAAAAACCAGGAAAAGAAACAAATTGAAGCCTACTTACTGAGTGCCATCTCTGTCGGCCTTCAAATTGAATTCGTTTTGCAATGGAACGGCACCAAGTGGTTTTGAATACTGCGGAGGATGAGGAACAAAATTCAAGCTAAGATGGGAATGACAATTTAGGTGGTGGTGCTGATTGTGGAGAGGGCAGAAGATCAAGCGGTGGCGGTGGTGGTGGTGGTGGTGTTGGTTGTGATGGAGATGGAGGTGGCAGTGCCGTTGGTGGTGGTGGTGGTGGTGGTGAAGTGAGCATGATGTCCATGCTATGCATCTGTCTGAAGGTTCCATGATTGTTCAATAGGGTTGCAAAATTGAATTCGGTTCTGGTTTCAAAAACCCAACCTGAACCGGAATCCACAAGTAGGGTTACACATTTTCCCTTGGATCCCATTTCCCCGTGTCTCTATCCCCATTTCGGGAAATAAGGAAATGGGGAAATGGGGGGGAATGGGGATGGGGATGAGAATGGAAATGAGAATGGGGATGGGGAAATGTAATTATATTTATAAATACATTATAAATATAATTATATATATATTTTTTATTTTTTTTATTATTTGAAAACCTAACTATATACTCTATGAGAAGTCTTGGAGTCCGGTGAAGATTTCTAAAGGAGGGGCCTAATATTTCTCACATTTTCTTTGCTGATGATCTCATTCTTTTTTGGGAAGGCTACTCATCAACAAGCCTCTATTATGAGAGATTGTATTGATATTTTTTGTGATATCTCGGGTCAACAAGTAAGTTTCCCTAAATCCAGAGTCTATTGTTCTAATAACATTAGCAATAGTAATGCTAAAGCTTTAGCTGATTTATGTGGTTCCCCTATTACTACGAATCTTGGTCTTTATCTTGGTGTTCCGCTCATTCATGGGCGTGTTAAGACCGATACTTATAAAGAGATTCTTGAGAAGACTCAAAAGAGGCTGGCTACTTGGAAGAGTGCTTCTCTCTCTTTTGCTGGTAGATGCACTCTCATCAAAGCGGTTTCATCTGCTATTCCTGTGTATGCTATGCAATCCATCAAGATTCCTTCTGATATTTCTAAGAGTCTTGATAAAATCAATGGGAATTTTTTATGGGGGAGTACTACTGGAAAAAAGAAAGTCCACCTTGTTAAATGGGATATGGTGTGTTTGCCGAAGTGTTTGGGTGGTCTCGGTATTAAAAAAACGAAGTTGATGAATCAAGCTTTGCTAGCTAAGGTTGGGTGGCGTCTTCACCAAAGGAATTCAGGTCTTTGGGGTCAAATCCTCAAAGATAAGTACCTTAGAGGTGGGAATTTGACTGATTTAGCTGATCTGAATCCTAAAAATTGTTCAAGTACTTGGAGAGGAGTTCTTTTCGGGGCTAAGCTTCTTATGGATGGTATGAAGTGGAGAATTGGTGATGGGAGAAGTGTTGGATTCTGGTATGATGATTGGGTGCCTTATTTTGGTAAGCTTTATAGGTTTGCTTCTTCCTTTCTTTCGGATGACAGATTTCAGGAAAAGGTGAGTGACTACTTGGTTGATAGCACTTGGAATTTGCAGAAGCTTTCTGCTGTTCTCCCTTGGCATGTGGTCTCCCGAATTATCAGTATTCATGTTGATTGTTCTTTTAATCGTGAGGATACTGCTGTGTGGGGTCTCTCGACGAATGGTTCCTTCTCGGTGAAGTCAGCTTATGCTGGCCATTTTAATAATGATGAAGCTGTTGATTGGAATTGGAGTTTCATTTGGAAGCTTAAGCTTCCTCCTAGAGTTCTCTATCTCATATGGACCCTTCTCCATAGGAAGTTCTTAACAAACTGTCATAGGGCTGCTAGAGGTCTTACTTCTGATATAACTTGTTTGAGATGTAACATGAGTAGTGAGGATGCCGAGCATGTCTTTAGAGGGTGTGCTGCAGCTATCCATGTGTGGGAAAGTATATGCAGAGGTGTTACCAGGTGTAGTGCTTTCTGTTCTGACTGGTTTGAGTGGCTGCAAAGTAATCTGAAATGCAAGAATTTGGTGTTGGGAAAATTTCCTAATTATCTCATTTTTAGTGTTGCCCTCTGGTTTCTTTGGAAATGGAGATGTAAGTTTGTCTTTGAGTCTGATTTTGTTCTTCCCTCTAGGCATGATCAGATAATTTAGAGGTATGTAGAGGATTGGATACTGGTGATGTTAAAGCTACTGCTGTGAATAATTGTCTGATTTCGTGGTGCCCTCTTGATATGGATTGGGTGAAGCTCAATGTTGATGGTAGTTTGAGTGTTAAGATGAACCCCATTGCTGCTGGTGGTGTGGTTAGAGATCATAGTAAATCGTGGGTGACTAGTTTTGCTTTGAAGATTGGTACGGGCTCTGTTCTTGAAGCAGAGTTGTGGGGTGTTTTGGAGGGTCTAAAGCTGGTCTGACAGATGGGGTTCAAAAAGGTTATTGCGGAGTCTGATTCGAAATCGGCGATGGAGCTGTTGAGTAAGGGTGTTCCGAGTTGTCATCCCCTCCTTAGCATCATCCAGGCCTGTAAGTTGATCATTGAGAAGGATTGGAGCTGCTACATCCAACATGTTTTCAAGGAAAGTAATAAAGTTGCTGACATATTGGCTTTTCTTGGTCATTCGCTTGGGCTACACTATTTTTTCTTCTCCCCCTCCTCTGGTTTCTGATTGTTTAAGAGACGATTCTAATGGGGTTGTTTTTGCTAGAGTGTGTTCTAGCTTTTAGTTCTTTTCTTTCTTTTGTATCTGTCCTGGGCTGCTAGCCCTTTCTTTTACCAAAATAAAAAATAAAAAAATACCTAACTATATAAACTTTATGGCTCATTTATATTAATGGATTATTGAAATACTTTATTTTGTATTGGATTTTGTTTTATATTTGTAATGCACTAATAGATTTTATTTTGTATTTATAATGGAATGTTTTTTTTTTTTTTTAATTTGTAATTTTTAGTCAAACGGAAAAATGGGAAAATGGGGAAACAAAAAAACGGGGAAAAACGGGGAAAATGGGGAATTAGGGTTGGGGATAGGGGAACCTATATCCATCCTCATTTCCCTAATGTGAAACCCTACCCACAAGGTTCCGGTTCCCAAGTTTCCAAAATTGGGAAGGAACCATCAGTTCCAAACTGGCGGTTCCTACCCAGTTCTAGAACCACCGGTTCCAGAACATACATTTATATATATATATTGATTTTTTTTTTTTTTTTAAGAAACTTGATAATTTAGTTGGGTGTTCAAACCCAATCAACCCAATTTCACTAATCAATTGGTGCAAGCCCAACTGGCCCACAAAACCAAGTCACAACTCACACCCACATAAGCCCAAGTGCACCCCTTTCCTTTTCTAAAAACACCCAAACAATTCAACCCTAGCCTCATCTTCTTCCTCATGCAGCCAACAGCTAGATCTGTCATTGATGACCATCATCCACCGCGGCCGCCTCTCCTTCACGGCAGTGCCGGCCCCGAGGCGGGTCAATTAGGGGCACCCACCCAAGCCAAGAAAAAAAGGGTCCGAAAAGGGAATTTATTTTTTTTTTGTTTAGTGTTCACATTTTTTGACTTTGATAAATAAATGACCCAAAAAGGGTCCAAATTTATTGTTATTTTTCAAACTTCATATAATTATAAAGTAACGATATTTGCACCTCTCTCAATTACTTAGACAAGGGTTATGGGCCATGACCCAATACTCTATAATGTCATTTCTTTTTTAAACATTTTATTTTTATAAATAAAGTGTTAATATTTTTATTAATTTAAAATTAAAAAAAAAAATATTTGCACCCCTCTAAAATTGCATTTACATCCTAAATTTATATTTTTTTTAAATTCCAAAATTATCCTTATTAAATTATCATTTAATCCAAATATATTATAATTTGTTTCTCTTTTTTGAATTCTTACCAACTAAACTAAATTCTGGAAATTTCAAGAAGGGATCCCAAAAGAAACCATGTGAGAGAAGGATAAAGAGAACGATGAGAGAGGTTGTGATGAGCTTGAGCAAATAAAATGGGGTCTGAATTCTTAAGCAACATGAGAACCGATGAATATATATATATATATATATATATATAGATCAAGTGTTTGCTTTTTTAAGCACAACAAGCCAACGAGGTTTTTTTAAAAAAAAAAAAAAAATTCAAATATTATTCTTTTTTGATGGATCAAATATCAATAAAATTCGGGATCAAATATCAATGATTTTCGTTGTAATCTTATATCTCTCTTTTAATTATTTGATAATATTTTTGAAAATTACATATTTGGTAATATGTGGGGTGTGTTTACAGAATATAATCTTTTTAAAAAAAAAATTATGGGGCTTACATACAAAAAGGGGTGCATATACAAAATTTCAGGGGTGCAAATACCGCCACTAATAATTATATCAAATTTGGACCCCAAATAAGAAAAAAGATGTAGAAATCAACTTCTTATATAAAGATTGGGCTCAATATGGATTTTCATCATAATTATTAAAAGTAAATGAGTAGCTCTATTTGCACCCCTAAAAAATTGTATGTGCATCCTTTTTTGCATGTTCACTTCATTAAGAGTTTTTGAAAAATTATATTTTGTAAGCACACCCCAAACATTACCAAATATACCCTTTCTTTTATTTATTTTTTTAAATTCTAAAAAAATTAAAATAAAATAAATAAAAAAGGAGGTCTCCTCCGTTTTCATTTTCTAAGCAAGTTCGTCTCTCCTTATTTACATACGTTATTTCTTTAAGTGGAAATTGTCATGCATATTTATTTACTCGTAACTTTTTTTCTTTTTCTTTTTTTAGTTTTGTTTTTTCTATGTATCGCAATATAAACTTGTTGAAAATTACTTGGATTAAGCTTTTATAAATTTTCTCAAAAAATAATATATATATATACATATATTATTAAGTACGGGATTTTACAAGATTTAGATGTAAGATTGAACAAAGGGCCCCATTTTAAATATTCACCCCAGGGCCGCCAAAACCTCAGGACCGGTATTGCTTCACAGCGCTACCACTAATCATCTTAAACCCAAAATCCATTAAAACCTTTCCAAACCAATCAAGCACAACAAACCTAAAATCTACCACCACCCAAACTCAATCACACAAACACACAAATCCACCAACCACCCCATCGAGAGAGAGAGAGAGAGAGAGAGAGAGAGAGAGAGAGAGAGAGAGAGAGAGATGAGACAAGGAAGAAGCTGAGGCTTACCCAAACCAGAAACAACACCAGGGATTGATATGATGGCCGATTCACGGGTGGTGATAATGGCCAATTCATGGGTTGTCATGTTTGGGTGTTGGTGTGGTGGTGGTGATGGTTGATTCACAGATGGTGGCTACCAACGGCGAGATCGATCGAGAGAAAGAGAGAGAGATGATAATTAGATGGTGATTTGGGGAATTGGGGTTGGGTGAGTCAGTGAGTAAGTAGTATAGTAGAAGTAGGTGACTGGGTTAAAAAAGAACCGAATCATCGTAATCGAGGGAACCGAAACTGAAACCAGGTGAACTAGAACTGGAACCCACTCTAGGCAGTTCCGGTTGGGGTACCGATTTCGGTTCCAGTTCTAGTTCCCCTTAGAACCGGAACCAACGGTTTAAAATCAAAACCGAACCTCGATCATCACTACCCCAGCCCACCCCACCTCCGTTTCATTTCTATAATGATACACTGATACATAAATGCCTTTGTCATTTTTTTTTTTTAAAAACATTCCAATGATTCCGGATTTGGGAGAAAGGACAGACTCAAACCCGCAGGATCCATATCCTCTCTTTGGCAAGGAGTTGTCATTGTTTATCCTTGACTTTTAATCATATCCTTCCATTTAAAATCCAAAGGTTGCCAATAACTCATATCAGCATTTAGGTTATGTTTAGTTCGTGGAAAGGAATCCTTATAGGAAAGGAATCCAATTCCTAAATGGATTCCTTTGTTTAGTTGTCACATGGAATCCATCATAGAATCCTTACTATTTTGACCAAAATGCCCTTTATATATTTGATATATTAAAAATCTTTTTTAAATTTAAAAATATATATATTTTACAATATTCAAAAATTATTTGAAAAATATTTTTAAATTTTAATTATTTATTATTTGAATAGAATAATATTTATTAGAAAAATAAGAAATATATATATATTTTTTACAAAAATAATAAATGTAAAATTCTTTTAGATTCTCGCCAACCAAACACAAATTATCACACAATTGCTTCAATCAAAAGGAGAAAATAAAAAACTCACATCCAGAAACCTAAATCAATAATTTTGTTATATTCTACTTCAAATTCTGGACAACCAAACACAAAACAAGTTCTTCCACGGTTCCACCAAATCTTAAACTAAATAGAGATGACCGACGCACAAAAGCCAAATGAAATTCTCGGGAACCAAACAAAGAAATTAAAAAATGGAAAGTGAGGGTGGAATCTGGATTCTTGATTTTGATTTTTTATATTTTTAATTTTGACTATGTTTTTTTGTTTTTTGTTTTTATATATATTTTTTAATTTTAATTTTTGAATCATTTTTATTTGAAGGATAAATTGGTAAATTGAACATTTCAGTGAGGGTGGAATCCAGATTCCAAACTCAAGACGTGGAATGCTAATCCACCATTTTGGTGGAATCCTCCATGGAATAGAATCCTCATTTCATTATATTTTGTGCAAACAAACAATGGAATGAGGATTCCCTTTTCCATTCCATGGTTGATTCCACAAACCAAACACCACCTTAGCTATAAAATATTGAAAAAACTAGTATTCCAAGACCTTATGTCTATTTTGTTCTACGCCTCCATTAAAACTTGAAGAAAAAAAAAATTGGAAGACAGACAGACGCCTCTTTTTCTTTTCCCATCACCCTTCTATCTCCTTTATCTCTTCTATCTTTTCCATCTCATCTCTTATGAATCTTGAAGCTTCAATGCCTAGTAAATTTTCCAACCCAAATCTAAATATTGGTATAAGATTCGAGTATCTAGATGTGGAGATTTATTTTTATGACAGACTCATAGCAAACTCCAAGATTTGGAAAATGAAGGTCAACTCCAAGATTTCGATACAAGGAGAATCAACTTGAACTCTCCTTGTTTTGATACTTCAAAAGTATTCAACAAGGTTCTGGCAATTAATTACCATTTATATTTATAGAGGTACATTAGCAAAGACAACTCTGCTCCAAAGTGTCTTCAGTAATCACCAAACATACAATAAGGTTTTAGATTCATCTACAATCTAGATATCTTGAAAAACTGAAAGATAGGGACTTTAGTAAACCATACACAAACAACTGCCTTTCACAAGTACACAAAGGGAACTAAAATGAGAAAAACAAAATAAAGAAAGTCCAACCAAAACAACACCAGACTAAAAAGAAGTCATTAGTCTATGCTTCAAATTGCAACAAACGAAGTGTCATAGTACTATTGTTTTGATACCAAGGTGTCTTGATATCATTGATCACATCCACAAAACAACTTGATATCAAGACAGTAGAAGAAGTCTTTTCTGCATGGATCAACTTGGTATCAAAACAATAGTACTTCCATCACAATCATGCTTGGAAAATTTATCTTCACTGTCAAATCATAAAATTATCAAATCCCTCGGTGCACACATTCAAATCCAAGGCCTGCAAAACACATATTAGTTAAATAAGCTGCATTAATATAGTGATTACATCTCGCATACCACATATACACACACACACACACATATGTGTGTATATGTGCGCGCGCGCGTATTTATACTCGATTACAAACAATATTATTTGAGGCTTGTACATCATGAGATACTAAGTTGTCACCAGTATTGCTATCTTGAAGTAATGCTAGGAAAATGATTGGTTGACTTTCATGATATTGCATCCATGATAATGGACTATCCTGTAACTTTAGTAAAAGCATTATAAAAATATCATCAATATCTCCAAAATATTATTCGAGATCAAATATAGAATAATTTATAAACACTCACAGTGTATGAAGGATGCACCGTAGGAGGGAATTGATCAATGTTATTCATTACTGGAGGGTGCACCCTTGTAAAGAGCTGGAGACCACTAGAGGTATATGTATATACCATATGACATTTATTCATAATTCAACAAATGCATAAGTAGATAATAAATAAGGCTAAATATAACTTTATGAGCACCCACAACAAATGAAAGACGAACCATTAGATAAAACTGCATGGGGAATTTGTGGGAGAGGTAGAGGATTATCAACTTCTCTTGAAACAATATTTATAGGGATGTATGTTGTTTCCTGTAACATGAGAAATCATTTATATGAAAAGATATTCTTGTATAACAAATCAAAATTAAAAGAAAAGAAAAGGAGGAGTTATAACAACTTACTTTTGACGAAGGATAAGCCTTCTAAGTACTTTTAGTACTCTTTCTTCCACAAGTACCGTTCGAAGCTTGGCTCTTTCTTTTCGTACCCTCTGTTTGGACAGTAGCAGTAATTCTACCTCTGTTGGTGCCTCAATTTCCTTATATAAGCTCTCTCAAATTGACTTGTCATTCTTTTTCTTCCCCGAGAACCTCTTCTCTTTTAAAATCCTTTTGCTTGGACACAATTACTATCACTGTCTGTGATCGGAGCAGATCCTTGATCATTAACATCTACTTGTATGTCACACCCATCCATATCCTTCACACTTTCACTTCTTACTTTTCTTGTCCACCTTTTATAGAATATACTCACTAGGAAGTTCCTTCAAATTCATTACCTCTCTTAAGATCTTTATTGCATGACCACACAAGACTCCATTCATCTCAAACAATTTGCAACTACAAGAGAGAGAGAATTGTTTATCTTTTTCCTTATAACACGAAACTCCTTAGAAGTGTCAACATCAACAACTGTATACACAATATCCTCCCCATCATCAATAGTACTCTTCATATAAAATTCAAGAGCGCTCATAAACTCATCTTGAAATTCCTTGAATATAATCTTTGTGTAAACCTTTCTTACTTCAATCAACATTTTTAATAGGTCTCTGCACTTAAGGTATCTTCTGACACAAAGCATATTTCGCTTCTATCTCTTTATAACGCTTATCATTCAAAACTCTCTCAAAATGCTTGAAAAATTGAACCATATCATGGTCTGATTGGAGATGATCTTTTAAATCATAATTAATACTTTCACTAACTTGAGTGCTCTTCAATCATGCACCCCATGTCCACCTGACATATGCATAGCCCCATTTCTTCCTTACATCAAAAGTTCTTTTAAACCAATCATTTTCATGCAAATTATACTCGGTGAACATCTTATCCCAAGCAGTTAAAAACTCATCTTCCTTATCATAGCAGTACATACATTTTGATAATACCTTGTTAACCCCACCAGGGCCCTTGAACAATTGATTCACCTTTTTAAAGGCATTTTGCATTATATGTCATGTGCAAGGCTTATGGTATGTATCGGGCATCACAGATGAAATGGCTTTAGCCATTACGGCGTCTTGATCTGTAAATACGGTTTTTGGAGCTTTTTTAGACATGGCTTCCAACAATGTCTCAAACAACCAAATGAATGAATCAGTAGTCTCATCATACATCAATGCAACCCCAAAAATAATAATTTCTCGATGATGATTGAAGCCAACAAAAATTTCCAATGGACGATTTTCTTTGTTAGTTCTATATGTTGTGTCAAAACTAACCACATCCCTAAACTAGCCATAGTCAAGAATCATTTTAGTGTCAGTCTAGAAAATATTAGTTATTTGTTCCTCATTGTCCTTGGGATGAAAAAATGATGGATTTTCCAAGATTTGCTTCTGAAAATATGTCAATAAACTTCTAGCTTCTTCAAATGCTAATTGCCATTGCTTTTTGGACCAAAGATAGTTCTTTATATCTTGCTTTATATATCCAAGAGATTCTTTTCCACCAACTTGCCTGCCTATAAGCTCATAGGAATTCTTAATAGAAATTTCAGATTTTTCTGCTAACTCCAGTTCAGTGGCTTAGGAGGTGGAGATTTTACACTAATAAGGTACCATATGAGCACAATCTTGTGTTACAAAAGCATGGTTGTGCACTTCCTCAAAATGATTAACTATAAATTTGTTACCACACCTATTCAACTTAATACTCATTCGAGCATCACAACTGGTCCTTGTCTCAGCTCTAGGATGTTTAATTAAACTGTCTCTCTTGTCTTTCAATCGAAAACCCTCCTTTAAGCAAACAAATATTCTTGACGTCACCTCACTAGTACACTTATTCTTCACCACAGCTTCATTTCTAATACTTAATCTCATTTTTCCTACATACTCATTGTAGAACTTATAAGTTGTTTCTTCAGAGTCAAACTCCATACCAAATTTTGGTTTGCAACCTTTGTCAACAAAGCTAGACTCTCCAATAACATTTGTTATATGTAATATGGAATGTAGATGAAATGCATAAAGTCATGAAGCTTAAAAATAAATTGAATGCAATAATACCATGATGATGTATCAAACGAAGCAGCAATTTAGAAGGTATTAGGAAATACTTTGAATGAAATGCATCCAATTGAGAGATGTTGTCTTCTACATTATCAAACCAAGAAGGAAATCCTAAATATGATCATATGAGAATTTATAGCCTAACATACGATAAATTAGAAAGAAAAAAAAAATACACAATACTGAAACCACAAAAGCAAAAAACCATAGTTGAATAAGAAAAATCTGGTTTTGGACAAGAGTCAGATTAAACTTACATCTCTTAAAGCCATAGCTCCTGTGGTTGTTGATGGTGAGATTGAAATCTCTAGAGACACAGAGGAGTAACGGAGGCGTCCGTTTGTATTCCAAATTTTTTTTCTTTAAGTTTTTACGGAGTCATAGAAGAAAACAAACGTAAGGTCTTGGAATATAAGTTGTTTCAATATTTAATAGCTAAATGCTGATGTAGCTTTGGATTTTAAATGAAGGGATAAGATTGAAAGTTAAGGATAAACAAAGACAACTCCTTGCCAAGGAGAGGATCTAGATCTAAACCGATAACCTCACGGTGTAGGTGTGGGGGCAAACGACTGGACCAACCTCATATTGTCTCTTTATCATGCAAATTTTTTTTCTTTGAGTAAAACAACTGAAACAAAACATTATATACAACCGTGGCTCTCAGCCAAAACAAATTTCCTAACAAATGAAGTGAATTCCTCTAGTCAAAACCTATCCTCATTACAAGATAATGCATTTCTAGCTAGATAAAAGGCAACCTAATTTGCCTTCCTACGAACAAAATGTTAAAGTCAACTATCAATCAATGAGATTATTCTCAATTATGATTGTATAGGTGACTAATTGGTTAATTAGCTTAATTAGTGTGGTTAATTATAGTCTGATTGTATAGTTGACATTTGACTGATTTGATTAGGATTTGATTAGCTTAATTATAGCTTAGTGATTAAATAGTCTGATTGTAGGATGATTTATTTCCTTTTGTATTTCCTTTCTTGATTCTTTTCACATTGTAAATTCACTATAAATATCCTCCTACGAAGAAGAATAAAAATATCAAAGATTTTTTCTTTGTTCAAACAATCAAAGAGTTTTTTTTTTTTTTTTTTTTTTGTTCACTACTTTCTAACATTGTATCAAAGCCTAAATTGATTTTTTAGATCTCTTTTATCCCTTTTTTCTTCCTTTTCTACTTCTATAAGTTACGAATAGGACTATTGCCTGTTTTCAACTTTTCTACTACTAAACAAGATTGTTGCCTATTTTTCTACTACTACTATAAATTGCTAATAGGACTATTGTCTATTTTTAACTTTTCTACTACTAAATAGGACTGATGCATGTTTTTCTACTATTACTAATAGGACTATTGCCTGTTTTCTTTGCTTCCGCTGCTACTGTACAAGTTAACATATGGAGTGGACTAAAGTTTGAATTCTCGACAAAGGATCATATGGATTGGTCACACTTGCTGTCAATTCCAAAAATCCTAACTTGCCTCCCATCACAATGAAATCCTCAAGATTGGAAGATTCACATTCGTTAGAAAAAGAGAAGAGAATTCTCGATGATCTTCATGGGTCTCCTTGCATTCTAATGTCTCTTGGGAACAATGTTAGTTTCGATGGTCGACTCGGTGGGTGGACTTACAATCTTCTACTTGAGAATGCACCTAAAGGTCCACTTTTTGATCTTATCAAGAATTGTGGAAGTTGTTTACAAGAACGTGAAGTTCAAGACTATAAAAGGATGATATTAAAAGGTATGGGTACAATTCATGAAAAGGGTTATGTTCACTGTGATTTTAAGCCCGAAAATATTCTGATTGTTCCTCTCTAGTACGGAACAAATTATCTGAAAATTATCGATTTCGGATTGGCAAAAGAGCCTAGAGAAGAGATGCAATATAGAAATTTTTCCATGTTCAGATTCCACTGGACACCGCTCTACATGTCACCTCAATCTTTTCTGTTTGGACAAATTAAATCAAGTTTGGATATATGGTCTCTTGGTTGTGTTGTTGTGGAGATGCTTACTGGTAAGCATGCTATGTAGTGGCTTGGTGGTCATCGAGGATGGAATTTTGTCTTAAAAGAACCCTACATTCTTGAGATGTCTTTTTTGGACAAAGATTTTTTAAGAAAGTTTTTTGCAAGAAATCTGAAGGATTAATGGACGGCTAAGATGTTAAATCATCATCCTTACCTTCTGCTAGAGAATGAGATAGTTGTCTTGATGTCTACAACAACAATACAAGTTCTACCGTAGGGGTGCTATATTCCACCAAAAATAATTTTTTGAAGAGACTAATATGAATCCAATCTTACCTTCACTATGATGTTTTAAATAGTAGTTACAACAAAAAAATTTGTTGTTCGCAGATTGAAATTTTCATCCAATTGTTTTTGTTTTACTATACCTTATGTCTTGTAAACTAAAACTCTATCTACTCGGCCTCTCACGATCTACCAACTGTTCTATATCTCCCCATCTTGAGATAGGCATTGAAAATATCTATGCTCTAGCTTGAGGAGGAGTGTTAAAGTCAACTATCAATCAATGAGATTATTCTCAATTATGATTGTATAGTTGAATAATAAGTTAATTAGCTTAAATAGTGTGGTTAATTATATCTTGATTCTATAATTAACATTTGATTGATTTGATTAGCTTAATTATAGCTCAGTGATTAAATAGCCTGATTGTAGGATGATTTATTTTCTTTTGAATTTCCTTTCTTGATTCTTTCCATATTGTAAATTCACTATAAATATCTTCATGTGGAGAAGAATAAAAATATCAAAGAGTTTCTTTTCTTTGTTCATTACTTTCTAACATAAAACACAGTAGACCACACCTCAATCCATTGATTAACTCTTTAATCAGGGCCGTCTCCAGACATTTTGGGGCCCGAGCCATTTTATAATATTAACACAAATTGGGGCCTCATATACCAAATACAATGTAATTCTTTACCTTAAATAAATAATTTTTCATTTACCAAATACAACGTAATCTACATAAATTAAAACAAAAAATATTTATCGTATCTAAAAACATAAAAACAAAACATTATTTAAATTTATATTCTTCTTGCCTTCTGAAGAGCAAATTTACTAATTACATTACTACCATCAAGATCCGCTAACAATTTTTTTTCGATAGATAACATAGCCAATCCACTCAACCTATCTTGTGACATTGTTGACCGAAGATAATTTTTAATCAACTTCAACTTTGAAAAGCTTCTCCCTGCAGTAGAAACTGTAACTGGTATAGTCAATAAAATTTTATAAGCTATCCAAGCATTTGGGAAGCAAATGTGAATGTTTTTAATATACTCCAAGACTTCAATAGGTTTCGTTGTGCCTTCTGGTAATGATTTTCGTAACAACTGTAGTTCTGAAAACAACTCAACTACATCAATATCATAATTATCCCTATGTTGCAAAAAAGTTTCAAGAGTATCACAAGAACACTTCAAACTCTCAGTGTCTGAAGAGCTTAATTTACTCAAGTTAAATAAAACCCAAAAGTGTCCTCATATATTTGAAATTGCTCAAATCTACTCTTCAAAGAAGAAATAGCATTATCTACGATAGATAAATAATATGTAACTCTAAATGCTTCTTCCATTGATTCTATTGGCTCATCACTAGCAATCTCATCAAAAAACTTCTTCTTGGAACGAACACGTGTCTCGTGAAATTTAGATTTAATTTCCATTTCAGTAGCAATTTTTTTAGCTTCAACTATACCTTCATCAAATCCTCTTTCTCTGTATTCTTCAAAATAAGTAATGAGACCCTTTAAGAGAGATATAGCATCATCAATATTTATGTCTTTCTTTTGAAGCACTTTACTAACTTTGTTAACCTTATTCAATATTTCGTACCAAATAACCATGCCCATAAGAAAATCAAACTTAAGACACTTTACTAAAGATTGAGCATCACTCACCGTTGTAGCATCATCACTATTCTCCATTAGATGAATCAATGCTTTTTTTATTTACGGGGTTTGAAATCTTATTGCTTTAACACTAGAAACGCGACTCTCCCAACATGTATCCGACCATGATTTGAGTGTAATACCTTTTCCGTCACTATATTTAACATGATTCTTCAAAATCTCCCATCGTTTGGTTGAACCTGAAAACAATTTATAAATTCGTTGCACAATCTCAAAAAAAGATTTAGCTTGAAAACAACTCATAGCCATGTCATAAATTGCAAGGTTAAGAGAATGACTACCACATGGGGTATAAAATGCTCTAGGATACTCTCTCATAACTCTACTTTGTACTCCTTTATGTTGCCCTTTCATGTTAGAACCGTTGTCATAGCCTTGCCCTTGCACATTATTAAAATCAAGCTCATAAAATCCTAAAAGGCTTTTAAGTGTATTGAAAAGTGATTCTCCCGTTGTCTCAATCACTTTCACAAATGTAATAAAGAACTCCTCAACCTTTATCGGACTTGTTGAAACATTGACACATCTTAATATAAGAGTCATTTGTTCCTCATGACTAGCGTCTGGAGTACAATCAAGAATAATAGAAAAATATTTAGCACTTTTTACAATCTCAAGAATTATGTTTTTCACTTCACTAGCTAACAATTGTATCATTTCATTTTGAATATTATGGCCAAGATAATGATAACAAATTTCTTTCTTCCGAATACGCCTAAGGTGCTCTTGCATTATCGGATCAAACTCAGCAATCATTTTGATAATCCTTAAAAAGTTTTCATTATTACAATCATCAATCTTCTCATTATCTCCACGAAACGCTAAATTACTAGTAGCAAGAGTTTTGACAACACTCATAATTCTCTTCAAAACATCTTTCCAATATTTTTTTCTCTTTACTAATAGCTCTTTCATGAGAAACATCAATTGTTACATTTTTTTTCAATCGTAATTCTGCTTCCTTCCAAGCTTTCATGCTAATCATATTACTACTACTCTTTTCATGCTCCACTAGTCTACCATAAATATTGCGTCAATCGTTGTACTTGGTTTGCACTAGTTAAAGGACTTAACAACCCTTCCTTGAACAATACACAACAAAAACAAAAAGACTTTATTTTTTATTCATGAATACACTAGCCAAAGCCTATCGTGTTTTTCCCCATTTGCTAAAGAGCAAGTGTAATATTTATCGTTAAAACTTCTATTATTTTCAACAGGATATACAAAGTTAGTAACTCTTACAGGACCAATTTCTATTATCAAATCTCTTTCTTTTTGAGATATATTGATTTTCCAATTCCCAGGATCACACAAATCATATGCTTCATCATTCAAGCCATCTACGTTCTCATTCAAATCTTCTATATTATCATTCAAATCATCTATATTTTCGTTCAGCCCATTTACATGCTCGTTCTCATTCAAATCATGTGCATTATCATTCAAGCCATCTACGTTCTCATTCATATCTTCTATATTGTCATTCAAATCATCTATATTTTTGTTCAACTCATTAACATGCTCGGTCTCATTCAAATCACGTGCATTATCATTCTCATCCAAACTAGTATTCGCATTCACATTTTCATTCTCAGATTGATTAGGTTTTCTTTTTACGTACCTATCCATAGAACCCGCAAAAGATTGTATCAGCATATCTCTTCTTTCTTTCGCTTTTCTTTTCTGGCTTCCAGACTCATATTTTCGCGGACCCGTCATAACTATTCAAGAATCAAGATTTTACCTAAAATATATATATTATAAAACTTGTTAGATAAAACAAAAATATAAATTCTAACTAGTAAGTAAATATAACAAAAAAATTAAACAGATATATAATATACTTCACACAATCCCCTAACAGATTTCTATCCAAAAAAAAAAAAAAAAAAAAAAATCCCCTAACAGACATATTACCTAAAAATTCGAACACACTTATTCACTTTAAGTCTATTAAGGCATCGTCTTCACTTTAACTTTAAGTTAAACAATTAACACACTTATTCACTTTATACAATAATCAATATCAATTCGAATTTTAAAATAACTCATTCTATTCCTCTTTTTTCTCAAAATCTAAACAAAAAACATACTCTAAACTAAATAAAAAAAAATCAACAGATATATAAAATTCACACAATCAACTTTCTTAAATAATCAGGATTCAAGATTAATAAAGAGAATAAGAGATTCGAAGTAATTAATTGAAAAAAAAAAGTGTCAAAAACCGTACC
Organism: Acer campestre; assembly: GCA_954870605.1. Lineage (NCBI taxonomy): Eukaryota > Viridiplantae > Streptophyta > Magnoliopsida > Sapindales > Sapindaceae > Acer > Acer campestre. The sequence goes on along the minus strand of OX940803.1, from coordinate 20,636,961 downwards.
TTAAAAGTTAAAACGAGAAAGAGAGGCAGAGAGGCAAAGAAATAGAGTCTGACTTGTGACTTGTGAGAGAAGTTTGTGAGAATTGAGAAAAGTAGAAAACGCAGAGAGAGAAATAGAGTAGAAAGTGCAGAGATGCAGAGTTCTATTGTGTTTGTTTCTGACTTGTTTCAACTTTCAAATAGGTAATCTGGCATATAAGTCTATTAGCAATAATATTACATTTGGATTTTGGGCCCTAAATGGGCAGGAGTTTTTTTTTTTTTTTTTTAATTATGTAGTTAATTGAATAATTGGGCCCCGAATTTTGTAAGAAAAAAAAAACACAAAAAAAAAAAAAACAAAACAAAACAAAAACAAAAGACATGTGAGATTGGGCCTTTTTAAACACAAGTAGATTGGACTTGATTTTCAAAAACCAAAGAAATAAGTAAATTGGACCAGATTTAAAAAACTAATGAGATTGGGCCATTTGGGGGCCCCAGCAAACTGCTGAGTTTGCTGCCCCCATGGGCCGGCCCTATCTTTAATATCTGTTAGGTTTATGTTTTGTATTGGCAAAATTCCATATCAAAACGGTTTGGTTTGTAATGATTCGTTGTCTAGGTTACTCGTGATGGATCAAGCTTCAACAAATAAAGGACGACTCTCCATGCAAACAAAGTCTTCAAGAGGTGTTCGCTTCATTGACAAGTTAAAACGAGACCTTAACCTCTTACAAGGCTATAGGTGCACACACACACACACACACATTTCATGCATATGTGTCCCTACATCGTTGTGCAAATTTATGTAGCACACATGTTCATATTTCGTATGTACATGCATTAGTTTGTTAATATTACTAGTTGAACATGTTCTAGGAATTAGAATTAAGAAATGACATACTTAAATGTGTTTGTGCATTTTAATGTTTGATTTTCATGTTTGTTGATTTTTATATTTGTTTGATTTTATTTGTCGGTTGAATATCTCATCATAAAAATTATTTTCCTGATATTTTTCCATTTGTACGGGTTCAACTATGTTAGGTTTTGTCCTTAGTTGAGTTCCGAGCGATTTGGTTTCTTACACAAGTGTTTTTTAGTGTTTCTGAGTCTTTCCAGGTTATTTTATGATTCAGGGGTTTAGAAAATTCGAAAGTGATTCAGAGAATTTTTGAGTCCATTGGAACATTCCGTGTGTTGGTCGAAGATTGAGATCGGTTTCCGAGTCACTAGATTGCCCGAAATTGGTTTTCGAAAATCATGGTCAAAATTGGTCTCGGCGTGATCGAGGCCACACCAAGTGACCTTGGCTGCCTATATGAGGAATTGTGCATGGCGTGATCTAAGCCACGCCAAAACCCATTGGCTGCCCATGTGAGCAAACAAGGGTGGCATGAGGTCCCTCACGCGTTACCCTATGCGCGTGAGGTAGGTGCCTTGGCGTGAGGCGCCTTATGCCAAGAGCACATCTCTTGCCTTATATGCTGAAAATTTCCAACATTTTCACTAATTCTCTCATATCCTCAATCTTTGATTTTGTCACTCATACGAACCCCGATTTGAGTGATTTAAATACCAAGAGATTCGTTTTTTGAGAGCTCTACCAAGCTCAATCATTTTTAGAGTCAATTGTTCAAGTTCTAGAGTGATTTACTCTAGTTCTGGTGGAGGCTTCTTCACACTTTCAAGGTATTCTAAGAACTCAAACTTGTTTTGATTTATCTTATATGAGTCCTTGTTTTTCACATTAATTTTAGTGTTTTTGAATTGAACCTACATAGATTGGTGATATTGCTTTCATTATTAAGCTAGATTAACTTTTGATTATGAGCTTAACATGTTTTCCGGCTTTATCTTAGAACTCGATATTTTTAGAATGTGCTTTAAATGCATCTAGCCTGGTTTAAACTAGATTTGCTTTGATTCGTGCTTAATTGAAATCTAGTTTCTATAGGATATATTGATCATGTATTCTATGTTGCATATTGTCATTTTGGACACTTAGATCAATCCTTGTAAAAGGATTAAAATATCAATAAGACTTGGACTAGTCTAAGTTGAGTGTCTACAAGTTTCCATTAGTAATAGGCCTGATGGTAGAGTAGTGTGGGACATGCCAACTGGAGTAGGTTATGGATTTGATAGCTTAAGGGTGTACACATTATTCAACTAGTGGAGAGTGTTGTAGTGATCGTGGATTCGACCCGTGGATGTTTCCTCCGGAATAAGATTTACCACGTAAATTCTTGTGTCCAAGCTTCTCTTACTCAAACTCTTTATATTTGTATATTGTTGTACTTAATTGAACATATATTGTGAATTGTAAGCAAGGTGTATATTTGAGCTTGATATAATATTGTAATATCTTGAATACAACTTGTAAATGAGAACTTAATTGAATATATTGTAATTTGAGACTTGATGAGTTTTTGAGTAATAAAAGAAATGACAATTATTGTATAGATCATATCTTGTATTTTTACTTATTACTTGTATGTTGTTCATTTCAATATATTTGTATATGTTGATATTAGTTTGTTAATTCAATTTTAGTATATATATATATATTCGATTTCCGAATATTTGTCCCTCTAGATTGCTTGGTAACACAACTCAATCACATATAACATGTAAATGCACATAAACTAAGGCACTCAAATAACCACCCTTAGTCTATTCTACATTTGTGAGATTCAAGTGTGTATATATATATACAATCTTTCTCTTATCAGTTCGACCTAATATAAAATACATCAGTGCATTGCATGTGGGCCATAGATTATGGAGAAGCACTGACAAGTGCATATATACCAATTCAAAGCATTTGAATCTAATAGCCCACATTCAAGGCACTGATATATTTTATATCAGGTCGAACTGACTGAAAAAAGATTGTATATATAAATATACACACACACTTGAATCTCACATTTGTAGAATAGACTAAGGATGGTTATTTGAGTGCCTTAGTTTATGTGCATTTACATGTTATATGTGATTGAGTTGTGTTACCAAGCAATCTAGAGGGACAAATATTCGGAAATCGAATATTTGTTCAAAGCAAACTTTGGTGAATCCAGACTCATAACTCCCAATTGAAACAAAAGAACCTACAACTTTATCAAGATAGGGTGCCCAACCTCTATCTTAAATTGTGAATAATTTTTAGATTAGATAAAGAATTATGTCTACCACCCATAAGAACTTTATATTAATACTTCTTTGTTCACTTTTAGTCATGGATCCTTAAAATGTTTACATTTAACATAAATAATATTTCATTATAAATGCTACAGAATTTAAATATAAGCAAATGACTTTATTGATATTCTAAAGATTAATTACAAAAATTTCATGCTTTAGAGCACAGGACTCCGTGAGGATGCTGACCGGCCTCCTCCGGTCCAAGGGCAGCTTGAGTTGGTTAGGTTGTGTTAGAGTTTCTTCCAAATTGGGAATTTTTCTCAATTGGAAAATTGAATTTTAGGGTATTATTATGTTTGGATAAAATTGTAAATGTATGAATTGTTATAAATCATTTGTGGAAATATACTAGAAGACTTCACGGTAGAACTTTTTTAATAAGATAAAAGCCAAAATTGTTTACTTTTTCTAATAGACATATTTATCTTAAATTAAGATATAAGTTGAAAAAACAAACAAACCTATTTATCTTAATTTAAGTCATAAGAGGTAATACGACTTATATTATATATAAAAAAAATTAAAAAAAAAAAAAAAAAAAAAGCCCTTAAGTAAAACAATGTGGACTAAAAAAATCAGCGAAAGAAAAATAGTATAATACGTAACATGTCCTCCAAAATTAGTAACTCCCGTTGATAAATATGTTATTTCTCGTTCTGATATGGATGTTTCAATATTTTTACAAATACTTTTCAATTGTCACATCTCGATATTATACCCTAAGATTTTGAATATTGCAATTGGTAGTGTACATATTTTTCATATTTTTCTAAATTTTAAATTTATTTTCATTGATTTATTAATATTTAACATAATATATTTTTCTAAGACATTTTCATTTTTTCTATATTTTAATCTTAATTTTATTGTTTATAAATATTTAATATATTATAATATAGTATAATTATTAGCACATTCAATTTCCCCACATTTCAAATCTAATGTTTTATTTATTAATATTTAATAAAATATAATATATTTAAAATGTTAAATTTTTATATAATTTTTTATAATTAAAACACTATACATTGTGCAGAGCAACCCATTGATGCACGTTACTTCCTCCAATTGCCAGCTGGTAGCTATGAGCCTATGATACAAAGCTCCTTGCAAGAGTTTACAATAAAAAAGAGTTTGTAGTGAGCATAAGGGGAGGTTGGATCTCCTCATTTTTTTTATTTTTAATTTGTCATTTTATATTAATTTATATATATATATATATATATATTTTTCATACTGACATATGGTCAATTACTTGTTTAAAGAAAAAAACACCTATGAAAATGTTTGGTTGGACTGACCATGGAATAATAGAGAGACCTATTTAATGTATTTATCATCCATTTATTTATTTTTAAATGAGAACATCTGGCGTTTAAGAAAAAAATGTGTTATAGGATTAAAATGTTCCTCAAATCGTTAAATTTTACGACCGTCTAACAGAGCCATCAAATTAAGATATTTTCGATAATTTAGAGACCCCACAAACCTATGAATGAAACTACCGTTTTCAAAAAAAAAGTTATGGACTAAATTTAAGTTTTCTCTTAATATATTACATTATTTACATATTTATATATATTTTAAATTTTATTATATTATATATTGTACCCCTATTTTGGCTACGGACTCTGATATTCAGGTTCAGGGTCCTGAGCGTCTGCTGTCTGATTCCCAAACTGAATGTCGCCTCATTATTGATTCTTCCTAGTCTAACCAGGTTGAGGAAGTAGAGTTAGATGATACTACTATTAATCGAAGGTCCACTAGGATTGCACACAGACTGATGTTATTTATACATAAAGAGAATTTATGATAGACTGTATATTTTCGATCCTGGAAATTTATAATAGAAGAATTTAGGACAAATACAGGAGATAAAGAGAGACAAATTTGCTTAATATTTTCTATGGTCTTTAATTGAATTCAAAGATGCCTTATATAGGCTTACAAATAATAACTTCTCCTGATAACAGACACACAAACTACCCACTAACAAGAGAATTACACCCACTAACAACATGGTCCCCAAACAAGAGGAACCCATGCATCCACTAACAACAGCTAATAAACGTGACTAATTCATGCTTGATTGCTTGACTACTTCTTGCCTTGTCTCTTAATGCATGGAACCACCTGCATAACCGTTGAACCGTTGTTTGCATGAGAACCCCTGCACATAATAAGCACTAACAATACTAACATTAATTTAACACTCCACTCTCTCAATTATTAGCATAATTAATGCACATATCAACTGGCTTCTTATAATTCCGGGTCCTGGGCTTTTTTCGAGGGTTTCTGATGATTAGTGTCATATATTGGAATTTTCGTAGGATTGGGAATGGTTCTATAAAGCAGGTTCTCAAAGATTTGTGTTGACTGCATAGTTCGGGAGTCTTTTCGTTTTTCTTGATGTTTTTGTTTTCTTGTGTGGCCTATGCGCCACTTTTCTAGTTGGGGATTTGCTCCTAGTTCAGGTGGCGGATGCTCTTTCTAAGCACGCTTTGGGTATACCTTCTGATTTGTGGTGGTCTTCCACTCCTTCATTCTGATCTCTAGTAGTTGGTAATTATTGTATAGGTAGAGAATCTTTCAGGTTTTCCTAGTTTTGTTTAGCCTTTGGGTTTTTTGGGGCTGTGTCCCTTGTTTTGTGATGTTTTACGGATTCTTTTGTTTATTTTTTCCTTTATTTATATATTTATAGTTACTACCTAAAATATATATATATATATATTGTACTGATGTTTTAAATAAATTTCCTACAATATTCCAATATAATGACACACAGTGACACTGTTCATTTTAATTATATAATGACCGTTTTGTATTTAAATACTTTAATATTATTATAATTCTTCTAGTATTCAAATACCAATTTCAAATTTCCTTTATTATAAATGCAATTATATTATTTATTAATATCTGATGTTAAATAATATAATATATTTGTAACATTAAATTACTTAATTCAATTTTATAAATCTTTGAGTATTCGAATTACATTTTCAATTTTCCTACTAATACACGTAATTATATAACTTATAATTTTCCTACTTATATACATATACATACATTTATATACTTTTCCAAATGTTTTCCAATTTTTTTAATATATTGTAATATTTACATATATGTATAATAAATGTAATTATATTAAGTATACTGCTAGAGATCCAACTTTCGTATCCCAACTTGTATCCTAACATTTGACGGGAAAATTGATAATGAATACACATTAATAATGATTTACTTCATTTCACATATGTCATATAATGTTTTATTGTTTACAAAAAAAAAATAAATAAATAAAATAAATAAAATAAAATAAAAAGTTATACCAAATTTACACAAGCACAACTGTATTGTCAAGTATTGATTATTGCTGACCAGTTTGCTTAACAGTCCAAACCCAATAACTCTTATGTAAATTTAAAATTATCAAATTGATACCCATAACCCTCTGGACTCTCTCTTGAGTTGCGTGCCCCTTTATTCCCAAATACCACATCGTTTTTTTTTTCTTTTTTTTCTTCTTCTTCTCTGTATAGTTTTCTTTATTCTTTTGTAGTTTTATTTTTTTAAACAATATTAAGACCACATTTACAAGAACTCTCTCTCCATACAAGGTAAAATAGTTTGTTCTTTTCTATTATTTTATTATTTACTTATTTTTTTTTAGTGTTTCCTTATTACATTAAAATTGATTTTAGTATTAGTTTGATTTAATTGAATTAGTTTGTTGTTAGAATTATATGGCATATAGATACAATTATTTGTGTGTTAGCTTAGTTGGATCATTTTTTTTTTTTTTTTTTACTATTTAATGATTAAAATTATTTTTTCTTGACTTCAATTTATTTTGTTGGAATATACATTTTGAGAGGTAAAATTTATTATATCTCATGACTCATTGTGTATTTACTTTTTATTAATAAAATCTATCTTCCTATTAAGGTTGTTTAAAAAATTTTATTACTGGTATTTAGTTCAGCCCCACCGGATAGAAAATCCTAGATTTGCCCATGTATATTATAATATAGTATAATTATTAGCAAATTCAATTTTCCCACATTTCAAATCTTAATGTTTTATTTATTAATATTTAATAAAATATAATATATTTAAAATATTAAATATATATAATTTTTTAAAATGAAAAAACAACACGTTGTGCAGAGCAACCCCAGTTGATGCACGTTACTTCCTCCGATTGCCAGCTGGTAGCTATGATACAAAGCTCCTTGCAAGAGTTTACAATAACAAAGAGTTTGTAGTGAGCATAAGGGGAGGTTGGGATCTCCTCATTTTTATTTTTATTTTAATTTGTCATTTTATATTAATTTTATTCTGTTATATATATATATATTTAATACTGACATATGGTCAATTACTTGTTTAAAGAAAAAAAATACCTATAAAAATGTTTCGTTGGACTAACCGTTGAATAATAGAGAGACCTATTTAATGTATTTACCATCCATATTTTTAAATGAGAACATCTGGCTTTTAAGAAAAAAATGTGTTATAGGATTAAAATGTTCCTCAAACCGTTAAATTTTACTACCGTCTAACAGAGCCATCAAATTAAGATATTTTCGATAATTTAGAGATATTTTCGATAATTTAGAGACCCCACAAACCTATTAAAAAAAAAAAGAGTTGATTATCTAACTTCAAAGAGGACAAAAACGACGTCGGTTCTCTCTCTGGAAAAGAAGATATTTTCTTTCTGCTCGTCATCGCCTCAGATTGGGGTTTCTCCTCGCCGGTCCTCCGCATCGTGTCCCACCTTGGCCGGATCTGCGCTCGCCGTCTTCCTTTCCTCCTCTCGTCGATGACGTGGTAGAGCCGTTGTATCGGCGGCGCATCTCCAGCAATCGGCGAGAGGCGTTGATCGATCGACGGGTAGGAGTTCGTCGACGCCGGTTCGAGTAGGCGTTGGTTTCGTGACCCGGTTGCTGTATGATGGTCGAGTTGAGGTAGATTCGGGTTTGGAGTAGCCTGTGGAGGAGCAGAGGAGCCGTTTGAGAAGGAGTGGCGGTGGGGTTTTGGGTGTTTGACTCGTTTCTTTGTTGTTGGTTTGTTTTAGTAGTGAGTGGTGGTTAGTGTTCCGTCGCCGGCTTCTCGATGTGGCAGCGAGAGCCGGCGGCGATGTCGTCCCTGAGGGCGATCTTTTCTTCCATGTGCTTGGCTTTCCCGGTCAGAAGAGGGACGCCGGAGGCTGCTACGACGGCCCTGTTCGTGGTTTGGAAGTCTCTCTCACGACACTGGGCGAGACGTTTTGTCCAGGCGGCGACGGCAGCTGTTAGATCGGCCGATCCTCTTGGGTATGGCCAGATCTGGTGTGATTCGGCGTGAGCAGTCTTGATCGGTGGTCTTGTAGTTTGTCTGACCCCGTCCTCTCCGTCGGGACACCGCCGGCATCTTCGGAGTCCTCCTTAACTGATCTTGGTGTTTGGCTTGGTCGGTTTTTAGCTTTGCGGCAACGGATTTCGAAACTGGTGGAGGTTTGATAGGCATGGTGGTTTGGGGTTTCGATCAGGCATCTCCGACGTCTCTGCTTGGTCGGCGGCGTCCTGGTGGGTCTTCTCCGGCGCCCTGGTCTCTCCTCCGGACCGTTTTCTGTTCGTTTGTTTGTTTTTTCAGTTTGTTTAGTTTTATGTTTGGTTGTTATCCCACTTATGTGTGGGCGTTTTTCTCCCGATGTAGGACTCTGTTCTGGGCTTGTGCTCGACTAGCTTTATTTGTGGAGTCCCAGTTATGGTTGTATCCTTGCCCTGGATCTGGTTTTCCAGGATTTCAGGTGCCCTTTCAAAAAAAAAAAAAAAAAAAAAAAGTTATGGACTAAATTGAAGTTTTCTCTTAATATATTACATTATTTACATATATACATATTTTTAAAAATTTTATTATATTATATAAATAAATTTCTTACAATATTCCAATATAATGATACGGTGACATCGTTCATTTTAATTATATAATGACCGTTTTATAAATCTTTTTTTTTTTTTTTGAAATACAACTACTGCCGGGACCCGGTGAGATTAAATAAATTCTACAAGCACGGCCCGGAATACTGCTCCCACTATCAGGGAGAGGTTACATAAGGACTACAACTCTCACAACCGGAGAGAGGGCTGCTCCCACAAACCGGGAGAAAACTCCCCACACATGCTTGTAAAATGCGCATGGTGGGACTTGAACCCCTGACCACTAGGAGTGGAAGGGAGGTGCACAACCATCTCTACTAGGAGGTGATGTGCAACCGTTTTATAAATCTTAAAGTATACAATTACTTAAATTACTTAATTCAATTTTATAAATCTTAGAGTATTCTAATAACATTTTCAATTTTCCTACTAATACACGTAATTATATTACTTATAATTTCCTACTTATATATATATATACATACATTTATATACTTTTCCAAATGTTTTCCAATTTTTTTAATATATTGTAATATTTACATATACGTATTAATAATTTTGCATTATTTTCATTATATAATAAATATAATTATATTACGTATACAACTAGAGATCCAACTTTCATATTCCAACTTGTATCTTAGCATTCGACGGGACAAATGGACAATTAATAGATAAATGCATATTAATAAGGTAGAATTTCGCATAAATTCTACATTTTTGGTGATTTGTCACATTTATAACGTCTTTCTAAATTTATCACTTTAATCCTTACTTTTTCCAAAACTCATTACTTTAGTCCATTTGACCAAATATATGAAAGTCAATTATTTTAAAACCTATAAAAGTATACTTTTGTCCTTATACTATTTAATTTACCTAAAATGATTATATTAGTTTTAAATTAAAATGAAAAATAATAAAATTCTCAATAATAAAATCTTAAATAAATATATTACAAAAAGATCTTAAATAAATAATAATAATAATAAAATCCATTAATTTTTTATTTTTTTGTATTTTTGTCATAATGGATATTAATTTAACTAAAATAATTATCTTAACTTTAAATGATTTTTTTCATAATTTTTTTTTTTTTTTTTGGTAATCTATTTATTTAAGATTTTATTATTGAGAATTTTATTGTTTTTCATTTTAATTTAAAACTAAGATAATCATTTTAGCTAAATAAAAATTCATTACGAGAAAAATACAAAATAAGAAAAAATTATTGGATTTTTTTAATTATTTATTTAATCTTTTTTTTTGTAATATATTTATTTAAGATTTTATTATTTTTTATTTTAATTGAAAGCTAAGATAATCATTTTAGCTACATTAAATAATAATAGAAGTAAAAATGTACTTTCACAGGTTTTAAAATAGTTGATTTTCACATATTTGGTCAAATGGACTAAAGTGATGAGTTTTGGAAAAAGTAAGGACCAAAGTGATGAATTTGGAAAGACATTTATAAATGTGACAAATCACTAAAAAGGTAGGACTTATGTGAAATTCTGCATATTAATAATGATTTACTTCATTTCACATGTAATATAAGTCCAATTAACACATGAGTAATACTAGATGTCCCAATTTGTTTTCCCAAATGATGTGGCACGTAAGGTGTCAGCATCTTATAAATCATAAGATTATATAGTGGCTGATGTGATGCTGAAACCTTACGTGCCACATCATTTAGGACAAAATTTGAGAAAAAAATTTGGAACGTCTAGCATTGCTCTTAACACATTACATGTTGGAATACAAGGCAGATACAAAAGTGAGATTTCTAGTTATACTCCATATTAAATTTTATTATCATTCTAATAATATTTTCAAACTTTCAATATTATAAATGTAATTATATCATTTATTAATGATTTAATATCAATCTAAGAACATTTTCATATTTTCTAAAATTTTAATTTATTTTCATTATATTAATATTTAACATAATATTATTATTCTTAGACATTTTCATTTTTTTTTTTTCTATATTTTAATGGTAATTTTATTGTTTATAAATATTTAATATATTAATATATTATAGATTTAATATATATATATATTTAAAAATAAAATAACACATTGTGCAGAGTGCAGAGAAACCAATTGATGCATGACACTATCACCAATTGCCAGCTGGTAGCTATGATACAATGCTCCTTCCAAGTATCCAAGTTCCAAGAGTTGAAGATAAAAATAAAAAAAAAAGGTCTGGCAGCTCCTTCCAGGCTTTCAGCAGTTTGCAATAAAAAATGGATTTGTTAATATTCATGTTGATGATGATGGTGATGGTGATGTGGCGGCGTTGGTTGGTGAAAATTGTTGTTGGGACTTGGGTCAATGGGTCCTCTGTGTGAATATGGTTGGTGAAAATTCCTATTTTCAGTATAATTATCTTACTTGCGTTGCGTGTCTATTTTTAAATTGGACTAATTGCACAAACGTCCCTAAGTTTAGGTATAATTACATGCATATGGAACATTTATCCATAATTACAAAAAAATCCCCTATCGTTAATTGACTTTCGTTAACTCTAACCGTTGACCACGATTTTAGCCCTCAATGAGTGCCCCTAATTACCTATTTTATTATTTAAATTAATAATACAAAAAGAAACAAAAGAGACAAAGAAAACAAAAAAACAAAATCAATCATTTTTCTTTTCTCTTTCTTTTTCTCAACCCCTAAATACATCCATTTAAAAAAAATATTAAAAAAATTAGAACTTTAACAATGGATTTTTAACTTTCTATGTTGAAGTTCTAATTTTTATTTTTTATTTTTGTAAATAGATGTGATTAACTAGTTGTGGTTTTAATGGATTTGGGTTTTTATTTATGGATTTGATTTTTGGTTGTTGCTTGAGGATTGAGTTTTGGTTTTGATTTCTCGGATTGAGTTTTGGTTTTTGTTTGTTAAGTTTATTTTTAGATTGTGTTTGGGGGTTAAGAAAATAAAAGAGGAAAAAAATGATTGATTTTGTTATTTTTGTTTTCTTTGTCTTTTCTGTTTCGTTTTTTAATTATTAATTTAAATAATAAAATAGGTAACTAGGGGCACATTATTTATTGTGAGTTAAAATTGTGGTCAACGGTTAGAGTTAACGAAAGTCAACTAACGACGGGGGACGTTTGTATAATTATAGGTAAAAGTTCCATATATATGCAATTTTATCTAAACTTAGGGGTCGTTTTTGCAATTAGTCCTTTTAAATTCTCGACAGTTATCCAAGACCCTTTGTCTTTTTTTTTTAAATTACAAATATAACCTAAAGAATAATGCTTTAGAATTGACCAGTCAGTATTCAAAATACTGACTCCACCAATAGGAGTGTAGCACATGGCCCAATTTGTAAGATAAATGTAAAAAGTAAAAGAAATAAGATCACGTACTGCACTCTTATTGGTGGGGTCAATATTTTGGGTACTGACCCGTCATTACCCAAGCATTATTCTACCATAAATAAGTCTTTATTTTTTTAAGGAAAATGGCAAAAATCTCTCTAAATGGGAGACTAAAGTACGTGGGAGTTCCAAGTTCCAACCTAGTAAATGGTTTTGTCCTTATTATTTTCTATTACTTCTTTTTAAATAATTTACATGGGTTTAACTAATTTGCTATTAACGATTATGTATATGTGAGAGAAAATTGTTTTATTTTTTATTTTTATTTTTAAATCTTTAATTTTTATACATCCTTAGATTGAGATCCAAAAACCGAAAACTGTCCAATAACATTGTTGTTAATAGCAACTTAACTAAACTCATTTTTTTTATCGGGTAAATTACACTTACACCATTAAGATTTGAGGTAAAGACACTTAAATGGAAAAGTTTAGTTATTCTACACTATGACCCCTGTATTGTCGAAAATGCCCTTGTATAATAATAAAAAATAAAAGTTTTTCTACACTTACATCCAATGCCATTTTGGACCTTACAATGGTCAAATAGGGGTGTTAGTGTAGAATAACTAAACTTTTTAATCTAAGTGTCTTTACCTCAAACCTTAAGGGTGTGAGTGTAATTTACCCTTTTTTAACATAAGCATTATAACACGTTAATAATATTTTGCAGAGAATAACAAGAGATGTTAGATCTGGAAGAGGCGGGTGACGGGTCTCAACTCTCAAGTCTCAACTGGTGCCTGGTGGGTTGGTAAACAATTAGACCACCTCTGTCCCAAATATGCATATATAAGGGTGTGGGTCCTACACAGATTTGGTGTCAAACAGTGGTCAAATATTTACAGATTTACCAAACCAAACCAATCTTATTTAAGAGTCAGAGAAAAGGATAGGCGTGGGGCCCAATGGGGAGGGGAGGGTCCCCCACCCCATTCCTCAACCACCACCTAAAAATAAAATAAAAAACTATTTGGAGTGACTGAGGAGGGAGTGTTTTGGAGGGAGGTTCCCTTCTCCACGACTCCACCCCAAACCCAATTTCCCTAATTTATTTTAATTGTCAATTCTAAATTTTTATTTTTTAACTTGGAAATCGAAAATTGGAATTTAGAATCCGACCATTCCATTCTCTAGTTTTACCCTATTAAAATATTCAATTCAAAAAATATTTATTCTTAAATATATAATTGGTTTAAATAAATCCAAAATAAATACAACTACTTCTAATAGAGTATTACACAATTAAAGTCAAAATAAATCAAATTTAAAGTTTATATCTTCGATTAATACTCATGTACTAAGTATTAACTACTAACTTGGATTAATATTAAAATATATTAGTTTATTTTTTAATTGTTAAAACTTTAGATATAAATAAAAATACAAATAATATATATATACAGAAATGTTCAAGTCTGTACGCACTGATATAACTTCATCGGTACGTTGGATGTAGACTATTAGATTTACATACTTTGACTCAAGTGTATACATTTGTCAAAGTTTTTCTATAATTAATGGTCCACATGCATTTGTACCGATATAGTTACATTAGTGCGCACTAATGTGAACGGAACCATATACATATATATATATATATATATATATGAATTTACATAGGAAATGAAGGAATGGGTTGAAAAGGGATCCCCCACCACTTTCCCTATTTATAAAATAGGAAATGAAGGAATGGGGTCCCCCACTACTTGCCCTATTTATAAAATGTGGGCTAAGAGCATCTCCAATCGTTACATAAAACAACCCACTAGCTTCAAATTAAAGCTTACTGTTCACCAAGTACACTCTCCAACGTTGCATCAAAATGTGTTTCCTAATAAAAAAATTATTCTAAGGAATAGTAGCACACTAGCTTTGACGAGCATTGATATAACTTCATCGGTGCGTTAGATGTAGACCATTAGATTTACATACTTTGACTCAAAGTGTATACATTTGTCAAAGTTTTTCCATAATTAGTGGTCCACATGCATTGGTATTGATGTAGTTACATCAGTGCGTACTAATGTGAATGGAACCGTATATATATATATATATATGAAATTACATAGGAAATGAAGGAATCGGTTGAAAGGGGACCCCCCACCACTTTCCCTGTTTATAAAATAGGAAATGAAGGAATGGGTTGAAAGTGGGTCCCCCACTACTTGCCCTATTTATAAAATGTGAGCTAAGAGTATCTCCAATCGTTGCATAAAACAACCCACTAGCTTCAAATTAAAGTTTGTTGTTCACTAAATACACTCTCTAACTTTGCTTCAAAATGTGTTTCCTAATAAAAAAATTATTCTAAGGAACAGTAGCACACTAGCTTTGACGAGCATTGTTCCTCAGCACAAAACACTCTTTTTTTTCTTCTTTGTTTCTGTCACATTAACGTTTTTTTTTATCCCTTTTTATTTTATTTTTTCTAATTTAACTCTTTTAAGTATAATTAAAATGATATGTATTCCTAAAAAATATACCATTGGTTGGAAAGATCTCAACGAGATCTTCAAAATGACACCCACTTTGATATATATTTTATGTCAATAAAATTATTGAATATGGTATAATTTAACTAATATAAATTAATTGGTATTGTATAAATATTTATTGAGAGAAGATTATTTATATAAATATTTATTGAGAGAAGATTATTTAATAATTTTTTTTTTGGTATGGAACATCGGAGTGGAAAAAAAATTGATGTTAACATATTCCCAAAATATTCCCATTTAATTTCAAATGGAGTAAAATTTAATGCTGAACATTTACCCCCATCTGTAGGCCAAATACTCATTGGGGCTGGTTAGGGATGGCAATTAGACCCAGACCCACGAGACCCGACCTGCGTGGGTCGGGTCTGGGTCCTCACATTCGGGTCACGAGTTGTGTCTGGGTCCAAAGTATTAGACCCGATTCGGGTCCGGGTCCGGGTCAGGTCAGGTCAGGTCGGGTCGGGTCGGGTCTGGGTCCATAGACCCGGACCTGGACCCGGACCCGTAGACCCGATTAGTAAGTGAGTTAAAAAAAATTAAAAAAAATTGAAGAATTTGAAATTGAAATTAAATGCAAATAATAATATTTCCCTTTTATGTTCTCTATTTATTATTATTTTTATTTAGTTATTTATATATTTAAGTATATATATATTTAGTATTTTATTGTTTTTTTTTTTTTTTTTATCGTGGGTCCATGGGTCAAAGGGTCCAGACCTAGACTCGCGAATTTTCATGGGTCTTCGGTCGGGTCTGGGTCTAGGTTTGGGTCTTGGTCCTCCTAAAACCCGCGGGTTTAGACTCGAACCCGAACCCGAACCCGAAAATTTTCATGGATCTAGGTATGAATCTAGATCTAGTTTTAATTTTTTTTATCGGTTCTGGATCTGGGTCTAATAGGACCTGACCCGAACCCAACCCGACCCTATGACCCATTGCCATCCCTAGGGCTGGTGGGGCATAGGGTCATGGGGAAACGTGGTGAAACGCACATCCCAAAGATAACGATTCGGAGGAGTTGAGTGAGAGCATCCACATTGGTTAGTCTCAAAAACAAGACCAACTTATTGCCACATCATCAAAAATGGGTCTTGTTTTCAAATAATGGGTCTTCCCATTTGAGTCCTATTTATTTGGATCCTTTTTCCCCACAATGGGGTTAAATTAAAAAAAGAGAAATGGATCCACTTTTTTTACTTTTTTCCAAACAATCATTACTCTTCTTTAAAATATTATATAAATATATATATTAATAAAGAAATTATATAATATGTTTTAAATATCAACACTATCAACAATTATTTAACAAATTATAATTAATTTTTTAAAAAATTATTAATTTAAAATTATCACAACAGAAATACATCAACAATAAAAATAAATATTTAAAACAAAATATTGTATACGATTAGACATGGCGTCGGTTTCGGTTCGAATCCGGCTCGGTTCTGAACCTTCAAAATTGGCTCCGATTTCGGTTTTAAAGGTTCGGTTCTGGTTTCGGTTCCGGTTTTGAAGGTTCGGTTTTGTTCCGGTTCCGGTCCCGGTCCGGTCCGGTCCGGTCCGGTCCAGTTTTGGCGGTTTCGAAGGTTCGGGTCTGGTGTTCTGACAGTTCGAGTCTAGCGGTTCCAACGGTTCGGGTTTGGCGGTTCCGACGGTTCGGTTTCAGTTCTAGTCCGGTTTTCGACGGTTCCGACGGTTCAGTTCCGCTTCCGATTTCGGTTTCATCGGTTCCAACGGTTCGGTTTCATTACTTTTTTAACTTTTTTCCAAACAATTATTACTCTTCTTTAAAATATTATATATATTATTATAACTTTTTTCAATTTTATCGGATCAGTTTACTTTTTCAAAAACCGGATATTATCGGTTTTTTAACGGTTCACTCGAAAAGTGTACCGATCTATTAAACGCTCACCCCTAATTAAATTTATTTATATTTTTTCATTATGTATATAATTATTGAAATTAATAATAATATATTTAAATTTAAATAATTGAAATATAAATATTAAATTTATATATATTTTTTCATTCTATATATATTTTTTGAAATTAATAATTATATATTTTAATTTAAATTATATATATATATATTAAAAAAAAAAAGGCCCAACCCAATGATTGGAGAGGGTTGGGACCCCAACCCCAATCATTGGGCAATACCCAAATTTGGTTCTAAATTTAGAACTTCATTTGGGTCTAGTCTTGTGGAGCCCACTTTTAGCTCTTGTTTTTTGGATCTTATTTAACACAATTGTGGCTCAATTTGATCAAACCCAAAATGGGTCTTATTTTGCAACCAATGTGGATGCTCTGAGTGTTAAAAAAGGGGATCCAGATATTGACCACCTCTAGTCTACAGAACTATCCCAACCTAATGTGGAGATAGGTCCCACATTACAATGACAAAATGCTTTTATAAAAGGAGAATTGTAAAAAATCCCTCTCTTTTTATGAATAGTTTAAATAATTAGTAAAAAACCATCTAATGACTAATGTGAATTTTTTTTTTTTTTTTTTTTTTTGAAGGAAGACTAATGTTAATCGACTGTGAGTTAACTTTATTTAAATTCAACAAAATATGATTATTTATGGACTCTTTATTATAGAAATAAATAAAAAATATCAAAAACATATATATATATATATTAATGATAATAAAATTGTTTTTTATTATACTATAAAAGACATGCACATTATCAATCTGAATGTGTACGTGAACATTATATTCACATATTTTTTTCATTTAAAATTATTTTGTTATTATTTTTATTTTTTTATGATATTATTGTTTAGTTATAGATAAAAATTATTTTAAGTTTTTTAAAATAAAAGTTCTACATTTTTTTTTTTTTTTTTTTTTTTTTGTATTTTCTAATACTGACAAGGATTCTCTCCTCATCTTATCTCATCTTCACCTCACTTAATCTTATTACATATAAGCATTGCAATAAATGAATGGTTAAGATGTGATTGACATTTTATTAACAACCAATCACATGTGAGGAAAATGTGAAGAAAATGTGAGGATAAGATGAGTTGATGAGAGGATCCTAATTAGAGCTGACCACGGTTCGGTTAAACCGTCGGTTTTGTCCACGGTTTAACTGGAACCTGAAACCAAAACCGAAACCGGAAACCGAAACCGAAACCGAAACCGAAACCGAAACCGCTGGTTTGAAAACCGGTTGGAAATATGTGGTTCCGGTTCCAGTTCCGGTTTGGGATTCCTCCAAATCGTCCGAAACCGACGGTTTACAAAAAAAATTAAAAATTAAAAATAAAAATTCAACCAATCAAAAGTTGCCACGTGGCACTTTTTTGATTTTTTTTTTTTGAAAAACCGCCTGAAACCGAAACCGAAACCGCTAAACCGACGGTTTGAAACCGGTAACAAACCGATTTTCCCGATTTCGGTTTCGGTTTCGGTTTCGGTTTTAGGTGGTTTTAGGTGGCCTAAAAATCGAAACCAACAGTTTGGAACCGAAACCGGAACCAAACCGAACCGGTGCCACCTTTAATTATAATCCTTGAAATCCACCCATTCACAACTCCCAATAGACAAATATTTGGTGCAGCTGCACCAAAACATTTATTTTATTTATTTATTTTAAATATCACATCACACTATTTAAACTTTTTAAAATTCAATACTTAAGTATATACTTAACGATATGTATTTTAAAAAAATATATTGTTTAAAAGATCCGGTTAAAATCTTTAAAATAAATCCAGTATTAATATAAATATTTAATTTACTTATTAATTATATATTTATTAATATTAAACTTTCATAATAATTGTATAGATTCATTGAAAGTTTGAAACAATATTCTTTAAAGATGTTTCATGGTAAAATCTGGTGTTCAATGTTGGAGTTGCTCTAATGTTATATTGGGTTCTAATGCTTATAAATAGGGCTCCTCAAGTCCTCATATCATCCCACAAAAGATCCCAAAATCTACTGTTCTCTCCCGTTGATTGTTTTTTTCATTTTTCGTTTGACGACAAAATCTAAATTTTAGCTATAACAGAGGATCCACAAATTCCCATAATCAACGGCAACCCTACGTTTCTATTCTTTTTCCTTACCCTCCCTCTCCCTCTCCCTCTCCCTCTCCCTCTCCCTTTCTCTTTCTATACTTGTTTCCATTTGAATCTGCGTTTTGTGTTCTACACTTGTATCTGTTTCTAGTCGTTTGTTTTGGATCCAAATTTGTTGTGCCCTTTCATTTTTTTTGTTTGCCTTGATATTGATTCATCGCTGTTTTATTTGTCTTTTTATCTGGATGCGTTGTACTTTTTTTTTTTTTTCCAGTATTATTATTAGTTTGATTTTTTGGTGCTTCCATTGAATAGATTTGGATTTGTGTCCCAGAAGGCACTCTTTGGTATATATCGAATTTTGGATTGGTTTGGAGTGATATCTGATCTGGGTTTTTGGGATCTGTCAATGGGTGCTTTGGATGAAGGACATTTCCATGAGGAGCTATCAAATGGAGTAAAACAGTGTTGTAGTCTGGAGCTTGGTTTTGAGCAAGAACCGGAGACTCTGACTATTCAGGATGCTGTTAGACTTCTCTTGACAGGCTTGAGTGAGGATTTCAATAGAGAAGGTCTCAAAAAGACCCCTTTTCGAGTTGCCAAGGCTCTTCGTCATGGAACTAGAGGTAACCATCAACCTTTTTTAAATGCCACTGATTCTGCTAACTTGTGTACTAGTTTCTGATTTTGTTATTTATTATTCACTTCAGTGTCTTATTTATTTTTTGGATTTTTGCTCAAATTTGTATGGTGGTGATTGTTTTGTTATTGAGCCTTGGTTTTTAATCCTAGCAAGTCAACGTCTTATATGAAATATATAAGTGTAAATATTGCTGAAGAAGCAAGTAGAGTGGTGTTTGTAAAGGAAATGGGAGTAGATGCTATTTCATGCTTGCTTTCTTGTCCTTTTTCAAATAGAGTTGTTGAATATGCCTTTTTATACTACTTCCTTTTCTTTGGTTCTGCTCTATTTCAAGAAGCAGATTGTTCTTCAGTCTTGAACCCTCAAGTTGCCTTTATTGCAGGGCCACTCTAGGATGTGTTGCATTCATATAGAAATCTTATGATATCCCTCTTCATTTTCGACTAAATAAACCACAGTACCTCTCAAGGTGGGTGGGTTTGATCATCATATGGAACACCTTTTTCCTTTCAACGAATAAACCCCATCCCCGGGCTTGGATAATTAGCTAATAATTACATCTTTAACACCAACATTTGTCACATAATTAGGATGCGTCATCAATGTATAACTGGCCACATATAGTGTATCAAAATCGGTAGGCTCTAAATATTCTATTACTAAATACTTCAATTTTTTGAAGCATAGTTAGAAAGCACCATAGGCATAGGGGAAAGTAGAAGCTTCATTTCCTCTGTTTGATACTTTCTTTGCTGGTGTAGATCGTAGTTTACAATTGCGATTTCACATCTCTATAATAACTTACGTGTAACATATGTTTCTTGCAATATCATCTGATATATTATTTTTGTTGTAGACTGTAAGGCCTCCTTGCAATGCATTTTACTTTTCAGTGTTAGCACTCTATAACTATTTTCTTATAACTAAAGAATGTCAATGTTGAAGCAGGATTACCGATTACCTCATTAGATTAATTATTTTCTCCTCGAGCTCTTTTTTTTATATTTTAATTAATTAATTAATTTATTATTATTATTTTTTAATATGTTTAAACAAGAGATATATATGTTACAGAAGATTTATTTTGCTTCAAAAATATTGATGTTAATATGTTTATACATGATACTTGAGGCGTTTGATATTAGTAGACTACACATCTTAGATGAGTGAAACATTTTCCTTTTCCAAAGTTGTCTGTTTACATGTTGGATGATGAATTCTCAAGTTATTGAAACGTTAAAAAATACTAATAACGTGTTATCCAAGAATTAATTATGTTAGGTTCAAACTTAATTTTACCTAGCTGGACTGTATACTACTTCTGTTTTAGAATTTGTTTATTGTGTATGATATTAAATATTTAAATGTTTCCTTAACTCATAGGTAGAAAGCATGTTACCTTTGATTCAAACAGTGTTTTTAAGTTGACGATTTGATTGTTAAAATGATTAATGAAGTTGACTCTTTCTTTAATTACAGTATGAGGGACTGTACTTCTCTAAATTTTCTTCTTTAATTTGTATTGAACTGGGAATATTTGATTTTTGGTGTGCTGATTATTGATCAATTTCACTATTTTCAGGTTACAGACTAAAAGTAAAAGACATTGTTGAAGGTGCATTGTTCCATGAAGCAGGTTTGGATGACGGCAATGGTCATGCCGGAGGAGCAGATGAGCCTGTAATTGTGCGAGATCTTGACCTCTTTTCCTACTGTGAATCCTGCTTGCTTCCTTTCCAGGTCAAGTGTCATGTAGGCTATGTGCCATCTGGTGAACGGGTTTTGGGATTAAGCAAGCTCTCTAGAGTAGCTGATATCTTTGCTAAACGACTCCAAGATCCAAAGCGTCTAGGAGATGAAGTGTGTTCTGCTTTGTACCATGGAATCAAGCCTGCAGGTGTTGCTGTTGTACTCCAGTGCTTGCACCTCCATGTCCCCAATCTGGAGTCTGCCTTTCTCGACCCAAACCACCAATGTTGGGTGAAGACACTAGTACGTTCAGGTTCAGGGATTTTTGAAAATGAGAATGCAGATGCCTGGGATGATTTTGCGGTTCATTTAAGATTCAAAGGCATCGATGTTCATAGAATTCATATTAAAGACTCTACTGAACAATGTTGGTGTCCATCCCGCTCTTCCTCAATTCCAAAAATTTCGTGCATGCTTGAATCAGCTGACCAAGAACTGGTTGCAACAGTTGCTTCAATTATTAGATCTTTGGGAGAAGATCCAACAAGGAAAGAACTTGTAGGAACTCCAAGTCGTTATGTAAAATGGTTGATGAACTTTCAGAATACAAATCTGGAGATGGAGTTGAACGGCTTCCCCCGTGGTAGTAGATTGGATCTGCTTAAACCTAATGGGGAAGTCAGCCACAACAAGGAACAATTGCATTCTGAGCTAAACTTATCATTCTGGTCCTTGTGTGAGCATCATTTACTTCCTTTCCATGGTGTTGTTCATATAGGATACTTGAGTGCTGAGGGAATCAATTCAGTTGGAAAATCCCTTTTACAGTCGATAGTACATTTTTACGGTTTCAAGCTCCAGTTACAGGAACGACTGACCAAGCAGATTACTCATACTGTTACATCATTATTAGGTGGAGATGTGATGGTAGTTGTGGAAGCTAGCCATTACTGTATGATTTCCCGAGGGATCGAGAAGTTAGGAAGTAGTACAGTTACTTGTAAAAAGCTTGGTCGATTTAAAAGTGACCCTGCTGTGAAGGACAGGTTTTTACAGAGCATTCCAAACACTAAGTTGGTAGGATGATAATAGGAGCCAACCAGTCCATTTGCATTTGTTGAAAAGAATTAGTTCATGCTGTATCATTGTTCTTGTTGATGGTTTCCATCTGCAATGACGAAGTTGGGAGAGATGCTGGGCCTTGCTCGAGTTTTATACTGGAGGTGCTGGAGTTTTGCAATAGTCGAAAATGGTATGACAATTAAGGATCCAGATTTTCCTTTTCTTTTAGGTTCAGCTTTTACCCATTTTATGTAGCATAAACCCTCGAAGAAAATGTTGAGGGCATGTCATTGTTTCCATGATTATTATTTCCAGTACACGTTTTATCTTTTTCAATTATGTTACTGATTTAAAAATTCTCAAACATGGAAATGAAAGAATGTTTAGATATCTCACTATATATATACAAAAGTTGTCAGATTTCAAACAGGCTACAACTGGATAGACAAAGATGCACTTATATACAAGTCATTGTATTCACATCAAAGCAATCAAACCAGACCCTTAAGCTATTAGTCGTCGTACCACAGGTGCCGGATAGAATGCCAGTCTACTGCTACATCATGTTCTGAATCAGAAGCAAGATGAACTGGTACATCATGTTCTGACTTGGAAGCCCGATGAACATGCATATGTCGATAAACTGATAGAATAGCAACCCCCAGTACTAACAGATATACACATGCTGATACAGACATTCGAAAAACCTGTGTATAAAAAATATCATAGTCAGCACAATTTTTAATACATTACCATAAAAATACAATTCAAATAGCTGACGAGCGCAATCCAATACAAAGAACTACTTTGAAAGTCAAAAACTACAGGTTGAAATCTTGTTTGTTAGATATTATGAATGAACACCTAAAACACAGATTACATTTTGTTCGGAAACAAAATAAAATGATGGACGGGGACGGGGTGAACAAGCTGTCTTAAAACGGGAAAAAAAAACAGACCTAGAACATGATTATGATTATAATGCACATCTTGCAAGTTGCAAGAAAGACTAACCTTATTCCTGGTCCTATTCTTATGAGGAAGATTTTTATCAGCATGCTCAAGGCAGTAGCGCAACATATCAACTATTATCAACTCATTTTCTGGACCATCGCTTTCTGCAAGCAAAGAGACGAGGAAGTTTTTTTATGTTTAGTTCCTCTAAATTATCGATCATGTAAATAACGGGACTAAGAGTCAATCAGATTAAATATGAGAACGGTTATAACTTATGAGGATCAAATAACTAGATGGGATCACCTGAAATATCAAAAATTTGTTGCATAGGTGGTACACCCAACAGCTCTCCAAGATAAGTCCTGACGCGAGCACGGTCAGTGAGTGAAAGTAAATCACCATGTGTGACAACGACAACAGGTTTATCATCTGGAATAAGAAGATCAGGCTCACTGAAAATGTTATAAATGAAGAACAACAAAGAGGACAACAAATGGAAAATTTAACACAATCAAGATTATATCTTACACTTCCACAGTAATCTCAAAAGAAAGAAAGTAAATAAATTTAAAGAACATAGTACCTTTGAATGACAGATATGGACAGTCAAAAGTTGTGGCAATCATTTGAGTATACTGCTTCTCTACATCACCATCGGACTCCATGGATTTCAAAACTGAAAGTCCATCAACAACAAATATGAAAAAATTAACCATCCTATTCTCACTAAGCCAACAACCGTTCTTGTGAGCTTTGCACTTGATTCTGTCCCTTAAACTTGAACTATCCGATTCCCTGATAAGAATGTCACATAAGTGAAGTAATTCAAAATAACTACATTCTATCCACCTAAATGAAATTTTGAAATCGGTGATTCAAACCTTATAACAGGTTCCCCATGACAGACACCTTTCGTAATCCAGTGCTTAATCATATCAATATTAATAGATGGCACATCAGACAAACTGCGAGTATCGTAGAGGCAGAAAGAATTTGAACCTCTTGGTATTTTGTATTCCTGAAGGAAGTAGGTTCCATCTCCAACAGACGAATTATCTGTATAGCAAAAAAATAGGATAAGAGTATTGTACCTACAAGTCAAGGGAAGATTGCGCAATCTCACTCTAAAATAAAAGAACAGAGATCAAATGACTTGTACATGTTACTTGGGCTCTTTCTGATGCAAACTTGTCATCCTCGAACACCTTTGAAATTCTATTGATTAGACTGCTTTTTCCTGAACATTTCGGACCAACTAAAACTAGCGAAGTCGTCTTTGGCACATCATAATCGCCCAATTTCATGCCTCCTACATTCTCAATCCATGATGCAGGGGTATAGCTGTGTAAATCAAAATTATCAAGTCAATTTTGGAATCTTTCTACATTATAGGTTTTGGCATAAGTATTTCCAAATTTCCAAATGTTTACTTCTTTAAGGAAGATCGAAAAACATGTCCTATTTGCAGAAGGTCATTATATTCTTGAAACACATGAAAACTTAACACAGAATTACCGAAAGTACAATATGGCATCAAAGACCAGTAAGCTAAGGCATACAATGCAATTGGAAAATTCAAGGGCAGCTTAGAAAATATGATGCACAAATCAAGATTCAAGATGCAGTCCTACGAGAGAGCATTAAGAAACTAAAAGAAAACAAATAAATTGAAGCGACATAATCAGTAGAAACCTTAAGATTCTGGTCTTAGCCTCTCCCAAAGTCCCAATACGGGTCTGAAACTGATGATAACTCTGCAGGACTTGTCTGTAAACAGAACGCATCCTCCTCTGATCAAACTCCGAAGAGCTTAGATCATCCCTAAACCACAATCACGATCAATTTTCATCATCTAATAGAAAAAAACAACCATTAAAATAAGCATAATAAACATTGAAATACCCGAGAAAAACAGGGGTTTGAGCTGATGACGATAGAGGGAAATCATCTGTACTGCAGCCGTGTAAAGGGATGGTGCTATCGCCGCCCATGTCTATGCGCCTTGTTTCCTTTTCAAGGCAGCAAAACTTCGTACAAGTAAAAGTAGTGTTAACACTTAACCTGTTGAATTGTAAATAACCCCCACAGACATATATTGAAATGTCAAATTAAAACCTCTATGACTTGATACTTGAACAGGGGTCACTGTCAACGACGTTGACTCTCTAGTTCATATCACCTCTCAGTAGAGACGGTACTGCAACTCTCCCAATAACTAATACTTGTAATTCTTAAAAATAAATAAATGGAATGATGGAAAGTGGAGCAGATTCACGTCATCAATGGAGTAGGTTGCTTCATAGCAGATGGAGATAAAGCCTCCACCGGATGGAGAAATCTGTTGTAAATTAATGAAGAATAATAGATTAAATAAATAACAAAGAACAGGATGATAGAGAGATAAGAGAAGAGAGAACACGAGAGAGAGAGAGAGAGTTTTGCTCTTTGTATTTGATGTCAGCTGATCAACCAACAAATAAATTGAAAGCCATTTCCTCTATATATATATACACACATATATATATATATATATATGCAATCACTTTGCTTAATGATGAAGTTTACAATAGGGGCTTGCTGAGGAAGCCAACAATAGAGACTTGGATAAAATTATAACACTCCCCTTGGATTCCCCACCACTCGTATTTTTAATTTTCTAATAAAAATCTGGTGGGACAAAAATCTCAGTAAAATATATACAAAGATATTCTAGATCTTGAGGTATTGGATGTCCTCAAAACTGTCTTGTTAAAAACATTGTCAGGAAAACTAAGTGGGACAAAACCTGATCGAAGGGAAAAAGAGTATAGTGTACATATGTTCAGAATTAATGTTTTCTTCAAAACTTTACTAACATTTATATTTTGCTAAGGAAAAACCCAGTAGGATAAAAATCTGAGCAAAGATATTCATTGATCTATCAAATCAAAGTAATATTTATGATGATATTTTGGATCAAGGTAATATATATACGATGATTAGCAAGATCAAAGTAATATTTACAGTGATATTTTTGATCAAGATAACATATATACGATGATATAATGAATCAATGTAATATTTGTGATGATTTTATGGATCAAATGATTTTTGGATGTGCTTAGAGAATTGTCTTATTAAAATTTTTATCAGGAAAACCCAATGAGACAAAAACCCAATTGAAAGGAAAAATAGTACAATGCACATATGCCCCAAAATAACTAATATACTTCATTTGATATGCTTCCCCTGATGGGACGCTCCTCCTGATAAAAGTTCTTTTAAAGCAATCTTCTAGATTGCTAAACTGGAGTATACAGAAGTTTATTTCATGAAATGAAATAACATCATAAATGATTGGAGGGAGTATAAGCAAAACTTACTTTATGGAGTAATACCCATATGGAATCTTTTCAGAATTTTTTCAACATATTATGATTGATGGACAAACAATCTATTTGATCTATATTCGACCTTCAGGTCGAGACAATATTTTCTTTTTCATGTATTTCATTTTTAAACTTTCATTTTTAAACTCATTTACCAAAAATTCAAGAGTTTTCAAGAGCTCTTTAGGAGCTTCAATTTAATTCATGTTATCAACATATGTTGTGAATATAATAAATTCGGATTCTGATTTATTTACGAAGACACTTGGGAATATAATATAATTATTATACCCTTATTTTATCAGATATTCACTGAAACGGTTATATCACATGCGTTCATATTGTTTTTAATCTATATAAGAATTTTTGTATGTTTATCAAATACAGATTACAAGATCTCAATTTACATGCTTCTAGCATTTTAAATCCTTCCGGGATTATAAATATTTGCATTGAGTGAACCATATAGATAAATGATTATTACGTCTAGAGGACGTATTTCAAGCATTGTAAAGGCAATCGAATTTATCAAAAATTCGAAATGTAATTATATTCGTCACTATTGAATACCAAGTTTCTATGAGAAACCTTGTACTACGAGTCGTGCCTCATATCTCACGATCTCGTTTTTCTTATTACGTTTTCCTTATAAAAACCCATTAGTATCCAACTAGTTCGACATATCCAGGTGTCTGAAGTATTATTGGTCTAAATACTTTATGTTTGGCATATGAAGTCAATTCTTCTTGAATTGCTTCTTTTCACTTAGGCTAATCATGCCTTTTGTATACAATCATTGATATTATGAATATCATAATTATCATTTATAATTTCAGTAGCGCTACTGCGTATAAAAATACATCATCAATGATTGTTTCTTTATGATTCCACATTTCTCTCATATGATTTATAAAATTTTTCGTAATTTCTATATTTTTGTATCTCTGTTGAGATTTCTTCCATTTTCAATAGATTTAGTCATTTTATAGACTTGTATAGAAATTTTTCTCAATTTCAATATACTTGTATCTCTGTTGAGATTTCTTTCCATTCTAATGGATTTAGTCCTTTCATAGACTTGTGTCTCATTAGATATATCAGACTCTTTCATAGTTGATTTAGAGAAAGTGGATTTATTTATTACTCGAGTTTTGTTTACATTAGGATCTTGATAATAATACCTTTCAAAGGTTCATAAGTTTATGATATGCATTAGATGATTTATTTGTTGCTCTTATCTCTGATTGTTCTTTAGGAACAATCACCCGGCCGGGGTTTATGAGATGACAACTTATAAAATCTTGTTATCTTTAATATATCAGGTAATCGATTAATAATTATTTGATGATAAATTATCTTTCGTATTTGAGCGATACGAAGATTAAAATGAGAAACATTTATATATATATATATATAGAGAGAGAGAGAGAGAGAGAGAGAGAGAGAGAGAGAGAGAGAGAGAGAGAGAGAGAGAGAGAACCAAACTGGTATCTCTATTTTGTATAAGAGTAACTTTTAATTTACTCTTTCTGGAGAAAATTTCCATTTGAAAATTAATCAATATAATAATATACAGATTGTGTGTAAAAATATAAACTATCAGAAGTTTAAATAATTTAATTGGAAGATTGATCAAAATCAATATTAATCTCATAATGATATAGAATTCTTATCTTAGATCATGCCAAAGATGCAATAGGGAGATATAGTGATATAATACACAATCAAAATATCTTTAAAATGTAAGCAATTCAATGACCAATTACAAGTTGTAATGGTAAATACTGATGATAGGTAGTGAGTCATGGATGAATGCATCAACATGTAATATAGAATGTCCCATATAGAAATCAGTAATTGTATTGAAATAATAAAGTTCTCGTAATTTCCTAGAGACGTTTGATAAGCGATTCCACTGATCCATCCTGATTATGAGTACATGCGAAAAGCTGGATGTTGAACGTCGATCTCAATTGGAGACGCTTGATAATACATAAACATGTGATCATCTTGTAGATGCATCAATTAAAACCATAAAATAATAAAAGGGTTCTTTTGGTGGATGAATATGTCCACATATATCCCTTTGAATGATAGGGATTCAAAACTAACTTTAGAATGAGATGGTTTATTTGGTGGATGAATATATCCACATACATCCCTTTTCTGATCAGCAATATAATCCGGATGATAAAGAATGCAGCTTTTCTATAATCAGCTTCTGGCCTAAATCATGCACAGATATTCAACATTCTTATTATTCATGGTCTCAAATGACATTAATAAAGTTATATGTCTTTGATCTAAACAGATTTCTTTATGTTCTGCTTGAATGATATAAAATATCATTGATACATAATTGATTACTATTTGATAATAAGATTGTGGCTTCTCTAGAGCCTTTAATCAGATCCGCTGGATTTGATCTGGTATTAACCTTATATGCTTTTGAACTAAACATATTTATGTATGGTCTGCTTGAATAATATCAAGTATCATTGATACATAATTTAGTATTGTTTGATAACAATATCATGGCTCTTCTAGAGATTTCTATCAGATCCGTTGGACCTGATACAATATTAATATTTGCTCTTAGCAAAGTCAAATCTATAAAATTTAGTACTATTTGATAACAATACCATGGCTCTTCCCGAGCTTTCTATCAGATCCGTTGGATCTGATACAGTATTAACATTTACTCTCAACAAAGTCAAATCCATAAAATATTTGACTTCGCGGAATTATATGAGTTGTTGTACTCTGGGCAAAACATATATTTTTCCTAATGAGAATTTTATTGACATTATTTGTAATGTCATTTTATATCTCATCTGAAATGATAATAATTTCGCATAATTGTTATGAGTCGTTGCACTATCATCATTGCATGGATATATTTAATTATTCCATCCATATAGCAATCATGGCCTGGATCCATGCTTTCAATTTTACAACAAATATATATACATAACACCATTAATACAAATATGAAATATCAATAAGTGAAACAAGAGAGAGAATAGTACAAAGTTGGATGCTCAATTCGAGGTGTATATCTCTCTGTGGAAAATTCTGATCAACAATCTAACCGATCAGATTGTAGAAACACGAGTGAAGAATGTTCTGACAAAATTTCAAATCGGACCACAGATCAAAGAGATATCACTCTTTGTTGAAATCTGCACAATACTAGAATTTTCTCCCCTGTTTTCTACCCAGCCCTGTTTGGAACTGCAGAAATCACTACAGGGAATTCCGATTCATAATCCCACTGCCAGATTCAAGAACTACAAGAGTATAATGTGCTGACTAAATTTCAGCTCAATCTGATCTTAGACGAGGGAGATATCAAAGTTTGATCAATATTGTGTAGTGATGTTTTTCACACAATTTCTACACACACACACACCTCATTTTTCTTCTCTTTTCTACTAAAATATTTCCAATTTCATTATACATGATATTAGGATCTTAAATCATTTTTATGATACTCACAACATCCTGTTGGATGTGTAGATCCTTCTTTGAATATTGCTCTTCATGAGCATCAAACATGAATGAAATAGATAAAATATTATTTTCAATTTCATTATATGTTAGGATCTTAAATCATTTTTAGGATACTCACAACATCCTGTTGGATGCGTAAATCCTTATTTGAATATTGCTCTTCATGAGCATCAAACATGAATGAAATTGATAAAATATTATTTCCAGTTTCATTATACGTTAGGATATTAAATCATTTTTAGGATACTCACAACATTCTGTTGGATGCGTAAATCCTTCTTTGAATATTTTTCTTTATAAGCATCAAACATGAATGAAATGGATAAAATATCATTTTCAGTTTCATTATACGTTAGGATCTTAAATCATTTTTATGATACTCACAACATCTTGTTGGATGTGTAAATCCTTTACATATCACTTTATATATATGAGATAAAATAAAATCATAAATCATATTGATTTTT
Organism: Acer campestre; assembly: GCA_954870605.1. NCBI lineage: Eukaryota > Viridiplantae > Streptophyta > Magnoliopsida > Sapindales > Sapindaceae > Acer > Acer campestre. Next base: position 20,606,178 of record OX940803.1, on the reverse strand, counting down.
CGAACTCCCGGTTCGACCGCGAACTGTAAGTTCATATATAAAATTCAAAAAACTTCAGATTCTGAATGGATTTGAAACCTCGGGTTCCAAATAATAAATTATGGAATTCCTGTATATAACACTAGATCCAGGACTCTAGGTTCTCATCGGTTTTCAAAACCATGCCGACTTAAATATTATAATTTCAGAAACTTTAAGTTCTGGTTAGTCAGTTTAGCCAATCTCATATATTGCATAAAAATAAATGTTGAATATTTAAACAATTTATTTGGAGACACAGCATAAGCCAGTCCCGAGACACAACATAAGCCAGTCTCATATATTGCATAAAAATAAATACTAAATATTTAAACAGTTTATCTGGAGACACAACATAAAGCCAGTCCTGAGACACATCATAAGCCAGTCCCGAGACACAGCATAAGTCAATCCCGAGACACAGCATAAGCCAATCTCATATATTGCATAAAAATAAATATTGAATATTTAAACAATTTATCTGGAGACACAGCATAAGCCAGTCCTAAGACACAGCATAAGCCAGTCTCATATATTGCAAATAATTAAATGCGGATATTTAAACAATCCTAGGAGGCTGAGCTCACCTATTATGTGCATAAAAATGGATACAAATATTTAAACAATATAAATAAATCCAGAACTATATATAGAAGATCCGTTGACAACATAAGCCATCTTGTATACAGAACTATAAATAGATCTAGAATATTGAGATGTAAGTAATACTTGCATACATAAATATCGAGCTGTAAGTAAATTACTCACCTGGAGATACTTTTTATTTACGTATGATTATACCGATAACGTGTTGTGAATTAAGGAAGAATAATAGATGAAATAAATAACAAAGAAAAGGATGGTTGAGAGATAAGAGAAGAGAGAACACAAGAGAGAGAGAGAATTTTGCTCTTTGTATTGATATCAGCCGATCAACCAACAAATAAATTGAAAGCCATATATATATATATATATATATGCAATCACTTTGCTTAATGATGAAGTTTATGATAGAGGCTGGGAAGCCATAAAATTACAACAAAATCTTCTTATTTTGATATTTTAAGTGACAATGTAAATAATCCTAGATACTTATTAAATGTCAAATCAAATAATCTAATTTAAAAAATTAGTAAAAAAAATCCATATCATTAGTTGACGGTTAATTGTCTGTCAGTTTGATTTTATTTAAATCAAATCTTACAATTTAAATATTTTAAATAAATTGAAAAAAAAAAAAGAAGAAGAAGAAGGAAGAATTGTAAATAACCTCTTGATTTTTGATTAAATATCGAATCAAACCTTCTAATTTGAACAATCAATAAAAAAACTCATTATCATTAGTTGATAGTTAGTTGACCGTTAGTTGACTTTAATTACATCTAATGAAATATAATTATTTAAGTGATTTTTTTATCTACAATTGAACAAAAAAATTAATGAAAAAATATACTAAAAATATGTTAGAAAATAAAAAAAAATAATGAAAATTAAATATGTAAAAATATTTTAAAACAAAGCAATAAAATCATTATAAAATTTAAAAAATATATATACATTTTAAAATATAAAATATTATTTTTATATGAAATTGATTTTATTATTATTAGTATACATTATTATTATTTTTTATTCTGTTTATAATAAAGGATTTAAATTGTAATATTTGATTTATATAAGGTCAACTAACTGATAACTAATAGTAGGGGTTTTTTACTAATTGTTCAAACCAGAGGGTTTGATTTGACATTTAATCAACAGTTAGGGGTTATTTACGGTTCTCCCAAAAAGAAAATATAATACAAAAATACTAATAAAAAATTAATTTCTTACAATAATAATTTTTATATCATAAATAAAAAAAAAAAAAAAAAACCAAATAGTATTTGATTTTTTTTTTTTCCTTCAAAAAAAATTCCATAAACAAAAGCCAAATCAATTCCAAAAAATGGTGGAGCAGAACTACCATCAATCTCATCATCACCACCACCACCATCATTCATTCATCCCCTTCAAATATTATTAACCTAACTATCATCACCAAAATGTTCTTTGTTTTTCAACATCATCATCCATGCCCGTCTGGTTGTTTTCATCAACAATATTTTTCTGTCTCTCTGGTCTATACTACAAGTGAAAACCCTATAACCAGATGAGAAGTGATAATGTGATATTATGCCAAGACATAGAAATTAGAGAATAATTTTCATGGATTCAATCCCTCTGAAAATCAACCCTACCCTGCAAAAAGAATATACACACTAGGTTTTTTGGGAATTAAACACGCTAATGTTTTTTCTTTTTGGAAACTCATAGAATTCCTTACATAGATTAAACACGATAGACAGGGGCATAGCTAGAAAAAAATTTCAGGGTGGGCTAATCTATTTTTTTTTTCTTATTTAAAAATCCTAAAATTTTGAACTAACGACTAAGCAAAATTTTTCTTTGTAATAATCAAATCAAAATGATACGTGAGAAATTTCATAAAAAAATAAAAATAAAATCAAGGGTATACCTAGTAAAAGATAATGGTAACACACAATCAAATTTTTCAATGTATATTTTTTCTTTTCAAATCCTCAAAAGTAAAATAAACCTTAGCTTTCCCAAGATTTTTCTTCTCTTTTCTAACTTTGCTATCCCATAAGAAGACACATTAATATACAAAACCTAAATGGCTAAATCTCATTAATAAAATACAATACTTAAATAAAAATCATAAAATGCAAAACCTAAAATTAAAATCATTCTAAGTAAATAAATAAAAAAAAAGATTAAAATTAAGGGAATTTACTTTCAAATTGAGAGATTTAAGAGAAGAGAGAAGTCAAAGAAGTTAGAGTTTGAGATTTGGGAAAGTGGAAAAGAAAGAAAAAGTGAGGGGTTTAGGAATCTGTCGAATAATGATCGCTGAAATAAGAGAGATTTTTTTTTTATTTGTTTTATTTTGGCTGATCTATTTTAACAAAGATTTTAAGCTAGTTGGACATATTTTATAAAGTTCTGTTTATTGGGCTTTATTAAATCTAAAATATTTTTTACAATTTTATTCATTGGGCTTTAGTAAGTTTAACCACCAGAAATCAAACTTAAAATTATTTTTCAAAACTTAAAATTATTTATTAGGTTAATTAAACAAAACTTAAAATTATTTTTTAAAAAACTTGGGTGGGCGGCCCCACCCAAGCACATGAAGGGCTCCGCCCCTGACGATAGAGTTTTATATTAAATAGCTAAACCTTTTTGGACTAAACACGTTTTTTTTTTTTCTCTCTCTCTCTCTCTCTTGGGTGGGGGGGAATTAAACAGGCTAAACTTACTTTTTTATTTTTTTTGTGATTAAACACTTCAAAAAACTCATAATTTATTTGTTTTTTCTGAAATTTGACGTGACCTCCTTATTTTTTTTTTCAATTAATTTTAGAAAAATAAAAGTAAAATAAGAAAATGTTGAGGTATTTTTGCCTTTTCACATTCCACAAACTTGATAAGAATAATCAAAATTCAAAACAATAAAGCTTGATAAAAATAGTACACCCATTGTTTGTATGACCATTTGATACTATTTCTTAAAAAAAAATATCCGGTATAGATATCCGGCCAATTTTTCCTAGTTGGATACCTGGTACCCAATCGGGTCCAAGTATAATAGAGCACATTAGAAGTGAATCTGTGAGTAAGGATGGGCATTTCCTCATGACCCCCACCCCCACAGAGGCTCGTCCCTATTTGGAGGAAAATTTCACACCCAAATGGGGTTTGGGGGTGGGGCCATGGGGGTGAGGGTAAATTTGAACCCCAAATCCTAAATGGGGGCGGGGGCGAGGGAACCTCCCCCACCCCCATTTCCCTGTTTCCCCCAAATATTTATTGGTCATTCTACAGTGCAACGTTGCATAATGAAATGGTATGTGACCACATATGATTTCATGTGATCATATACATGTACATAATGTTATCAAATATGAATTATATGTGATCATACAATTAAATTATTGTGATCACATGTTATGTTAGGGCATATGATCACATATTACCTGATGTGATCGTACCAAAAAAGACATGATCACAGTCTAATTTTTTTAGGTTGCACCAAACAACATTGCACACAAGGGCATCCATATATATATATATATATATATGAACTTTCAAGTGAGGGATCACTTACTTTAATTTCGGGAAGGACCTTGATAAAATCATATCGATTTTTATGAATTTTGATATGAATAAAAATTTATAAAAATCGATGTGATTTCATCAAGGTTCTTATCTCGAGTTTATTTACATTAGGATCCTGATAATAATACCTTTCAAAGGTTCATAAGCTTATGATTTGCATTAGATGATTTATTTGTTGCTCACCCGGGCGGGGTTTATGAGATGACATCTTATAAAATCTTGTTACCTTTAATATATCAGGTAATCGATTAATAATTATTTGATGATAAATTATCTTTCGTATTTGAGCGATACGAAGATTAAAATGAGACACATTTATATATATATATATATAGAGAGAGAGAGAGAGAGAGAGAGAGAGAGAGAGAGAGAGAGAGAGAGAGAGAGAGAACCAAACTGGCATCTTTATTTTGTATAAGAGTAACTTTTAATTTACTCTCTCTAGAGAAACTTTCCATTTGGAAATTAATCAATATAATAATATACAGATTGTGTGTAAAAATATAAACTATCAGAAGTTTAAATAATTTAATTGGAAGATTGATCAAAATCAATATTAATCTCATAATATAGAATTCTTATCTTATATCATGCCAAGATGCAATAGGAGATATAGTGATATACTAAACAATTAAAATATCTTTAAAATGTAAGCAATTCAATGACCAATTACAAGTTGTAATGGTAAATACTGATGATAGGTAGTGAGTCATAGATGAATGCATCAACATGTAATATAGAATGTCCCATATAGAAATCAGTAATTGTATTGAAATAATAAAGTTCTCGTAATTACCTAGAGACGTTTGATAAGCGATTCCACTGATCCATCCTGATTATGAGTACATGCGAAAAGCTGGATGTTGAACGTCGATCCAAATTGGAGACGCTTGATAATACATAAACATGTGATCATCTCGTAGATGCATCAATTAGAACCATAAAATAATAAAAGAATTCTTTTGGTGGATGAATATGTCCACATATATCCCTTTGAATGATAGAGATTCAAAACCAACTTTAGAATGGGATGATTTATTTGGTAGATGAATATATCCACATACATACCTTTTTTGATTAGCAATATAATCCAGATGATAAAGAATGCAGCTTTTCTATAATCAGCTTCTGGCCTGAATCATGCACAGATATTCAACATTTTTATTATTCATGGTCTCAAATGACATTAATAAAGTTATATGTCTTTGATCTAAACAGATTTCTTTATGTTCTGCTTGAATGATATAAAATATCATTGATATATATAATTGAATACTATTTGATAATAAGATTGTGGCTTTTCTAGAGCCTTTAATCAGATTCGCTGGATTTGATTTGGTATTAACCTTATATGCTTTTGAACTAAACATATTTATGTATGGTCTGCTTGAATAATATCAAGTATCATTGATACATAATTTAGTATTGTTTGATAACAATATCATGTCTCTTCTAGAGCTTTCTATCAGATCCGTTGGACCTGATATAGTATTAATATTTGCTCTTAGCAAAGTCAAATCCATAAAATTTAGTACTATTTGATAACAATACCATGGCTCTTCCCGAGCTTTCTATCAGATTCATTGGATCTGATACAGTATTAACATTTGCTCTCAATAAAGTCAAATCCATAAAATATTTTTGACTTCGCAAAATTATATGAGTTGTTGCACTCTGGGCAAAACATATATTTTTCCTAATGGGAATTTTATTGAAATTATTTGTAATGTCATTTTATATCTCATCTGAAATGAAAATAATTTCGTGTAATTGTTATGAGTCATTGCACTATCATCATTGCATAGATATATTTAATTATTCCATCCATATAGCAATCATGGCCTGGATCCATGCTTTCAATTTTACAACAAATATAAATACATAACACCATTAATACAAATATGAAATATCAATAAGTGAAACAAGAGAGAGAATAGTACAAACTTGGATGCTCAGTTCGAGGTGTATATCTCTTTGTGGAAAATTTTGATCAACAATCTAACCGATTAGATTGTAGAAACACGAGTGAAGAATGTTCTAACAACATTTCAAATCGGACCACAGATCAAAACTCTTCGTTGAAATCTACGCAATACTGGAATTTTCTCCCTTGTTTTCTACCCAGCCCTGTTTGGAACTGCAGAAATCACTACAAGGAATTCCGATTCATAATCCCACTGCCAGATTCAAGAACTACAAAAGTATAATGTGCTGACTAAATTTCAGCTCAATCTGATCTTAGACGAGGGAGATATCAAAGTTTGATCAAGATTGTGTAGTGATGTTTTTCACACAATTTCTGCACACACACATCCTTTTTCTTCGAGTTTCATAAGCCAGTCCCGAGACACAGCATAAGCCAGTCCCATATATTGTATAAAAATAATTATTGAATATTTAAATAATTTATCTAGAGACATAGCATAAGCCAGTCCCAAGACACAGCATAAGGCAGTCTCATATATTGCAAAGAATTAATTGCGGATATTTAAACAATCCAAGGAGGCTGAGCTCACCTGTTATGTGCATAAAAATTGATGCAAATATTTAAACAATATAAATAAATCCATAACTATATATAGAGGATTCGTTGACAACATAAGTTATCTTGTATACGGAACTATAAATAGATCTAGAATATTGAGATGTAAGTAAATCACCCATCAAGGGATCTTTTTTACTTACATACATGAATATCGAGCTGTAAGTAAATCACTCACTTGGAGATACTTTTTATTTATATACGATCATACTGATAACGTGTTGTGAATTAAGGAAGAATAATAGATGAAATAAATAACAAAGAAAAGGATGATAAAGAGATATGAGAAGAGAGAACACAAGAGAGAGAGAATTTTGCTCTTTGTATTGATATCAGTTGATCAACCAACAAATAAATTGAAAGCCATATAGAGGCAATCACTTTGCTTAATGATGAAGTTTACAATAAAGGCATGGAGGGGAAGCCATAAAATTACAATAAAATCTACTTATTTTGATATTTTAAGTGACAATGTAAATAATCCTAGATACGAAAAATTAGTAAAAATTAGTGACAATTAAATGTCAAATCAAATAATCTAATTTACAAAATCAGTAAAAAAAACCCCATATCATTAATTGACCTTTAATTGTCAGTCAGTTTGATTTTATTTAAATCAAATCTTACGATTTAAATATTTTAAATAAATTGAAAACAAAAAAGAAAAAGAAAAAGAAGGAAGCATTGTAAATAACCTCTTGATTTTTGATTAAATATCAAATCAAACCTTCTAATTTGAACAATCAATAAAAAAAAACCCATTATCATTAGTTGATAGTTTGTTGACTTTAATTACATCTAATGAAATATAATTATTTAAGTGATTTTTTTTCTACAATTGAACAAAAAAAAATTATGAAAAAATATACTAAAAATATGTTAGAAAATAATAAAAAAAAATAATGAAAATTAAATATGTAAAAATATTTTAAAACAAAGCAATAAAATCATTAGAAAATAAAAAAAATATATATATATACATTTTAAAATATAAAAAATTATTTTTGTATGAAATTGATTTTATTATTATTAGTATATATTATTATTATTATTTTTATACTGTTTATAATAAAGGATTTAAATTGTAATATTTGATTTATATAAAGTCAACTAACTGATAACTAATGGTAGGGGGTTTTTTACTAATTGTTCAAATCAGAGAATTTGATTTGACATTTAATCAAAAGTTAGGGGTTATTTATGGTTCTCCCAAAAAGAAAATATAATACAAAAATACTAATAAAAAATTAATTTCTTACAATAATAATTTTTATATCATAAATAAATAAAAAATAAAACCAAATAGTATTTGATTTTTTTTTTTCCTTCAAAAAAATTCCATAAACAAAAGCCAAATCAATTCCAAAAAAAAATAAAAATAATAATAAAATAAAATTAGATTCTGGAAAAATGGTGGAGCAGAACTACCATCAATCTCATCACCACCACCACCACCATCATCCATGCATCCCCTTCAAATATTATTAACCTAACTATCATCACCAAAATGTTCTTTGTTTTTCAACATCATCATCCATGCCCGTCTGGTTGTTTTCATCAACAATATTTTTCTCTCTCTCTGGCCTATACTTCAAGTGAAAACCCTATAACCAGATGAGAAGTGATAATGTGATATTATGCCAAGACATAGAAATAAGAGAATAATTTTCATGGATTCAATCCCTCTGAAAATCAACCCCACCCTGCAAAGAGAATATACACACTAGTTTTTTTGGGAATTAAACACGCTAATGTTTTTTCTTTTTGGAAACTCATAGAATTTCTTACATAGATTAAACACGATAGAGTTTTATATTAAACACGCTAAACCTTTTTGGATTAAACACATTAGGGTTTTTTTTTTTTTTGGGTGGGGGGGAATTAAACACGCTAAACTTATTATTATTATTTGTGATTAAACACGTCAAAAAACTCATAATTTATTTGTTTTTTCTGAAATTTGACGTGACTTACATGTTTTTTTTTTTTTTTTTCAATTAATTTTAGAAAAATAAAAGTAAAATAAGAAAATGCAGAAGTATTTTTGCCTTTTCACATTCCACAAACTTGATAAGAATAATCAAAATTCAAAACAATAAAGCTTGATAAAAATAGTACACCCATTGTTTGTATGACTATTTGATACTATTCCTTTAAAAAAAAAAAAAAAATCGGGTATAGTTATCCGGCCAATTTTTCCTAGGTGGATACCTGGTACCTGACCGGGTCCAAGTATAATAAAACACATTAAAAGTGAATTTTTGAGTAAGGATGGGCATTTCCTCATGGCCCCCACCCCCATAGGGCTCATCCTAGAGGTGACCACGGTTTGGTTAAACCGTCGGTTTTGTCCGCGGTTTAACCGGAACCGGATTGGCCAAACCGAAACCGGAAATCGAAACCGAAACCGCCGGTTTGGAAACAGGTGGTTCCGGTTCCGGTTTCGGTTTGGGAGTCCTCCAAACCGTCCGAAACCGGCGGTTTTTGGGCAAAAACCGCCGGTTTTAACCGGCCAAAACCGACGGTTTTAACCGCCGGTTTTATTAAAAAAAAAAAAAATCAACGAATCAGACGCTGCCACGTGGCAGCGTCTTTTAAAAAAATTACCGTTAAGGTTTTAAAATATTAAAAAAAAAAAAAAAACAACCAATCAGACGCTGCCACGTGGCAGCGTCTGATAAAAAAATTTTACCGTTAACCTTTTTAAATATTAAAAAAAAAATTAAAAAAAAAAACCAATCAGACGCTGCCAGGTGGCAGCGTCTGATTTAAACCTCTTTTATACCGTTCTGACAGTTTAAAAAAAAAAAAAAAAAATTTCCACTAATCACACGCTGCCACGTGGCAGCGTGTAAAAAAAAATTAAACCGTTCTGAATTTCAGACTGGCTGGGCAACGGCCAAATTTTTTTTATTTTTGCACCCCTCTATTTCTTTTATTTGCATATTCACCCCTCTCTACTATACTATAAATATCCCCCCATATTTCATTATTCTTCACACCACTCATTCTCTCAACTTCTCTCAACTCTCAATCTCAATTCTCAATTCTCAAATTCAAAATTCTCTCTACAATTTTATTTAATTCTCATTCATATATAAATTATTTCTTATATTTTTTACTATCTACTATTTTTTCAATTATCAAATTGATTTACAATATTTATTTCAACAATATAATTGTTTCTATATATATATTATTCCAACAATATAATTTTTTCTATATATATATTTTTCCAACAATATAATTTTTTCTATATATATATATTTTTCCAACAATACAATTTTTTCTATATATATATTTTTCCAACAATACAATTTTTTCTATATATATATTTTTCCAACAATACAATTTTTTCTATATATATATTTTTCCAACAATATAATTTTTTCTCTCATATATATATTTTTTTCAAAAATATATTTTTTTCAATCATCTTTTTTTTACTCTATATTTTATTATTTATATTTATTTTTTATAATAAATATTTAAACATATTTTTTACTTGCTTACTCTATATTTTTTACTCATATTTTTCAATGGCAAGTGGGGGAGATAGTTCAAGAAATAGGGACAAAGGAAAGGCTCCAATGGGAAACTTGTTGGAAGATATTGGTCAAGCCGTCAGTTATGACGATTTGAATTTTCACCAATTCCTTCAAGATCGATTTGGATCCGATCCCCCTTCTGCTCCTAATCCTCCTCTAACAATTCCCGAGTTCAACGAATTCGACCCCGCTCAAAATACCCCCCCTGAAAATCTATCTAATTCTAACCCCACAGCCTCTTCGGATGCTTTTTTTGTAGGTGAAGGTGAAGAAGAAAAGGAAGAAAAGCCAATGAAGTCCGAACTCTTCAAAGTGCATATGAAGAAAACCAAGATAGATAATGGTTTCCAAATCCAGTGCAATCACTGCGGCAGAAAATATAACGTTGGAAGAAACTTCGGATATGGCACGTTATGGTCCCATATCAAAAGATGTCACCCATCTGAATACGCGGTAGCGAACAACCAAACCCAAATCTCCAGGTACGCAACCCCTTCTAATCAATTATTTCATTACACGACTGAAAACAATAGAGAACAAATGACATTAATGGTTGCAACTGAACACTTACCTTTTGATTTTGGTGAGAAAGTAGGTTTTATTAATTATTGTCAAAATGCATTAAATCCTGCAATGCAACGTGTTCCTAGATCCACTCTCACACGTACACTACATAACATTTACAGCAGAGAAAAAAACAAATTGAAAACATATTTTTCTGAATTTCAAGGTCGCGTTTCCGTATGTGCCGACATATGGAGCGACAATTTTGGTAGTCATTCATATTTGGGTGTCACATGTCATTATATGGATAATAACTGGGACATGCAAAAAAGAATTCTTGCATTTCGTGTTTTTGATGACTCGCATTCAGCTCAAAATATTTTTCAACTCCTTAAAATCATTTTTCAAGAGTATAATATCCTAAACAAAATTTTTGCTATTGGCTTTGATAATGCTGCAAGCAATACTGCATCTATTCCTATGTTACAAAAATTGTGCAATCCTTATTTCGGGGGTAAATTATTTCATCAACGTTGTGCATGTCATGTTTTAAATTTGTGTGTTCAAGCTGGATTATCAGAGCTTTCTACTTTTATTAAACCAATTAGAGATAGTATTAACTATATCTGGAGGCATAACAAAGTCCATAAACAATGGTTAAAATATTGCATTTTGAATAATATGCATCCCAAAAAATTTTCTCGAGATATTACCACTCGTTGGAATTCAACTTATAAGTTGCTTTGTGAAAGTGTTGAATATAAGGAATTATTAGTTTCTTTTATTACTTATTATGTTCCTTCAATTTCTCTTCAATTGAACCATTGGGATGTATGTATAAAAATTCTTGAATTGTTACGTGTTTTCAATGATGCTACTGTCGCTTTATCTGGTGTTTACTATCCCACTACTCATTCATTTGTTATTCAATGTGTTAATATTGTTGGTGCATTCAATGATTGTGATGTTGATCCTCAATTGAGTCTATGTGTTGATGCCATGAGGAGAAAATGGTTACAGTATTATGGGCAAATTCCAAATATTTACCTGCTTGCAATGTGTTTAGATCCACGCTTTAAATTTGAATATTTGCAGGTTTATTTAGCTAATTATTACAAATGTTTAGATTTAGAAGTTGATGTTCTTCAGTCTTGTGATTCCGTTAAGGAATTGCTTTATGAATTTTACAATGAATATCTTAGAATATATGGTCCGTCTTTGAATGTGCCGGTTTCACAACCCCAACCCACATCTGGTGGTAGTAGTTCTGAAAAATTTACATTAAGGGGCTTAGGGGATCGACTGTTTTCCGAAAGAACCAAAAAATTACAAACATCTTCTTCATCCTCAACGGAATCCGAGGTTGACCGGTATTTACAAGACAGTCATAAATTTAAAGATGAAGAATTTCATATCCAGGATTGGTGGAAGAGTCATCAATAAGATTATCCAATTTTGGCAATTATTGCCAAACAAATTCTTGGAACGCCGGTTTCAACAGTTGCTGTGGAACAAGAATTTAGTGCAGGTGGAAATATTTTGGACCCAAGACGATCATCTATGTGTCCACAATCACTTGAAATACAGTCATGTGTTGATGATTGGACAAAGGCCAAATATAGACAACAAGAACTTCAGCCGGATATAGCGAACGACTTCTTCGAAGATGAACAAGCGACGGGAACGGAAGGCAGTGAATAGATTCCGTTCCAACATCCAACCTCCAACCTCCAACACCGAGCAACTAATTAAAGGTAAAAGAACTACGTGGCCTTTGATTCCTCTACATTGATGGAGGATACGTAGGCAGCTTAATTATGGTAAAAAATTAAGTGCAAGGCCGATTTTTTTTTTATTTATTTTTTTATTTTAACTTTATTACATTGTAATATTGTATATTTGAATTCAAGCCTTCAAGGCCAATTTCTAATTTTATTTTATTTTATTTTTTGTGAAATTGTAAAGTTGTATTTATTAATAAATGTCAATTTATTTTTTTCTAAACATTGTGAACTACTTAAATACTTCAATGGAAAATGTTTGTAAATATATTGATTGGGATTTAGGAAAAAAAAATTGAAAAAAATAAAAAATGGTTGTAAATGTATTTTTATTTAATAATTTGTTCATTGAAATTTGAAAATTTGGAATTATGATTGGGAAAAATGGGAAGAATTAATATTAATTGGGATTTGAAAAAAGAAATTGAAAAAAGAAAAGAAAAAATGGTTGTAAATATATTTTTATTTAATAATTTGTTCATTGGAAATTGGAATTATAATTGGGAAGAATTAAAATATTGATTATTTAATTGGGTTAAAAAAAAAAAAAAAAAAAAAAAACCGGAATCGGAATCGGACAAAACCGGAACCGGAACCGGAACTGCCAAACCGGCGGTTCCAAACCGGTTTTTCCTGTTCCGGTTTCGGTTTTGGGTCCCTCCCAAACCGAAACCGGCGGTTCGGAACCGAAACCGGAACCGAACCGGACCGGTGCCACCTCTAACTCATCCCTATTTGGAGGAAAATTTCACACCCGAATGGGGTTTGGGGCTGGGGCTGTGGGGGTGCGGGCAAATTTGACCACCAAATCCTAAATGGGAGTGGGGGTGAGGGAACCCCCATTTCCCTATTTCCCCCAAATATATATGGGTCATTCTACGGTGCAACGTTGCATAATGTAATGGTATGTGACTACATATGATTTTATGTGATCATATATATATATATAATGTTATCACATATTAATTGTATGTGATCATACAATTAAATTATTGTGATCAAATGTTATGTTAGGGCATATGATCACATATTACCTAATGTGATTGTACCAAAAAAGACATGATCACAGTCCAATTTTTTTAGGTTGCACCATACAACATTGCACACAAGGGCAGCCATATATAATATATATATTTATGTATGAACTTTCAAGTAAGGGAGCACTTACTTTAATTTCGGGAAGGACCTTGATGAAATCATATCGATTTTTATGAATTTTGACATGAATAAAAATTTAATTCATAAAAATTTATAAAAATCGATGTGATTTCATCAAGGTTCTTATCGAAATTAAAGCAATGGATTCTTTACTTAAAAGTTACTATATATATATCTCTCTTTTTTTTTTCTTTTTTTTTTTTTTTGAACTTTTATATTTTATGTATTTATTTTAGATAAAATTAAACCAATTATATATTTTAGATTAGATATTTTGGATTGGATATTAAAAAAGGATGAAACGAAAAATTGGAATGGCCAGAATTCGAATTCCAAATTCTGAATTACAGATTGAAAATTGGAATTGAAAATGGAGGAAAATATGGGAAATGGGGGACAGGGTTGGAGGTGGGGGAACCTCCCCCCAAACACATGGACTCTTATTGATTGGCTGGTTCCTAACTATTATTTTCATTTTTAGTTCTCGGCTCCCACTGTCTACAACACAAGCTGCTCATTCTCTCTTCAATCAGATCCATAAACAAATCAGGTAATTCTTCTTCTTTGTCACTCTCTAATCTCTTTGTGATCTTTTTGTTTGTTTTTTCCTGTTATATAAGATGGCTCTTAGGTTGTGTGTATTGTCAACAATGACTTATATCCTTTGATCTGTTTGTTTCCTCTCCATCTCTGTATTTGGTTGCTGAGGAAATTGTTTGAAAATATCAAACGGTGGATCAGTTGAATGTAGCAAATAAAATTTAATTTTTAAGAAAAGATACCAGCAGTTGGTTTTCTAAGCAACCAAACAGAAGAATAAAGCATTGTTATTGTAGATTGGTGATATATTGGATTTGTTGTTTTGGGTTTAACTGGAACGAACGCGGTAACCAAAGAGAGCGAGACCGTGAAAGGGCTCAAGCCTGGGCAAGCAACAAGGCCAAGAATCCTAAAGGCAACGGTTTGACTCCTGAGCAACGCCGTGAGAGGTCCTTTTCTTTCTTTCTTTGTATATCTTTATTTTTTTAATCTTTTCGTTGTAATTTGGATAATAATATGCAGAGACGCGAAAGCTTTACAAGAAAAGGAGGCAAGTAAGGCATCGGGTGGGAATGATGCCGGCGGTGGTAGAGGGAAAACCAATAAAAATTAGGGTGAATTGAACTAACTTACCCTTACTTTATTTTACTGAATCTAGCAAGATTTTAAAAAAAAATTATCATAAATTAACACAAACACCCATTGCCATCAAATCAATTTGTTAACATTGACCTAAAACCAAATACACCACCGACATATTATTCCAAACATAAAAATATTATGCGGACATTGTTCTAAGAGGAACATGATTCTCCCATTACCTTTTTTTTTTACTAAACTTGTCAAAATCTAGTGACACTTCAGCATAAAAGAAAATAAATAGTTAAGATTTATTCAATTTTTTTTCTCTCTCATACAAGTAGGTGTTTCACTTTTGAAAAAAAAAAAAAAAAAAAAAAAAATCTAGGAAAAAACAAGGATATGAGAGGATCCGAACTCATTCAAAGATCAAATATTCTATGAAAATGCTGCATAATCAACTTCCAATCAGTCCAAAACAAATTACATACCGATAACCGAAAAATGACACCGATTATTTCCTTCCTCAGAGACAAACAAATGAAGCATACAAAAAAACCATAAATTCAAAAGGAATAGATCAATTGGGATGATAGAACAAAACAAGATTCATGGTCAAAACTCAAAAGGCTTCACTAGTAAAATAACATTCACAACTAATGTCTGCTGTTAAATAGATGTAGGAATCAGTCTTTCGGAAATGAAAATCTACTCTCCAGCATATAATACAAAGAATCACCTCACAGTCTACAGATTAAATGAATAATAATGCCTTTTCTTTTTCACCTTCTAATATACTTTTTATGTAAATAATCTATACATTATACAAATAAAAAAATTTTGTGCAATAATAACCACAAAAATCCTATGTTTCTCGTTCGTATAGAAATTTTTTTCTCTAGCTTTAGCTCTAAGCTAACCAAAAAAAAAAGAAAAAAGAAGACCCCTAACTGCCTCAATATTCTCATTTAACACATCCCTCTCTCAAAACTCATTCGGAAATATTCTTCCAGTACCACCTAAAGGGGGTTCTCATAAAAAACTACAAACACTAAGAAAACAGCACTCTTAAGAATCCTGGAAAGAAGAAAACTCCACTTATAGGTCCTGAAAAGATGCACCGATATGATTAGTGTATGTCAGAGTCTGATTCCAAACATATTACTTCCAGGACAAGGAAAATAAACACCATTAGTATGGCTGGAATAGAGATTGAACTAATACTGCAACAAAAAGTAAATGCAGTAATAAATTGGTAATCTCGAATCCACAGCATACCTTCCTGGAAGGTCCATTGGATAACATCCAAATTTGGAGATGACAGAAGTGAAAGGAAAATCTGTCCAAATCCAATATTAATCAATATGGGATGACGTACGGCAGAGCTATTAAATCATCAGTCTCTATCTGCAGAGCTTCTGCCCACACTTGTGTCCCATCAACCCTAGGAGAGCCAACTTTTGACTTCTTTGACTGCAATGAGTTGCCACTAAACAGCCATTCTTGGTCATCCAGATCAGACCAATCCTCCACTTTGGGTAGAGAAAGAATTTGATTCAAATACTTGGAATCAGGATGTGGTTGTTTCGAGGATGCTTCACCATTCTCACTAACTTGTACAATAGTTGACAAAGGCCCAGTTGAGCATACAGATGGTTGTGGAACCTCCATCAAACCATTAATTTTGCGTTCCTTCATATCCACTTTATGATTATCAGCTGCCCCCTGTTCAGATGCAAAGTGGATAGCAGGTTTCCTTCCATTTTCCATGACTGGGAGAGAGGACGAAACAGGTCTCGGCAACTTCTTAGGCCGAATTCCATTGTCTGTGAGATAGTTGAAAGAATAAGGTACAAAATAAAAAATTGATATGATACAACAAAGATATGTACAACCAAAGATTTTATCCTGAGAAAATGCAGACATATATTTCATTACAAGGTTCTTACATTAATAGCCCAAAAAGCAATAACAATGACGTGAGAAAAATCCAGCTTAATAAGTTTTTAAGGATTAGATCATACCCAAGAATAGGAGGTTTAAGTACCGGACCATCCAAGAACTAAAATTTCTTAGTTAACACATATTTAAACTCGTGTTTCTAATCACCAGAAAGATAAGAGGTGCTGCAGTATGATCATAGAATGTTACAGGAAAGGACTCACCATGTAAAATTCCATTTATCTCAAGCTCCTTACGTTTGCCAAGACTTCTGTCACCAGCAGAACTGTTGCTGCTCGTCTTTATAATATCTGGTGGTTTAATATTGCCTGAATTGAAGAAGTCCTTGCCACTTTCTTTCAATTTAGGGCTGTTGTCATCTAATTTAAGCAGGTCCTTATTTGAATCCGTTATTTCTTTCGTCTTCTCCTCCTCTTTCCTTTCCTTTTCTCTGTCTTTATCTTTTGATCTGCTTTTCTTCTCTCGATCTTCATCCTTGTATTTATCATCCTTACTATCACTTTCCTTGTGTTTAATCTTCTTCTTCTTCTTCTCCTTCTCCACCTGTTTGCAAATATCATTATTCTCCACTGGTTTAACAATTCCTTGAAAAACTTTTTCATCTGTACCAGAGAATCCTTGAACAATAGCATTTTGCAAACCTCTAGCCTCAACATGGTTCCTTTGACCATTGACTTTCTTATCCTTAGCTTTCTCTTTTTCTTCCAACCGACTATCGATACCGCGCTCCACCAGCCTTCCCGGCAGTTTGCCTCCTCTTTGATTTGTAACAACAATCTTCTGGCCAATTTGGCTTCCCGTTGCTCCATCTCCATCCTTGATTCTCCTCGCCAAATCCTGCATAAATTTAGAGTCCTTGATCTCTTTATTCTGCAGGCAGTTCGAACCAAGTTTCTCTCCATCGCAGCACTCTGGCTGCCCCTCAAATTTCTTTGCATCTGAGGTACAGTTCTTTTCTTTATCCTTATCCTTATCCCTATCCTTCTTGTCTTTGTGTTTCTCCTTTCGAACAGTCTTGTCCCTATTTTTTTCTTTGCTTCTCTCTTTATCTCTGTCCTTTTTTTCTTTCCCTTCTTTCTTTTCTTTATCCTTCTTATCCTTTTTATGTTTTTTGTCCTTGTGATTTTCCTGAATATAACATTTCAATTAAAGACAAATATGTAATAATAAATGAGAAATGAATATTGACTGGAGTAAACAGCAAGTCAGCAATAAAAGAAGAAGAAGAAGAAGAAGAAGAAAAACAGGGTTTCAGTAAATTATTTTCTGTTTGTAAATCTTGATTGCAGTTTAGCACTAAAGGGTGTCATATTGACATCATCAAGGACAGGCAATGCAGCACAAAAAAAATATGAACAAAAAAGCAGGAAGCAGAAGATTGCATTGACAAAAGTTATTAAAGGAAACAAGCAGTTTTGATACATAAGGTGTTAATGCAACAAGAGATGAAATCAACATACTTTTAAGATGGACCAACAAGGAAATTTCTTATATGTGCCCAAAAAAAAAAAGCACTTCTCTACTTTGAACAAAGCTTGTGCCCCTTACAGCATATCTCTCAGTATTTAATATATGAACATATTTTATTATCCTAAGCCATGTCTCCAGCTGTTATTCATTAGTCATTAGTCTATGTAGCACTTTAATCAGGACCTAAAACCAGACTAGATCATCCTAAAATTTCAATCCCAATGCAACTCCTAATTTCTAAGGCCACCAAAAAGCTCAAAACCTCTCTATGAGTCCAACCAGAAGTTAAGGGAAATAAATTCATGAAGCTATAACTGTGGTGAAACCAAAGAAAGAGTAGACTTTGCATTTTCTAAGTGAATGTTAGATAAAATTAGGAAGGTCCCCATCAAAATTATTTCACTGATTCTAAAGGCTGAGTTTGGCTTGGATTTGAAATTCACTGTCTTGCCTTTGATGTTGAAAAAATTTACTTGCCAAAAGGAAATAGAGAAACAATTACAAAACACCACTAAAATGAGGCATAAGACTGAGATCTCAAAATAGTTTTTAAATAAACAATCAAACTTCTGACAATATCCTAGTTCTTAGTTACATAGCAGATAATTGAATACCTTAAATAGGTATCCTATTAAAATATTAAAAGAAAAAGAAAAAGATAACAAAACTTAGGGTAAGATTATCAAAATATCCAGAATGCTGCATAAATGATGAAAAAAAAAAACGATAGAGATTGTTAAGCAACGAAGATTAGTCATGTCATAGCCAAATATCAAGCTTATATTTCTTTTATTGCCATGTATGTCTAAAATATTAGAATGAATGGTGAGGTACAAGTACTGAATATTAGATACGGGGACAATGACTTGATGATGGTTATGTCAGACGAGGATAGTTTGCATCATTACATAAGTTTTGTAAGAAAGTTACAAGTTAAACAAAAAAAAAATATACATGCTAGTATTAGCAAACTTATCGTTGTACTTTTATCACCTCGATTATTATTCAGTTCTCAATAGTCTAAAGCTTTCGTTTTTGTCTCCATGTAAACCGTGATTAGGAAACAACATTAAGAATACATATAATTCTGTAAACGGCAATTATTTACTTCCAAAACAGGCTCTGCCCAAAGTAAATGATGTGAAACTCTTTGTCTATTACTCTATAACGACATGTACTGTAGTAGTTGTTTGTTGATATTGAGTAAAAACAAGGGACACTTCCAATAATACACATCTTGTGGTTATAAAGCATTCAACATTATGCACAATAGCATAAATTAAAGAAGAAAATCATGTCAACACCTACTTATGTCACAAAAATCTCAAGCATCTGTCTCATTCAAAACCCTTTTTTCACTCATGTTGTGCCCTTTGCACTGAACTTATCAAGCCATACAAAACCTAAAAGGAGCCTTTTTACCATTATGTCAAAAAGTAAATCACTCAAATTTAATTTACCATGCAACTTTTGAATATGTCATCTAGTTTTGAATATTATCATCATATCATAATAGTCTTAATATTAGTAAGTCGATGGGTCACATTTGGAAGAGTCAATATCCTGGGTTTCCAACCATGTCTTAAGCTAAATCAACTCCATGGAAGGAACACTAATGCTACTTTTGTGACTAAACCTGTCATGGATTCACTACTTTACATGGACCCAAATCTCCAAGTGGGTTTAGTATCATGTTAAACTGAAAAATTCATCAAAGTCGAACCTTCTGCTAAAGTTCAATGAAGTCTACATGTAACACGGCATGTTCAATCAAAGGTAAATTAAAATTACGGAACTTTTTAGGCATAGAGGTCACATATGGAGGAGACAACATCCTGGGTTCCAAATTTTTCCTAAGCTAATGCAAGCAACCTCAGTTAAGAAACAGTAATGCTGCTTTTATAATTTAACTTGTCACTAATGACTTTAGACGGACCCAAATCTCCATCAGGGTGCAGTTTTATATTAAGGTGACAATTTCATCAAAGTCGGCTATTCCTCTAAACTCTTAAAGTTCAATCAAGTGTACATGTAGTATGGCATGTCCAATCAGAGGTGTATAAAATTTTTACAAATTTAAGATTTCATGAAGTTCAGTTCCTAAACAAGCATGTCTCCCCTTTTCCTCATTGGACATTCTTATTAGGTTTGTCTAACACAACAAATATCCCACAACCATGACCATGCCTGGGAAAGCATTTCATGTACATTGAAAGTGTTAGTATAAAACATAATCTTAAGGAGAAGGTGACATTCTTGACATATTTGGCTATATATGCAAGGTAAAACTGGTAGCATAACAAGACTCAGCCTGAATACAAGATAATAAAAGAGAACAGTTTTCTCAGATCATCTCCATAGTTAAGTCTGATGGTTAGATTGTCAATGTCTCGGTGACCTCTCTACTTTTGACAATATCTCATACCACCATCTTGCCCCGTTTTTTACAAGGTTATAAAGGTTTTAACAATGAAAATATGTTTGTAAGAATATTTAACTGGCCAACTTATCCTGAGAAAGTGTGTACACCTTTGAAATTCGCATACCATTACAATACAGTCCATAATTTTTATACAGCACAATTGTTCTCCCTAAAGTTTTTCCACTTGCCCATTCTCTATAGTATTTTCAGTATTCATCATAAGTAACCCTAGTAAATCTTCTTATAGCTGCACAAGATTCTACTAAACATCCTCAACTACCCACTTATATTTTTCTTTCATCTCAGGTCAAAAGTTCCTTGATATCAAACTCTAAACCCAGGACCAGATTCGGCAAGCCAGATTAAAATTTTGGTACAGTTATATATTAATAAAATTGAAGGAATGCCAGATGCTCGCAAAGCAAGATCCAAATAAATTATTATAATTCATGCTAACAATGGCAAATAATTAAAAAGATCATATTTCAACCTTTGTTAGCAAGTCTTTATCTTCAATTGTAGCCTTCTTTTCATATCCTGGAGGCGGAAATGGAAAGCAGCGAGACATTGCACACGATCCTAGAAACAGCAAAGTGGGATCCTTCTACCAATGAGAAAGCTTCTCCTAGTTTCCTGAACCGTTGTTCCAACACAGGAACAGACCAGAAACTATGCTCCTGTCCATGCAACATGTCCTTGCACTCATTTCCAGCTTGAAGTCAGTCCATGATCGTCCAAAATCACCACCCAGACAAAAGATCCTGATATCCAATAATTATAATATCCTCTTATTTACAATTAAATACTAAGCACTGCTAAATTACACCAGCAAAATGGCAAGGATCTAAGAATACCCACAAGGCTCAAATGTTCAATTCTACTGTTCTAAACACTGATTAACTCTAAGGCAGCCAGATAAACTTAATCTCAACACAAATGATTTGTCGACAAATGCAGAGGTTAAAAAACAATCCGATCCTTTCTGTGTTTACCACTGGGCCAACAGAGATACAATCACCTGCTCATCAGTAAAAACCAATCAACATCAGAAGAGTTCCCTGACTATAAAATCAAACACTTGTAACACAAATGCAAAATACACCATAACTTTGACCTTGTGACAAACAGCTCTTCAGTTCCTAATCACCATCAAGTATCTATATCAAGGTTCCTCTTGGCTTATGTTCACAAAATCCCTCGTTCAGATTCAAGTCTGGAAACACCATTCCGCAGATTCAATGAGAAGACTTTGAACAACAGCTACTGATCCTAATATCCAACTTCCAGAAAATGCATGGAATAAAAGCTATACTAAGCAATCTTCAAATTCCACATACACCGCCTAATTTTCTTATGATCATAACCCTAACAGTATAAAAAAATACAATTAGGGTTGATTCTAGTAACGATCCCACCAAACCCCAGATAAATCAAGCAACAAAAAAACATTTTAACAAAATCATTCACTTGAAAACACTAATTTCGATTCTTCATACCCAAAAATCTGTTTATAACTATATGATTTTTTATTTTTTTTAAAAGAAAAATAATTAAACCCACAAAAAATAAGCCTTTAACAGGATAGTAGAACAAAATTTTTTTTCATGAAATTGAATTAAAACATGAAAGATAAATAGTGGGTTTTACGAATTTTGTCAAGTAGAAAACAAAGCAGACACTTTTGAAGATCTCGGGAGAGAAAGAAAGGGAATTGAATAAAAGAGTGTGGATTTTCTTGGGCGCGTGTCTGTACCTCTCACTAAATCTTTATGAATTTGAATTGATGGGGTTTTGTTTGTGAATGGTTTAATTTCAGAATTCAGATCTCTTGTTGAATCGTAGTAGTTTTTTTTTCGGAGGGGCTTGTCTCTCAAATAAAAAACCCCCAAGAAAGGGAAGAGAAAGATGGAAGGAAGAATGGCAAAGGTTATTTATAAAGAGAGAAACGTGTCAAAAAGAATGATAGGATTGAGATAGGAATAGAATGGTCCTCCTTCCCTTTTAACCCTTTCGTTTCCAAATTCCAATCACAACACATATCTTCTTGCTTCTTCACTTTCATGTTCATCAATAATTATATGCACTAGAAATATGTGACTTCACACTTTACACCATTAATTGTTTGTGTTCATCCTCCTCATGTAGTAAAAGTCATCACAGCATCACCCATGCAAAATCACGAATTTTTGTCTTCGTGTTTATTTAGGGTAAGTTTTGTACGGCTTCTTCAATATGGTTATATTAGACATTTTAGTGTAAAACAAAATGTCCAAAATTTGAGTTTTTCCTTATAGACATAAAACAATTTTTTAATCATTCAAAAGCTCTACTGAGTGTAACCAAACGACCAATGTTTTAAGAAATGTTTTTGGTAATGAGGCCTTTTCTCAAGGTGGAACGATGCGTAAGCCTCACAAAAAATATGTAAAAAAAAAAAACATTAAAAGAAAAATATACAAAGCGGATACATGTAAAAAATATATATTAAAATAATAGTTATTATTAGGGGTGGACGTTTAATGGATCGGTTCATTTTTCAATAGAACCGATAAAGTTCGGTTTCTAAAGATATAAACCGATCCAATAAAATTTACAAATGTCAATCGATCAAAAACCAACCAAATTGGACCGGTTCGGTTCGGTTTAGTTTGATTTTTTCGGTTTTGATCCTACTGGACCAAATTCATGGGTTTTAATTAGTACACATATTTTCATATTTTAATCCTTTTAGGCCTTTGACCAAATTAAATTATGGGCTTGAACAAATTGAAAATACTAGTTTAAAATAATATTCAGCAAAAAAAAAAAAAAACAAAATATGTTGTGACACACTGTCATAGTTTTATAGTCTTATGGACCGTTGAATATTAAACTAAGGTTTATATATATATATATATATATAAGTTGGATCTCGATTAAGTTTTCCGGTTTGGGATAGTGAACCAGGAAACAAACCAATTTAATCGGTTTTCAAAAAAATGAACCAAACTGTACTTGCCGACATAAGAAAATCGGGAAAAAAAAAAAAAAAAACTGATTGGATCGGTTCAGTTCACCGGTTCGGTTTGGTTTGGTTTTTTGGTTTTCTGCCCACCCCTAGTTATTATCATATATAATATAAGTATACCAAGTTAAAAACTAAAAAACACGAGCATAAAGCATAAAGAAATTAAAAAACATTAGCGTAAAACATATAACCGGTAAAAAACATAGGCCATAGCATATAATTCTTGAATGAAAAAAATAAGAAAAAAAATATAATAAAGAAGAGTTTTAGTGTTTTAATTTTTAAACCAATTGAATTGATCCATTTCGCCTGAAACCCATTTCAGTGGTTTTATTTTGTAATTTGTTGGGTTTTAAGTCTTTCAAAGGCCCAATTTGACAACCCATCAGTAAAAAAGTTAAAAAGCAAAAAAAAATTGTAGGGTTTTGTTTTGACTTTTGATTATCTTCTATTCTGTGCTTCTTGTTGTTGCTTCTGCTACCAGTATCCTCCCAACCAAGTACATTTGTTTCTTCTTTCTTCTTTTTTCTTCTTCCTCCTTTCATCTTCTTCGCCATCTTCTTCCTTCTTTCTTCTTATTGAATTTGAAGCATACATCTCAATATGCCTTTGAGATGTAGTTGCGAGGCATACGCCTCAATGGTTGAGGCATAAGTCTCATAAGCAGCCATTAAGGCTTAAACCTTAATGTGATTTCCTTAAAAACACCTCTAAGGAGCGTTTCAAAACGTTTTTTAAAATACAGCATATAAAAACAAAAAAAATAAAAATTGAAAAGACTTTTCAATTAAAAAAAGGTTCTTTTAACCAGTATAGCAGCTTTTAACAATAGAGCTTCTACGGTAGAACTATTTTTCTTGAATTTTCCTATATTTTATTCATTTTTCTGATGCCTTCATATTTAACAAAATCAAGATAAATAATTTTGATCATACCATTTCGATACCATGTTTTAGACCCAATTTCTGATGCTTTTGTTCGTTTCTCAGGTAAAATTGGGTATCTAATGGTATAAATAAGTGTGCAAGTAAATTTTAGTTAAGCATGGATATTTGGGCACAATTGGTGAAAGACCGGCTAAAAGTGAAGAAAAGGGTTGGAAAAATAGAGTATTGAAGATTCGTGGTCTCATTTTGTGCTTTATTGTGTTAGATTGATCTCTATAGGTTTCATTGAGTATTAAAGAACTAATCTCATTTTGAGATATCGCTTGTTTGATTATCAACGGCAAGCTTCCAAATATCTCCATCACTTCAAGATCATGAGCTTCAAAAGGTAGCTTACTTGACTTTGATTCTTGAAGAGATTAGGTGCACACACACTTATATGCATATTTACTAATCTTGCATTTGTGTGCCATTGTTATGTGCATCTATGTCATTCATCACACTTGCACCTTATTGTTTAAATCTTTTGTGAAATGTTTTGTATGTGTGTTGAGTAATTTGTTTCTCGAAGTATGTTCGAAAACGTCCGCGCGTGCATATTTGTGTACTTGTCATAGTGCAATGTTTGACCTCTTGAGAATGTCCATTTCTTCTCCTAGATAGGTCTTAGGTCACATGGTCTTATACCATATGTTTAGGCAATCCAAATTTGACATTGGTCATTCAAATGACCATAACTCTTTCTACAGACATCCAAATCTTGTTTTGTAAAAAAGAGTAAAAAGTAAACATCTATACTTTTCCAACGGTATATTGTACGATATGTTTCGATGTCGTTTGATCATGTGTTTGTTCGCTCAAAAATTGAGTTGTTGCGCTGTTGTGATTTTCACGATACAAAACAGCGAATTTGGTAAGTAGAACAAACATCTCAACTCATTTATTATTCTATTTCTTACAGACATATCTTTTATTGTTTAAGTTAGCAAATCTCACATTTATTGCATATTTAGTGAAGTTATGACATATTTAGGGTTTGTTTGTGATAACTTGCATGGTTAAGTTGTTTTGCCTAAATAGCTAACCCTTGAATGTTCTTGTGAGATTATTTGATGACTAAGTTGATAGATTCATGCTTATTTATCTAGTCAAGCTCTCTTGAATATTCATGTGTGTTTATTTGACAATTAGGTTGTTAGATGTACTCTATACAACTAATTGAGTCTCATATATGTGCACGTAAGCATTTTTAATAACTAGGTTGTTAAATTGCATTATAACATCTAGTTAGACATTTTGTGTGTGGTCTTACATATTATTGCATTTTAAATATTATTATATATTCATTTAGATATTAATTCTCTTCAATGAGTCAAAATCTTATGGTCACATATGGTAATTACACAAGCAAGTGAAGTCTTACAACCAATGGTTGGTTGACAAGCATTGTCAAGGCTTACTATTAAAGACTTACGGGTAGGATAGATTGTTTTACAAACCTTGAAGTATGACTAGGTTGTCAACTTAGATTGTAAGCAATTATTTAAGTAGTAGAGATATGTAACTAAGTGGTTAGTGAGGTTAGTCCCGTTGGTTTTTTCTTATTGAGGGTTTCCTACATAAAAAATCAAGTGTCCATTTAATTCTGTACTTGATATTTGACTTTTGATGTTTGTTTGTTTGGTTAATTGTGATAAATATTGACTAATCGAAAAAGTTGGTAATTAATCGATTAACAGCCGATTTACACCCCCACCCCCCCAATTGCAGTTGTTCTCTATTTGTGGGACTCTATCATTCCTTCCAAATAAAACAATGGACATCATCCTTTTCTGACTGGCTCCTTCACCTAGTAAACTAAACCTTCAACAATACGTCAATATAGAGGATATGGGGATCCATAAAAAAAATAAAAAATAAAATAGCTTCGATTGGCCCCGCAATCAATGACAAAATGACCTCGAAACATTTCTGGAAAGGTGCCCCCCAGGGTGAGGTTGTGGCGATGTCTCCTTTCAAGCATGAATTCCGAGATTGGATAAAATGACAAATTTGTCATTAATAATATCTTATTATAATATTAAAAAATATTTTGAAATATTAATTAAAAAAATATTATTTTCTTTAGTATTAATTTTAAATGCTTTTTAAAAATAATTTTATTTTATTTTAATCAATTGTATATTGTATTAAATATATGATAAAATTATTTTTTAACTAATTTCATATCAGACCAAACAAAAGACATGATTATTTTAATTTAATCCCGTACAACAGCAAACACATCACATCATTAATTTACTTCAATCTTATCTTAATCGAACAATCCAATCCCATCACATGAAAATAATCTCTTCATATCTTGCACACCAAACATGCCTGAAGAAGAATATATTTATACACAAATGTACACAGAATATTGAAAAAACCAAGAACTTGGATTTTTTCTTTTTTTTTTTCTTTTTTTTTAAGCAAAGAACTTAATATTTCAGTGCAAAGAAAAAAAATGAACAATCATAAAATACTGACTTGATTTGATGATAAAATTAAGTGCTTTAGAAAATATTTGGGAAGAAAATCGATTATTCTTAAATTCTTGGACTGCTAGACTAATTTACTAAAGCAAGCAAATTTGATCCAACATTTCAGCTTAGATTCCTCTTAGCTTCTTAAACTTTTTTTTTTTTTAATTTTTTTTTAATTTTTAATATTAAAATAATTTGGGATTTTATGGAAAAGGAAGGAGAAACTTTCTTTAAATTTTAGACAAATATACTTCTATAATCAAATTAGAGGAGAAACTTTCTTTAACTTTTAGACTAATACACTACTATAATCAAATTAGACCTAATATTTCATAATTATTGCACTCCACATATAATCTAGACAATTCATATACGTCAATCTAATGATCAATCAATTGAATGAAATCCATACAATAGTAGAGAAATGATTGATAATTTCAGAAATAAATTCATTCAAAAATTGAGAAGAAAATTAAAACTAATTTCAGTAGACACGAAAGATTTCGACTATTATAATATCCGTCAAGAGATTGGAGCTAAAACTTCTTTCCAATAGACTCTTCCAGGATTTTTAATTTTTTTTTCTTACCTAAACAAGTCTGGCAGTCTGATCAAA
Organism: Acer campestre; assembly: GCA_954870605.1. Taxonomy (NCBI): domain Eukaryota; kingdom Viridiplantae; phylum Streptophyta; class Magnoliopsida; order Sapindales; family Sapindaceae; genus Acer; species Acer campestre. The sequence goes on along the minus strand of OX940803.1, from coordinate 20,578,437 downwards.
CAATAGAGAGACTATCTAAGCGCTAAATGGAAATTTACAAGAAACAATGAAATAGATTACAAATATTTTCTACAAGCCCTCCTTTATTTAATCACACCAATCAACTCAGTGTGAGACAATGGCCTTGCTGCAAGGGGGAAGATACAGCAAGCAAAGGACAATCTAGAATATTGGGCTGTAATGATGCGATTGTGAACCCAGCTGATTGTGGAACTCCAATTGATGGATGTTGAATTGAACTGCCGATAATAATTCAAAATCATCAAATTTCACGTCATACCAAGGAAACTAATGCAAGGAAACTAATGCGTGGAAGATGCATGAAAATAATAAAATTTATCCAAATATACATGGGCGATTTTATCTTCTAATTAGTATCTTCTGGGTATGCTCATGCATGAAAGTTCCTAGGTATGGTTTCATGGGTGACAATCAACAAAGACTTGTCTTGACTGAAAAGTCACAGCTAAAGTAATGAAATAATAATCAAAGCAGTAACTCTGAAGATTGTTCGGGCTCATAACATCTTTGGATCTCTATTTGACTCACCAAATACTAGTTTTACCATGAGCAAACATTACAGGAACGCATGAACTAACCTGAATGACAAGGACAAGGAAGATTCAACTGGTGTTTGAATTCCATTTTGACCAGGAGAAAGTAGTGACCACAAAACTGGAAAACATGAAATTATTTTCCATTAGTACAATTAAGACAAAGAAGAACAAGAAACTTTATCCTCTTTTCCAGAGAAACAAATGAACAGATCTAAGACAATAGCTCCCAGTCGTTCAACAAATCTTGTATTTCATGCCTTGGAACAAGATATGTTACAGCTCAAGTTCACAACGGCATAATCAATTCGTATCGAACTCGTATCCAGTTCCGATACTTCCTGGATACTCTAGGATACGTATCCGATACGCCAAATGACGTATCCGTTGACTTTTTCACAAGTTTGACTGGAGGATACTTGAGAGATACTTGGGGGATACTTAGAGGATACGTTTGGGGCAATATTATAATTATTTTAGTATAAAACGGGGTCAAATTATAATTTCAAAATATTAGGGGTCAAAATGAAACTATAAAGAAATTTTGACTTTGATTCTATTTAGATGGAGAATAACGAGATACTTGAGATTGCAAACCTTTCATTTGAAGAACCAGAGTTGGATACTGAATTATTTAGATCCTTTAACAATGTGAATGATAATAATAAAGTTAATTAGGAATTTAAAATATGTTTTATGAGTTTTTTTTTGTATTATTCGGATTTTGTAACATGTTATGGCTTATGTGATGTATGTTTTATTTGGATTTTGTAATATGTTCGACTTATGTGACATGTTTTATTTGGATCCTGTAATATGTTACATTGTTATGATTTATATAGTTATGTGACATGTTTTATTTGGATTTTAAATATATTTTGATTTTGATTTTGAATGAATTATCAAATACGTTTTTATATATTATTTTTAAAAAAAATATAAATATATATTATTTTTAATTGACGTATCTCGTTGGATTGCCATATCCGTATCCTAGTTTTTGAAGATTTACCGTATCCCCGTATCCCCGTATCATGCCGTATCCGTATCCCGTATCCATGCTACCTAGTAGGAAACTAATTGAAGGGACTTACAAATATTCCCCAAGAATCGTGAAAGATATATCCACCAATACTAAAAAAATTACAATAATCCAGGAAATTCAATTTGATACTGTTTACCCCCTAAGGCTGAACCCACTTAGGGGACATTAGGAATTAAAAACAAAGAATTACCTGACTGTTCTGAGTGATCATTCAGACCAGAGCAAAATAGTATATCCTGCATCATGAAGTTCACAGTATTTTAGAATATGAGGTACACTCTTTCACATCAATGGTGAATGAATTATCAACAATACAAATGTAGATACATCATACATGCATGCACTCATGCATATATGTATAGCGTGTACTCTATGTGAGTGTATCAGAACATTTTAGAATGCAGCATTCCAAACTCACCTCTCGCATACCTTGAGATACGTTACGAACCATTTCTGCAAGAGATGATTTCAGTCAGACCCTTATAAAACGTAAAAGTTCAGTCTTTCAGCGAAAGACCAAGTATAACAAAACCTAGAAATAGAAGAAACATAGAAAATAATCCATATACGACAGAGACAGTAAGCAACTCATATAAGAATCTGCCGAACTTTAGCACTGAACAAAGAGATTATGCATAAAAGCATAACCAATTCAGACATAACCATAGAAGGGATAAAGAATATTATAATACAAAAGAATACTCAATAAGCAGCCCAAGTATGCACTTAAAAGCTCACACATAAACTTTTCCTAAGGGAAAAACTGCATCTATGGTTTCTGCAGCATATTTTTCTCACCATCCATGTATAAAGTAAAAGAAATATTGATAAATCAGTCATGTAACCAAATTGGACAATAATAGCAGTGCCAAGAAGAAATTATGGGACATTAAAAAAATAATAAATAAATAAAATCTGGAATACTTCAGCTTTTGGTTTGTTTTTTTCCATTGTCAAAGTGTGAAAGCATTTAAGAGATGCTAAATGACGAGTAAGAGTGGAGAGATATTAGCAAGTGGAGCAATTTTCTGATTTAACCTGCTCCACTGTCATCTCTATCCAAGCCTAACATAAAACATCAATCCATTACATTCTAAATACCAAAGGCCTGCTGATATTTACCCAGGTTGGAAACACTAGGCTTGACTGCCAGTGTTAAGCCAAGAAAGCAGTCATCAGGTTCTGTGCCAAAGTCCCATAGATTCAGCTCAAGGTTTGGCTTAGCTCCTGTAAAAGAGTACAGAAAGAGAATATTTATTTAGCTTAAAGAAGTATTAAAAACCAGATCATGTATATCATGAAAACCAATTGTAAACAACATACCCGGGTTATTTAGTCTCAGCTCAAGTGGATCATAGAGTGGGTATGGAACCCATGTAACCACCTACGTGGCACATGACATTAAATTCATGTAATATAGCGAGAATACAGAAAAACAATTAAGAAAGAATATTACATGGAAAAATGGATGCTGTAATGCTTGATCGGCAGTTGGCCTCCTTAATGGGTCCCATGAACAAAGTTGCTGTGGATGGTCAAAGTAAAGGTAAAGTAATCAATTATAGCAAAATTTAGTAAGGGAAAAGTTAATCAAGGATGATAAATCATTTAAGTATGTAACAGAAAGAAAATGTATGAATAACACACACCCGGATTAAATCAATAGCTTCCAAGCTGGCATTAGGAATGATATCGGAAAGGTTGGTGGGCAAAATCTATACAAAAATAATGATGATTAAAGATAGTGAAAACAATTTTATAATAGAGTACAATTGGAAAAACAATCACCTATCCAAACAAAATCTTACCTCTGAGTAAGTTATACTGATCAACCTGGAGATATTTGTTGCCTCAGGAAAAGTTGCCCAGTTTGGTGCACCAAGAACACAGCATATCTTGTACAATTGATCAATTTCACTAGTCAAGGAAAAAGACTAGTTCAATAATTAAGATAATTCAATAGTTTTTCAAGATTTCTGTCTTATTTCAGAAGTAAAACTCAATCATTAAATAGTGTACTGCAGACCTCACTCAAAAAAAAAAAGTGTATTTCAGACCTCTGTTAGATTAAGTTACTTGAATCAATGTCCTAAGCATATTAGGGTAGTGAAACAGCATATATAACAGAATCAGGATTAGTAATCACTCAGTAAGCAAAGATATGTTTGTTCAAGGAATGAATTGCAATGATTACAAAGCATACATCATACAGGTAGCAGACATTCTAACATTCTAAATTTTGTGCACTTTTGGCCAATATTGTATGTCTTTTGATCTAACTGACAAGTTTGTTATTATCAATGTCTTCAACAATGTCCAATATATTAATGGGACAGCAATAAATGCAGCAACTGGATGCAATCTGACATTTTGGGAAAAGTGCACAAGATAGCTAAGAAAATATCCTCACTGACCAAAATTAATAAAGAGAATCAATATTATTATAAATTAATCACCGTTAGTAAGTAGTAACCATCAGACCTAAAATCTTAAGCTGATAAGGAAATGGTCCAATATAGTTTTTAAGCACTCCCAACACACCCCCTCATGTGCAAGACCAAGAGACTGGTCACGTGCCAGACCCAAACACAAACACATTCAAATAATAAATAACAAATTCAAATAATCATGTGGGGGGACTCAAACCCAGAACTCTTGGGACAACTAAATTCAACTCAGCTCTGATACCATATTAGTGACCATCATACCTAAAAGCTTAAGCCGATAGAAAAGGACCCAACAATAATATTTAAGCACTATAACAATCACAACATTCAAAAACAATAAAAAGTGTTGTTGTAAGATTACTAAAAAAGATGAGCATACAACCTGAGAAAAAAAGAAAAATTGGGGCTAGTAATCACAATACAATGTTCAAATGAAGTCTATTCACAAGGAAACGAGGATGGTATTATATAATTAGGTGAAGGGTTTACCTAGCTTTACTCAAAAACTTTTATATCTCAATCACATATGTAAGCAGCAATAATTTCTACCTTCTCTTTTGATTGCACTCATTAGAACTTGCCTATATAATTAGGCCTGGGCAGAATGAGCTATTCAACAGCACTCAATATAACGTGTTGTTGTGATTCCTAACCAAATTGGGAAATTAAGTTTCCTTGAACATAATAGTTTTAGTTTCCTATTTTAGTATTAGTTTGTACCCTATAAATATTGTATCTTTTTCTCGGTAAATATCCAGGAGCTTATTTTTAACATGTGTCAGCACATGAATGGTTTATGATATTCTTTTGTCCTTGCATTGGGTAGAAATGAATCTATGAGATGTAGAAGTGCGAAAGAAAATAGTTGACCTAGGAATGCACCCGCAGAGTCATCGAAAAGGACTAAATGAATGCGGAGAAGGCATGGATATAAAAGGTAAGCAGAGACATCACTTTTAAGGACTTAAACGGAGTATATTGCTCTAAACAAGCAAAATGGCACAAATGAGTACAATCCAGTGTAGGTGGGATAAAGTTTACACTAATTAAGTTGTACCCATACATAAAAAATATGGACCGAAAAAACACGAGAACGAATAAACTAAAATCAAACTAAAGTCAAACTTAAGTACTAAACTAGTTTTCTAAGAATGACTTGTCGGGAACACTATAAGCATACTGATAACATCAAGCCTCAGCATTCCTCTCATTAAGAAAAATATCAACTTTAACATACACAAAGTGAATGGATCAATCGTTACCACTATTACCTAATTAGTAATTCTAATATGTATCACAACTTCCATCACGGTTATCCTAAAACTAGTCTCTAAAAAAACTAAAAATGCCGATCCTTTAGAATTGAAAACCATATCAGAATATCCCTAAAATATGAGAGGAAATGAAACTTTTAATCCCATTGTACATAACATACAAAATGCGAAAACAATTAAAAATGTAGGTAGAAAAAATAATAATTATAGGTACTTAAATACAAAATGCCTTCATTTAAGCCTTTTCTCATTGTTAGATAAGAAGAAAAGGTTCAGAAAATCCTTAAGAAAATAAAATTACCTTTCACCAGGGAAAATAGGAGACAAAGTGAAAAGCTCAGCTAATATTGCACCAACTGCCCACATATCTGGAAATACTTTCAGTTGTTAGTCATCCACCACTGACGGCACAAACTTAGAAAAAATAAACCTCAAGAATGTGAGTGAAACATAAACATATATACAGTAGTTCTCTATTGAGGATCCCTTGCAAACATTTGTAAGGACATCGATGAAATTTGATCAATTTCAATGAATTTTAATACAATTCCTTTTTTATGAATGATTAAAATAATGAAAAGCACTTGTGAAAAAAGTGTAAATAAAGCACTAAAACTATTTTTTTTTTTTTTCGATTGTTTTTTAATATGAAGCATTAAAAAAGGGGGTGAAGCTAAGGAAAAAAAAAGGTTTAGTGATAAAAAAAAAAGGTTTAATTTTTTTTACAAATATATTTTATTGTTGTTATCATCCATATAAAAAACATCACATCAAAATCTATTGAAATTAATTGAATTTCATCAAGTTCCTAACTTATGTTGATAAAAAGGATCCCTAACTACATAACTAACCACTGCATGTTATACACATACATATTCTTCTCTAGTGATGGATCCCTTCTATAAGGATCCATGAGGACCTTGATAAATTGAAAGATCTTTTATGAGACTTTTTTTTTTTTTTTTCCAATTTTCTAAAAAGCATTTTATACACAAAGAATTAAGAAAAATAAATGACAGGTTTCATAAGAAATAAGGGTAAAAATATACAAAAGACCTATAGCAGGAGTATACGAGGAGGACTGCAACAAAACCTCAGGAGCTCGATACCTGCACATGAATAACTCAGCTTATGAAATGTGACAAATGCTAAAAATTAATGGAGTACACAGTGAGATCACACACTAACTAGTGCACAGGTGCACATACTCACTAAAATTGAAATGACACAAACAAAGATGACTCACCAGCGTGTGGAAACATATTCGGTATATGGAGGCATTGACAACACTTCTCTAGCAAGCCCAAAGTCAGCAATTTTAAGAACATTGTTTGTAACCAGCAAATTCTCTATTAATAAAAATGATATTTGATTATGAACTTGTTTAAATCTGAAAATTCTATATGCAGATGAAATATAAATTCTAAACCACAGAATGTATAAGTATGAAAATAACAATGTTAATGTACCGAAGAAAATAAGAACCAAAACAGGTTAAAGTAAAATTTTACCGGGTTTTAAATCTCGATGAAAATAACCATTTCTATGCATGTGAGCAAGTCCTTGCAGCAGCTGAGACATAAAGTTCCGTATCTCTTCCTCTGAAAAGGGTCTTTGTCTTTCTCTCATTGCATGGTAAAGATTATGTTCCTGGTATAGTGAAGTACAAAATGAGGCACTACGAAACAATGATGGGATTCATCCAACCTCCACACGCTAAAAGATTACCGATTTTCACAAAAAAGTAATAGGGTGATCCGATGATATTCCTAATTCTAGTTCTAGTAATACATTAAAAATCTATTCGTTGTCAGAAAAATATATCCTTTATGACAACATAGCAGAATGAATATCAGCTTTGTTTCAGGAAGCGGCAAACTAGACAACAGTAAACAAAGAGGTGCATAACTCACAGTAAGAAAATAAAAGAAAATGAAGAGGCTGACTCTTGAAAACCATATTGTCTACAGAAAGTGTAATTTGGATATGTTGAATATTAAATCTTTTTGCATCATTTTTTAATTAATACTTTTGAAAACTATTATTAAGTATGAAACTAGAGTTTTTAAAATGATATTTTCAAAAATGCAAACATGTTTGGTAGCATTTGTTAAAAATAGTTTTCTAAAATTGAAAGCAATGTATATGCGTTTAGTATTGTTTTTAAAAATGGGTAAAATAAAACCCGATTTCAAATTAGTAAAAAACAATAAATTTTTGTTTTCACCCTTTTAGTTGTAACTTATAAAACGTTACTTTTTGTTTTTGAAAACAACTTTTCGAGAACATTTAACCTGACAAGTTTACAATTTTATTTTATTTTTATTTGAAAAACAAAAAACAAGTTTTGAATACATTACCAAACATCGACCAAGTATTGCTGGTATTATCTGAAAATATTCTCATAAGTTTTTGTTCTGCCAATTCCAATTACATAATGTTGAAACAACTGTATAACCTAATTTCAGTGAAGGAAATGGAATTGGCATTGTAATTTCAGACCATGTATTTATAACCATATTACCATACCCAACCCCAAGGTTTTGTTTGAGTGGCCTTTTAGCTTGTTAATAATAAATTGATATATATATATATATATATCAATTAATTTAAATATGATATACCATCAAAATATCAAATTATGTTATGGCATCACCTTTTCACTGGATCATGACATGCAAACATACAGAAAACTGTGCTGATAAAATGGGGTTATAGAATAAATCAAAAAAAAAGAATATCATAAACATGAATAAGCGAAAATGAGAGCAAGAGCCACCTCACCATGTATTCAAAAATGAAGAATAGTTCATTGTTTTCCCTGACAACTTCCTTTAACTTTATGATATTGGGATGATTCAATTTTCGAAGGGCCTGCAGAAATAATGTTACATATACTAGTCAAAACAAGTATATGTCTGGATGTGATTTATAATCCATGACACTTGGATTGATTCATACCCATACAGAAATTATACACAATTCTACAGTTTGATGTATTATAACACATACCTTAACTTCTCGTAAATTCATGCATTCTTCCCAGAAGTAAAACTTTCTTTTCATTTTCTTGACAGCAACCTAATATTAGAAAACCAACAGAACATATTAAACTGACCATAAAACCCCAAAGACTCCTACTTTATAACAACATTTAGAACAGAGTATAGGGGGTGCCAAAATAACAATTAGTAATTGCATTGTAGCTGTAATAATTATCTCTGTGATGTTTTAGGATATTGCTCTTTAGCTAATTTATTTTTAAAATTGAAAGCCTATTCTTTTTCTTATTTGAGGGAAGGAAAAAAATGCATTCAGCAAGAAAGATACAGGGCTTCAAAATTCAAATTCTCTATTACAATTTCGATATAGGTTGTATACTCGTCATTTCTTGTCTCTTTTATTGCACTTTGGATGGTACAATTTTTAATACACAGCTTTAAGTAAAAATGGTCTTGCATGTCAACAGTATAAGACTACAAGTAAATGATCTTCAATAGATATGGTAAGACTACATTTATCTGCAAGGAAGAATATAGAGTTCTCATAGGATTAACTCTGACCAAGTAAAGTGCTCATCATAGTCAAAAACTAAACATCAATAATAAAGAAGGATATGCAGGAAACTGTTCAATATGTAGCTAACAGGTACAGTACAAAAAATTAAAGAGTTATTCATGAAGGAAGTTCCTTACAGTTTCATATGTTTCAACATTGAAGGCCTTATATACACTACCACAAGTACCATCTCCAAGCTCCTCCAAAATTTTATACCTGGGACGAGCAAAAAATAATATCAGAATGCATACACAGCAATTCTCGCAAAAAGGAAGCTTAACAATCTAACGTAATCAGAAGCAGTAACAAGAAACTGACCTTTCCATTTATTTGAGTTGTAGCAAATGACAACCAAATGGTCACAGAACTTCAAACAACCTCCAAAAAGAGGAGTCTACTCTATTGACACAGCGCCGCTCACTAGCTTGATTACACGGTTTAGTGCTAAACTGTAGCTTGAAATATATGATGTTGACAGGAACCCACTTTTCATTGTAGGAGTGATTGAATATCAACCAAAAAATTATCAACATTCTTATATGCAGCTTCTATAAGCTGCAATCAGCTCGTGACATCTAAGAATAACTGGTCTATGAGATGCCCACCAGAAATCCAGCCGACGAAGAATTCAATTTAGTGCAACAAGCCATTTTCAATCATGTCCATCTTCAAAAACTAGGACAGAGCTGCAAATATGAAAGAAAAAAAAAATCAATAAAATCTTAACAAATTAAAACCTTTGGTACAAACACCAAATAAAACTCATTTAGAAATAAAACAATCATCCAGACTGTACATGTTACCATACATAATCATTATTTATTGAGGAAATGGGAGACAAAAAATTGTTTGTATTCGAAGTAACAAAATTGTAAAATGAATCTTCCAACTTCCAAGGACAGCGTCCACTTGGGCACCAAGTAAATGGAACAGTGAAGAAGAGAAAAAAATTTGACCCCTACTTCTGCTTTGTTTTGGTTTCCCAAATGTAGAAAAACCCACCTGAACAATGATATGGTGTTCAGTTCTGGTAAGTTCATTAAGTGCAGCCTTTTGGCTTTTCAGTCGTCAAAAGATAATAGACAATAGAATTTTAAAGTATGGTGAAAGTCATCTTAGCATAGTGTTTTAGTAACTGCATATGAATAATGAAAGGTCTGGAAAAGAAAGAGTTCAACCACCGGTTTCGTCTCTTTCCTCTCTTGTCCCACAGCATCGAAAGCATCAACAATAAACATGAAACGAATTTAAAAGAATCTAGAGAATCATTGAATGCACACCAATGATCAGTGGATTCGAAATTATCATAACAGGCATTAATTGTAATTCACAAGTCATTATTATCAACGCAACTAGCTTACCAAGTCCTCAACTTTCCAAAAATAAAGCAGATAAATTGATAAATTCAAGTCCAAGAAACTAATAGAAACAGAATCTGGAAATAACCTAATTAAATAAATTATTAAAAACATCACTGTTTAAACATAACTTTTTATCTTTTGGTTTAAACAACAAGCAAGCAAGTACACAATCAAAATCATCGAACCCCAATTTTGATCAAAATATTAAACAAACAAACCACATAATGATGTAGAGGACCCAAATAATTCATTAAACAAAAATAAATTCTCTGTTTGGTGGCTGGGAAATTGCCGGAAAGAGAAGGAAAAAAAAAATGAAATTTCAGAATCCTAGCATATAGGTCCCAATAACCTCCACTTAACTGGAAAGTCAGCTCGATCAATTTTTTCTCAAAGTTTTTCTTTTAAGGTAGAACAACAAAAAATATATTTTTTTAAAAAATTGTTTTCTCTCTCCATTTTCTCGGCAACCAAACACAGTATAAACTGAAAAAGTCCAACTGCATTCAACAAGAGAGTAGATAACAGCTCCAAAAACAGGAATCGAAGAAAAAAAAAAGAAATAAATTGGGAAAGTTGAATGCACAAGGTAGTAAGTAAAAAGATCGACAGAGACAGATAGAACTCACCATTGTTGCGTTATATAAACATATATATATGTATAATTAATAAAAATAAGGATCCGATGAGGAAGAAGAGATAGATCACCAAGAACGCATAAGAAACTTCGTTGCGAACAAGAAGAAAAATAAAATAAAAGGTTTATAGAGAGAGAGTAATTTAGATTTTAGATTACTGGTTAAAGCCAAGAGAGAGGATTCCGCAGAAGAAGCGAACGAGAAGAAACCAAAATAAATGTTTTTTTTTTTTAAATTAAAAATTATTATTATTAAAATAATTAGTTTTAAAATTGAAAGAAAGAAAATGCTTGGTGGTGGTGGTCCCTACGGTAATATAATAATATTATATTATTTGTATGTGAAATGACCGTAATTACCCTCAACTACTTGTATATTACGCAAACTTTATTTATTTTTAAGGACTAATTGCACAAATGTCCCCTAAGTTTAGACATACTTGCATGCATATGAACTTTTGCCCATAATTGTACAAACGTCCCCTGTCATTAGTTGACTTCTATTAACTCTAACCATTGACCATAATTTTAACCCACAATAACTAAAGTGCCCCTAGTTATCTATTTTAGTATTTAAATTAATAATTAAAAAACGAAACATAAAAGACAAAGAAAACAAAAAAAAAAAAAAATCAATTATTTTTTTTTTCTCTCTCATTTTCTAAACTCCCAAACATAATCTAAAAATAAACTTAACAAAAAAAAACCAAAACTCAATCCCACAAATCAAAACCAAAACTCAAATCCTCAAACAACAACCAAAAATCAAATCTACAAATAAAAACTTAAATCCATTAATTCCATAACTAGTTAACCACATCCATTTAAAAAAAATTAAAAAAAAAAATTAGAACTTCAATAATAGATTTTTAACTTTTTAGGTTGAAGTTTTAATTTTTTTTTTTTTTTTAAAAAAATGGATGTGGTTAACTGTTTGTTGAAGTTCATTTTTTAATTATTAATTTAAATAATAAAATAGGTAACTAGATGCACTTTAGTCATTGTGAGTTAAAATTGTAGTCAACAATTAGAGTTAATGGAAGTATGCTAACAGCAGAGGATGTTTGTGTAATTATAGGTAAAGTTCCATAGAAATGTAATTATGCCTAAAATTAGGGATGTTTGTGCAATTAGTCCTATTTTTAATTGACAACATAAACCAGAATAGCTGGATAAGGATGAACGATGATGATACAATGGATGGACAATTGGACGCATATTATGGGGACTTAAGAGTCATTAAATATTCAGTTTGTGGGTATTTTCGTCAATAAATATAGTTTGGGTTGATGAATCCGGGCCATTGACTTGGAGCGCGTGACAATCGGGTCTGGAATCCGAACGTGAATTCTGAAATAAAAGAACATTCCTACACGTGTACGTGTTAGACAACAACAGCTCATGAATTGGATTTGGATATTCTTGGAATCAATGGACTTCTTTCACAATTTCCATCTCATCCTCTACAATACTAGCTAATTGCTATGTTAAACTTTTTAATATCTACTTCATCTTCATCTAATACAAACAAATTTTAATTAAATGTGTGATTGATATGGCTTTTGTAAAGGCTAAAAACCTTTTTTTAATACTAGAAGTTGTTTTGAAGTTTTTTTTTTTTTTTTTTCTGACAAAAATCAAAACAGTTTTTTTTAGTATATGAATTGTCTCAACTACCCTTTACAAAAGCTATTTTATGTTAGAAGAAACCCAAAATTTGAACTTTCCCAAAAAGCTTTTTTTTAGCATTTTTAAAACATGTGAATTATCTTAAATACCCTTTAAATTTTAGATATTCCACTATAAACTCTTTTATTATAAATACATTGATAGCACCTTTTTTTGTAATTTATACAACCAAAAACTATTTTAAAAAATACATAGTCAACACTTTTTTTTTTTTTTTTTTTTTGTAATTTATACAACTAAAAGCTTTTTTTTTTATTTATTAAAAACTCTACTCAATAGAAACTCTATTATTGCCGTTTGGAAAAACTTCTCTACCGATGAAAAGGGCTAAAAAAACTCTTTTCAAAATTTTTTTTGTCGTTTGATTATCACTCATTAGAACTTTTAGATAATTAAAAAAACTGTTTTACGTCTATTTGGAGAAGCTCAAATTTTAAGCTTTTCCAAGTAGATATTTTTGAGTTTTTTTAATAACATTAAAATGTCTAATATAACTCTATCATTTAATATAATTTTTAAATATTTTAGCAATCCTACCATTTAAAAAAACTTTCTCTAATTGACAACCAAACGATCAATAACCTCCTGTTAAAAAGTCTACTTTAAAAGATATATTCCTAAAAGATCTACTAGAAAAAGCTCTTTCAAACAGAGCCTTAAACTTCTTCAAGAAGATCTTTTAAGAGTAGATTTTTTAAAGTAAACATTCTACAAGTAGAGCTTTTAATGGGAAGATGTTGGTCGTTTGGTTGTCTATTAGAAAAAGTTTTTTAAAATGGTAGGGTTACTAAAATATTTTAAAACTATTTTAAATGATAAGGTTATATTAGACATTTTAGTGTTATTAAAAAAGTACAAAAAAATCTACTTGGAAAAGCCTAAAATTTGAGCTTCTTCAAGTAGACGTAAAACAATTTTTTTTAATTATCCAAGAACTCTACTGAATGACAACCAAATGACACAAAAAAATTTGAAAAGATCTTTTTAATTTAAAAAAAAAAAAAAAAAAAAAAACTCTTTTAGCTAGTTGATATGTTCTTCCAAACAGACACTCGGTGCTTGTTTGGTTGAGCTTTTGAGATTGTCTATTTTAAATTGAGTAGATGCCGGTAGAGTTTAAATCTCTACTAGGCAAAAGCTCATGGGGGTGCTTCTCCAAATAGACATTTTATTTTAACAAAAAAATCTAGCAACCAAGCCACTACAATTTTTTTTTTTTCAAAAACTTTATTTCTAATAAATCTACTACAATTAGATATTTTACCAATAGAGGTTTTTCAAAAGCATAACCAAACAAGCTCTTTAGTAAAAAATCTACTCCGAAAGTTCTACTTGAAAAGTCATACCAAACACACCCTAACATCAATGTTTATTTCGTTCATTTTTTTACTTCAACTTATATGATTGTTGGTTTGATCCACTAAATCCTGAATATAATTAAAATTAGTGCACTCTTACTGGTGAAGATTGGAGAAGAAGCTTGAAAGCGTTTAAAATTATAATAAAAATTATAATAAAAATTAATTTTTTTAATCTATAAACATGGAAGTTATCGTAATATTTATTTATTTAATTATTCAATTTTTATGTTAACATAACCTTAAACCCTGTTTGGTACATGGGATTAGGATCGGGAATGAACTGAATGCAAACCTAGTCTCATGTTTAGTGCATGCAAGGGGATGTAACCGCAAACCCAAAAAAAAATTATGTTTGAGCGAACATTTAAATATTATAATAACATTATTTAAATGGTAAGATTATAATATATAACATAGGGTTCAAAAATTTATTGTCACTATTTGTGGCGCTTTTTGTAAGACATGCACCACATTACTAATTTAAGTTTAAAAGGCACCTATTTAGGTGACCAGACAAAAATACCTTTTTTTAGTCACTTTGTGTCTTTTTCAAATATTGAGAGAAAACCTCTGAGACAAAAAACCCGACGGCGCAATAGTCATAAAGTCGATCAAAATCTGAATGCGAACTCACTGGCGACGGCGCTACAGTACTGATGTCGAACAGAACTCACCGGCGAACTCAAAAGACAGTGGTAAGTTTTTTATTCTCATGCGTTTTTGTTCTTGATAAGTTTATGTGTGTTTGATGTTGGATGCCATTTTCATCATGTAGATTAGGTTTGATTTGATTTGTTCTTGATTATGTTTGTTTGACGAGGTTAGGTTAGGGTTTTAGTTTATGAAAAAAAATTGTTTTGAAGACGATAAAAATCTGGGTTTCGAGCCTTTTTGAACTTTTTTCGAGCCTTTTATAACAGTCTCCGAGCTTTTTAAAATGTTACCCGAGCATTTTCAAGGAAAATTTACACTAGATCCGAGCATTTTAAACAGTAATCCGAGCTTTTTAATTTTTATTCTCCGAGACTTTTACATAGTTCGAGCCTTTTAATACATAGTTCAAGCCTTTTGAGCATTTTAAACAGTTATTCGAGCTTTTTTATAATTTATGAATAGATTAGTAAATTTTGATTCTCCGAGACTTTTAAAACTGTTCGAGCCTTTTCATACACTACTTGAGCCTTTTATTGAAGTGTTTGAGCCTTTTCATACACTGCCCGAGCCTTTTAATACATTGCCCAAGCCTTTTTGTTTGAGCATTTTCATGAACTTATATGTTTTTTTTTCTGTGAATATGAATTTTAGGAATCAGCTAAAGGTTTCGCTTAAAACCCCAGTGAGAGAATGGTTCAAGGAAAAAATTATTCGGTATGACCATTTCGATGACCTTAGAGATATCGACAACACACTTGACAATGTACTTGAACATCTGAAGATTGAAGACCGACATTGGTATACTGAGTCGTGTTTTGGTCATTTCCTTCATATGCATTGTGAGATTTGGTTTTCGACTCGGATTGTCCATCGGCCGCTTTTGCGCGAGTTGCATCACGATGGGCCGGAAGATGAGATGAGATTTTTGTTAGGTAAGCATTCGGTCCGGTTCTCGAAGGTTGAGTTCTGTCTAATCACCGGTTTGAAGTTCAGAGTCATTCCCGACATGGTGAGTTATGATATGGTAGAGAATGAAATACATGAGTGGTACTTTCAAGGTCGAGACATCGAGTTTGAAGAGCTAAGAGCGGTGCTGCGAATTGGTATTTTTGTGGAGCAGTACGATGCGGTGAAGCTGTGCTTATTGTTTATGCTTAACTGGATACTGATAAAGTTGAGTTGGACAAGAGAGATAAATTTATAGTATGACAGTTTCGCCTAGTCGAGGACTTGGATGTTTTTGATGCGTTCCCATGGGGCGCACACGTGTATAGGCGGTCTATATTTGGTTTCAAGCATGCGTTGGATGGTCGACGGCAGCAGTTTGAACAACGGCAGCAAGAAAAAGGTGCCGACGTACACACCACCGAGACGTACAACATATACGGTCTACCGTATGCACTGTTGGTGAGAATTTAGAATTTGAATCATTACTTTAATTGTAATTTTTTTAATATGATTGATATATTTACTTCTTATCGTACTTATCTATTACGCAGATATTTACTTCTTATCGTACTTATCTATTACGCAGATATTTGCTTTTGAGGTTATCTCCGAGCTTGGCAATAAAAAATGTAGGACCTGTAGGATAATCGAGCTACCCCCCCATGTATTCTAAAATGAGAGTTGAGTCAGCGACCGAGGGGGACAAAGCTAGATAGCATTTTCACTGAAAGGGTAAGTATTGTTGTTGTTAATGTTTAAAATTATTAGTATGCATACAATTTCAATGATCTAACTCTGGTTTTAGATGTTTGCACGGTGTGAATTGGTGCTGACGACTACTGAGAGGGCTCAACGGTACTACGAAGGCATAGACCTGGGAGGTAGTCTGTATGATACCGATGCCGTTAATATACCTAGTCACCTCACAGATCCCGAATGACATAGGACTATCGGACCTAGTGATACGGAGGGACCGTATTCTGAACCCAGTGATATGAAGGGTTCGTATTCTAGACCCAATGATATGGAGGGTTCGTATTTCGAACCCAGTGATACGGAGGGTTTAGACCCGGAGGGTGGCAATGGGAGTCCCGTGAGGCACAGGCGGGTACAATTCACTTTGCCTAGATAGCCTCAACCTAGAGGTGTTTCACAAGGAGGTGTTGGATGGCAACCATAGGTACATAAAAATATTAAAACCGTATTATTTAATTTTAATCGAGTGAACAGTTTTAGTACTGACAGAGTTTGAAATCCTTTCAAGGCTGGGACCGTAAATTCACTGAAGTGATGGATGCTATCCGATCATTACGGGAGGATGTGATGGATGTTGTTCGAAAAAGTGATGAGAAACAAGATGAGCAGTATCAGGAGTTGCTGGATTTGATCCGGGTGCTTTAGGGTCCGACGTCGTAGTCTCGTATGGATGGTCCACCATTCGATGACCATTATGGAGACTTTAGTCCCACAAGCAAGACAGATACTCATCAGGATGGGACAAACCCAGAGACCAAACATAGGCAGGTACCTACTACGGAGGCACATATTACGGACACAGTATCCGATCAGCAGGATCATGTTGTGACAGAAGTAGATGAGGTACCCGGTGGTATAGAGATAACACTATTGAAGCAAGTACCTCCTCTGGTTTTACCTAACAACACTACATGTACAGAGATAACATTGTTGGTATCTCCTCCAATTTTACCTGATAGCACTGCTAGTACCTCCTCTGGTTTTACCTGACAGCATTGCTGATACGGGAGGCACTTGGTGGATCAGAGACAGCACTGTTGCACCATCTTGTTCATCCACATGACCTAGGAAAATGCACCCCTCCTCCGATCGATCCTAGTGCAGTGCGACCCTTAAAGCGATCCTAGCGTAGCTCCCCTATTCCTCAGAGTGATCCACGGAGATAGAGTTCCTCTTCACAACGCAGCCATCCTCAGAGCAATCCACGGAGGTAGTGTTCATTTTCATTGCGCACCCCTCCGGTTATGCATAAGGGAGTCACGATTCGTAATCCGAAGATAGATTCGAAATCTAAGTTCAGAGGCCCGAATACGAAGAACGCGAGAGGTGCGAGATTGGCCAAAGGCCAACCTTAGGAGTCCACGTGTGAGCCATGTGTGCCACATGACTGAGACACCTCTCTGCCCACGTGTGCCACACGCGGTCCGCACATGGTGCTGACGTGTCATCAGCTGATTTGTCCTCCTTTTCCCTCTCTCTCTTCCTTTTAAATATTTTCAATTCCCTCCTATTCATTATAAGAAGAAAAGGTTTGAAACTCACACCAGAAATTTTCTCTCAACTTTTCTCACCTTCTAAACACCATAACTTTCTCATACGAAGTCGGATTTGGTTGATTCAAGTTGAAGATTGTTCATAATCAAGTCCTCTACCTTTTCCAAGTGTTCTTATAGTTGTTTGATTGACTTTTTTGGTGGTTTCACTGTCAAAAACGAACTAACTATTGATTGCAATGTATTGTTCATATCTTTGAGATTTCTTCTTTTATAACCTTCAATTTGCTTGGGGTTTCTTCTTCTATATGTATGTATATGTATAGTGAATGCTATTAAAAAAGATAGCTTCATAATCAAACCTAATTAAAAGTCTAATTAGAGACATATGTGAATTAGTTTCTTGGATTCTTGGTTTTTCACATGATTGAGAGTTGTATTGTGATTAGTTTGATATCTAGGATTATTTGTGACTTAATTGAATCATTTTATGATTAATAATCCTTGAAATGTGTTTTGATCCTTTGATTGATAAAATCTAGGATTAATTCATGTATTTAGAGACAAATTGGATTTTATTGATTATACAATATATCCTTGCTCCAATTGTTGGCTAGAATATTCATTGAACACATCTTGTGATTCTAGCTTTTTTATGTATGTTTATAACATCTTAAATTTGTGTTTCATGTATATGAATTATTCAAGTGTTATTTGTGTGAATGAAACTAAGAGATTTATGTGTTAGGTGTTTTCACATGCTCTAGGTTTTTATTCAAGTTTTGCTTCTAGATTTCTATAACTTGTGTTCTCACATGTTTAGGTCTAGTTGTTCCATGGGATGTATTGATCACATGTTCTATGTTGTTTTGATTGTTTGCATCATTTGCATTCACATGATCATAATAAGAAGTCCTTGTAAAAGGCATGAAGTCTTGGCTGGGACAATGCGTCCGGATAGTCAAGCAAGGAGGACTTGGTTAGGATAAGGCATCTAGATAACCAAGTAAGAAGTCTTAATTAGAGTCAAGATGACTTGGATAGTTAAGCAAGAAGTCATGACTAGGATCGAGAGGTCGGATAGCTATGCATTGGATCTAGAGGCATGAGTGTCTTGGATAGGGAGTTGGCTACATTATTGGTAGGCCCAAGCGTTTGGTATGACATAGACTCCAATAGAGTGTGGTACATGGTATGTGTATGCATGCTTGAGGAATTTCTAATCATCTAACGATGTTGGTTTGGTATGGAGTCCAATATATGGTGATTTCAGATTATTAAGGGATTTTGTATATTCCAATAGGGATTGGGTAGACATAGACTCCAATAGAAAGTAGATCATAGGTTGGTCACTTTTGAGGAATTTCTAATCTGCCATCCAATATATATAGTTCCCAATAGTTGTAGTTCAGCCCATAGATGTTTCCTCCTTAGAGGTTTTACCACGTTAAAAAATCTCTTGTGTTAATTCTTTCTATCTCTATCTCTTATATTTGTTTATGTGTATGTTGTTATCTTGTTGCATATTATTCACTTGTGATGTATATTGGAACAACATATTGTAAAGTGTGATTTGTAAGCTAATCATTTTTATCATATTTGTAAATATAATTCTTTTGTATATTGATAATTTTTGTGTATAGTGATATTTGTTTTTACTTGTAATACATTGAATAAATACTGAAATACAAATATTCTTTGTTGATTGAGTTTATGTGTTTTTATACTTCATACAACTAATTGATATATATATATATAGGCAATGCTTAAATGATCACATGCTTATCTTGTCTATGTATGATTCCGTGGATTTTGTGTTGTATGTAAACCTATCTTGAGGGACAAATGTAAGTTTGTTCAAGGGATTGAAAAAGGCGTAAAAACCTATTCAGCGTCATTAGCGGGTTCGCAAGCCAGGTTGGCAGCTGGTGTCCCCATACACTAACCTCTGTAGGCCAAAGAAGCTAAGGACAAGGCCAGCGTCATCAACGCATGTATTCAGGCCCCATGATTTGTTAGATGCTGACCACGTTACAGCGTACCAAGCCTGCAAGAGGAACACGACGGAGGAATTGTAAGTATAATCGTACATTTTAAAATCTTTTAATATTATTTGTTTAGCACCTAAGTAAAATTACTTGGTTATCTAACTTCTTCAACAATTATGCAGACATGATGTAGATCTACCTTTATCGGTTGGTGTCACTTGGTTCCAACAGTTGCAAACCAACTTCATGGAGTTGGAGGATACAGTATGTTCCTTACTTTAACTGTCTGTATAAGTTTGTATCAGTAATAGTAGAATCCTAGCAATATAAAAATGTTTATATTGTTAGCACATCAATGCGTACTTGAAGATTCTATGGAAGCGTCAGCGAGCATACCCCACTGTCTACGGTCAGAGGCTCAACTTATTGGATTCACAGTTCTATGTAAGTTTTTGTATTGTACGATTTTCATTTGTGCATTGCTGTGTTTCATACATCTTTTACCTAACACCGTGTTAAATTTTCTATGTATAGTCATGGTTAGATATTCAGTGGGGGTAAATTTTCGGCCTTGGGGTTGTGGGCAAACCCCCTACAGAGTGGTCTATGCTGAAACACGTGGCCTAATGATGACCTGAAGATGGTCCGAGGATTGGTCCCGTTAGGAAACCGGCCATGGCACTAGGATGATTGGGTGAGTGTTTAAATTACATGGTTTCAATGTGTTTAATACTATGTTTAAATTTCAGACACATAACACTATGTTGAAACACCTACAGGTTATCATGCATTGCAACTTTAGACGACACCATTGGGTACTGGCCAGCGTCGTCCTCACGATTGGGAAGATCTACCTGTTAGACCCGTTCAGACATGAGGTTACATGGGACTAAAGGAATAAGCAGGTCGCGTGCCTACATTGGTTTATACCTTTAATATTGCATCAGGTCCGGTTTCACATTAACAGAGGGGAGAATGATGTGACGTACAAATTGTCGAAGAGGCCCTTGCGGATGAGCATCTTGGACAGAACCCGTGGGGTGCCCCAAAAGCATAAGGGGTATGACTGTTTTAAGATTTTATTCTATCCCATTTGGTTTTAATAAAATTTCAATCTAATGGTTGTTCACGTGGTGATTTGCAACGGTAACTATGGTGCCCATACTTTGAGATTAGTAGAGTACCTGTTGGCAAACATGAGGGAGTTTGACTGGACGGCTGTGGAGGTTTATTGCAACTCGCTGCCCAATTTTGTTATATAGTTTATGTATTAAGGGTTATTCTCTATTATGTAGTTGATGTATATAACATTTGAATTTTTTGTTTGAATTATTCAATTAAATTTATTCAATTCTAGCACGCACGATTTAAGTGAACAAGTCATTCAATTCCAACACGATTTAAACAACACGATTAAAATGAAGAATTAAATTCAAATCAATTTCGGAACAAAAAATAAATCAGAATAGTTCAACATAAAAGCATAAATTGGAGACATGTTCCTCAAGCCTTCCTACATTAACAATCGTAAGCTTTTCTGGTGGCAATTCGTCTTCCTCTTGTACTGCCGTGTTATATTTGATCACCTTCCTCAACGGCTCCATTCATTCCATGGTAGAGTCCATCTCGGGCACATTTGTTTGTTATGTCCAATCTCATAACAAATGCTGCACCTGCGACGGTATTCCTTGGGGACAATTCTAATGGGACCTTCATTAACCATAGGCAGGTTGGAACACCTCCTACTATTATGTCCTGGTTGTCCACATCTTCTACACGACCGTGTGGTTGTCCTCTCTGAAGACGAGGCATGTCGACCCTCAATCGGACCACCTGATTGTCTTCTCGTCTTTGGATTTAAAACCACCCGCACTACAATGTCGGATGGCACTATCCATGAAGAAAGATGGCCAACATGCATAATAGGAACCAATTATGCATCAATAAATGTCTTCCTCTTGTAGTAGTTCACACAAAGAGATGTGAAATCCAAGTTCCGCTCCCTGCAACAATGAAAGCAATAAGATTCACGTTTGAGTAATATAAAGCGTTAACTATAACTTATCATATACCTTGCCGCTGCGAGTGTGTGCGAACATGGAAAAAAGTCGATTTGAAATTTGTTTCATGTGCAAGTCTTTTAGGTTAAGTTAACCGTCCACTATTTTCCCTAGTGTTTGATGGAGAATATGTTCCAGTCAACTAGATCTACAGTCATATAACCGCATTTCTCGACACGTTTCAGGATCACAAGATGTGTTACGTCGGTCAATTGATGACGCATGGATCGTGCGAATTTTAGGCATGAGTTTATGCACTCTGCAACATTTATGGTCATCACCCTGTACCTTATTTAGTGACAGTGTACACGGGACCACTTGTGTGGACCAGCAACAATGGCATAATCGAATGCAGCCTTGTGCAACATACGTAACTCCTCCATTTGGCAATTATACTTGATTTCACTATACAACCTAGCTGCGTGATAGGTCATTTATTGTATATGTTTTTGATCCTAATTCCTCCAATCAATTGCTTGTTTCTTGAGTCTTTTAGAGTTTTAATTTGTGTGTTTGAGCATTTTCAGGTTGTTGAATCCAAATGATGTATTTGAAGTATTTCAGAGGAAAAGAGCAATTTTAGATGATTCAAGAGGTGCTTTATCCAATTTACCGCCCCCTAGGCACTTACCCACCTTGCTGTCCTACCTAGCGGTCAACTCCAGGAGTGTCACTTTGTATTTTCTGCGGGGTAGGCAACTTACCTACCCAGCGGCACATCCAGCGGTAGCCCGTCAGTGCAGATGAACCATGTTGCGGGCCCCATAACTCTCAGCTCCGATTGAATTGTGTGTCCTGCAAGCTATGTATTTGAAGCCCTAGAAGTCTAGTTTCCAACCCAATTTATGGCTTGTCAATCCGAATTTTCTAGAAGAAGTTATGCCCGTTTTAGTGTCTGAAGGTCAGATCAGTCAGGTATTAAATCCGCGAATACTTTCGGGATTTGTTTCGCAAGTTGTCGGAACGGGAAATATTACCTTCTTAGACATGTGTGAGAGTCTTGGAAAGCAATTAGACATCTAATCCTTATCCTCCTTCAATAAGTAATCAATTTGGATGGATTAGGAAAGAAATAGAATCCCAAAAAGGTAGAGTTCTAAAGGGGAAGTGATTTCCTTATTGTTAAAGAACTTGGCTTAGTATCTACACCTATTTAAGCCCCTTTGAGCCCTAATTTCGAGGGGGATATAAAAAAAAAGAGTCATCCAAGGGAGGCCCCAAGCCACCAAAGGGGCCATCCCCCATTACCATCATCCATCTTTACACATCGAGGGTTTGCAAGATGAAGAAGACTCATCATTAAAGATTTGAAGAATTCATTGAAGGCCTCAATGTGTTTTATCTTTTCTATCTCTTGTCTTTTTATTTCATATATGTGTAACTAACTCTATACTAGGGATTCAATGTGAACCTCTATGAATACTCTTTGTTAGAATTGACTATATTTTCTTAATTCAAGTTTCGATTCATTCAATTTGTGATTATTTCTTCTTGTTGATGCATGGTTAGTGCTAGACTTGAAATTAGGGTTTGATATGTTAAAGGTTGAGATGCGCTTGGGTTTCACCATTCTCAGCCGATATGCAATTGAATGAATGAATTTTATCGTAGCAGAATATCGCACGTAATTTTTTCTCTTGTTCTTGTGCTTAATGGATTCTCAATCATATTCTATACGCTGGTTTGGCTAATGACTGTGATTGAGAATACTTGATTGTGTGCTTTGTGGATTTTAGGTTATAGTCTATACGCTGGTTTGGCTAATGACTGTGATTGAGAATACTTGGTGTATGGTTGATGAATTGTCTGCTTTAGTTTACACGCTGGTTTGGCTAACGACTGCAGTAGAGAGTACTTGATTTATTCCAGGACCACATAGCACTAATTATACATAATTTAAGAACGAACCCTTAACTTGATTAACATTCTTTGTAAAAGTCAATTCGAAGCATTGAGTAAACATAGTTGGGGAGCATTGATGACCTAGTTCTCTCACCTCTTGATCACATTCACATATTCTTGTTAACTGCTTTATTAGTTTAATATAGTTTTAATCTCAAATCAATCAAATCAATCTCAAATCTCTTGGTTACTGTTAATTGCTTAGCTTTAATTAGAATTAGTTTTAGTTGATAAATCACTTTTCCTCGTCGGAACGATCCCTACTTGTCGATGTACTTATCTCACGATTCGTGCACTTACGAGTTAGGTTTTTATAACACGATTTTACACATCACTGCGTCATCCATAATGTCAGCAACATCCTTTTTTTGGAATCGCTTCTTCATATTTTCACCAAAATACTAGCAACATATGGTATGTGTTGCATAAAGGAACACTTTAGAAATCCCTACTTCAATGCTTGCATGACGATCAAAAATGAAAACCAGATCATCTATATGACCAAAGGCACCCCTCAAGCATTCCAAAAACCACTCCCATGAAAGGTTGTTTTCTGAGTCACCTTACCCAAAAGAAATTGGATACACCTGTTTGTTTCCATCTTATGCAGTTGCAACAAACATTGTACCTCTGAATCTTCCATTTAAATGGGTACCCTCAACTGTAATCACAGGACGCATATACCTCTGAAAACCTCTAATTGAAGACCTTAACGATATGAAAAAGTAGAGGAATTTACCATCGTCTATGCACTGTAAGTCAGTGATTGTGCTAGGATTTTACTATTCCAGAACGTATGCAAAAGACGGCAGCAGTTGGAAAGTTTCTTCATGCATTCCATAGGTTAATGACAATGTATATTGCAATGCATCATGTGCCTTACTATACATGATTTGGATGCCATACATTGTTTTCATATTGGCGATTATGTCCTTGAGATACATGAGACAACCATCATGTTGTTGAAGTCTAGGTGCAACAGATTCTCTGATTATAACTACACTAGCTTGTCGGTGGCGACGGTAAATCTCCTCCAAGGGAAAACTGTGTTCGTTGACAAAACTTCTGACTTGAAAGTAAGTCCCTTCATCTCTCCTCAACGCTTTTAATTTCCATGTACAGTCGTCAATGATGCATACCAGATGTAAAGTTATCTTACTGGACCTTTTCACCTTCCATTCAAAGTTTTTCCGCATTGCAAAATGGCCAATTAGCCTCTTCAAATCCTTTTTACTCGGAAAAAATTGACATTTATAAATCATGGTTCTAGGTTCTTGCGCTGCCAAGGTGCTACTTCTACCAATACCAAACGAGTATGAATTTGCTCTGGGAATAACTCACGTTGTCGCATTATCAGAATCAGATGTTGTTACATTATACCGAACCTCAGAAGTCTCAGGCATATCTGGTGCAGTGCAATTAACTCCTTGTACACGTCTACCACATGTTCGAATTTGGGCAGGCTCTTCATCCACATTTTGTAGATCATCAATTTGTTCATTAATCTCATTCCCATCTCATGGTTCAGGTAATTGTTCTGCTCATTGTACTGCTCAATTCGACAACCAAACACATCGCCAAATTGAGGTTCAACTACATCTGCATGGTCAACCGCTACCAGTGGGACACCACTCATGTTTCCCACACCTTCGGTGGCACTTCTTTGGGTGAACACGTGGTTGTTATCGCTAAAGGATCCTAATTGTTGGGTATTTTCAAGAGAAGGAATATCATTCCCTATCACATCTCCAACTATCCTCTCAGTTACACTAACACATAATTGAGGAATCACCCAATCTTCCCCTAGCATAAACCGGACATCGTCATCATTTCTTATAAATGTGTGACATGTACTGTTAGAAACGATTGATATTGATTACAGATCAACATTGAATTTGTTTACATCATATTTCACAATGGTATGCACGATCGCCACCAATTCTTCGTAAGTCATATTCTTTGACACATAAATTCCCCAGTTATCGGATCCAACAAACCTCTAACTTCCATCGGGTAACTACTCTCATCGACCGTTGTAAGATATTACTATTCTAACCCGATTCATGATGCTGTCAAATTAATCATCAAAAATCATTAATAAAACTCAGGACTACAAAATATTTTAAAATATTACATTTACAAAGGCTCGAGTGAGGATATTGAAAAGGCTCAGGGAAGACTTGAAAATGCTCGGAGAAGACTTGAAAAGGCTCGGATAGTGATTCATTAAAAAGTCTCGAAGAAGACATGAAAAGGCTCGGGAAAGACATGAAAAGGCTCAGAGAAGTCTTCAAAAGGCTTGGATAGTGATTATATGAAAAGGTTCGGGGAAGACATGAAAATGCTCAGAGAAGTCTTCAAAAGTCTCGGATAGTGATTACATGAAAAGGCTCGGAGAAGTCTTCAAAAGGCTCGGATAGTGAGGGAAAGACGGCTTGGAGAAGTGTTCAAAAGGCTCGGATAGTTATTATATGAAAAGACTTGGAGAGAAGTTTAAAAAGCTAGGACAGAGCTTACAAAGTCTCGGAGATCAAAAAATTCTCACAATGGCTTAAGGTTTATAAAATACTCAGATAACATATGAAAAGGAACAAATGAAAATGTGAACAAATTAAAAGAAGAAAGTTCAAGAAATATTACCTTATTTTACTGAAGCACGTCCCTTCTTTATAAGTTGAACTTTTATTTGTAGAGAGAGAGAGTTACTGAGTTAACACTACTGTCGTTTTTGTTGGAAATGTAGAGAGAGAAAAGTACAAAGAGAATAATATAAATGATTATCTAAGGGCAATTTTGGTTGTTCACCATAATAGGTGCATTTTAAACTTAACTTATTAAAGCACTGACAATGTCACCAAATCAGTTTTAAAATGTGACATTTCTCACCAATTCCACTATAACATATTACATATGTTAGGGGTTGTATGGTACTGTATTTTGAGCTCATTTTCGTTTTTGTAATTTTGAATTCGGTTCGTTAATTGTTTTTCATTTTGTTTTCAAAAAATAAAAACAAAATGGAAAACAAAACCAATGTTAAAATTAAAAAACACAGAAAACACTTAAAGATGTTTTTCATTTTGTTTTTCATAAAATAAAAATAAAAATTCACAAAATAATAATAAAAAAAAATTCTTCTTCATTTGTACAAACCTTCTTCTTCTTCTTCTTCTCTATGACATAATATTTGGGGAGCAAACAATGCCGGAGGAGGATCTCACCTCCTCCGACGTTGGAGCTGCCGATCTGTGTTGATATTTTTTTTAAAAAAAAAATTTCTTTTTTATTTTTGAAAGATTTTAATTGTTTTGGATATTGATATTTATGATATTTTTAGGTTAACCTACCAGATGTGCGCTTTTAGTATTTTTACTTTCAAAATATTGTTTTCTGTATATGCTATTGAATACGTTTTTGGATTTCGAAACTGAAACCAAAAAAAATGTTTTTATTTTCATTTTCATTTTATTTTTGAAAAAAAAAAAACAGCAAATAAAAAATGTTACTGGACGCACCTTTTTTTTAAAAAAAACTTTCAATGACACGAGGGAATTGATTGAAAATAAAAACGAATAAAAGATTTGAGGATATAAATTTTGTTGGTTCTTCAGTGCTATATATAAAAGCATAAAAGAGAGAGAATAGAATAAACTATGAAAATTCTGTTTCAAGCTTCGTGTATAATTTCTAAGCTAGAGATTTGCCAAAATGATTTTTACACAACTTTTCTTTTGAACTGTTATCGTTTAAAATGATAACGGTTTGAGCATAGTTTCTTTTAAAATGCCTCTCTATAATGCTTAAATTTTTTATATCATAATCACATTCTAAATTTTAGAATAAAACAAAATTTTGCATCTATGATAAAGTCACTAGAAATATATACAATAATATATATCAAATCAATTAAAAAAAAATGACAAGTTGGAAATTATTTTATAAAATAACTTTGTTTTTTCACTTTATTAATTTCAAATAGAATAAAACAAGAAAAAAATTGAGTGAATAAATTAAATCAATATGAATGATTGATAATTGCAACGTCATAATTTTAATCATGATGCTACGCATCCCATCTAAAACCTCAACTTTTAATCTCTACTTATACGACAGGCTGGCAGCTTAGGTGACATTACTTACATAGCTACCAACTCATCATTCACTTAAAACTTAATTAATTTTCATTTAAACCATTTTTATTCTTATAACGCGTGTTAATCCGTATAATGCACGGGTTTTGTTAAAAATATTTTATTATAGTAAGAAAAATCTAATAGATAATTCACTTCAACATATAAGATAACAATAAAAAAATCTAATAGATACTTCACTTTAAACTATGTAAAATTGAATATTTTTTTTAAATAAATAAATAAATAAGAAAAGGTATAAAATGATATATATATATATATATACATATGAAACTTTTCTCCTCAATGCGCACCGATAAATATATATCAGTGCCTTACATGTGAACCATTAAATTCAATCAGTGCGCAATGAGGAGAAAAAGATTATATATATATATATATAGATTTTCTATTATTAGTTCGTCCTGACAATAATATATCAGAACGAAGAATGTGGACCACTAGATTTACATACTTTGACTCAAAGTGTATATACATTTGTCAAAACTTCTCTATAATTTATGATCTACATTCTTCGTCATGATATATTTCCTGATATATTTATTGTCAGAACGAACTGACAATAAATATATCAGCACGAAGAATGTGTCAGGACAAACTGACAATAGTTTCTATTGTCAGTTCATCTTGACAATAAATATATCCGGACGAAGAATGTAGATCACTAGATCACTAGATCACTTGTCAAAACTTCTCCATAATCTACGGTCCACATTTTTTGTTCTGATATATTTATTGTCATGACGAACTGACAATAGAAAGACTATATATATATATAAAAGTGGATACATGCAAAAACACACAAATATGAAGGCAAGCATATTGAAAAAAAAAAAAAGAAAAAAAAAAGAACACGT
Source organism: Acer campestre (assembly GCA_954870605.1). NCBI lineage: Eukaryota > Viridiplantae > Streptophyta > Magnoliopsida > Sapindales > Sapindaceae > Acer > Acer campestre. The sequence goes on along the minus strand of OX940803.1, from coordinate 20,549,702 downwards.
CAGTTTGATTATGTTGGAAAGTTATAATATAAAAAAAGAAGGTAATGCCAAATGCAACCACAAATAACTTGAATTAAAAATAGAGCAAAAATCAACACCAAGATAAGAAGGTGTCAGTTTCCTGGAAAATTATATTGCATTAACAAATTAATATACATGATACATATGGAAATAGTAAGTATTAAAAGAAAAACAAATTAAAGAGAAAGGCAGACAAAAGAGACAATATACCAGCCATTCAAAATCACAAATCATAAATTGGTTATGACTTATTAGTTACTATTCAGAGAAGCATACCAAAAGGTTTGGAGGCTTCAAATCCTTATAGCAATTTCTAGGAACAGTGTGAATATAGGACAGCCCTGTAAACAACAAAAACAAAACAAAATCCTCACAATATATACAAATAAAAAAAAAATCACAATGTGATTTCAAATCAGAAATTAATATTTATGTCTATATATATATATATACACATTTTTTTTTTCAATTTATACTATTGCTAATCTTTGAACTACTATGAAATTACTTGGGATTGGATTCTAAACGGTTTTTAAACAAAAAACAAAAAGGTGTACCTTAACCGATGGATTTATGGCACCGTTTGGTGCGCGGGATTGGATTGGACTATTTCATGGGATTGAATTGGATTGAGATGAGACTGAAATTAGATGATATTGGATTGGATTGGATTGGATTGGATTGGGTTGGACTGGACTAAATTAATATTATTCTGTGTTTTGAAAAACATGGGACTGGACTAAATTAATACCATGTTTTATTTGGTGAAACATCGAATTGGACTAAATATAATAATTTTTTAATGGAAAATATAATAATATTTTGAATTTGATAATATACACCCATTATTTCAATAAACCCAGATCCAAAAATTTGACAAACCCAAATCATCAATAATCATCAATCCTCATCAACAACCCAGTCATTTATTATATTGTTATTGCTCATTTGGTTTGCTTAGCCTCAACATCTATCCTGTCAAAATAACTAGAAGTAAACAATAGTCAATTTTTTGTCTTTTTTTTTTTTTTTTTTGACAGCTCAAACAGAGCAAAGGGGACAAAGCTCAATAGAGAGAAAAAACAAGAAACAGAGGAACAAACCAAGGCAAACGCCAAAAAACAGGAAGAAAAACACAAACAAACAGGAAGCAAACAAACTAGACAAAATTTGACAATAAACCCAGATCATCAATAATCATCAATCATCAATCATCAATAAACCCATATCCAAAACCCTCTAATTTCAATTTTTCTTCAAAAACCCAAAGCCAAAACAATAGGAGAAAATACAACCATTTTTCTTCGAAAACAACTCTCTAGTTTCAGATTGAGATAAAACCATTTTGAACGGGGATTCGATACACAACAATGTTTTTGGAATACAATAGCGGATTTATATTTCAATTCGAAAATGAAAAGTTTTTTTTATAGATAAAACCCTCACATGAACTCAAATTAAAAGTCTTCCTCTTCTGATCTCTTCATCGCCAGATGCCACAGATTTGCCAAACTTTTACCGGATCAATCCTAATAGACTCTAATTGTGGCAAAGTTTGTAGTTTGATGGCAAAACGTTGATCTCCATTTGCTTGATTTCTTCAAAGCTCTACAAAAGAGAGATGAATGGTGGGGTTGGTGGTGGAAAAGAGAGATGAATTAATTACAATGGGTCCATGTAAAAATAGTCCTAAGACTAATAAAGACAAGGGTGAAGACAAGGGTGGAGGTGGTATTGTTATGGGACTATTTTACTTTTGGGACTAGTTATCCCATCTTCCAAAATTGTACCAAACACCGGACTAGGACTAAAATTGCCCAATTCTAGTCCAATCCGGTGTGCCAAACATAGCTAGTAATCGAAACGTATCATAAATTCTTTCGGATCCTTGAGATATTAATATTCTTAAATCACAACTTTCCAACATTACTGATCCATACGAAGAAATCTCGTGCATGATGCTAATTGAAACCTCAATTTTATTAGAAACTCTCAATCAAAACTAATAAAAAAAAAAGAGACTACAACACAGAAAACAAAAATCATTGATAAGATATTCAACTAAAGTTTTCTACTTCACTATATACAAAGGGTCTAGTTACCAACTATATATGCAAATGAAAAGACAAACAAAGTCACTCATTTTTTAAGAGCATCTATTGTATTATTTATGGTAGACTATTGATTTCAATTCAATGTTTCTATTAATTTTCATATAATTAATTTAATTAAAGGTGTCATCAGTCACCAAAAATATTTGAAACGGAAAATACACAATTGAAGTAACTCACTTTCTTAAAAGCAACTATTACAGTATTTATGGTAGACTATTAAGCTCCCTTTGATTCCAATTCAATGTATTAAAGGATAATTATAGGAATTGAATGTATATATAGAATAACCTTTCACTTTACTTCAATTAAATATGTGGATGTAATTAAGAATATAAAACCTTAAGATTCATTGTATTATTATTACACCCATTTAATAATAATAATGATAATGATAATAATAATAATAATAATAATAATGAATAAGAAAAAAAATATATATATATAGAATTTGATTATACAATAATAATAATAAAAATAATAATAACAGTTAATGAATGACACGTGTCACAACCACATCAAAAGTAAAAAAAAAATTCTATTATTATATGATTATATATGATTTCATTTCACCCACTTTTACCCCACCACAATCAGTAGGATCGTATTGTTCAAATGAAAATGTGTCTATGCTAATACAATTAATTTAGAGAGGGTGAATAGGTTGTTTATCAAATAATTACCAAATTTTCAATTAATCAAGATTAGAGACAAACAACAATAAAATCAAATATAAAATGCAGAAATTAAAGAACATTTGATTTTTACATAGAAACTCCCAAACTATGAAAAACCATAGGACTAGCCTCGCTAGCTACTTAGCCATAGAAATCCACTATATGAAAAGTAGGTTACATCCTCAAGTGATACACAGACTCTCACTCTCGATAACCTCAGGTTCTTGCACATGTCACTCACCACTTTTGGTTCAATCTTAGTGATATCTCATAATCCACTACTAGGGATGGCAATCAGACACAGACCCGTGAGTACCGAACCGAACCGAACTCGAACCCGAACCCGAACCGTATTGGTCGGGCCTGGATCCTCATATTCGGGTCTCGAGTCGGGTCTGGGTCCAAACTGAAGGACTCGCTTCATATCTGGGTCGGGCATGGGTCTGGTCAAAAACCCGGACCAGAACCCGAACCCGAACCCGAACCCATGGACCCGACTATTTTGACATTGTATATAAATCCCCTCCCTAAACCTAATTTCTTTTTCTTTTCTTCTTGCTGTTGCAGTCTCGCAGACCACATAGTCACACACCATTCTCACTTCTCAAACCTTTCCAGTTTCCAAAGACCACAATCCATAGCTCCACGCACCGCTCATCATGAAATTTGAGGAAACTGGAGAAGACAAAAGTCTAGTCAACGAATGAGTAAGAGAAGCCGAAACGCGAGGGACGACGATGCACTCGAGTATGGTGGCCATCGAAGCAGAGTAGCAGAGCTCACTATAGAGAGAAGAAGGCAAAGATCTGGAGGGATTTGGATGATAGCTCACTATAGAGAGAAGAAGGCAGAGATCTGGATGATAGTTCACGAGTGTGTAGGTTTTTTTTTTTTTTTTTTTTTTTTGGGATTTTAGTTCATGAGTCTTTGGATTTGCGTGAGTTTTCTTCTTGTTTGGATTTTTTTGTTGGATTTTGGTTGGGTTTGTTTGGCTGTTTGCCTTTTTCAATGAAATAATATTGTCATTTAAAAAAAAAAAAAAAAAAGTGTGTGGATGATGATCAGATTGCCTCAGGCCACTTGTGTGGATGATTGATTATATTTATATACATGAAATTTGGAAACTTTTTTGTTTTGGTAATCTGATTAGTCATCCTGAAAAAAATCCAGATCCGGAATCAAAGAAGCTGTTTGTGAAAAATTGCTGATGCTTGAGGCATTGTCATTTTTTTATATTATAATCTTTATTGATTGATGAGCTCAATTTCGTTTCTTTTTTGTTGTAACTGGTCAATGCTTATGAGGATATAGGGTTTAGCTTTTCGTGATTTCGAAGATTCAAGACTTGTTGATTGAGATTATAATTAGGATTAGTATTTTAAAGGTTTTTTTGGTCCGTGGGTCGACTCGTGGGTCCACACAGACCTGCGGGTCTAGACCCGAACTCGAACCCGAAATTTTTCATGGGTCTAGGTCTGGGTCCGGGTGGTCTAGAGATTTTTGGTAGGTCTGGGTCTGGGTCCAGTAGGACCCAACCAGAACCCAACCCATTGCCATCCCTATCCACTACTCTTGGCGTGAGCATTTCTTAATCTACCACGCTGGTCTTTTATAGTGGGTCTTAACACTTACTTATACAATCACCACTTGTGGCTACGAGACTAGAACTCAAAGAAGAGATTTATAATGCCTAAGTGAACATATAATGAAATGTTCAATGCATGATATGCTATACAACACAAAATGCTTACCTATATGTTGTAATAACTACCTAACAATCCTAGTTATCAACTAGCCCTCAAACAATCTCCATAACTTTAAATAAATGGAATAAATGAGAAGTGTTGAAAGTAAAGAACAAAAAATGAAGGGGAAGTTTGTTCATACCTAACAATGGAGATGTTTATTTATTTATTTATTTTTTATTTTTTGGTCTCCATAGGTGTCCCGGCCAGTTTGTGCGCACCTCGACTAATCCCACGAGGCCCTGAAGTTAACAGTTGGGTAAACCTCCAGTGGCCCTAAGAGAAACGTGGCAGCACATGAGTGATAAATGCACACGGGAGAGGGATGGAGAGTCAAAAACCAAAGCTTGAAAGCTTCCCTCTCTAGAAACCCTTTTCATGATTTAGGGTTCTTGACTGGTGGCTGCATGAGAAAGTGGGATATATATAGAGCTCTAGATGAAACTACGTCATTTTTCAAAAATCTCATTTCTCACGGTCAAGGTTCGTGTTCCATCATAACGAGGATGGGACAATGAAATAGGGCAACTGAAGCATCTCGTCCTCCACGCGGTCGCTTTTTCATGCTCCACCATGACAAGGACTAGACTGTGAAAACCCTTGGGCAAAACTCACGTTCCACAATATCGAAAATCAATGCTCGCAAAACTCACTTGGAGGAGATCGTGATTGCATGTCTGTTAGTTTTGGCTTGTATTCTCAAATGAACTAATGTGAACCAAACAAAGACTCAACTGATGTGGAGCTTCCTGGAGACGTGGGATACGTTTGGAAGATGGAATGGTGTAGTTTGAGGGAGGTTGAAGATCATGAAGAACTGAATGAGAATTTGTTTCAACGTATGGATCGCGGTTTTCTGAGCGATATAATTTAAGGTGACTTGTAACGGTTTAGGAAACGGGTGTACAACCGTTACCCGAATCGTAGTCAATCATAAGCATACATGAAACGGGAAATCTTCAGCGGAAAAGGAAGTAGTTTGTTTCTGGAAGTTCTTGTGCTTGAAGGAAAAGGATTTACTCCCTATAAGAAGACTTGTCATAAAAGGAAATAGTATTTATGTGGAACAAGTAAGTCTTGTACGTTTAGGAGTAGAATTTCCTTTTATCTTAAACTCCCTGTAACTAGTATAAATAGTCCTATTATTTTTGTTTAAGGCAGAGGAGCAAAAAAAGAACACCATGTAAACATCAGAGAGTGTGAGTGAGATCCGGGGAGACCCAAAGGAATATCCGAGGAGGGATCCAAGGGAATATCGGTGGATCAAGTTAGAGATCCGTGGGTGATATTTAGGGGAGACCTAGGGGATATTGTGGGGTTCTTGGTGAGGATCTTGTGAGTGGAGTTTGGGTTAGGTGTGAGAGAGAATCCTGGAGTATATGGTTGTAACAATTTATCATATAGTGGAACTTTCTCTGTCGTCCTGACGGCCCGTGGTTTTTTACCCGTTTTGGGTTTTCGACGTATATCTTGTGTTGTGATTGTTTTATTCTCTCTCATCTATTTTTCTGCTTATTGACGTTATTATTTGCTATGAGTTATGGGCGTATACTAGGCACGGCGTTCCGCGTTCATCGGTATACAGGGATTATCCCCAACAATGTCGTGGTCCACCACGACGAGACCTTGCCCGCGAAAATCACTAGAGTGATTTCTGGTCACTCTTCGCGGTTCACTATGACGATACATGGACCGCGAAAACTTTTGGAGGAAGTTCGCACCCCATTCTTTTTGCTCACCGCGACAAGATTCCAACATGCACAAAGAGAAGAAATGGGCCTTCTCGAGCGGTCAATCCTTTGCGTAAAGACATGAGCGGACGTTTTTGATTAACAAACATAAATGAATTACAACACAAACACACAAACTGTTAATCTGAAATCATATACAGAACAAACAGATGAGTTCTCAAAACTCAAGCAATGCAACATGCACAATTACCAAGGAATCCGTGATACATGTGTGTATGTGGAGTGAGTACAACTAATGCAATGACACACATAATCAAGTTGTATGTGTGTGAAATGAAGGATGCACTAAGATGTAGGGACACATGCAAATTGTTAGTGTGTGCCCATACAGGTTGCTCAATGATGGAATGACACATATGAATGAATTTTGTGTGTGTGTATGAACCTAAACTCTACAAAAGAACAAGTCAAGTAGATATACCTGAAGCACGGGATCTTGAAGACTTTGGGATGTCAGGAAAGTACGTTGTTGTCCATGATGAAGAAAACGAGACGGACCTAGAAGAATAACTACCCTTACAAAAGCACCCCAATGGTTTTGGCACATAAATATTACAAAATAAATGTCCTTAGATCAATAATCATTCATGACTCTTCATCATAGAACGTCTCCACCATTGTGACTGAAGAAAAGACTTTGTCTCAACCGAGAACATCTCCACCATTGTGGACCAAAGAAAAAGCTCAATCGAAGCCACCTCATAAAGGGATTTATATACGTGTGGTACAATAACTGTGGGTATGTACAAATGTTTGATTCTGGCTTTTTATAATATCAAATTTGCCAAAAACAAATTCAAAAATTTTGCTAGTTCATATTTTTCCTATAATATGTTTGATAAAATATTGTTTGAATGGACTTTTTTATTCCTCTGGTGGAAAATTTGAACATGACTGAGAAAGGCAAAGCACAACTACTATAGGAAAACATGGTTTTGTGTGCAAGCATTTAAGCTGTGTATGAGTTGAAACTTCAAAGAGGTAGACTAACGCACCACACAATTGTGATGCAATCTCTAATTACCAAATTAATTGTCATCAAGTTCCTAACTTGGCAACAGGCGTTGCAACTGAAATCGGGTGCACTAGCTAGTTGTGAGAGCTAAGAGCAGTAGGGATAACAGATGCTTCAATGGAATAAAGAGGACTTGTAGTTAGCCATGAGACTTTGAGATGATCTAAAATTTTCGGGTTTGTTGATGATGAATTAAGAGAGTTTTGTGGTAATATATACTAAGAATATAGAAGGCCTTGAGTTGGAATAAGGGCGTATGGAAGACCATGTGCGGCCGTAAGGTCGCTCTGTCTTCATCGATCGTCAAAAAAATGAGGGAATGAGATAGTGACACCTGGCTATATTGTAACAAAAACAAAGGGTGGTATCTACCAACACCCTCCCATACGATGTTTAGTATTAACAGGGGAAACCTATTCTTGGAGGTAGGTTCACAAAATATTCCACACATGCTCATATTATGTTAAAAGAAATAAATTTGTATAATATAAAATTATGATAATATTAGAAATATGTTATCTTTAGGAGGATAATTTTAGAAGTAAATATTTTAGATACAAATATACAATCTAGTGATTTAAAATCAAGTGAAAAGTCGGGATTTTTACTTATTATTTATTTTTATTTTTGTTGATATTTTTAAGTTGAAACCCTTAACTACAGAATGCAAAATAACCATTATTGAAACTAAGGGGTACAAAATGACTAATATGTCGAACTATATGGGTTTTTAATAATATCCCATTATTAATTGATAATAAAAAAGGAAAAAGTACACAAACATCCCAGACATGTAGTATAATTGTAAGCATATGGGATTTTGCCTGAATTTACATAAACACTTTTGTCATCATTTGACTTTCGTTAACTTTAATCATAGACCATAGTTAGCACGCAATAACTGAAATACACCTAGTTACTTATCTTATTTTATTATTTTAAAATAATAAATCATAAAAGAAAAAGAAGAAGAAGTACAATCTTCTTATTCAGTCCCACACAGAACAATCATCAAACACCTTGCATCAAAGAGTTCCTAAGAAAAAAAAAATCCAACTCATGCCTTTTTTTTTTTTTTTTTTTTCATATTTTTCATCTATCAGATTATAAGAAACGGTAAATCAATTCCAAAAAATAAATAATTAAAAAAATATTTTTAAAACAGAAAAGGGAAAAAAATAAAATAAAAATAATAATGATCTTCAGCAACACAGAGAAATTTATATATTCCAGTTACGGCTCGACAATGATCTTCCCCGTTGCATGGCCATCGACACTCTTAGCCCAAGCATCTTCAACGTTGCTCAAGAAATGTTTAGAGTCAATCACCGTCTTAAGCTTCCCTTGTTTCATTAACTTAACCAGATAATCCAGGTTCTCACCCTTGGCTTTTAAGTGTATTGGTACCAGTTGCTTCTTCGGAAACGTTACTTTGTTTAAATAATAACTTAACATGGCAGTGAAGGGAGGAGTAATATCTATCACCTTCCCGTATTCACTCAGGTTAGGCTCAAATGTAGACCACGGAATCCCTGTTGCACAATGGATCACTGCTAGGGATGGGCGTTTCCCCATGGGGCCCCATCCCCCATGAGCCCCCACGGGGTTTTGGGGGCAAATTTTGCCTCCAAATAGATTTTGGGGGTGGGGGTGGGGGTGGGGGCAAACTTTGCCCCCAAACATATTTTGGGGGAGGTGGTGGGGGTACCTCCCCCCAAACCCAAAACCTCATTAGGCCCCCCAAAATAATATATATATTATTTATATTTATATATATAAATTTTAACAATTAAAAAAATTATAAATTATAATATTAAATTATTAAAATTAAATGTTATGGTTGTTCATTTATAAGGTGTAATTAACCCCCAAAATAATATATATATATGTATTATGCAATTATTTTGTATTGTATTTTGGATTTTGTATTGTATTTTTATTATGTTTTTATCACTTTTCGGATTGAAAATTTAAAATTTAAAATTGAAAAAGAAATGAAATGGGGGAAATGGGTTTTGGGGGTGGGGGTGGGGGTGGGAGAACCTCCCCCCAAAACGTCCCCCCCACTGGTCCTCCCAAATGGATTTTAGGGGAGGTGGTGGGGGGAGGTTTGAGGAATGGGGGTGGGGGTGGGGGTACCCTCCCCCGCCCCATTGGGCCCCCACGCCCATCCCTAATCACTGCATCGTATTTCTGACCACACGGACTCTTTAAAGTTGCACCATCTGGAGTGGTATAATGTTGAGACCGTTAGAAAATCTAAAAGAATTGTGGAACAGCGGTCCAGACCGCAGATTGATGGTAGTAGTTTGAATGACGAGAGGTACAATTTGGGTTCCTAAATTATAAGGAAATTAAAACTGTTTTGGAAAAGGACTTTAGACTATTTTTATTTATTTTTATTTTAGTTATATTGTTTTATTTATGTTTTAGACTATTTTCCTATTTTAGACTAATCCTGTCATAGTTAGGATAGAAGATTAATTCTATTATAAATAGAACTATTATTTTTAGGGTTGGTATCTTTTGAATGTTTCATCAATAAAATTGACCCAGTTAGGGTTCCTCTTGTTTCTTTTGAATTCGGCTTTCTCAGTTAATTGCTTTGAATAGCTTGAGCTAGGGTTAGGTAAATTCCGTTATCTGATTCTACAGAATCAATCGCTTAATTCTGTGAGTGGTTTGATTCAAATCTATCTAACTTTGGGTACAAGTTAGGGTTTGTTGTTGGATCCTAATCAAGGTCCTCAACAATTTGGTGCTTTCATTGAGAGTTCGGCAGCCTACAGCAAAAAAAAAAAAGAAAAAAAAAAGAAAAAAAAAAAGAGCGGTTTCTAGTATTCAAGGCCATGGGATCTAGGGAGGATTCTATTATTCAAGGGAGTGGATCGAAGACTAACAAGCAGCGGTTTGAAGCCTTGGAGGAGAATCAAGATCTGATTTTCAAGTCCCTATCGGAACTGACGACATCCATAGCGCATCTGACTAGGTCAAACAATGATGCAATCGAGAGACTTGAACGACAGTTGGCTGAAAACAAGGGAAAAGAAACGATAGGCAGACGGACTCAAGGGAACGGACGGAGATCACATAGTTCATGGTGGGAGGCAGAATTCTCTTCAGGTGAGGTAGACGAGCCCAAACTGACCGGAAATCATGAAGGGTTTAAACGAGGAGGACGTGTGGAACGTGGGCCATTAATGGTGGAGTGTTGGTTGCATAACGAGGTTTCTAAGGGAGAGATTGACGATGGATCTGATGAAGATGCGAGATTTGATAGGAGACCTCGCGGCCGAAGGCCAAATTATGGGCAACGAAGGGAACCATGGAGAGGTGCCGCAGAATATGAAGGTGATAGGCGGAGAGAAAGACACCATAGTTGGGGCCCTAGAAAGCCGAAGGTCGATTTTCCGCATTTTAATGGTGGAGATCCACATGAGTGGTTGGACAAGGTGGAGCACTACTTTCAGGTTTACGAAGTGGCAAGGGCCAATCGGGTTTCTACTGCATGCATCTACCTTGATGGAAAGGCTAATAGCTGGTGGAGATGGATCAAAGCTCAATATAAGCAAGATGGTAGACAAATGGGGTGGACGACTTTCGAGCGAGAATTTTTGACTCAATGGGGACCATCACCGGTTGTCAATCATCATGGGCAGTTGGCCAAGCTCAAACAGGAAGGAAGGGTTTCAGTATATATTGAGGAGTTTCATCGATTACAGATTCTGGTCAGGGGATGGTCAGAGGAGTCATTATTGGGGACATTTATTGAAGGGTTGAAGCCGTGGTGAGCGAGGGAGATGAAACTGAAGCGACCTCAAAGATTGACCGAAGCAGTAAGGATGACGGAGATTTTAGAGGATAGTTACTACATTGACAAGAAGCCGTTTAAGGAGAGTTATGGGAGTAAAAATTTTAAATCGAAGTCAACAAAGATTCTTGGAGGGGAAAATGAGCTATTGAGGATAGTTCCAAGAAGGAAAGCAAAGACGTAAAAAAACTGACAAAAGAAGATGTTCAAGAGAGAATCAAAAAGGGCCTGTGCTTCAAATGCAGAGAGAAATGGAACAAAGACCATCGGTGCCGAACTGGGAAGGTATTTATGATCATTGACTCAAGTGATTCAGATAATGATGTTATCAGTAATGAGGAAGCCACTAGTGATGAGGGAGAGTTGAGGGTGGCTGAATTGGGAGAAAATAATTGTGAAGCCAAGTTGTCTTTAAATGCCATAACTGGGGTTTCGAAACCATCCACTATGAGGCTCATGGCATGGGTTGGTAAGTTCGAGGTTTCGATGCTGGTAGATTCTGGTTCCTCTCACAATTTCATCAACGCGAATATCGTAAGGAAGATTGAACTGCGAGGGGCTACCATAGAACCGTTTGATGTGAAAGTGGCTAATGGGGAAAAACTTAAGTGTGAGGAAGTGGTTCATGAGGTGAAGATGAATGTGCAAGGAGTCAGGATTACTGCTGATTTGTATGTGTTATCGCTAGTGGGAGTAGATGTGGTGTTAGGCAACGCTTGGTTGAAAAGTATCGGAAAGGTGGTTACAGATTTTGATGCCATGACAATGGAATTCAAATTGGGCGGAAGAAAAAGAACATAGGCTGCTTTGCCTCTTAAAGAAATTAAACAATGTGAAGCTCAGATGATAGAGAGGCTTTGCAAAGGGGGCGCCCAATGCTTTGCAGTAGTAAATGATGGAGACCGACAGGAGGGGAAAAGCGAGAAAAAGAATACAAATGAGTTGCAAGACGAATTACAACGGCTGCCCGAGAAGGTACGTAAGGTAGTGGCAAATCATCGACAAGTTCTGGAGGTGCCAACTAGCTTACCACCGCCCCGTCATTGTGATCACCGCATTACTTTGAAAGATGAGGCAAAACCGGTTAATGTGCCTCCATATAGGTATGCTTATTTCCAGAAAGATGAGATTGAGAGACAAGTAGATGAGATGTTGAAGAATGGATTGATCAGGCAGAGCCAAAGTCTGTTTTCGTCTCCGGTGTTATTGGTAAGGAAAAAAGATGGGACTTGGAGATTTTGTACCGACTATGGCTTTAAATGAGGCAACTGTGAAGGACCAATTTCCAATTCCGACGGTTGATGAAATGTTAGATGAGTTACACGGGGCGTGTATGTTCACCAAACTAGATTTGCGAGCTGGGTTCCACCAAATTCGGATGAAGGAGGAGGATGTGCACAAAACAGCCTTTCGAACTCATTTGAGGTTATATGAGTATCGGGTGATGTCATTTGGGCTTTGCAACGCACCTTCTACATTCCAGGCAGCCATGAATTCTATTTTCAGACCTTACCTGAGGAAGTTTGTGCTAGTATTCTTTGACGATATATTGGTTTATTCAAAATCAATGGAGGAGCATCTAAAGTAATTGGAGTTGGTATTGGGGATACTAGAGCAGCATCATTTTTTTATTACAATGTCAAAATGTGATTTTGTGCAGGAGGAACTACAATATCTTGGGCACATAATTTTAGGTGCGGGGGTGAAGGTTGACCCAAGAAAGATTGAGGCTATAGTGGACTGGCCGTTGCCAAAAGATGTGTCGACTCTGAGAGGGTTTCTAGGGTTAACAGGTTACTACCGAAGGTTTGTGAAGAATTATGGGCTAATTGCAAAACCCTTGACTGCTATGTTGAAGAAAGACAGTTTTGAGTGGACGGAAGAAGCAAAGAAAGCTTTCGAAGATTTGAAGAGGGCCATGACACAAACCCCTGTGTTGGCTTTGCCCGATTTTGAAAAGCCATTCAAGGTCTATACCGATGCGAGTGGAAAAGGGATCGGGGCAGTCTTGGTACAAGAGAAGAGGCCTTTGGCGTTTGTTTCTAAGGCTTTAGGGCCAATGAAGAAGGCTTGGAGTACTTATGCTAGGGAGATGTTAGCAATGGTGCACGCGGTAAAGGTGTGGAGACCTTATTTATTGGGCAAGAAATTCACCATTATTACTAATCAACAAGCTTTGAGGCACTTGTTAGAGCAGAAAATTGTGACCCCGGAGCAGCAGAAGTTTTTAGTTAAGCTTCTTGGGTTTGAGTACGATATTGTCTACCAACCTGGTAGGGAAAACAAAGTAGCTGATGCCTTATCCAGAAAAGAGGGTAGTTCAATATTGTGGTCTGTATATGCGGATGATGAGGCAGGATTATTGGCACTTAGTGGGGCTGAATGGCGTGTTTGAGATCGAATTAAAGAGGCCATGCAATTTGATGCTCGAACATTGGATATTTGTAAGAAGTTGGAGGACCACAAGGGTGGTGTAGAGAGATTTCGTTATAAAAATGGGCTATTGTACTACAAAAACTATGTATATGTACCGGGGGTACCGGGGTTGAGAGAGGAGATTTTAGCTCATTTCCACAATAGCAAAGAAGGAGGTCATTCGGGGTGGTTGCGCACTTATGTAAGGATCAAACACTTTTTCTATTGGGAGGGCCTTAAAAATGAAGTGAAGAAATTGGTGGCCGAGTGCGATATTTGTCAGAAGGTGAAGTATGACCAGAGGCGCCCTATGGGGTTGTTGCAACCATTATCGATACCAGAGAAAATTTGGGATGACTTGACCATGGACTTTGTAGAGGGGCTGCCTAGTAGCGGTGGTTACGAGTCAATTCTGGTCGTGGTGGATAGGTTGAGCAAGGGTGCCCATTTTATTCTGCTCAGACATCCTTTCACCGCTAGTAGTGTGGCTAAGGCGTTTGTGGATAATGTGGTGAAATTGCATGGGATTCCGAGGAGTATCGTGACTGATCGAGGGAAATTATTTATGAGTTCTTTTTGGCAGGAATTATTTACTTTGTAGGGCAGCAAGTTGAAGGCAAGTTCCTCATATCATCCGCAGACTGATGGACAGACAGAGGTGGTGAATCGAACTCTTGAGCAGTACCTAAGGTGCTATTGTCATGAGGAGCAAAAGAGATGGAAATAGTACATTTCATGGGCTGAGTACTGGTACAACACGTCACATCATGCTTCAATTAACATGAGTCCATTTGAAGTAATGTATGGGCAACCGCCACCGATGCTAAGCACTTATGAGAAAGGAACGGCTCGAAACGAAGAAGTCGAGAGAGAGTTGATGGCTAGAGATGAGGTTGTAGCTAAGGTAAAGAATGAGCTTGAGAAGGCTCAGGGGAGAATGAAGAAGTATTATGACCAAGGCAAAAGAGACGTATCTTTTGAACCCGGAGATTTTGTGTATCTCAAACTCCAACCGTACCGGCAGAAATCTCTAAAGAAAAAGTTCAATGTGAAATTGTCGCAACGGTATTATGGGCCTTTTAAGGTGTTAGAGCGGATAGGTGAGGTGGCTTATAAGTTGGAGTTGCCGTCTACTTCTAGATTGCATCCAGTGTTCCATGTTACCGTGTTGAAAAAGAGAGTGGGAAACCTGAGTCTCATTTCAAGTGATTTACCGGCGTTTGATACAGAGGGTAACTTGTTGATACGGCCTATAATAGCTCTCCGATATCGCAATTGGAAGAAGGGACGTGGTATGACAAAGGTGTGGCAGGTTTTGGTTCAATGGCAAGGGGTCCCTACAGAAGAGGCTACTTGGGAAGACTATGACGAGATGATAGAACGTTTTCCAGATTTTTTCCTTGAGGACAAGGGCATTCTTGAAGAGCAGGGGAATGTTGAGACCGTTAGAAAATCTAAAAGAATTGTAGAACAACGGTCCAGACCGCAGATTGATGGTAGCATTTTGAATGACGAGAGGCACAATTTGGGTTCCTAAATTATAAGGAAATTAAAACTGTTTTGGAAAAGGACTTTAAACTATTTTTATTTATTTTTATTTTTATTTTAGTTATATTATTTTATTTATGTTTTAGACTATTTTCTTATTTTAGACTAATCCTGTCATAGTTAGGATAGAAGATTAATTCTATTATAAATAGAACTATTATTTTTAGGGTTGGTATCTTTTGAATGTTTCATCAATAAAATTGACCCAGTTAGAGTTCCTCTTGTTTCTTTTGAATTCGGTTTTTCTCAGTTAATTGCTTTGAATAGATAAATTCCGTTATCTGATTCTACAGAATCAATCGCTTAATTTTGTGAGTGGTTTGATTCAAATCTATCTAACTTTGGGTACAAGTTAGGGTTTGTTGTTGGATCCTAATCAAGGTCCTCAACATATAATCAACAACTTCATCTGCTCCTAAACTCTTTACAAGTTCAATGTTCCAGGCACCACAAGTGGCTGTCACATGTGTGTTCCCAAGTTTTGCCAACTGAACCGCATAGTGACCAACACCACCTGAGGCAGCTGTGATCAGAATGTTTGTCTGCTTGCCACTTCCATCAAGCTTGATCCCAGCAGCTTCGGTGAGAGCCTGGTGAGCAGTTAGACCAGCAATAGGTATGCCGGCACCTTCAGCTGCTGAAACTTCAGGCGGCCTGGCAACTGTTAAGCTCTCCTTGGCCACCGTAAACTCAGCTAGTCCACCTCCATTCTGTCATCATCAACAGATACAACAACGACATAAAATCTAAATAAAATAGTATAGTGAATGAATCGTATTCCAATATTGCACCGGCTACAACGTACAATTTGACTTAGCATGGCTACAACTTTGTCGCCGGCTTTGAAATTTTTAACATCTGATCCTACCCCTAGGACTTCTCCAGCCAATTCTGTTGCTGTTCCAATGAAAATCTTTTTCAGTGTAAATAAAAATAACAAAAAATAGTAATCCATTTCCATTACTTCAAAGCAGGGGCGAAACGTATTTACCGGGTATGAAAGGAAACTTGTAAGGCAACAGAGGCCGAAACGTGCCCTTTTGCGTTTTCCAATCAACTGGATTTAGACTTATTGCTTCAAGTTTCATTAAAGCCTCATGATCTTTGTTTGGAGTGGGAACTGATACGTGAACATGCTGCAAACAAGTGGAGAAACATATCCAGAGATACTAAAAACTTCAACCCAGCTTTGAACATTTTCGCATTTTTTTTTTCATTTAAAAAAAAATGGCATATAGAAGTAACCTTCAAAGCAGCAGGTCCTCCACCATAGCTATTATATTGAACAACATGCATGATACGCAGCTGATACAGAGAAGAAAAGCTCTGCTTAGCAACCACACGAGAAGCTCTGATACATATCTATTGAAGTTGATGGAGATGCTCCCGTTTAATAAAGCCGTATGCAACTCTCCACAAGATGGTAATAAGAAACCTCAAAGTCAGACAGTGTGCGGTGTGTGCCTTGACCCTCACGGCCCTCACCGCCTTCTTAGCATTCAAATTATTCAACCACATAATTACACTTCAATCCTCTTCTCTTAATAATTCCAAAATATTTAATGAATTTGGACTAACTACATTCAGAGGTCCCTGAATATTAAACATTAGTCAAGTTAATCCCTAAATTGTTGCAATATGTGGCGTTTTGTGCACATGATTGGACTATTTTTTATAATTTTATATTATTAATTAGTTATGTTTTAGCCGTTAGCACAATTACCATATGCACTGATCCATGGAGTCATGGACTCCTCAAAAGCAACCTCAACAAACAACTTTTGAAGAATTGCTTCAACAGAACAGCCCAAATTTCTCATTTGCATTGCAATAACTCTCAAGATTCCAATAACTTTTCTTTGAATTTAATAAATATGAATTATTTTATTGTTCCATCTCTTGAGTGTAAATTGATATGTTTGCCTTTTTTTCTTTTTTCTTTTATCTTTTTTTCGAAGGGAAGTATTTACTTTTGCATTCAAGAAGTTGAATACTTACTTTTTTTGTATTCAAAGTTTTCAGCGAAGAAACATTCATCAGTAGTTTATAAGATGCTTTTACAGTTATTTTAGTTTTCAAGAGATGAGAAATTGTACATTCAAACTTTTTTTTCTTCTAGGCTATTACGTATGAGCCCAAGGGCCAAGTCAATGTTGGTTATTGTATTGATCCTCAGTATTCAATTGTTGTGATACCATAGGCATCAACTAGCTCCTCTTGAGTACTTATAAATAATAAATCACCAAGAGAAATAATTTAATCCGTACTTATAATATTATATCTCAAGCAACTGTAAGATAACAGCAATATTTGTACGAAGAATTTAATTTGTTAGACCATCTTCAACCCATTACTTCAATTTGATACCACTTTTACATCAAAATGGTATAACTTTCACACCATTTCTTTTGTCCATCTCCAACCCAATGTACTAAATGTTATACTAAAAAGAATATTCCATTTCTTTTCTATAATTAAAATTAAATTGATTGATAGTTATAGAGTCAAGGGTAAAATGGGTATTAAAAAAACTTCATATCTTCAACACCATTGAAAACTTCAAATTGGCGCCAAAGGATGAAGTTCGGATGGAGAGCATTTTGTACTTCAAATTGAATTTTTACACCAAAATGAAGTTCGGTTGGAGATGCCCTTATCATATAGGCCATATATAACAATATTTATGCTCGGTACGAGATGTGATTGGTCTGATGGTAAATCTTTCACACCTACGTCATGAGGTTGTGGGTTCGAGTCCTCCTCCTCTACAATTTTTTTTTTTTTTTTGAGTTTATGTAATATTTCAAAAAAAAAAAAAAAGTATTCATGCCTGGCCCCAGCCTTTTTTATATTGTAATTATCCTAATCTTGTTGCAAAACTTCTAAAGGTTTTTAATGGAAACTTTCGTAACCATCCCTGCCTAAATAACCAGGTGTGGTTTTTAGTGTCATAGAACCTGGAATCTCACCACCCAAAGCAGAGGCACTGCAACAAGAGTCCAAGGTTTCAAAGGAAAAAGAGTGGGAGGACAGAAAAAAAATCTGACTTTTGGAGCCAAAAAACCTAAACTTTGAGAATCAAAAACAAAAAGAATATGTTAATCACATTATACTAGAGAGAGAAAGTGAGTGCAAAGACTAGAGAGAAAGAGAGTGATGAAAATGGACAGACGAACAGAGTAGGGAGAAAATATTGGCTGGGACGGTCCCATACACGTGGCCGTGGGACCGTCCAATGAGAGTGTGCCACATACTCTCACTACAGTCTCCCAATGTATATGTGACACGCTCTCATTGGACGGTCCCACGGCCACGTGTATGGGACCGTCCTAGCCAAGATTTTCTCCAGAGTATGAGGGTGGAAGCAGTGGTCGACCTACCGAGGGTCTAGATAGGGCACGTACGAAAGTGCCCCACCTCAACTTAAAAAAAAAAATGATTTTTTTTTTAAATAAAATAACACTCACAAAGGGAGCTATTATTACTAAATATAAACAAATAAAAAAAATTAATTAATTAAAATTGGCTTTTTTTTTTTTTTAAGTTGATTAAGAATTCAATTTTATCCTATAATTTTAATAATTTTTTGAATTTATTTATTTTGCACTCTTTTCCAATTTATTTCTCAAATTTTTGTTTTCTTCTACAACAAAACAATCCAATTTCTCGATCAAGTTGTCGTTGTCAACCTCTTGAGTCTTGTCTATACTTTCTTTATTTTATAATTTTAATTTATGTAGAATCAATAAAACAATAATTCGCCAATAACCAAAAGAATAAAAAAAAAATAAAAAAAACACATGTCTAATAATATTTATTAATAAATTATTTTTATATAAATTTAAAGTGAATTCATTATAAGTACAAAACATAACTTCTTATTATAAAATTAAATTGTAATTTATTTTTTCAAGAATAAACATAGTAACTTTCTTTGCAATGTTTTTCTTATTATCAATATTATTATTATTATTATTATTATTATATTTCTTGTTTTAATTTCTTTTTAATATAAGACTATTTATTTCATCTTGATTAGATATTCTATTTATTTTATTTTATTTTATTTAAACTTTATTATACCATAATTTTTTCTTTTATATATATATATAAACTTATTTTACAATGATCTTAATTTTTCATTATTATTATTATTATTATTATTGCTATTTTGCTTAAGTGTCCCCTCTCGTTAAAATATATAGGCTCGCCACTGAATGAAATGAGAGAGAGAAAAAAAATATCTATGACTTGAGATCCAAAAATGGTGTGTTTCATTTGAAAGATGGTAGAGAAAAATAATCTATTATCATTATGAAGCATTTTATTGGATTCAAGGATGATGCATTCAATTAATCACCTCTATAAATTGAAATCTCATGGTTTTAATCGGCATCCAACAAAGGGTTAATTGCACTAATTTACCCTTAGTTTATTGAAACTAGTTAGATTTCAAAAAGATTTCATAAATTAACATAAACACCCTCATCATCTAATCAATCAGTTAACTTTAACGGCTAACTAGCCTTCGTTTGTGGTAAGCCAAAATTACCCTTGACACACCATCTCAAACAAAAAATATTTTTTAAATAAAAATTGAAAAATTAAAATTGAAATTGAAAAAAAATAATCTATAGGCAGTGGAGGTCCATTGCTGACGGAAACATCCTTAGTTCGTGAAGGATTCCTCCTCTGCGAACCATAGGAGGTCGATCTCCACCACAAGCATATTTTCATGTTTTTAAAAAAAAAATAAAAAAAAATTGACTTTTTAATTTTTAACTAAAACCTACTTTATGTTTGAAATGATATGGCAGGGGTATATTTGGCTTTCCATAGGTCAAGGTTTGTCAACCGATAAAGTTAACGGTTTGACTTGATGGCAAGGGATGTTTATGTTAATTTAAGACATTTTTTTTCTTTTGAAATTTTGCTAGATTTAATAAACTAAGGGTTATGTTAATGCAATTAACCGTCCAACAAACAAATCAAGAAATTATAAATTTATTCTAGAGCAAATAACAACACATCTCCCAAGGTTTGCCCTTTTACACTGATAAATAATTTTATCAAAAACTGACACTCACCACCCATATCATTAGGTTTGAGTAGGGTTGACCTTAACTTTAACACCTTGAAGAGTAATATCGTCATTTTAACCTTAATTTAATAAAATAAAAAATTTCAAGAATAAAAAATAAATAAATAAAGATCTCCACCATCCATCAGAGATGGATGGTTGAGATCAAATAAACAAAAATTAGAAAACAAGCAAAATAAATAAATTTGGTAAAAAAAATTCAGTTATTTTGAACGACTAGGGAGGTGACCGTCAATTTTCGATAAAGTTATTTATGCGTGTAAGGCAAACCTCAAGGTGGTATGGTGTTATATGCTCTATATTTTAATATATAAAATAAAAGTAATATAAAATTGAATAAATTCTAAAACAAAATTATTTAGTTATCAATATTATTTCAAATTTTAATTTTAAAACAAATAATGTCAACTTAAGCATTATTAGATTTTACAAATATTTTAGAGAGTTAATCATTATATAACATAATTAATCTAAAAAGTTGAGTGAGACTTTAAAGAACAAAGTGCCCGTTGTCATGGAGTAGTTGGGGATTTGACAATTTTAATATTTATCCCATGTTTGTTAACACATTGGAACATATCACTAGTAATCTTAAATAAAAAGACAAAATGGGATTGCCCAGATATATGTCTCTCACACCTACACCATAAAGTTGTGGATTTGAATCTTCATACTTCTCCAAAACCCTGAATTATTATAATATTTCAAAAAAAAAATAGTAATCTTAAATAAAAATTAGTCTCATTGCAAGTGAATATAATAAACTCATTTCACCCCGTCTTTAACATTTTTGGACTATTACTATTGCTGGCAGCCATTAATACACTCATTTAATGCTTTAGCTTTTACACCGCCAACTCAACTTTGTATCATCATCGTCTCTCTCTCTCTCTCATAATTCAACTTCATCTTCGATTCTTCTCCAATGGTCTCTATATGTCTATATTTCCCTTATCAATAAGAGTGTTGATTGGGTTGAGAGTGGGCTCCCATAATTGACTTGTGTTTGTTTTTACTTCTACCTTTCTATATGTGAGCTACATTGATTGTGTGTGGTGAGAATTAGTGCAACAATGTGTGAGTGTGTTGTGTGCATTTCGGGCCTTTGTGTTGCATTGATAAGGAAACTCTTTACAACTGCTTATAGGATCACCACAGCAGTAGCTCTCTTTGGCTAGTTAGTGTCTCTACACAAATATAAGTATTTATAGTGCACACAAGCACACTTGCAGTTAACAAACCTTAACTGCTAGGCATTGCTAGATTTCTTCGATGCCTGGCGCCAAACACCCTTGCTTGATCAGCCTTCTCAAGCAACACATGCGGAATATATGTTGCACACCAACTGTTCGATGAAATATAGCCAAACTCCTCAGCCACCAAGCTTATTTTGCCACATTGTCGAGCTTGTTTACTCTCACAGCCAAGCTTGTTTCAATCTCACTGCCAAACTTGTTTGCTCACAAACCAAGCTTGTTTCAATTTCACACCAAGCTTGTTTGCTCCCAAACGAAGCTTGTTTCAGTCACCCAACCAAGTTTGTTTGCTCCCAAACCAAGCTTGTTCTCGACCAATCACAATGATCCAGCCAACACAAGTATCTCACACACTAAGTGTTTGACGATTTGTCATTCACAGCCCAACACTATGATTGCCCACGAAATCAACAGGCAATGCAACAAAAAGGCCCGAAATGCACACAACACACTCACACAATGTTTGCACTAATTCTCACCACACACAATCAATGAAACTCATATAGAAAGATAGAAGTAAGAACAAACACAAGCTAATTACGGGAGCCCGCTCCCAACCCAATCAACACTCTTATTGGTAAGGAACTCTTTACAATTGCTTGTAAGATCACCACAACAATAGCTCTCCCTGCTAGTTAGTGTCTCTACACAAATATAAGTATTTATAGTGCACACAAGCACACTTGAAGTTAACAAACCTTAATTGCTAGGCATTGCTGGACTAACCAGCTTTTAATACCTAATAACTAGCCTACATGGATCATTCTGAGTATGACACCTCGCTGATTTGGTCTTCAAAGGAAATTAAAAGTAACTGCCCCATATTAGCCTTCAACAAATAACTACCACTCTCCACATCAGCCCACATACTTGCACGCATGTCATAGATTTGCTAGTAACTGCCACACATATCTCTCACATGTTTGGTCTCATGTGCCTCTCACATGTCTCTTTCACGTGCCTTGCACATGCCTTGGCAGTGTGGAAAAATAGGTTTGGTGGCTGAGGAGTTTGGCTAGGGATGTCAAAAATCTCAATCGGGTGGTACGGTGCCCCGCAGAGACCCACCCCTTTTAGGGCGGGTTTGGTATATGTTAATTGGGGTATGAGGTGGAGATGAGATTTGATTTCAAAACCCAATTAATTTTGGGGCTGGGAATGGTATTTTGGTCCCCGCTCCGTCCTCGCCCCATTTCACCCCATTTTAATTTTGACATGACACTCACAAAGCCGACATTCTTAATTGTAGCCAACAATTACTTCACCACTTAAAATATCTTATTCTTTCAACCAATTCATGACTAATGCTATGTATATTTCAACTAATGCATGAGGTACCTTTAATTAATGCATGACACTTGCGATTATGGTTTACAATATAAGATGTATAATTATTAATATTGTCTTAATCAAACGGAGCGAGGCAAGGTGGGACGAGTACCGAGAACTCTCTCCCCAAATGTGGATTCCCCGTCCCTACCCCAAATGGGGAACAGGGCAGGGATGAGAATCCTAATTATATTTGGGTTTGGGGAATGGGGATGGTATCCCCACCCCGTACCCATCCCATTAACATCTCTAGGTTTGGCTGCATTTCATCGAACAGTTGATGGGCAACATATATTCTACGTGTGTTGCTTGAGAAGGCTGGTTAAGAAAATTCGTAAGGGATTTTTGTGGGTGTCACAAGTGGTATTAGAGCACGGTTGGTGCTGTACAAAGTCAAGGTCGGCTTAATTTCTTCTTTCGACTCTTCTCCAACGGTCTCTATATGTCTTTATTTCGTCATTCTTGAGTCTCACTAAAGCTTCATTTTGTTAAAAATTAAGCTTAGTCCAGCAAACATAAGCATCAAAACAAGCTTTCAATCGAAAATATGAAAGAAAAAAAAAAAAAAAAAGGCTATCAAATGTTTTACACGTAAATAGCACAAAGGGGTTTTAGACTCATGGGTTACTGGGTTAGGATCAAATTGAAAATAAGTAAATTTTTTAGGGGATAGTTTTGAAAATAATAATAATAAGTCGTGGAATCCAGTGGTTTTGGTTCAAAGTGAGAAGTTAAAACAAAAACAAAAAAAGTAACTTTTATCAATTAAACAAAAATCACTTGATTGATCTCATTTAGACCTAAAATGTTAAGTGAAAAAAAAAAAATGTAACTTCTATGAATTAAAAATGGACTCAAGTTGATTACTAAAACATCCTTATATATGATTTACCACGTTTTCTATTCCTTAAAAATGGACTCAACTAGACAACTACATTTGTTCCATTTCCGTCAGCAACTTATAAATTAATTTTCAATTAGTTTTGTGTACACCGGAATCCATTAAAAGAAAAACAAAGTACCTTTTATTTCTATTAGAATTCTTGATAAGGAGCCAGTGCCATTATAGAGTAAGATCATTTATTTGTTTCAATATTATTAAGTATCTCAACTTATATCATAACTCACATCCTTCTACAATAAAGCTACAGTACACAGATACATATCAGAATTTGAATTGGTTCAGGTTAACTTGAAATTGACAAAACAATAAGCATCATATGGATTTTGAATTTTAACAAAACATATATACTAGAAGTCTAAAACTATCAAACACCTACATTAAATGAGGTCGGTCCGGTGGTAAACCCCTCAAACCCGCACAATGAGGTTATGGGTTTAAGTCCTCCTCCTTCAGAAAAAACCCCGAATTTACTTAATAGTGTAATACTTTAAAAAAAAAAAAAAAAAAATTACATTACAAAAGTAAATAAAAATAGAACATAATTATTAACATGACACCTGTTAAAAAAAGAATAATCATAATCAATTTAGAAAATACTTGTTAGAGAGACCAATTCTAAAATGAATGTTGCTTTTCGTCAATAGATTTAACAATCCACATATCATCTATATGTTTTCCTTTTCAAAGATATAAAAGTTATTAATTACAAATCTTTATAATTGAAGGTACAATGTAGAAGAAAACCACACCAGTTCCACAGGGAAATAAATACAGAAGACAAGAAATTTATGTTCACCTATGGGCTATGGCTCCACGATGATCTTCCCAGTTGCATGACCATCGATACTCTTAGCCCAAGCATCTTCAGCTTTGCTCAGGGGATGCTTCGAGTCGATCACTGTCTTAAGCTTTCCTTCCTTCACCAACTTGACAAGATAATCTAAGTTGTCACCCTTGGGTATTAAGAGCAGTGGCACCAGCTGCTTCTTGGAGAAAGTTAGTTTCTTCAAAGCAAAGGTCAACAGGGCGCTGGGACCGGGAGTGATATCTATTACTTTCCCGTTTGCACTTAGGTTAGGCTCAAAAATAGACCACGGAATCCCTGTTGCACAATGGATCACTGCATCGTATTTTCGTCCAGAAGGACTCTTTAGAGCTGCACCATCTGGAGTCTTATAATCAACAACTTCATCAGCCCCTAAACTCTTGACAAATTCAATGTTGCGAGCCCCACATGTGGCTGTCACATGTGTGTTCCCAAGTTTTGCCAACTGAACGGCATAGTGACCCACACCCCCTGAGGCAGCAGTGATCAGAATGTTTGCCTGCTGACCACTTCCATCAAGCTTGATCCCGGCAGATTGGGTAAGAGCCTGGTGAGCAGTGAGACCAGCAACTGGTAAGCCAGCACCTTCAGCTGCTGAAACTTCTGGTGGACGGGAGACTGTCAAGGTCTCCTTCGCTACAGCAAACTCAGCTAGTCCACCTCCAGTCTGCATCAGGTAGCATAATCAAAACAAAAACATGGGCATAAAATCTACATGAAATAGTATAGTGCACACAGAAATATTCCAAGGTTGCACATTTAGTACAGATAAAATTCGCAAGCAACCCATATTGTGCACCACCTTCTTGTGCCATATCACCACTGAAGCATAGACACATATGATTGTATCCATCATATTTTAAATATAGAAAAAAAAAAATCCCCAAAATATATAAAGAGAAAATTTATCATGCCAAAATATCGAAAGGAGACACCTACGACCCAAACCAGCATGTAGGGTAAGGTGAGATTCAAAACATTCTTTCCATTTTTGGAAAGTTTATCTGAACCCCTAAAAGCATGCGATTATGATAAATTTTTAACTGTCCAAAAGCCTCATTTAATAAGATCACCATATAGATGGAGGGATAACTAGAAAGCCACCCAACGTACTTCATCAACAATTTGACATGATCAAAAGTGAATTTAAAGAACTATAAATAATAAATAAATAAATAAAAGTGAATTTAAAGAGAGAACAGTAGTATGATAGATGTCCTCAGCAGTGTAAGTAAGAGAACAAATTTCACACGACTACTGGATGCAACACAATTAAAGTAACTCTTATTTTACATAAAGGGGCAGGAGGAGCATCCCCTATTTTTGACACAAAATCTTACACACATTGTGGACCCTTAGATTAAGAGATTATAGATGGTTGGATTGGGATATGTTAATACTTTAAGGAAACCTTGTTATACACTTTAATATAGATGATTTCTCTCTCATCTTTCATGAAAATAAATTTAAGTTTGTTCAATTGTAGCACATCACCTACACAGTTAATTTGCAGGATTTTTAAATTAAAAATAAAAAAAAATAAAAAAAAATAAAAAAAAATAAAAACATTTAATTTGCTATTTTAATCTTGAAACAAGTGTTTTTATACATCTATATGTTTTTTTTAGGACAGGATTTCTTAATTTTTTTTATGTTAATGTGGGTGATATTTTAAACTTGGTTTAAAAAATCTTTAATTCTTTTGTAAACAAGAATATTAGTGAAAAAAAAGTCATTAGAGTTGGATGTCTGCAATATTACGTTGTTTTTTTTTTAATTATTTGAATAAGAATATAGATCCAAGAATCAAGTTTCAAATTAAATCCAAACACATGCCATTTTTTTTGTCAAACTATGGTTAAAAATGTTCGTGTTGAATCTTGAATGTATAAGGTGAGAGAGAATATATGAGAAGAGAGAGATCCTGCCCCATATATAAAAATAGAGAGAGTAATGTTCAAATACGGGATCCTAGATTTGTTGAAATTTCCAGGATCATTTTTTGGCGGATCAACGGTCAAAATGAATGTTAGACAAAAAAACAGAGCCCACCAGTTCACCACATAAGGAGAGAAAATTTCATTTTAGCTGTTAGATTGATCCGATCCAACGGCAAAAACGAGATATCGGAAATTTCAACAAATCCAGGATCTCATATTTGAACATCACTATACATGTGTGTGCAGGAAATAGAAAATTTCAATGTAAATGAGAGTAAATAGTAAACCACAAGACCACTAAGGGACCTAACAACCCAAGAAATGACCCAAACATAGTAAACTCAACTAAGGATTCTTTCAAACTAAGATGAGATGACAATTTTAACTATCAAAACCATCCAAATTTCAGAATCTAAATTTTGATCTTCCTCCATGGCAAAGAACCTAGTGGACTAGAAATATTCAAAGTTCTAGTAATTGGCCTAGGCGGACCCGGCCACCACGAGGATGGCCTAATCGGCCTTCATAGGCGGGCTAGGCATTGACTCCGCCAGGCAGCTTTTTTTTTTTTCCAAAACGGCGCCGTTTTTGTTAATTTGGCTTCACCGCCTAGGCGGTCTAGGCGCTAGGTGCCAGTCTAGCACCTACTAGAACACTAGAAATATTTTAAAATAAATTGAAGACAAGAACAAAATCAAAATAACATCAATGAGTACTTACAGTGTGACTGAGAATAGCTACAACTTTGTCGCCAGCTTTGAAATTTTTAACATCTGATCCTACCCCTACTATCTCTCCAGCCACATCAGTTGCTGTTCCACCAAAAAGCTTATTCAGCAAAAAACAAAACAAAAAAAAAAAAAAAAAAACCATTGCAATGCTTATTATGGACTTACAATATATATGCATAACAAACCAGAAAAAAGTCATGGAGATCCGATAAAAAATCATATAGAATTTTTGCTCAAGGAATATCTATCCAACTCTGGTTTTAGCAACGTTGCCCTGAAATCAACCGGTACCAAAATAATGGCACTCCTATTACATTATCTTACAAGGTTTATAATCTTGACATGACATATTCCCTCATAGTCGTATGAGATGATGCAGCTTGTTTTAGTTATGGACATCAATTGAGTGGCAAGAACTATGTCTGAACAAAACCAATTAGGCACAAAACAAACAAAAACATCTATTTAGAAATAGCACGGCACAACAGACACAGGTTTGGAGGGTGAGTTAGGCTCAATATTGTGTTGCCATGAAATTGAAACAAGGTTCCAAAAACATCATCATACATGACATCTAATATGTCAATCAACATATAGAAGCTGATGTAATATCCAAATTTTAGTACAAAGCGAATGATAACATCCCATTTCATCAAATGCGATTGTGTTTAAGCAACTAAAGTTGTATCTGGAAAAAAAGAAAACCACATAATAAAAAAATGGTGATATCAATACTAGCTGAATCAGAACTTAAACTTACATGATGAAAATCCAACCCAGCAGTAAAGAAGTAATTAAAAGATCCCATTACATATTATTAGGGATAAAATAGATTTACCAGGTATGTAAGGAAACTTGCGAGGAAACAAAGGCCGAAGCACGCCCTTTTGCATTTTCCAATCAACTGGATTTAGACTAGTCGCTTCCAGTTTCACTAAAACCTCATCTTTGTTTGCAGTGGGAACTGGTAAATCAACATGCTGCAACAAACATATATTATTATCAATTTAATCAAATAGAGCAGCCCTAGTTCCTTCCTTGCTGGGCCATTCATCATATTAACCCAGCTTTGAACCTTTTTGGACAAAGTACCCTAAGTTTGGACGATGAACTTGATCATTGTAATTACTAATTAATACTACTAGCAGTTTCAGTAAACATAAGAAAAAATAATTAGAAATCAACATTTCCCCAACCGTCACCATCCGGAAAGCGAGACGATTTAATTTCTTTAATTACTTAATCCGATCCGATCCGAATAAAAATGTTTAATCATATCTCGATATATAGTACCATAAAAATGAAAATTTAAGAGAAGAATCATGTAAAAATTGCTTGAAAATAAAAATTAAAGAATCGAGAATGCAAGAGATAGTGAAATAGATAAATAATTTTTTTTTTTTTTTTAAAGAGAGAATATATAAGTAACCTTCAAAGCAGCAGGTCCTCCACCATATCTATCATAAAGAACGGCTTTCATGATAGCCTTGCCTGCCATTTCCCAAAGCGGATACAACTGACACTGTTCGAGTTGGCGACAAACAAGTAAAAAATCAGCTTGTTTCTTTTTCTTATGAAATATGGAGCGAGAGAGTGGCCGGCCAATATTTTTTTTTTGGCAAGAGGCATTTAGAGGCCGGACAATATCTACTTCTAGTAGACACTCGTCTAATCGCTTGTACACATGAATTGACGAAAACGACCCCGTTTTTAATTGTCATGTCACAAGTGTGTAGTAATGCCGTACGCGGTACGCTGTGCTCCAAACGTAGAACTGTACAAGAGTGGCGTTGGCGCGTTGCCGCTCCTTCAAATGCAATTATTTATTGAAATAAGATAGAAGAACAGCTTAAGGTAAGGACATGTTTCTGTTCAAAAAAAAAAAAAAAAAAAAAAAAAAAAAAAAGGTAAGGACATGTTTGATACGTGGAATCGGCTCCAATCCATCTGGACAAATAGTCCTATTATGACGGGATTATTAGACGGGACAATATTTTGTCACAACTTTTGTTATGCATTTTTTTCTTTATTTTAATTAAATTATTTGTATATAAATATTAAATTTATTTAATCAAATTTGTCTCACCTTTTCTTTACATATGATAGCTTATTGTTCTATATTATAGCTTATTGTTCTTAGAAGCTTCGAGTGGGGATTGTGCAACTATTAGAGGTATCTTAAATGACTATGCTACGGTTTCGGGGCAAGTTATAAACTTTAACAAGTTGGCAATGTGTGTTAGTAATTCTATGAGTAGGGCAGAAGGGGATTTTTTGGCAGGGATTATTGGGTGTGCTTGGTAAAGCGTCATGAGCACTATCTGGGGTTTCCCAGTTTCACGAGTAGGAATAAGCGAAAGTTATTCGTTGACATTAAGGATCGAGTGTGGGAGAAGATTCGAGGGTGGAATGCCAAGTTGTTTTCTGTTGGAGGCAAAAAGGTCTTAATTAAAGCTGTGATTCAAGCTATTCTGACTTATGCAATGAGTCTCTTCCAGCTTCCAAAGGGCCTTATTTTGAAAATCCACGTATTGTGTGCCCGTTTTTGGCAAGGGAGTTCTGAGAAAGTCAGGAAGATTTGTTGGTGTTCTTGGGATAGGCTTTGTGTGGGAAATGAGCTTGGAGGTTTGGGATTTTGCGACCTCTCGATTTTTAGTAGAGCTCTCCTTGCTAAGTAGTGCTAGAGGTTGGTGTATAACCCCTATTCCCTGGCTGCTCGTGTGTTGAAGAGTCGGTACTACCCTGTGTCGTCTTTTCTAAACACTAAGAGATGTTCGTCGGACTTGATGATTTGGAAGGGGTTTCTGTGGGGTTGAGGCATTTTGACTGTTGGTTCTAGGTGGAGAATTGACAGCAGTTCGACTGTTTCCATCTGTGCGGACCGATGGATCCCTCAGCCATCTACTTTTCAAGTTATATCCCCTCGTGTTTTTGGTGAATTGGTTACTATTAAGGCTTTGCTTTCTCCTTCTAGAGGGTGGAATGTCCCCCTTGTCCGCTCTTCTTTCATCTAAGAGGATGTGGAAACTATCTTGAGCCTCCTGGTTGGCTCATCTCAGACTGCGGATTCACTGTTGTGGCACTATGAAAAATCTGGGGTTTATTCAGTTTGTAGTGGCTATAAAATTGGTAGGGATTTGGCTGTGAAGGCTAGCTCTTCTGGGCTAAGTGGTTTGGAATCTTAGTGGAAGTTTTTGTGGCGTCTCAAGATACGGATTAAAATCAAAATTTTCATTTGGAAAACCGGTTATAATTGGCTACCTTCTATGGTTAATAGTGCCAAATTTAGAGTGCTGGTAGAGGATAGGTGTCAAGTTTGTTCCAAGAAGTCAGAAACAACAGTTCATGTTTTGTGGGCAGTTCGAAGCTTTAGGATATTCATGGCTCCTGTTATTTGATTCAGAACCTGCGATGGGATGATTAGGTAAATTTTCAAGATATTCGTGGCTTTGTGTGTTTTTTTTTTTTTTAATTATTATTTATATATATATATATATGTATATATATATATTTTAAGTATTACATAGGCGTAGCTTTTTTTTTTCTTGAACTATTACAATATTTCGGGATTGGAGGTGTGACTCTTACATACTACTATTTTATTTTTATTTTTTTATTTTAATTATTTTATAAGTGATTAATTTATAATATTTTTCAATAATTTTGGTAATATGTGAGTGTAATTACAAGTTAAAATATTTTGAAAATTTTTAATGAAGTATAAATACAAACAGGAGTGTACATATAGTTTTTTAGGGTGTAAATATCGTCACTCCCACAAAAAATAATAGTTTGGGTTCAACTTTATCACTTAAAACCCATTATGATTCATTAATTTAAAAAATATATTTAAATTTTGGACAATTTTGCTATTAAAGTTTTTTAAAAGATAGTTTTGAAATACATTTATTTTTAAGGAGGAATTACACTTTAGTCCTTATGTTTTGGCGAAACGTCACTTTTTTACCCAACATATGGGTATTAGAGTCTTTGGTCCTCAATTTTTAGAGAATACATTAAAATGGTCCTTTGACCAAAAAGTTGACGGTCAAACTTAACGGAATTGCTGAAAAGCCTATTTTGCCCCTCATTTTAAAAAACTTGAATGAAATAACTGTTTTGCCTATTATTCTTTACACATATTGTCAAATTTACCATAATGAAAAAGACTTATATGTTCTTATAAACAATTTAGTATTATACCAAACTATCCATACATCTTTATTATATTTTTAATAAAAATCAGAATATGACAATTGCAGCCATTTAATATTTTTGATATTCTGGTTTTCACTATAATATTTTATTCAAAGATAAAAAATAATGATGAAGAAAAAATTGTTGAAAAGCATTCTTTTGTAAGATTTTACAATTTTTTTTTCATTTTTAAATTCTTTAAATTTCAAAAAAAAAAAAAAAAAAACTGTAATTTTTTTCGTTTAGTTATTTTTCCAATACCCCCAATTTTATTTTATTTTTTCCATTTTGTAAATTTTCCATTACCCATTTTTATTATATTTTTGTTTCCATTTATCATATATATATATATATATTTGTGAAAATTGTTGTTTATAGCCAAATAGATTATTGGAAAATTGTTTTTAGCCTTGTTTCATATTTTAATTGTTTATAACCATTTTGTAATAAATTCTTTCAATCACTAGCCAAAATTACACAAATACCCTCACTAACATAATTTTTTAAAATTTTAATTTTTTTTCTTTTATTCATCTTCTCTTCCATGAGACATGTTCTTCTCCTCTTTCCTTCTTTCTCTTCTTCTTCCATTTTCAACTTCAACAAAGTTTTGATTCCGACTTTTACAAAATATTTTGTCCTGGAAACTGAGATCATTAAGTAAACTTGGTTCTGGTTGTGTTATTGTAAAAAATTAGGTTGGATTTGGCAAAATTCATGAATTTTTCATGAAATCGGAAATTTCCAGAGGGTTTCACGAAATTTTGGAAAATTTCAGAAAGTTTCACGAAATTTTGGAAAAACCCAAGGGTTTCACGATACCAAAATTTCGTGAAACCTTTGAGTTTTTCCAAAATTTTGTGAAACCTTTAGGTTTTTCCAACATTTCGTAAAACCTTCTGAAATTTTCCAAAATTTCGTGAAACCCTCTGGAAATTTCCGATTTCGTGAAAATTCATGGATCTTGCCAAATCCAACCTAAATTTTTACAATAACACAAAACCCATGTTTATATAAACTATAATTATAAAAATAATGCAAAAACTTAAAGATTTTACACACATTAAGCACTTCAAGAGCTAATCCAATTGATTTTCTCAAAAAACTTCCCTAAGCAATCTCCCTCATATCGGAAGAGTCGGAATCAAAATCGAAATAAAACTTCCCTTCGAATTGATTTTGTAAAATTCGGAATCAAAGTTTTTTTGAAGTTAAAAATGGAAGAAGAAGAGAAAGAAGGAAAGAGGAGAAGAAGGGAGTCGTGGAAGAGAAGAAGAGTGGAGAGTAGGTTTTTTTTTAGATGGTGGCTTTTATATAGGGGCATTACGGTAATAGCACAAAAAGTAGGCTATAAACAATTAAAATTTGAAAGTAGGTTATAAACGATTACTCGATGTTCTAAATGGTTAAAAATGAATTTCTCTCTCTCTATATATTTATATATTATGAACACAGAACCATATATTCAATTACTTCTCTCCCAAAAACCTCTAGAAACTCATGAAAAAATAAAAATAAAAATAAAAATAATGTCTCCTAAATTAATGAGTCCATAATAATTGATTAAGAAAGCATGTTTCTTTCAACCAAAATAAATGCATGTTTCTTGAAAAACAATAATGGGTTCAGTAGTCTTGTTTTTGCTTTTTGATAATTCAAAGTCAAGCTGTGAATAAAACACATACTATCAATTTAACATGATAAAGAAGTACATGTTTTTTTCTCCATTGAAATATCAGCTGAGAGATTCTGAGGCTGTGACTTAAACATGCATTTTTCTTTACTAAAAAGTTATGTGAGTGAGCCAAAAAAAAAAAAAAAAAAAAAAAAACCATCATTCACATACCTACAACAGAGTACAGACAGACAGAAAATTCACGTGATGTTGGCCAGGCAACTGCTGATATCTTCATGATAAGGTTACAAGCCTTTTACAAGGCTACTGGCTAGTCAATAATCACTATCCAAATGTCATTTCAAAATTAGTCTACCGAAATAAGTCTCGAAAATATCGAAATAAGTTTCGGAAACATAAAATAAGTCTCAGAAATGCCAGAATAATAAGTCTCCGAAACATAAAATAAGTCTTGGAAATACCCAACTAAGGGCCTGTTTGATTTTTCCACTTAACACTTAAGTTGTTTCGTTTGATTTTTTAGTTATAAAACCATTTAATGAGCTTCTAAAATCACTTTTTTTTTTTAAACAAATGAAAAAATTTTACTTTTCACTAACTAAAAAATAACTGAAGTATATATCAAATTATTACTCCCAAATTTATTCTTACAAATCTTATTTATTTTCAGTTTTCTCTTCTCTCACAACCCTTAAGGCCTTAACTATATTAATATCTTTTTTCTCCTCATTATTTTAAAAACTTTAGCAACCACTTTCAATTTTTTTAAAAGAAAGCATCAATAGAGCATATATATATATTTCATTATAAATTTATTATTATTTTATTATAATTCTTCATATAAACATTGTACATATTATTAGTGGTTGATGCTAATATGTTGTTATTTCTTAAACTAGACTTCAATTAACTTGTTCAATTATTTTAGTCAAAGGGTTGTATTTTATATGTTTTATTTATAAATTTGTTATTATATTATTAAATTATTATTTTAGTTGTCTTTAATATATTAAAATATAAATATTTAACAAATAATAGTTGAAACGGTATAGATGTAAAAGTATTTGTTTTTAGATATTTGTAACTTAAAAAAAAAAAACAAAAAACTTATCATCTACATTCAGTTTCAGTGAAAAAAAACAAACATATTTTTCAATTTCAGTTTTTAGTCACTATTCAGTATTATTCACTTCAGTTGAAAAATCAAATGCAACATAAGTCCCGGAAAAGCCAAAATAAGTCTTGGAAGCACCAAAACAAGTCTCGAAAAAAAAATATGAGACTTATTGGACAAATAAGAAATTCTCCGGAAATTTTTTTCTTCGTCTTCTTCATTGCTGTTCAACCTCATCTAGAGGTCTTTTTTTTTTTTTAAGCTTATATGGACCTAGGGGTGGGCACGGTTCGATTCGGTTCAGTTTTGGGCAAAACCGAATTGAACCGAAAATATTTCGGTTCACCCAAAATTGAACCGGTTTGAACCGAATAAGAAATGGTAACCGAACTGAATCAAATTGATTTTAATCGGTTCGGTTCAGTTCATTTCGGTTTTGGGCCTAATAGGCCTTATTGGTTTGATGAGTTTAATTAGTCTTTTTTTATGTTTTTAAATTTGATGGGCTATTGGATTCTAATTTTAGGCCAAAGTTTGATAAATTTTAATAGCCCAAGCCCAAAAAAACCCAAATCAAACCTAGCTAATAATATTTAATTTATAATTCATTTAAAAAAAATCACAAATTGAATAGACGGTAAATTCAATTTTCGGTGGCTAAGAGAGAGAAGTAAAGAACATTAGAAAATGTTAGGGTTTTTTTTTTTTTTTTTTTTTTTTTTTTTTTTTTTTTTTACTTATATAGACGGTTTATTTGGTTCAAACCGGTTTTGAAAAACCAAAACCGGTTTAAACCGAAAACTTTTCGGTTTTTGATTTTTTAAACCGGTTTAAACCGAATTAATCCTTTGAACTAAACTGAACACCCTTTTTTCGGTTCGGTTCAGTTCGGTTCCGAACTTTGTGCCCACCCCCATATGGACCTAGAAATTGGTTTTTTTTTTTTTTGTTTTTTTGTTTTTGTTTTTTTTTAAAGCTTATTTGTACTAAGAATTACTAAAATAAATGAGATTCATTGACTTTGTGAAAGAAGTTGAAGAAGATGAGGAAGATACGTTGAGGAAGATAGAGAAAAGAAAAAAGAAATGAAAAGAATAAGACAAAAAGGGTATTTTTGTCACTTAATTACTTTGGTGTTATATAAATTTAACTTATTAAATTAGTGATATTCACAAAACTCCAATTGTATATGGTGCCATTTAGGCCCATTTCCACTAAAATTATAGATAACAATGTTTTGTTAAATAAATAAAGGGGGGATTACGCTTTAGTCCTTATGTTTTGGCGAAACGTCACTTTTTTGCCTGACATATGGGTATTAAAGTTTTTGGTTCTCAATTTTTCGAAAATACATCAAAATGGTCCTTTGACCAAAAAGTTGACGATCAAACTTAACAAAATTACTGAAAAGCCTATTTTGCCCCTCATTTTAAAAAACTTGAATGAAATAACTGTTTTGCCTAATATTCTTTACACGTATTTACAAATTTACCATAATGAAAAAGACTTATATGTTCTTATAAACAATTTAGTTTTACCATTCTATCCATACACCTTTATTATTTTTTTAATAAAAATCAGAATATGACAGTAGTTGCTGCCATTTAATATTTTTGATATTCTGGTTTTCCCTATAATATTTTATTCAAAAATACAAAATAATGATTAATAAAATAATTGTTGAAAAGCTTTTTACATATATATATATATATATACGATTGAAAAGCATTCATGTGTAAGATTTTATATGAATGCTTTTCAATTCTTTAAATTTCACAAAAAAAAAAAAAAAAAAAAAAAAACTGTAATTTTTTTTTCATTTAGTTATTGTTCCATTACCCCCCAATTTTTTTTAATTTTTTTATTTTTATCCATTTTGTAAATTTTCCATTACTCATTTTTATTATATTTTTGTTTCCATATATCATATACATTTTTTTTTTTAACACAGATCCTTATATTCAATTACTTTCCTCCCAACAACCTCTCAAATTCTAACTCATTTAGAATAGTTCTTCAATCAATCATCAACCAGAAGTAAGTGAGAACCTCGTGAGAAAAAAAAAAAAAACTCTTAAAATAATTTTTCTTTAAAAAAAAAAAAAAAACAAAAAAAAACATGTCTCCTAAATTAATGAGTCCATAATAATTGATTTGAAAAGAAAACAATAATGGGTTCAATAATCTTTTAAGAAAAAATATATATATTTGTAGTCTTGTTTTTGCTTTTTGATTGTTCAAAGTCAAACTTATAATAAAACACATACTATCAATTTAACAAGATAAAGAAATACATGTTTTTTTCTCTATTAAAATATCAGCTAAGAGATTTTGAGGATGGGACTTAAACACTCGTTTTTCTTTATTCAAAAGTCATGTGAGTGAGCCAAAACAGTTGTGTCTGTGTTAAAAACCACAAAAATTCTAAAAATAGAATTTTAGATAAATTGAAAATAATATGGTTAATTGATAGAACCACTCTCCAATGACTTTCCAAAGAAAATCAATAACTCAATTGAGCAAAATATTCTGATCCCCTTTCATTAAACGTTCAATCAACAATAATGAGTTCAATAATCTTTTAAGAAAAAAAATATATATATTTGTAGTCTTGTTTTTGTTTTTTGATTGTTCAAAGTCAAACTTATAATAAAACACATACTATCAATTTAACAAGATAAAGAAATACATGTTTTTTTCTCTATTAAAATATCAGCTAAGAGATTTTGAGGATGAGACTTAAACATGCGTTTTTCTTTATTAAAAAGTCATGTGAGTGAGCCAAAACAGTTGTGTCTGTGTTAAAAACCACAAAAATTCTAAAAATAGAATTTTAGATAAATTGAAAATAAATATGGTTAATTGAGAGAACCACTCTCTAATGACTTTCCAAAGAAAATCAATAACTCAATTGAGCAAAATATTATGATCCCCTTTCATTAAACGTTCTATCAACAATAAATAGGAAAAGATACTATTAACTTCTAACTACAATTTAGGCAATAACTAACCACTAACTAAAAATAGGGATCCACCTTTCACATAACAACCCACATCTAGTAACTGATAATGGTGGTTAATACAAATATAAATTAAATCTAATTAAAAATTAAATATGCAAAATAATAAAAACACGATCATAACATTCCTTCCCCCTTAAATCAATCATTGTCCTCAAAGATTTTTAAAATGAGATTAATTTGAAGTTGAATTAATGGTGTGTTTCTTGTGGAGAGAATTGCTGCAATAAAGAACTTGTCAGTACCATCACCGAGATCAAATTCTAAATCATCTTCACCTGCCAGAATTAAGAAACACTTTTTACTGCAATCCGTTGGTCCAATTTCTTGTGTCATCCTTTTTACAAGCATAAAAATGAAACCCTTATAAGCTGCAATTTTGTTCTGTTGAGGAGTATATGCAACAATGTGTTCTCCATCGATCTGAGAAAGTTGAATAGAATTTGCAGTAGCTGCAACCCCATCAACTTGAGAATGTTGAATATAATTTACGGTAGCAACTGCAACCTCCTTTTCAACATGAAAATAGGTCTCAACCCCATAATTTTTCTTGAAGGCCTAGAAATGGTTGACTCTTTTAACCCCTCGACTTGCACACTTATCTTCTTAATGAATTTTGTAATCTTTTGTAAATTTTGTTGCTGACCAAACATGAGAAAACACAGCCTTTTTTCGATTTTCTCCAAGTGTTGCTCCAAATTCGTTGCCATTGCCTGGCTCTGATACCAATTGTTACAAACCACAAAAATTCTAAAAATAAAATTTTAGATAAATTGAAAATAAATATGGTTAATTCGAGAGAACAACTCTCCAATGACTTTCCAAAGAAAATCAATAACTCAATTGAGCATCTGATCCCCTTTCATTAAACATTCAATCAATAATAAATATGAAAAGATACCGTTAACTTCCAACTACAATTTAGGCAATAACTAACGACTAACTAAAAATAGAGATTCCCCTCTCACATAACAACCCACATCTAGTAACTGATAATAGTGGTTAATACAAATCTAAATTAAATCTAATTAAAAATTAAATATGCAAAATAATAAAAACACAATTGTAACAGTCTGATAATTGAAGTGCTAATCAAGAAAAAACTATCATTCACATACATACAACAGAGTACAAATTGACAGAAAATTTAAGTGATGTTGGCTAGTCAATTGCTAATTTCTTCATGATAAGGTTACAATCATTTTACAAGGCTACTGGCTAGTCAATAATCACTATCCAAATGCCATTTCAAAATTAGTCTATGAACCAGACAAGGCTCGCGTCAATCTCTTAATGTGGTCGAGACAAGATGAGTCAAGATCCAAAGCAACTTGAGAGAGAAGAGAGAGAGGAAATAATTGAGTTGAGATGGGTCAATAATTAGGCTATTTCTTTTCAGGAGACCTTTAAATTTTGAGTAATGATATTTGCACTCCTGGAAAACCCAACCAAAATTAACCAACCTAATAATTTATTAAGAAATAATAATAATAATAATACTAAATTGAGTGCCCATTCATTTGAGAAACTTTGTCATCCCAAAGACGGTTGCGTCATCGGCTCATCGTGAAGAGGAGGGTTGCGTCGCTCGTGTCACGGTGAAGAGGTGTTCTGGATTTGATTCGCGGCGAAGAGGAGGTCTCAGTCTCGGTTCTGGTTTGCAGCAAAGATTGATTCACAATCTAGGTCTGGTTGGTGCGAAGATAAGGAGAATGGGTTTTGTTGGCAACAAGAGAAGGGGGCTAGGTCGTAGAGAAGAAATTGGTTTAGGTAATTAGGGTTTGACTATTTGGTAATCACTTTTGTGTTATGACCGATCCATTTCAATTTACCCTTCAATTTAACTTTTTTATTTATTTTTAATGTCCGATTGTTATTATTAATTTCTATATATATATATATATATATTAAAATTTTATAAAAATCTACCATGTGTCTCCACCTATTATAATATAACTGAAAATACCTTATTACCCATGAATTCGTTAACTTTGACTAACCATTGACTAACTGATGGACCATTTTGATGTATTTCTAAAAAGTTGAGGACCAAAGACACTAATACCCATATGTCGAGTAAAAAAGCGATGTTTCGCCAAAACATAAGGACTAAAGTGTAATTCCCCCTATTTTTAATTTAATTATTTTAGACATCAATTGCATTAGAATATTCTTATTTATATTAATTTGAGTATTATATTTTTATTTTTAATTTGTTTTTCAATTTTCTTATTTTTACAGTTTATTCTTAGTTTTTCTTCTTTAATCAAATCAAATTATTAATTAATAATAATAATTAAAGATAATGATTTAAATGAATCGGTTTTAGATTACCCATTAAAAAAAAGGAATGGGTTTGAGTTTTCATTTAAAAAAAAAAAAACAAGCTAATGGGTTTGAGTTTTCATTTCAAAACAAAACAAGCTAATGGGTGGGTTTGGGTTGCGTAAAATTTGAGTCGACTCATGTACAACTTGATACGTATTTGATTCGATTCAACCTATTTGCTAAAGATTAATATTGCTGTGAATATTTACAAAACTTTTGATACATTGTGTTACAAATATAATCCACAAGCAAGCAACATTTGAACAATTAATTGTAATATACAATTAAACATTTTGTGTAACATATTCCAAAGCATCCTTGTAATTATCCCACAAATCTTTGACAACGGTAGAAAGCATCTCCGCGAACCCATCAAAAATCTCCGGTAATGTTTTAATCACCTCATCTAATGAATTCTTGGTTATCTCTGCTAGACCTCCCATGGTTGACCCCGTAACAACAATTGATTCTGTCAAAGCTTCTTTAAGAAGATCAAAACCAGAAGAGATCATAGAACCGATTGCTTCCATTAAAACTTGCAACAAGGATTCAAAACAGGCCTTGATGGCGTCCCCTACCTGTTCTAATGCACCGTGGATCGCTTCACCGGGTACTTTGAATGCTTGGATGATTAACACCAGAAGATGCGCTGTGGTGCTGAAGATTAATCGAGTAATTAGAGTTGATAATGTGGTGATGATGCAGAAAATGAAATTGAAAATGAAAACTATCATTTTTTTTTTGGTTGATTCGGAAGAAATAGAGGGCTGCAAGTTCCAAGCTGATGTTGTTTGGTTGATTATTAGTTTATATAGTTAAACCGTTGAAGTTTATGAAGATGTTGAGTTGACGTGTGGTATTATAATCACTAGTTGTTGTCCTCACTCCTTCTTGGAAATTCATGGGGGAAACAACCTTAACATTAAACTAATTAAATGGACTAATCATTACTAAATAAAAATAAATTTTGGAAATTAGTACACCATTAGGAAATGAAATCAATCCATTGCAAAAATGTGTCTTGTCTTGGTGGTCGGAAACTTCCAAATAAAATTATTGAAAGGGTTGTATTTAAAGTCGTACACCAAATCCAACAGACTATTAACCCACCATGGTTGGCTTTCAAAAAATAAAATAAAAATCAATCCATTGCAATTCCAACATCAATGTGATGATGGCATGTCCTATATACAAGTATACAACTACCGTCTCTTGACTCGGTGCGTTTTATTTAATTTTTTATTTAAAAATGATTTTTACTAGTCAGCTGTAGAACGATTATTGTATCAAAATTTGAGGGGTTGGCAATTGCTTTAAGGAAAAGAAACCAACATATTTATAAGTTGCTT
Source organism: Acer campestre (assembly GCA_954870605.1). Taxonomy (NCBI): domain Eukaryota; kingdom Viridiplantae; phylum Streptophyta; class Magnoliopsida; order Sapindales; family Sapindaceae; genus Acer; species Acer campestre. Next base: position 20,508,877 of record OX940803.1, on the reverse strand, counting down.
GCATGAACTGGATTTTCAATCATTTGCTGATCAGTAAATATGTTGCTTAATTTTTCTTAATTTGTGGGTGTTTTGGAGACACAACATTCTAGATTCAGTGAGAGGAGAACACACACTTTGCTCCTCCAAAAATATTTTACATTTCTCCTTGAATAGATAAGCATCGGCTACTATAAGGCTAATTGACATTAATGCCCCTAAACTCTTTCAAAATATGTACTATACCTCCTATACTTTTTTTTTTGCCACTAAACCCCCTGATCTCTCGTTTTTTGACAAACACTTGGGTTTTTGTCTCCTGTGAGGCTGTGAGGGGGCATCTACAGTCGGTATTTACCGATTTGTGAGAGTTCAGCAGGTTTAGTGATGAAAAAAAAAGTGTAGAGGACATAATACATATTTTGGAAGAATTTAGAGGGAATCAGTGCTAATTAGCCTAATATAAAAGCAAATGACAACATAAAAGTTTTGAAACTCTGTATTATTTATAAAACCGATATTTACAATCGAAAATAGCTGAGTACTTGCAAACCCAAATGAAAAGCAGAGGATCAAAGTCCTATATACAAAATAAAGATTTTTACCCTACAAAACACACCTGTACCTTTCGTAGAACTTGGACTTTTCTCTTCTCTGATTAGTTTTCCTTCAGCTTATACACAGTATTGACATATTCTTCTGTGTCCCAAAGAAAAGAACCAAAAGCAATAGCCTCCAAAACCAATCTCTTTAGGCTTGAAAAGGAGGTTAATATCACCTCATCAGTTTCAAGCAAACCGTTCTTTGTATTCCCAAAGAGCGCGCAGCTGTGCTTCTCTATCAAATTCACTGCCTCATTGGATTTCAGCTTTGCACATCTCTGCAATGTCTCAGGGTCAAAACCCATGACATAACACTTCAATTTTTCTTGCTGTTCTTGCCTGCTTAACCCTTGACCCAATGAAACCGATTGTCTGTTGTCAATGTGGCCGAACACAAGATTGTTCAGTCTATAAGAACACATTTCTGGCAACTGATGGGAGTTCCTGTTACTCAGAAGAAGGTCGTGGTGGGCCAATCTGAGACACAGTTCCAGGCGGTGCCTTAATGAAGCAGACTTCAGGAAATAACCATATAAAATGGAGGCCACATATACACGGCCAAGGTGTTGTCTTTGGATCTGAGTTGTTGACCAACTGTCCGTTACACTGGAATTTGCTCTCAAGCCAATTACAGTAGAGATATGCTCCCTTACCATCTCCAAAACCTCAATGCTATGGATGGACTCTAGCTCCCAGTCCTTTGGAGGCCAAATTTCTAGTCTGCCATTGTATATGCATCTAGAGAGCTTAGGAACTAGATGTACCCTGATCTCAGAGAACTTGTAAAATATTAACATATACATAACATCTTCAACAGCAGTTTGGCATTCATGCTCTTTCAGTTGAGCAATCCTCCTGGCATTAAAATTGAAAAAAAAAAAATTGTCACGATATATATCTACAGACAGAAATATATCAAATTAAGATGTTTCAGTACTCGAAGGTATTCCAAGTCCCCAAGGTAATCTTTATCTATACTAATTCATAAGGGTAGTCAATGTGCTGCTAGGGTAACATCAGCTACACTTTTGGGAATATCATTGCAATGATTGCCTAGGCGTATGTTACAAATAGAAAAGGAGTGATCCTATTCATGTTAAGCAAGGCTAAAAAATTCCCTGCTTCCCATACAGTACAAGTTGATTTCCCATACATTTATTCATAACATTATATAGTCCTCTTATCAACGATGATACAAGAGTTAAATGTAATTACAGTTAACTTTGAACCGAAACATATAATCTAATAGAGACTCGGGTATACAGCTATTGGGGTTAATACAAGAGTTTGGTGCATATCAGCCGGATGTTGGGTATTTAAAGAAAATGCTCCAGTGGAATGATTCCATAACATCAATGGAATTTATAAGACACCAACTACAAACTTTGAGGTATCAATTATCATAAGAAACCAGCAAAGTGTCTTTACTGAGCATCTACAAAGAAAGAGCTCAAATAAGCAGTTAGTCTCTATTGGCAAGGATGTACAACCCCTATAACATACACCTCTCAACCACAAAATTTTCCACCAAAAGAGGATTTATATTCCATAAAATATTCCCAAGTTAGACCCCATTAGATGCTAATAAAATTTGAAGTTATCTCAAAAAGCTAAGATAGAATGGATCCCAATCAGTAATAGACATGGTTCATAAATATTACCATCTGACTCAATTCCTCAACACTCCTAGAAAACCAAGTTAATGTTGTCACACATGAGACCCCATCACTTAGCAGAAAAGAAACTGGGACTTGAGAAATTAATGAGTATCAATCACATAAGATAAATAAACCCTAATCCAAATCATTTGAAATATGAGGATTGGATCAGTCAAATTGAATCAACTTATTCTTACCAGTAAGATAAAGAATCAAACTTACCTAGACAAAATATCACAACTTACCAAATACAGGAATCAGCAGCATATGCGGAACCAGTACTAGTCTGTACAATAACAGCCAGTTACTCTAACATGTGAATCACGCTAATCGAGTTTTCATGAACGGCAAACAAGGGCAAAAACTTAAATACATGAAAGAAAGAAAGAAAAAAAAAAGAGCACAGGAGGAAGAAAAAGTACCTATGAAGAGCGGCTTCATCGGAGGCGGAGCTGAGAAACATCCGATCAATAGCAGCGTTGCGATCATTAGACAATTGTTTGAGTTCATCAGAGACGGCATGATTGAAGAAGTGACGCTGGTTGAGCAAGACAGCGCTCAAGAACCTTCCAGCAGAGGAGTTGAGCTCAAGCGGGGTGTTGAGTGGGCTGCTACTGAAGTCGCAGTGACTGGGCCCTGCCCTCGCTACCACCAATTGAGGTTTACCGATGAGGAATCTCCTCCGGTGTGATAAAGGTGAAAAGGGGAGAGCTTGGTGGAAGGAGAGACTATATTCCATCAACTGTGTCTTGAATCAAATTATGAATTATGAAAGATAGGATTGGATTGGGTTAGGTTGATGATTATATATGCCACTCGGATAGGTGATAGGTCTATTCCTTTTTGGACTTTTGTTTTTAGAAGATATTAAGTTTTTATACCCTATACTCGGGTTTATGTCTTTATTTTAAGTGTTTACATCATTTCAACTTGACACGTGCACACGATGAGTACAACTAGCATCTTTATCAATCATGGATAAGGATTCATTTGACCATATGACGGTTCACCGTTATGACTCACATGCGAATATGGTGATCGTATACGAATCACGTACGATTTGTTTTGATGCGATCATCTACAACCCATCGTCCCATCTACGATAACATTATATATACGTGATCATATATATATATATACCGTTGTATATTAACTTTCTACGCCTGCCTTTTATTTATAGGGAAAAATAACGGTTTTAAAAATAAATATATTTACGGAACTTAACAAAATTTTCTAAACATCATCGGATAGTATTTAAACGTAATGCAAATTGAATTAATTTAGAGATTACCATTGTAGTTTTGTCTCCGCAAATCTTCTGCACTTATCACAAGATCGAATCACCTAGAAGTGTATGCTTTTTTTTCTTTGAACCAAGGTATAAATCCACTTATAAGTCTTGGAAAAAGATTGGAACTCAAATCGAATTTGAAGCTTACAATTTATTTTAAAAAGCTTGTGTCAACACCAATAAGAATGATAAGTTTGATATAAAATATATTATTTCTCTTAAGCCACCTATTTATAGGTTTAGAAAAAAATAATTTGTTTTCTCATAGTAAATCTAATCATATTAGATGTCTTTTCCTTTTATTTCCTTTTATTTATTTTTCAATCAAAATCTTATTTTGATTTATTTTTCATTCCTAATAGGAAATAAAATAAAAGAAGTAAAATGAGTTTTTATCTTGAAACTGGTTTCTTTTAGATGATTTAATTTAACTTTGAATAACGATATTTACCCAGTTATACCCCTCACTGTATGTACACCCAAAATTTATATATTTTTAAAATTTCAAAATTATCCTTTTTTAAGTTAAATTATAATATTGTTTTTTTTTTTTTTTTTGAAATCTACACTTTATTTATTTATTTATTTATTTTTGTTTTCACAAAAGAACAGAGAAGCCAAGCAAATTTCATCCTTTTCCTCCTCCAAATCGTTTGCTTGCAGTGCAGTGACACTATTGATTTCCACGAAATTGTTTAAACTCTAAACAAAACTTGTATCACAGCAACAAATTAAAATACAATGTTTTCATAAAAGATTAAAATATCAAAGCAACAAATTACAAAATATCCCTTACATCAGCCAAACACAGACTCTTATTATGAAACACGTGTAATTTTTGTTTTCTTAGGTAAACCTCTAATTATGAAAGAAAAACATGTTTTTTTTTTTTTTCAAAACAAACAAGTCATTTTGTAAAACACAAGATCTAGGCTTTTTTTTTTTTTTTTTTTTGTTAGAATCACACTCAAAAGCCAATCGAACAGGCCCCAAGTGGAACCAATCGACCAAAAACTAATTACTTACGATGACCCATCTCACACCATCAATCCAATACATTACAATCAAATCAAAGAAACCTGAATTTAAGCATAATTGCAGTTTATATATAATAGAGTATTCACTACATTTGACGGTGAAGAACTATTAATTTTTTTTTCCTTAATATGATATATAAAATAATAATAATAATAATAAAAAAGCCATAAACACAAAGTGTGAGCTCAAGATTTTTGAAAGAACCGAAAGAAAAAAAAAACAAACAAACAAAAACAAAAGAAAAGGTTGTGAGTGTTAAAACAAAAGTTGTGATAAAAGGCTAGAGAGGGGAGCACATTCCGGGGTGCGTGAAGTTGGAAAAAGAAATAGGATAATTTGAGAAATTGATTAATTAAAATTTATAAATATTACAACTTTTAAAAATGAGGCATTTTTAGTTCATTAAAGAGGTGTCAATAACACTATTGGTTAATTTAACCTCTCAAATATATCCAAAATATAAATATAATATTAATTAATTTTTTTTTATTTAAAGAAAATGAGGCATCATAGAAGTTTGGTACTTGGTAGCAGGTAGCAAGTAGCAAGTAGCACCACTCTTTGCGAATTAACTCAACTTGCACGAGCTAAATGCTCTTAGTTTTGGCATCTCCCAGTCACCCCTACACGCACCAAAGCATCGGCGTGAATAGCGCGTGGAGATGACAAGCGCACATGGCCTGCTATGCTTGTCGAGCTTGGAAAATCAAATTTACAAAGAAAGAGGAAAGGTCCGGTTTATTTAGTTAAGAGTCTTACTAAAAATAGCAGTAGAGAGAGAGGCTTTCCTCACAAGATAGACAGATCTTAAAAGTCTAAAACCATTACTCTGCTCTGCACATAAAACATTGGCATTTCTCACTTGCATATTTCTATGCCTCGACCACCAAACTATGAGTTTCAAGAATGGTGGAACCAACAAAGAGACAACAACCACGACCTCTTACAAGACAACAACAACAACTTCCTCACCGTCCAGATTCGGAGCCCCACTTCCGATCCGACTGTTGGTAAGGAAGTCCGTTCTCGGAGCGCCCGACAAATCTCCTGGATCTACCTCCTTAAGTTCCAGCAAATCGCTAACTCTCTCGCTTGGATCACTAACTCTTTCATTTTTCTCCTTCGAACCGCCAATCGTAGAATCCATTCTTCCGAATCTGCACCCTCCGATTCTCCACACTCCAAACTCTACCGTGTCATCAAATTCTTCTTGTTTTTAGTTATTCTCTTACTCTGTTTCGAGTTACTTGCGTTTTTCAAGGGATGGCATTTCAGTCCGCCCTCCGTTGGCTCCGCCGAGCTAATGGTGGAGCTGCTTTACGCTAAATGGCTTCAGATTAGGGCTGATTATTTGGCGCCACCATTGCAGAGTTTGGCGAATATGTGTATTGTGTTGTTTTTGATACAATCTGTGGATCGTCTGCTGTTGGTGTTGGGATGTGCTTGGATCAAGTTACGGAGATTGAAACCGACGGCCACAGCGGTGGGGGACGTTGAGGGAGGGAATGTAGATGATTATCCCATGGTGTTGCTGCAGATTCCTATGTGCAATGAGAGGGAGGTAAGCAGATGTAGGTTTCGAATCCCTCGCATGGAATGTCTTACTCACTTCATCACTTAGTTAACAATTTTTTTTTTCTCTTCTTTTACTTGCTACTCATGTTAGAATCAGTTTTCCTTTCAATATTGGCTTAGGTTAATGCTGAGTTGACATATATAGTTGGATATTGGAGTTTATATCATTTGCTATCTAGAATAAAATTTACTCTTTTGCAATATGAATACTAGACAATTGGTGGGTGAAGGCATTTTATTCTAGACAGAGCTTCCTGTGCCTTCTTAAATTAATTAAGCATTTGAAAAGTAATGAGTTCTAACCAAGATGTAAATCAGGTAAGTAGCTAAACAAAGCATCCTATTGTACAAACTTTTGCATAATATTATCTTTTAGTTTTAACAATCTTGCCTTTATCTGAAATTAACTGAGATTACTTTAAAACTGGAGACTAGGTTGATTGGCTGTTAAAAAGTCTTTGACTGGATCGAGAACTTAGTTTTCTGATTCAATTACTAATAATGATGAAACTTGGTTAAGCTTTTTCCATGACTGTTATAAGAAATTTTGAGTTTGTGGTATTATAAAAATGTAAAGGTAAATAGATATATCAAAACTATATTTTAGTGCCAGTGACAATAGAATGTGAATAAAATCACTGCACAAACAAGTAATAGCATTTGTAGTAAAAAATATATTGGAGTTGAGCTTATATCAGGTGGGTACCATTCCCACATCATTGAGTGATGCCATTTCTCTGGCTTTCTAGGCACTTATTGTCTTTTATAATTGGATCAACCAAATAAACTTAAATCAGCTTCAACAGAGAAGAAAAACCTATGTAAGACTAAAAGTTAATTAATACTATCCTTACTTCATTGCCGTCTTTCTGTTGTAACTAAAGAACTGTAACTGTAAATTGTTCATTTCTTCTTCTTCTATTTACCTAGAAACCAATTGGTGCACTTGTTGACGCTGGTGTTCAATATGCTGTTCTTTGATGAAACAATATCATTTTTTCTACTTCTTCTTTTGGTTTTATAGTTTTAATTGATTCGTTGTGCATTTGTGACTCTTTCTTTTGTTGCCTGCTAGAATATCTTATGCTATATGAGAATATATTTTTTTTTATTTTTTTTTTTTGTTTTGCTTGTATTTTTTTTACTTCCCTTAGTAAATTATCGGTGCTTATTGTCATTGGTGCTGCACAGGTTTATGCACAATCCATTGCAGCAGTTTGTATGCAGGACTGGCCAAGGGAGAGAATGCTTGTACAGATTCTTGATGATTCTGATGAATTAGAAGTGCAGCTCCTTATCAAAGCTGAAGTACAGAAATGGCAACAAAGGGGTGTTCGCATATTGTACAGACATCGTCTTATACGCACAGGCTACAAGGCAGGGAATCTCAAGTCTGCAATGGGATGTGATTATGTAAAAGATTATGAATATGTGGCGATCTTTGATGCAGATTTTCAGCCAGCAACAGATTTCTTGAAGAAAACAATTCCGTATTTCAAGGTAACTCTATAATACATGTTTACTAAGTTTTCTATTGGAATATATGTTAACAATTGAAGTTTGGATGTATAAGTATACTAAAGAGACTGGGATTTGTTAAGACTGTTGAGTTATATTTATGCTTATTTCTGTGCTATACTGTCACAAAATTCATGTTTTGTCATGAGAACAAAGTTATATAACAGTAAAATGGACTAATGTAGATAGCCAAAAAGGCGCCAGGTAGTAAATGTATTACACTTGATGCTAGTGCAGTTGCCACTTGCCAGTCTGCTAATGTGGTTTACACAATTCCATACCACTATTGGTTGAAGACAGCAGTTGATTCAATCCCCATTGAATGACCCAATTTCTTTATTAAATTTCTGTAATTGGTCTAGATTTAGGAAAGTAATATCTTGTTGATCATGTAATTAGAAATCATATAAATTAGTGTTGGTAAAGGAAGCTGGCTTTGGGTGACCACATGGATGTAATTAGAAATCATAGTAGGCTTCTATATCTTGGGTGGATACTCCCAGGAGTCCCAACAATGCAACAATGTCCAAAGGAAGGAATTTACTTTTTCAAGTGCCAAACTTAAAATTCAAGCTAAACTTCTTACTCTTCAATTGTGGCACTTGGTGTTGACTTATGCTATTCTGATACAATTAAAATGTGAAGCTCACAGGTATTAAATTATTACCCCGGATGCTTTTTCACTTCTTGATGCATTGTAATGCTTGAAGGGATTGCTTGTCAACCGGACCCTTTTAACTTGTTCCGATGTTCTATAAAGGCATCCAAGATTTAGGTTTTATGGTAAATTATGCATGTTTTTATTTTTTATTTTAAACAGTGAAATTGTTTAATATTTGGTGTCAAGTCTATCGGTATACTTATTGCCATCTTGAAGCATTATATATTGGTTTTGTAATCTTATAATTCATTATTAGTTGAGGTAGTTAAGGCATTGGGTAATTGGTTGAGTAATATCATTATTAAGTTAGTGGTCCTGAAGTCGTGTATTTTGGAACTTGGTTTCAGTTGGTAGTTATAAATCATCTGTCTATAGTTTTTTTTTTGGCTTTTAAGCTTTCAATTATGTGATTTGTCCATTGTATTACCTTACTAAAATTTAGTTTTCCCTTTTCTTTATTGAAGGGGAATGATGATCTAGCATTGGTCCAAACTAGGTGGACTTTTGTAAACAAGGATGAGAACTTGCTTACAAGATTGCAGAACATAAACTTAGCATTTCACTTTGAGGTTGAACAACAAGTTAATGGTGTATTCATTAACTTTTTTGGTTTCAATGGAACTGCTGGTGTATGGAGAATTAAAGCCCTTGAGGATTGTGGTGGGTGGTTAGAGCGAACAACTGTTGAAGATATGGATATTGCTGTTCGTGCTCACCTTTGTGGATGGAAGTTTATATACTTGAATGATGTCAAGGTATGTGATTTATTACATTCCTGGGGTTTTAGCACATATATTGAGACCATATTAAAGTTTGCTAACTTTGCTCCTTCTGCAGTGCTATTGTGAACTTCCAGAATCTTATGAGGCATACAAGAAACAGCAATACCGCTGGCATTCAGGTCCAATGCAGTTGTTCCGATTGTGCTTTGTTGACGTACTCCGTTCAAAGGTATTAAGTTTCATATAATTATTAGATCATATGGAAGCAAATTGATTGATTTGCAGTCTCAGAAACCTAGATCATTAGTAGATCAAAAAGTTAATGAATTTTACCTTAGATAAAGTGGTCAGGATTTTGAAGTCAAGTCAGTTTTGACACTTTTAAAAAACAAGTTGAGTATATTTCATTTATATATTTTGACAGAGAGCAGAAGCAAAAGATTATATGGATGAACATGCCTAAACAGAAAATCTAGTTGGCTATAAGGAATTTGAGTTCCAAACAGCCCAGGGTACATGTGGGGTCCTTGGTTTATGATACCTGCTCTTTCTGATCCCTGTTACTCAAATGTTTAACTTTTCTCATTTTTGATCAAATGAACTTGTTGTGTTGACTTATTTTAATTCCAATATTTGAACTTAATAAAAGTCATCATTATTAAAGAAAATGTTTTAAATTTATCTCATAAATATTTCTTAGCACGGACCAGTTATTCTTGTAATTGTTGATGTCGGAGTGCTTAGATATTATTGTTGGGCCCTATTCTATTAGCTTAAGCTTTTGGGCTTAGCAGTTTCTAATATAGTATAAGAGCCTTGTTTTATCGGGAGTGCCTAATTCGAGCTCCCCTAATGATTATTGTTATTTGTACATGAAAGAGTGTCAGAGTGCTTAAATACTATTGTTGGACCCTATATGAATTTGTCATGTGTTTGTATTTGGCTTGATCTTGCACAGGAGGGGCTATTTTAGAGTGTTTAAATACTAATGGTAGATGCTTTCGAAACAGTTTAAACTTTTGAGTTGAGTAGTAGAGTTACTAACAGTTGACATAATTTCAACTTTCAAGTTTGTATCATCTCTGGTTATTGGTTAACAATAAAAATTTTCTGTTCCAGGTGAGTTGGACCAAGAAGGCTAATTTGATCTTTCTTTTCTTTCTCCTGCGGAAGCTTGTCTTGCCCTTCTATTCATTCACTCTATTCTGCATAATTCTCCCACTGACCATGTTCATACCAGAAGCCGAACTACCAGCTTGGGTTGTTTCTTATGTTCCTGGAATCATGTCCGTATTGAGTATTCTTCCAGCGCCACGGTCATTCCCCTTTATTGTCCCTTACCTACTATTTGAAAATACAATGTCCGTGACCAAGTTCAATGCCATGATATCTGGATTGTTTCGTTTGGGAAGTTCTTATGAGTGGATAGTTACAAAAAAGTTGGGAAGATCATCAGAGGCAGATCTTGTTGCTTTTGCCGAAAAGGAATCTAATCCTCTAATTGAAACCACTACCTCCAGTCTCCACAGGTCCAACTCAGAATCAGGCATTGATGAGCTCAACAAATTAGAAGGAACAAAGAAAACCGAAATTAGAAAAAGGAATCGTCTATATAGGATGGAACTTGCTCTTGCATTTATTTTACTAACTGCGTCTGTGAGAAGTTTGTTATCTGCCCAGGGAATTCACTTCTACTTTCTATTATTTCAAGGAATCACTTTCCTCATTGTTGGTCTTGATTTGATTGGAGAACAGGTGAGCTGACCTTTGAATAGTGAAGAGGTGTTGAAAGCTCTTCCTTGGAACCTTGAATGCAGATCAGTATCACACAGGCTTGAAATCCAGTTTGGGGTCCTTCATGTTCACCTACAATTTTACCTGCCATTGCTATTCTTGGCTGTTGGGACTAATGTGGTTGGCTCAAATTTCTAGTCTATTTATTTTACTTTTGAGGACTGTCATTTATCAACTTACTGGCCTTTTGGTTGCCATAAACTCAACACAAAAAGTGCTGAAGATAAGGAGAAGCAAGGAATGGGTGTGAATCGGGGCAGGCATTGATTGTCATTCTTTATTATTTTTGTTACACAGATTGTGTGCAGTTAGATCAACTCCTGAATCTTAATTATGTCGGTGTTAGAATTATTCCACGTTCCAAAAACTAGTGGTATATGTTGTTTTAGTGAGATTAAATGTACAGTTCAAACTAGTGTGTTGGTTTGAGTACTTGAGCTATGGAAAAGACTTCATTTTTCTAAGGAGATGACACCAATTTTTTTTTTTTTTTTTTTTGTTAGAAAGTCATCGGTACCCACCAAAAATAGCTTGAACAATTACTTCAAGTAAAAGTAAAAAAAATAAAAAAAATAAAAAAAAAGTTACAGCGTAGCGGTAAAAATGGTTCATTTCGTTCAACAATGTCTTAGGTTCGAGTTGCCATAGTCATAGGTGGTATATAAAAATAATAATAATAAAAAATAAATAAATAAAATAAAATAAAATAGGATTATGTGGTTTTTGAAGTATTACCTAATTCAGGGTTTGAGTAGGGGGATAGGACTCAAACCCTCAACTTTATCACTTTATGGTGTATTAGATTCATAAAATTCAATATGATGAATTATAGTCATTAATGATTAATCACTTTTTAGTTATGACAATGGATGAAAAAAGGGGGGAAAGTTCAATCTCGTACCTAACTTTTTTGGGAAAAAACAGTTTTTTACTTGTGTTTCTATTATTGTCTTTTGCAGTCCCTAAATTATTAAAAATAACTCAATTTGGTTATTCTGGTTGTTAGTCAAACTTAATGGTTACATGACATTTGGTTTTAGAGCAAATTACCCAAAACCTACTTGAGGTTTAACTTGAGACACAAATAGTCAACTTTTTGAAAAATTGTCATTGACCTTACGTGTGTTAAAGTTGACTATCAAATATGATTGTTGTATTAGATTCATAAAATTAGACATGATGAACTAGGGGAGTTCAATCTAGTCCCTGACGTTTTTTTGGAAAAGACAGTTTTTTACTTGTCTTTCCATTATGGCGTTTTGCAGTCCCTAAATTATTAAAAATAACTCAATTTGATCCTTTTGGTCGTTAGTCAAACTTAATGGTTACACAATATTTTGATTTTAGAGCAAATTACCCAAAACCTACTTGAGGTTTGACTTGTGACACAGAAAGTCAACTTTTTGAAAATTGTCATTGATCTTGCTCGAGTTAAAGTTGACAATCAAAAGAAACCGTTGATCATTTAAAACATTAAAGATGAAAATGCACTTAATAAAAAAAAATTATAACAATCAAATTTAAAGAATGAAATCTTAATAATAATAATAATAATAATAATAATAATATCTCTACCATTCATGCCACTTGAATGGTGGACATTAATTCAAAAAAAAAAAATTATTATTATTTTTTTTTAAAAAAAAACTTTAAATCTCCATCGTCCATCCAATCTGGACCTCCAAATTTGATCATTTCTATTAGCGGTAAGGGGAGACTCAATCCTTTCTTTCATCGGCAGGGGAAGAAGATGAATTGCTATGGAGATCAAGTTCCTCCATCCCATATGTTTGTTTCTTTTTTCCGTTTTCTTTTATTTTTATTTTTAATTGTTCTTTTAGATTTCTACAGCACAGTATGATTGATTTCTACCATCCATAAAAAAAAATTATTAAAAAATAATAATTTTCTTAGTTAGGGTCATTTTTGTCATTTACTATACGTCTGGCCAATGATATCATTTGATGGTTAACTTTAATAACATTTGTTAAAGGAAAGCAAATTGTGTTATATTTAATAGTTTAGGGATCCTGCAAGCTCATAATGAAAAAATAAAGGGCTTTTATGAATTTAGTCCTCAAGTTTTCACAAATCATCTGTTTTTTAAATGCCTTTTCATTTTTAGTGCCCACGGTCTCTATGTTTTTATAAATATATCAATTTGGTCCCTCAATTAACCAAATTTAACAGTTTCAATGGTATTTTGGTCTTTAAACAAAGAACATACCGCGTGTCAACACCAAAATTTTTTAAACATTTATATAATACAAAAAGAAAAACTTTTAAATCTCCATCATTCTCATATTGTAATTGTGTGCAGCCAGAAAAGATGAGGTTGGCCCAATTTGTCTCTCACATCTACACCATAAGGTTTTAGGTTCGATTCTTCCCCTCTCTCTAAAATCTCGAATTATTAGCATATTTAAAAAAAAAAATAATAAAAAAATAAAAAAAATTGTGTTGCCACCAACTGTAGGAAATGGATGCCTTTACATTTTGTGAGAAAGTCGACATAAGGGTTAAGCATGAAAAAGAAAAACGCTAAAAAATAGAAAAATCTATGATATAATTGTTGTATATTGTGTGAAAGTCAAGTCTAAAAGATAAAATATTGATGTAGTTGTTTAATAGCATATGCACACTATGCTTGTATGAGTCTTATATCTTCTTTTCTTAACAAAAGGATAAAAATCGGTTTGAATTCATTTGGAAATCATTTTGATGTTTTGTTTTGACATGATTTCTTACCTAATGTTTGCCATTCCATGCAATGTACTTAGCACAACGATTTCACACGCGTTTTCTAATAAGCCATTGAACCATTTGTTTGCTGCTTAAGTTGCATGCATGATATAAATATTTTTGATTATGCTGTTTTTTCTTGTAAATATATCTCATTTGAACCATTTGTTTTGGAAGAACAGTTAGTTTTAGGTGTGCTTGATTACAAGAGAATTGGAGACAAGATTAGGTATCTCTGACTCATTGTAATGTGAGGGTGTGTGTACAATTGTTGAATCTAGTTTCTTTTCCTGTACTTAGGCGAGATTTAGGGTTTTGTCACAAAATATCCACAAGGGAAGATTGTGAAGACATTTGTTTTTATGTCGGCTTATTCTCGTGTCAAAACACCCAGTTTGTTTGTATTCTTTTAGTTGGATAGGTCTTCCTATTTGATTCGAGCTTCACATTCAAGCAACTTTAGAAGTATCATTGACATCTTCAAGAGGTTCTTGCTCATAATAAGCTTCTAGCTTGGCTTGTACTCTTGAAGATAATATAAGCTTGCACACACTCACTTTTTCATGTATATCATCTTTGTGTTTGTCAATTCATAATTTGTTTCACATACTATGATGGGAGTGTCAGTGCTTTTACATTTTTGAGACATTGCCTTTAGGCACTCTTTATGATTTCAGAGTAGAAGTTGGCACAAAGAATTGAGTCATAGGTTTAGAATAGTTTATGTTCTCTTCTTCTATGTGGCGATGTGGTGACGTAGTGACTGGTCATGGAATGAACTAATAGTTTATGATGGAAACCGCAACATGGTGATGTGGCTTGTTGGTCGCTGAAAGAAACACAGTATGTTCTCAACCACAAGGTATGTAACGCAGTGTGGAAGTCGTAGATCCTAATCGTGGGAACAGACAAGGTGTTTCCGTTTCAAACCGCGAGACGATGGGTCACGACATGTTTGTCTCAGAACCTTAAAGGAAGTTTTTGTTCGTCGTCTATTTCCTAAAACTTTATTCTATTTGTGTATTGTTTTGTGGAGAGTATACAAAAAATTGGGTACAAGTTTTTTTTTTTTTTTTTTTGGTATGTTTCTAGGTTCATAATAGGAATGACAATGGGTTGGCCAAGAGATGAGCATTGGGGAAATGGGGATGGATATTGGTCCTCCCATCCCCATCCATATTTCTTAAACCTTCCCCCCATCCCTCTCCCATTTTGGGATGGGGGAGTTTGGGGGAGGTATCCCCATCCTTATCCCTATTTTCCCGTTTTCTTCGTTTCTCAATCCGAATTTTTCCCTATTTCTCTCATTTCCCACGTTTGACCCTATTCGACTAAAAATTACAAATTAAAAAAATACTTATAATTTATAACATGCAAAAACAATACCAATACAAATGCGAATAAATGAAAGTATTTGTAGTTAGGGTTTAAATTGGGAAAGTGGGGAAATGAGGTTGTAAGATCCTTTATTTGTATTGGTTTGATTCCATTGCAAAACTCTCTATATTTGTATTAGTAGTTGCTTAGGTGTTTCTTGGAAGAAAGGAGCCTCAAAGGTGAAAAAGCAACATCTTGTGCAAATATCGTCTTCAAGGGGAACATCGCATACTTGGATGCTAAAGTATCAAGATTCTTCTTCCTCTTGTAAGGCGTAAGCGCACACACACACAATTCATATATGTGTGTCCCTGAATCGTAGTTCAAACATTTGGTATAACACTTTCACACACATTTAGCATGCACATGCATCTATCTCATGTTGACAATCTTGTAAAATTGCATGTTTTCTCACTATCGCTTAGATATGGCATGCTTGTGTTGCATAGTGTTTATTTGTTTGTGTTTCTTATGTTTTGGACTTGAAAATGATCTTATTTGATTCCTTATTGAGTTCCGGTCATTTCGGTTACTCATTCGTTTAGTTTCGAGTCCAAACGATGTAGCTACGCTACTTTTCGTTCTCATTCGTTGAGTTGTGTTCGTCATCGTTTTCTGAGATGAATTCTCAACCATTTGTCAAAGTTTCATAGTTTTCATTGTGTATGAGGGAGTCACGGTTCATAATCCGAAAACGGATTCGAATTCGGAGTTCGGATGCCCGTATACGGCTGAAGAAAGCGAGAGGTGTGCGAGGGAGCTTGCTCTGCCAAAGGCCAAGCAAGGAGGACCACGTGTGCCACACGGCCCAACCAGCCCTCTGGTCACGTGTGGCACACGCGCCCCACACGTGGGCATGACTGGTCTGGCCTCTCTTTTTTGGACAATTTTGCCCCTCTTCTCCTTCCTTTAAATGTCTTCTCTTCCCTCAATTTCCATTAACTTGAAGAAATTTCTGCAGAATTCTTCATGATTTTCATTTTCTTATTTTGATTATAACTCTCTAATACGAACTCGAAATTGAGTGATCTAAAAGCCAAAATTGTTGGTCTTGAAGATAGCTACAAACCCCAAGCATTTTTAGAGTCATTTGAGTTCTTGATTTTTCACAGTTGGCAGATTTCAGTCCAAGACTCAAGTGTTGTATCTGAAACTTCTTCTCTTTCAATTTCTCTTGATCATCTCTTTGATTCTTTCTAATTGATTGTTGAAATATGTTGAGAGGTATGTTAGATCATATGCTAGGGTTGTATGATTGATTAGTTAATTGAGTTTAGCTTTGTGATCTCTCTTGAACATATTTTTGCTAGACTTGATCTTGTTTGAAATTGCTTCTAGAAATTGATTGTATGATGTGTTTCATGTTATCTTCTAGATTCAATTTCATGATATAAGAACTAAGATTTGTGTGACATATTTTGAATATTCTAATCTTGTTCTTATTGTTTTGGCTTGCTTTGATTTCTAGATAGATTTGTGATTGTGTGTTGATAGTATATTCTAGATTATCATTAAGCATGTTCATAGAGTGTGTTTGATCTACTTACTCTATTTGTGTGTGTTTGCATCATTTGCATCACCTAGATCATTGCCTTGTAATAGGTTGAAGTCTCTTGCAAAGTGAGTGAAGCTTTGTCTTGAGCAAAAAGACTTGGCTAGGAAAGGTTTCTGGATAGCCAAGCAAGAAGCCTTAGTTAGGATCAAGGGGATCTGGATAACTAAGCAAAAGTCTTAGCAAGGAATTGCATACTTCGGATGGTTGAGCTTGGGTAGCTTAACTAGGATCCTAGTGATCTAGATTGCTAAGCAAAGAAATCTTTCTAGAGGCTTTTTAGTCTTTGATATGAAGTTGCTCTCTAGAGGTGTAGGATACATCTTGGATAGAGAGTAGGCTTTGTGAATCACTATGCCTTGAGGGTTAGATTAGGATTTGATAGCTTGAAGTGGATATCATAGTGTTGATAGCTTTGAGTGTGTAAGTCCTTTTCATATAGTGGATTTGCTTTGCCGGTGGTTGTGGATTCAACCCGTGGATGTTTCCTCTTTGAGGTTTTACCACGTAAAAACATTGTGTCTCATTTTCGCTTTATATTTCCTTATCTTCCATATGTTCACTTATATTGATTCTTTTGTATATTGATGCTTACATGAATTGATTCATATTATACAATTGTTATATCATTTCAAGTATTCATTTCATTATTGTATTCCGCATTTTTGAATATTGGAAGAATTTGGGACTATACCTATTCACCCCCCCCCCCCCTCCGGTATAAAACACTATTGCTTTAAGGGAATTTCAAAGGTAAATGGGGAAAATACTTTATGTTAATTTATTTATTTTTTTAAAGAAATGGTTTTGGGGGGAAATTAGGAAATGGTGATGTGGGGAGGTCCTCCCCGTCCCCATTTCAATTTGGGGATGAGATTCATCCTCATCCCCCTCATTTCCCAATTTGGGGATGCTTTTTTAGAGAAATTGGGGATGGGGAATGGGGGATTTTTGAGGAAATGCCTATCTCTAGGGTTGGGTTCAGGCGGGATTTTGATAAACCCACACCCGAACCCTTGAATAATAATGAAACTTAAACCCACCCATAAACCCGTGAAATATAGTGGGTTCGAGTTTGGGTTTCACCTGCAGTTTTAGCAACACCCATACCTGCCCACGAACCCGTGAACTAAGGGTTTTGTTGATTTTTTTTATTTTTTTTTATGATTTTTTATATTTTTTTTTATACATTGAAAAAAAAAATTTACACTTTCTTCTAGTGTCATTGTCTTCTTTGTTGCAAACAAGGAATAAAATATCGGTATTAATATCGATATAAGACTTCTAAATTTATGGATGTATCAGGGATATTATCGATATTGGTGGATATTCGGTAAAAAATTAAAAAATGATGGATATTTACATCTAAAGTTAGAATATTTTTTTTGTGAAACTTTAGGACAAGATTAAACAAGTGATTATACATCAAATGAATCATATTTCAATGATAAATTAACATAGTTATAAGTTTATTATAAATTATAACATAGATTGAGTATGCATATAATTTTTAAAATTGAGTATTTAATAGAATAATATTTTGTTTCACTTTTACAATATTATATACAATATAAAGAGATTAAATATTTAATAAACAAAATTATAATTAAAAAATATATATAGTTCCATACTTTCAATATTCTATCATAAATCATAATTCATAAATAATAATACATTGCATGTCTGAAATTTAAGACTAAAATGAATTCCTTCCTGGTTCAAATACATAAGATACATTTCTATCTTGATTCGAACAATAATTTTCCCAGGAAAATGTGCTAGCATAGTTTTCAATGTAGTTATTAATATG
Organism: Acer campestre; assembly: GCA_954870605.1. Lineage (NCBI taxonomy): Eukaryota > Viridiplantae > Streptophyta > Magnoliopsida > Sapindales > Sapindaceae > Acer > Acer campestre. Next base: position 20,490,558 of record OX940803.1, on the reverse strand, counting down.
CCACACGTATGTTGCTTGATCTCTTCCAACTGATCCATGAATTGGGTAGTTTGGATTTACCCAACTTGGTGGATATTGTTGATCTGCATGCATAGGTATTGCATATGACATTTGTGAAGAAGGATAATTAAATATGCTGCAACCACCATAACTACCATAATATGGTACATGAGAACCTGACCTTGTCTATGAATCACCAAAATAACTATTTTTTGTGTCCATACTCATTAAGGAGAGAGTCATATTCAAAAAATCTTCATCAACTTGACTTGTTCCTCCATGTTGTCTACCATGATTTTGATTAAAATTACCTGCTTGAGCATCCCAACCTGCCGCACTAGCATTCTAACCTGTTGCACCAGCATCCCAGCCTCCGACATGAACATCCCAACTTGTTGCATCAGCATCTCAACCTCTTGCACCAGAATCCCAACCTCCTCTATCATCTCCATTATCTTTTCCTCCACTATTTCCATCAGAGGTATGTTGGTCATCGGAAGAGCTGCTAACAATAACTCCACGATCTACACCAACTTCTTCTCTAATCACTTGTTCAACATTTATTCTCATGTCTCGAGCATGAGAAGCAATTTGTGGATCAGGATTTCCCTCATCATCATCCAAATAAGCAGGTATAACCTAGTCAAAAAAAGGATTCTCATTATCGTCCCCTGCTTCAGCAACTACTTGAAGTAGATCCATAAAATCAGTTTCATCTACTTTATCTTTTTCAACTGTCATATCCCTAAGTTTCAACTTCATATTATAATAACAATAAACAAGTTGTTCAAACTTAGAATAGGCAAGACGGTTTCTTTGTTTTGTGTAGAATAAAGCAAATATGGACCAATTTCTTTCACATGCAGAAGATGATGCTGTTTGTGACAGCATGCGAACTGCTATTGCACGCAATGATGAAACATAATTTCCATACATTACCCACCAATCAGCTGCAATAAAAATTATTAAGTATTATAACTATGAATACCATTTCAATGATATTATTATTTATTATTATTACATAGATTTTTGTAATAAAACTTATATACCTTGTTGCATTTTGCTTCTAGCTGCCATGGCTGCTCGTTCACCAAAACTTTTCTTTCCATCCTTAAAGTATATGAGCTACATTCATGACTCATGAGATCAGTATTTAAATAATATATATAAATATGAGTATATGACACAATACTCACATGAAAAGAAGTTATAATATTGGAATTATAAAATTGATTGTAAGTTGTAACTTTTTACCTTATTTCCAAAATTAGCAATTCCTACAGCTTCAGGATCTAATTGCGTATAGACAATAAGTACAATTTTCAAAAGATCTGAATTATCCTCAATATTGTCTCTATATTGGTACTTTGGGTTCAAATAGTAAGCTAGAAGAATAAAAAATATATTAATTTTAGTATAAATAATTAAATACTATTCTAAATATTAATTATGAATGACAAAAAATCCAAAATAAAATTTACCTGGAACATGTAGTGGGTGATTAAGCATTTTACCCCACCGATTTTGTATAATATTTAGAATCAATTTAGTATTCCCTCTTTGCTGTTTTATAACTTTATTGCTTCTTTCATAACAACTCTTATAAGATAGGCATAGTGGGTACAATTTCGATATCAACCAATCTCAGAATGTGGTATAGTGGCTCATATATTTTAACTACAAATGCCACATTATCCCAAAACTCTGAATCTAAAATAAGCCGTTCTATTCTTTTTCCATTTGCGGTTCGACTCAATCGATTTGTAGCCCATTCATCACTGGTAAATAGATGTTTCAAACTTGTCTTTTTTTTTTTCAAAAGACTATCAAGGGCAATATGATTAGTTGCAAATCGAGTTGCACTAGGTCGCACTATCTCCCCTTTACAAACCTCCCTCATTTACGATAGTAACCATCCATGATTATATCTAAAGTTTGTCACAGCCCTAGCATCATGAATGACACGTGCAACAATGTCCTTCATTCCAATATCCTCAAAAATCAAATCTATACAATGTGCTGCACAAGGAGTCCAAAATAAAGAATATTTTTACATCAATTTTTTACTTGCTTTCACAAATGCAGAGCCATTGTCGGTGACAATTTGCACGACGTTCTTCTCACCGACCTCTTTCACCACATATTTGAGCAATCCATAAATATACAGATGATCTTTAATTTTGTCGGATGCGTCAACGTATTTTAGAAAATTTTATGACCTTTACAATATGTCATAAAATTAATTATCAACAATCTTGTCGGTCTCGTCCACCCATTACACATTATGGTGCAACCATATTTCTCCCATTTTGTTTTGAAGTTATCAACATATTCTTTCATTTCCTTGTACTCGATGTCCAAGTACTTATGCATAATTTCAAATGTTGATGGTGGTTGAACTCCAACACCTATATTCATATGCATGTTACATTTAATTGTGGGATAAAAATAAAACAAATAAAAAATTTCAAAAGAATTATTTTTTTAAAAAAAAATACTTGATTTTTGAGCACCAATAATCATGTTCTTAAAATGATGAGAACCGGCTTTATGTGGGGGCACATTATCATAAATAAAAAACTTCGATACTAGCCTCCATAATTTTTCTCTAATACTACATCCCTTGAACATATCTTTAATATTCTTTGGCTTTGCACATGATGATTTGTACAATGAAGGTGCAACTGGAGGTTTATAACGTAGATCTCATCCATTTTGAGTGTGACGTACTTGTTGTGGTGGTTGGCTACTACCACCGGCTCCTAAACCCTCTCCTCTCTTTGACCTCCCTCCAAAGATTCTTCCTACTTGTTCTCTTTGCCATTCAGATGCTTTGGATGCATCTATTGCAGAACGATAATCATCTTGCTCATCATGATGCAAATCTTCAAGATAATGATACATGTCATCTTCCTCTTCTGTATCAGGCAAATTTCCCCTTAATTTTTGTTGAATTTTCTCAATCTCACTTGCAATTTTTTTTTTTTTTTTTTTTGTTTATTTATTTTTTTGCAATTGAGATATTAGTTTTTTCACTTCTGGTGGCACATTTGGGCATACTTTTACATTTTTGTACACCTCTTTACTGGATAAATGAAATTTAAACCGGGTAATTCCCCCACTTTGCATAATGTGACCGCAAAACGTGTATATAGTGCCATTTTTATTATTCAGTATTGATTGGCAATACTCCTATGCTGGATCATTTTTAGTATCAGATATCTTATGCAATGTAATTCCCTATCAAAATAAAATAAAATTTTGTATATATCAATTTATAAATATGAAATTCTAATGAGTTTTAGAAACAATATCACAAAACATCAAAGTGAACATTTACATATCTGCTTATTTGATGAAAATTTTAAAAGAAACTTGTGAATTGTGATGTAAAATTTGCTATGTGTAGTGTAGCTGTGTAAGATGAAAACTTGAAAGAGAAAAGTGAAGATGATATGAAGTGAAAATGATGAACAAATTTGTTCTTCATTCTAATAATTTATATTCTCTACAAAGAATACATCATGATGATTTTTTATTTCAAAAACATTGATTGCATTTCACTTTTTCAAACGTATGCATTGTATTCTCTATAAACAATTGAGGTACTTTTTTTTTTTTTTTTAATAAAAAGAATTAAGATTCTTTCTTTGCACAAAGTTACAAAATAAATAAATAAATAAAATTATGAGTTTTACACGTTTTACACAGACAAATCAGATTATGAAAGCTTTCACAATCTTTGCCCAATTCTACTTCAGTAATTCTATTATTGACTATTGTGTTGAAATTTTTTATAAATTTGTTAATGTTTCATTGCTTCTTCTAAAATAATTTTCAATATAAATTATTTAACAATAATTTAAGTGTTTAGGATTATTATTATTTTTAAATAATTTGCAAAATATTCCTAGATTTCGAGATGAAATTCACAATATTTTAGTAATATTGGGAACTCTACAAATAATACATGATGATGATTTTTTATTTTTTTTCAAATGTATTGATTGTATTTCACTTTTTCAAATGCATTGATTATATTTTACTTTTTCAAACGTATGCATTGTATTCTCTGTAAATAATTGAGGTACTTTTTGTTTTTTTTTTTTTTTTATAATAAAAATTATGTGTTTTACACGTTTTACACAAACAAACCAGATTACTTTCACAATCTTTGTTTAATCTTTGAATTTCGGAATGAAATTCACAATATTTCGGAAATATTGGAAGATTTTTATAGATATTTCGAATCAACCGAATATTTGATAGACATTGGATATTACTCATGTTTCGATATCGGTCCCTCCAAAATATGAATATATCGATTTTAAGTTCCTTAGTTACGGATACCAAGAGAGAAATCTCTGTCCATGTCGTTTTCTTTGACAGTAGCTTCCCCCTCACTTCTCTTTCCACTCACACTCGATATCATGCTACTAGGCAACGATACACCCGCTTCCTCTTCCATGCCCCCATGCGATGGCAACCGGTTCACATTGATTTCTTGGAGGAACGATCGTGAAGATGGGTTTTAACATTTTGAATCTTGGATCTGAAAAAGCAGGGTTCACGGGTTGCAAAAACATTGATGTACAAAAACAAGAAAAGTTAAGTGGAGATTGAATAAATAAAGGGTTCATGTTTTTTATTTATTTATAAATAATAATAAAAGGTACACGTTTTTCAAAAAACAAATAAAAGGTACATGCACATCAATGATCAATTTCACAAAAAGTTGTTAATAAACACGGAAAGCAAGAAAGTGTATTTAAAATAGACTTAATAGCACCAGACCCCCCTGAATTATACGCGAATTTGTAAATTGCCCCCTAAATGTTTTTTTTCGGCGGTAAACCCCTCGAACTGTCGGAAATTGGCAATAATGGACGGAATAGGGACGGAACCCTTATTCCGTCTGATTTTCCAGACACATGTGCTGCACATGTGAAGCCAATGAGGGCATTTTAGTCATTTTGTGACTACTACTAATAAAAAATTTAAAATAATTAAAATTAATAATTAAAAAAAAATTATTAGTATCATCTCCACCAAATTAATCCAATGCCTGGGTTTCAACATCTTCAACATCATCAGCCAAGCATCATCTCCACCAAATTTCAACAAAATTTTCTGGTCTCCTTTGTTATTCTCAATCATTTATTATATGCTGTGTTTCATTATCAAAAAAGTAAAGCTTATTTCAATGGTCCATAATTTTAACCTCCTATGATTGTTGGAACTGGATCTATATAGATGACTAGTCCTTTTCTCTGCAACCAAACACACAGAAAGCATTATCTTCATCGTCCACCACCATCTTCACCGTCCACCACCATCTCCATCAGTCAACCCATAATCAAATCACAAACCAAACACAAACATAATCAAACCAAATCACAAACATAATCAAACCAAATCACAATCCAAACATAATCAAACCGAATTCAACCACCACAAACACAAACCATCATTATCACCAAACCATCACAAACCCAATCGAACTTCGTCACCAAACCCAATCGAATCCAACCCGATCGTGTTCGCGAGTGAGGGTTTAGAGAGAGAGTGAGATTTGCGAGGTTTAGAGAGAGTGAGGGTTTCAACCCAATCGAACTTCGTCACCAAACCCAATCGAATCCACCACAGCTGCACTTTCAGATGGACCATCTTCGACTGGCTTTGCAGCATCTCCTTTGTTCTTCTCGTTCTTCTCGTTCTTCTCTGCTGTAGATTCACCATCCGCCACAGGAACTTCTTCCTTCTTGTTCGTGCAGATCAGCGGCGGCGAGATGATGGGGTTCCATCTGGTTCACGGCGGCACAATGAGGGATGGGTGTCATCGGTTCTGGTTCGTGCAGGTGAGGGGTGGAGCTCTACCGGTAGCGAGATGGAGGGGTTGGTCTGGGTTGGTGTTTGATGATGGTAATGATTTGGTGGAGATTGACGATTGTGATGAAGATTTTGTTAAGAAGATGATTTCTGGAGATTAATTTTTGGGTTTGTGTTTGATTGTATAGGTTTGGTATTGAGAAGAAAAGATGGAAAAGAGAATAAGAGAGATTAGGGTTTGAATTTTTTTTTAATATTCTTTTTTTAATTTATGTTAATGTTAATTATGAATTTAATAATATTTATTATTTTTAACAATCCAAAATTTTAAATTTTTTGTTATTATATTTTAATTTTTTTTTAATTATTAATTTTAATTATTTAAAATTTTTTATTAGTAGTAGTCACAAAATGACTAAAATGCCCTCATTGGCTTCACATGTGCAGCACATGTGTCTGGAAAATCAGACGGAATAAGGGTTCCGTCCCTATTCCGTCCATTATTGCCAATTTCCGACAGTTCGAGGGGTTTACCGCCGAAAAAAAACATTTAGGGGGCAATTTGCAAATTCGCGTATAATTCAGGGGGGTCTGGTGCTATTAAGTCTTTAAAATATATATATATATATATATATTAAACACATACCCTCCCTTAAGTAAAAGGTTCCAGCTACGAGTTCCCATGGGTTCGGGGGAAATTATCATCCCTTGTTCATAATATATTATTTGATACACTTTCAAGCCGTAGGGGCATGTTAGTGTCCGTTTAGGGGAGCTTATCTATCGGCTAAAAGAGTTTTTTTAATTAAAAAAACTTTTTTAAAAAAAATTTATGTCGTTTGGTAGACACTCCAGTAGAGCTTTCGGCTGTTTTACGTCTACTTGGAGAAGCTCAAATTTTAAGCTTTTCTAAATAGACTTTTTGAGCTTTTTTAAAAAACATTAAAATCTCCAATATAACCCTATAATTTAATATTTGTTAAAGTATTTTAGTAATTCTCTCATTAAAAAAACTCTTTTTTAATTGACAATCAAACTTCTAAAAGATCTACTAAAAAAAGATCTACTTGAGAAGCTCTCTCAAATATACTCTTAGTGCATTTTACACAAAATAACAAATCCATAATGTTTAACCCCTATCAAACTTTTTTTTTTTATGACTACTATAATATTTCAAGATTTGGGGAATGAACATGACTCAAACCGCAACCTCATGGATGATACGGGTGTTGGGTTTACCAATTACCACTAAACCAACTTCAACATGTCAACCCCTATCTCACCTTAATACAAAATCCCCAAATGATACGGGTGTTGCTTAAAACTGGGTTTCTACTCGGATTGCATAAAATCAGGATCGTGCAGATTATATAAAATTGAGGATGCTTTGGGTGTTTCAAAGGTGATAAAATGTAAACACAATCAAATGGGAAGGTATAAAATGGTGGAGCTTAAAAAGTAGAAATAACAGTTGAAATTAAAAGATGTAATTCTTGTAGTAATTGCATTCCAAATCCCTAGGATTCCATTCACTCAACCCACAACCTTCTTTGTAAAATTCCCCTTAAAAGAAGATGGTGTGAAATGTTCATATCAAAACTGCCTAACCATGTACCGTCAACAATTTTGTAGATTGCAATCAAGTACCACTGAAATTATCATATCATCATTTTTCTTCAACCAAAGCCTGGCAATTGATGGGCACACCCTAAAATAAAAAAATCAATTATCCAACAGCAAAAACAACCGGAAACAGTGACTCTAAGCAGCAGCTCCAGCACCCTTGCCCTTCTTCCTCTGTATTTTCTTCATGTAGAATTCCAGCTCTTTTCCTTCCAATATGTACCTAAAAATACATATGTATATACAAGTAAGAGAAAGCACATAATATACAGAGAAAGCAACACTAGAGAATCTTGGTATTTAAGTTTACCCGTCACATCTGCCGCATTGACCAGGGCGAGAAGAAATGCAGGCCAACAACCTACCACCACCAAATTGCTCTTCAATATGAGAATCAAGTTTGCGATCCTTCTGTCGCTTTTCAATCTTCCTTTGGACATGATTGCTCTTCTTAGTTTCTTCTGTGGTTGCACCTTCTCCCTCCTAACGTCATCACATTACCCAATAAGAGTGTCATGGTTACATTCGAAATAAAAAACTTAGATTTAAAAAAAAAAAAAAAAATGGAATATTCAAAAAGCTTTTAAAAAGTTCAGGATTTTTAACCATGCTGCACCTATAGCAAAATATGAAAATTCATTGTACTAGCTTACAAGTTCAATTGTAAGCCATAGGCAGCAAAATTAGCAATCAAGCCATTTCGTAAAATATAATTAAACTTCAAAAATATTACCAAGAATAAAGAGGTAGCAAAAAGGTTTTGTTAAAATACTACAACTAAAAAATAAAGCAATAATGTGTAGTTAATAATGTGGTCACATGCATTGAGTGGTGGTGACTACTAGCGTTTATTTAAATACGTGAACTAACAATCAAATTGATGCAAGTATTATCCAAGTCAGTGTGGTAGTGACCAGAGGATAACCTATGATTTTGTGTTAGGAGAAGATAAACAAAATACTAGTTACAAAATGTTTGAAGTCAAGTAAGCTGAAATTTCATTAATAAAAAGTAAAATACGTCATAAGAAACTGCATACACCAACAAATACATGTAGATATTCCACTCTTTTTGCTCGCTCTTATATCAAAATTATATACCTAGATTTTTTATCTAACAAACATATTTAAACATGTGGTCTATACCAAATAAAAGACAAAAATCATACTATTATTTTAAGTACTGGCCAATAGTTCCTACTCATAATCAGGGGCGAACTTATTCATGGGTTAGATTAGGCTTCAGCCCAGTATGCCCTTTTAAGATGAGAAAAGGAGAAAAAGAATGGGTGGGATAGATAATAGTTAAAAAAAACAAAAAACTGCTTAAGATGAGATGAATAAATGAAGTGGGAGCGACAAAATCGGGTAAATTCTACCCTAATGAAAGGTTTAATCTAATTTACACTTGGTGGAAAATTGTAATAACACTAAAATATTAAGCGTAAAATTGTAATAACTTTTTTTTTTTTAAAGGGTAGAATGAACTGCCCAGTCTAGCCCATGAACAAGTTCGCCCTTGGTAGTGACCATTAAGTTTTATTTTAATAATTGAACTAATAATCAAATTAATGCAAGTATTAGTCAAGGTTTATTTTAACATTTGAACTAACAATCAAATTAATGCATGTAATATTCAAGTCTCCGACAATGAGAATGTGTATCTTGTCTTTCTTATAAATGGGATGAAAAAATGTTTCCCAAGTCACACAAATAGAACACAAGTAAGCACAAACAGACATCAAGATGGTTAAAAGCTTACTAAGGAAAAAGAAAAAAAGAAAATCACCGGACATCAAGATGGTTAAGAGCTTACCGACTAAGGAAAAAGAAAAAAGAAAATCAGCAGTCATATATACCTCAGTTTCCTTCTTAGAAGCTGCTACCTTCTTCTTCCTACCAATGTCAATGCCATAGTGCTGAAGGTACCATTGCTTAAATGGAGCTGCATCCACCTGAACAATTGCACTCCTCACAAGAGTTTGTGTCCTGACAAGTTCGTTGTTTGAAGCATTGTAAACCACATCAAGGATACGAGTTTTGCGGGTGACAGCCTCGCTACCCCAAGAATAATTCCCAGTGTCCAATCTAAGGGCCCTCCACTTCACATTGCCTCCTCTGACACGAATTCTCCTTACAGTCTTATTGCTTGAGAGCTTGGTATTTGCAGGCTGACGACCAAGCTCGTACCTTGAGAAACCATCCAAACATGATATCAATAACATTACAGTACAACTTAAGAATCTCAACAATTAACCATGTCCATCATTTTATAGCTCATACTGTCTAGTACATGATCTAAATAAATTTTTCTAACTTTTGATTATATAATATGTATGCTTCATATCCCAACAATCAAGATTTTGAACAAAATGCATACTATGTCCAAATTGTGCCATGAAAATAACACTTACCCTTCAAGAATCACTTAAACCGACACAAAAAGCCTCAAATAAGGAGGCATTCAAAAAAAAAAAAAATCTAATCGAACCAACTTTGGACATGGAGTGTATCTTCTTCTCAAAATTCACATCATAATTAAGAGGAAAAAAACATAAATTATTAAACAGGTAGAACCTTGATAAAAAAATTAAGTAAAACCTGTATCAAGTCAAACAAATGAACTGAACCCTATAGATCTTGTCACATCAACATCAGCGCATTAATCGGGACTTGCCATCTAATGAATCCTACCAATCCAACTAACTAACAAAAATTCAAAATTAAAGAGAATAAAGATAAAACATTTAAGGCAAGAACAATTTCTTCCACGAATGGTATATGTTGATGCGACTATGGCACGATCAACACAGACTACATGCTACATGTATTGTATCGCTCAGAACATTTTATAAAAGAATAAATACGTGAACCGCATTTTATCCACACACAAAAAAAGGATAATTTGAAACGAGAATCAGCAGATAGCTTAGAAAAAATTCATTAAAATAAATATATAAAAAGCAAAATATTAGACCATTCAATACTTGAAGACCCTAAAAAGCAAAACCCTCGACTCCCTTAGTCGACAAAATAAGCCGAAATAATGGCAAGTTCAGTAATGTCTCCCTAATTCCCAATAATTCAACCTTTGAAAGAAACAACAAGATTAGCAGGTATAACACACACACACACACACTAATGGCAAGTTCAGTAATGTCTCTCTAATTCCCAATAATTTAACCTTCGAAAGAATCAACAAAATTAGCAGGTATAACTCAACACACACACACACACACACATATATATATACGTGATTCGAACGTGTAATTTGTAAGAGAGAAAAGACAGAGATTTTTACTTTCGCTTCTTCCTCCAAGCTTTCTTCTTGCCACCAGTGGCACGCCTCTTGTGCATTGAGTCCCTGGAAATACCTGTAAATTAACGAAAAGTTGAAGTAAAAACACAAAACCGAAAGAAAAAAAATATATTGAAAAGCGAGACCGATCCATTTTCTTGTTGTGTGCAGAAATTTTGATTAAAGATCTGTTAAATCAAAAAGTGATAGAGCATAAAGAAGCATGCATACCCATTTTCGCTGAGCGGCGTCAGTCACCGACTCTCCCTCTCTAATTACTAAAACCCTACTCTCTATTTTATACGTGTGTGTGTATATATATAGGGGCAGGATCACGGCCCAATTTTTTGCTCAAGATTTGACACAACTCCATGTCCATCAGATTTGGAGGATTTGGATGGTTAGGATTTAAAGATTATACTGTATAGTCTTTTGAAGAGCTTTTTTGACAATTCAATTTTCTTATTCTTTTCTTTCTAAAGACCATCTATTCTTAAAATTTAAATTTTAAAAAATTCTAAATGCACTTCCTCTTGTTTTAATATTATTATTATTATTTTTTTATCTTTTAACACTCCTATTATAAAGACACTTTATTTTTAAAAATAAATTTCTAATTAAAGACTCCATTTTATTTTAATAAAAATTAGGACGAATCATCGTAGCCTTTGAATTTATCTGATGAGTAATCTTTTTTGAATTAAATTATTAAAATATATATATAAATCTCCTAAATCATTAGATTAAATATTACATATTAAACGCTCTCTCCTAAATTTTTAATAACCATATTAAACTATTTCTCCTCCAATACATATTTCTAATGACATGTTTACTAATTAGGAATCCTACTTAGGAAAGGGAATTAAGTTCCTGATTTCTGAATTCTACTGTTTTACTAAATTTATAGGGAATTAAACTTTGTAGACCGCACTCATAAATCAGGAATTAAGTTTTTGATGGGAAAGGAACTTGATTCCTCTCATCCACTCGAGGAATCAAGTTCCCTTTCCTGATTGAAAAAGGAATTCAAGATATATTTACTAAAATATTCTCACTTAAAAAAAAAAAAAATAAAACAATCATCTTTCTCATGATTATTGACTTTTGTTTTTAATTTATATAAATCATTATTGGTCTCTTTTTTAAAAATACAAATCTTAACGTTGGTTTACATAATTAATAATTTATATTATTCTAACTATGTGATTTATAAAAATTGCATCTCTATATATACGTATTATAATAACATTTATGAACTGAAAAAAAAAAAAAAAAAAAAAACTACTGCACTCAAAAAATATATATATGGCATATTCATCTCTCTCTCTCTCTCTCTCTCTCTCTCTCTCTCTCTCACTCAGTGAGTAATATAAAATATATTTTTTATAAAATATGTGTCAAAATGTGTCCACCAGCCCCGGCACATCTTGACACCACTAATGAAATCTGACATTAAGAATATAGACAAAACACATAAATTACTCCACTCTTAAACTAGAATCACCAAAAGATCAACTAGGTATTTTCTTGGTTGTAAAGGAGACATGGGTGTAGGTTAAGAAAGAACGAGAAAAACGAAAGCAAAACCTAGCATTACATCGAGAAATGCTTCTAGTGGTCTTCAATACATTAGCGAATTTCTTTGAGATTTGACCTTTCGTTTGCATCCAGGCTTCTTGAACACTTTTTGTACAAACTCCCTCTTAAGTAGATTTCAACGTCAACAATTTGATTGCATTTTTCACCACTTTTTTGTCTTTCTTGTTTGTTGTTGTTTTTATTCCTTTTACCTCAGTACATGCATTTCACGACTCACTTGTATAACTCTCTTCATTCGTTTTTCATCACCTCAATATGATCTCAAGCTATAAGGTACGGTTTCATTATAGACCATTTGGTTATAGGTAAGTGCGTGTGATGAAAGAAAACGCTTGTGTTTGGTAAATAAGAAAATCGACTATTGTTTCCTCCTTAAGCAACCTCCTCTTCCGTGACTTAGTGACTCTAGCAAAACGGTTAGAATGGACGATGAAGATCAAATAAAAAAAAAATTAAAAGAACTACACCATAAGTGGTGAGGGGTTCAAATCCCATCATACACTTACAAGCATGTGTGGGAAGTTTTTCTCGGATTATGGAAGTAGTTATCTCCCATTACCGGAATAGATACTTAGACCGCACATATATAGTTTGATCTCGAATGATCCCGGTAATCCTTTTGTACTAGATCTTGTAATACTTCAACCAAAAAAAAAATCTTATTTTTTAAAATAGTTATATATATATATAAATATTTCAATTAATCTGCATTTTAAAATTTCAAAAAACCTTATGATCATGTTTGGTTGGATGGAATGGAATGGAAAGGAAAGAAAGATATTCAATTCGTTTGGTTTGTTAAAATGCAATGGAATAGGGATTCCACCATTTTGGTGGAATGGGCATTCCATCCAAAAACCAATGGAATGCCCATTCCATTCCAAATTAAAATTTATATTCCATAAATACCCTCATATGCCCCAACTCCATTCCAAAAATACCATCCTTTCCAAAAATAATATATTATTATATATTATATTAATGATATATAAATATTATATATATAGGGGCAGGATTCATGGTCCCATTTTTTTACACAATATTTGACACAACTTCTTGGCCATTGGATCTTACTTCTTTTAATGGATATGATTTATTCTCTTTTTCTTTCCTTATTTATTACAAACATTGTTTCTCACATAATTAATTATTTATCTCTACAGAATATTAGTATTTTATTAAATTCTCTCACCTTAATTAATTTTATGTCTTTAATTTATTTTTCTTTTCTTTTCTTTTTTTCCTTTACACCTTTTCTTTTTCTTTTTCTTTTTTTTACTTAACATAAAACCAGAACATATCTCTCTCATTTTTCAGTCTTTAAAATCCCTTTATATTTTTTTTCTTTCTCTTTTTATTTTTATTTTTATTTTTTTACTATTTTTATTTCTCAATTTACTTCATCTAAAATCAAAAATTTTGTACATGTAATCACTCTCCCTATTTTATTTTTCTTTTGAATTTTTTAAACTATTAAACATGTTATATTTTACAAATTTTAGTAATGAATAACTTAATAGATTTTATTGATTTGAGATGGGCAAATCATAGGAAAACAGAGATGGGCAAAGTACATCCAGCATGTTGAACATGTTTTATTAATTTTATAGATCAAGTCATGTATTCATTGGTAGTTTTTCATTGATTTACTTATTACACATAGTTTTTTTTTTTACAAATATCAATATAAATGAAGTCATGTATGATGTTTTTGTTCAACTTTGCAAAAATATTAACAAGACCAATAAAATTGTACAACTTTGCAAAAGTACAACTCATAAGCTAATGAAAAAAGAAATGATTAAAAAGGGAAAGAAAAAAAAATAAAAAATAAAAGAGGAGAGTGATTACATGTATACAATTTTTGATTTTAGATGAAGTAAATTGAGAAATAAGAATAGTAAAAAAAAAATAAATAAATAAATAAAAAAGTAAAGGGATTTTAAAGACTGAAAGTGAGAGTGATACATTCTGGTTTTAGGTTAAGTAAAAAAAGAAAAAGAAAATGTGTAAAGGAAAAAAGAAAAGAAAAGAAAAATAAATTAAAGACATAAAATTAATTAAGGTGAGAGAATTTAATAAAATAATAATACTCTGAAAAGATAAAGAATTAATTGGGTGAGAGACAATGTCAGTAATAAATAAAGGAAAGAAAAAAATCCTATCCATTAAAAGAAGTAAGATCCAATGGCCAAGAAATTTTGTCAAAAATTATGTAAAAAAATGGGACCATGGATCCTGCCCCATATATATATATATATATGTATTAAATGAATGGGTCTCTCATAAGGAATCCTTTATTTTAATTTCAATAAAGACCACTATGAAATTACATCGATTTGAATGAATTTTGATCTGAATTTTTTTTGTGGATGATAAGTTCATTGAAATCTACCTATGAATAAAATTTGAAAATTTTTCGACCACTAGAACTATTTATCCCGATTATTTCAAATATGAAGGCATCAAAAAATTAGGCAAAATATAGAAAATTCAAGAAAAATAGTTTGAGTACTTGAAAAATTCTTAAAATTTAATCATTAATAAATTTCGATGAACTTATCATCCATAAAAAAAAAATATTCAAGTCAAAATTCATTCAAATCGATGTGATTTTATAATGGTCATTATTGAAATTAAAATAAGGAATCTCTTATAAGAGACGCACTATGTATTATACATTATATATATTATATATTATATTATTATAATATATATAACGATATATCAATATATGCATGGCGGGTGGTAGGGAGCCTTGTTTTTCTTCAAGGAGGATGGCCCCCTAGTGGGAATCACTAGCATCTGTCTAGAGAATGAGTTGTTCACCAGAGGGAATGGTAAGGGGTGGAGGCGACTGAGATATTTTCTTTAGCTCAATGACTACCTGAGTGTGAGACTGAGTCCACGGTGGAAGAGTCTTTTTCAACATTTGGGAAAGAATGGATGTATGCTGGCTAACCCGGGGAATGAAGTCTCTGATAAAATTGATAATGCCGAGGAACTGTTGGACCTGTTTGGGGGTTAGGTTTGAGTCTGGGAAATCAAGGAGTTGTGTGGCAATATGAGAACCAGAGTTGTATTTCCCTTGTGAGATGTGCATGCCAAGAAACTCGATTTGGGATTGGCTTAATGAACTCTTATTGTCAAATAACATAATGTCATGTTGATCGACTAGTGATAGGAACTGTTTAAGAAGCTGGGAATGAGAGGATTCATCAGAGGAAAAGAGAAGGATATCATCAATGTATATGAGAGCAGAGTGTAGAATGGGATGAAAAATCCTGGTAACGGCATTTTGGAAAAGAGATGGGGCTGTTTTGAGGCCGAAAGGTAAAACTTTCCATTGGTATTGGGCATTAGGGATACAAAAAGCTGTTTTGTATCTATCATCAAGGTATATACCAATTTGCCAGAAAGCACCTTTGAGATCAAATTTGGAGAAGATGATTGCTTTTGAAAGTTGGGTGAATAATGTATTGGTCTTTGGAACAGGGAATTTATCGTCACGTAGGAAGAGGTTAAGAGGTTTGTAGTCAATTACTAGTCTCTTTTTTCCTCTACGCTGTTCAGACCGTTTTTCAACATTAAAGGCTTGGCAAGCCCATGGAGATGAAGTGGGCTCAATGAGACTTTGTTGTAGCAAATCAGCACATTCTGCTTGTGCCAAGTGTAGGTCAGAGGGAGACATTCCGGAATGGGTGGCTTTAGTGGGGTTGACATCTTCATTAAGTTTGAAAGGGAGATGTATGAAGAAGTCAGGGTTTTTCCATAAGGGAGAAGGGTTGAAGGTAGAGTGGCTATCAGCACATAATCGTAATAGTTTCTTTTGGATATCCTGGAAGGTTGGGTGAAGTTCAGATAAAGGGAAGATCTTTGGAAGGAGAGTGAAGGGTTTAAAATCTCTCTTGTATCTGATTCCATCGGGGAGAATTCGAAGGGCATCACATTTGCTGTAAACATCCCATCCAATGAGGATATCTTTGTCTGGTAATGGAGTGCCAATGACTCGAACCCAATAGGTGAAAGATGGGAATAACTTGATACCAATTTTATGTTTTGATATCAAATTAGTGGCAAAAATCTGGCCGTCTACAGCTCTGAAGTGTTGGATATGTGGTGTCCAGGCATGGGCTGGAAGGACTCTAGGATTCATCATGGTGGTGTGGGCACCAGTATCAAAGTAAACAATGACATTGATAGGCTTAGAGTATTTGGTTTCAAGAATTTGGATGTTAGCTTGTGGTCCAGCAGGCCCAATAGGGGAATGTGGCTTTGTTGCTTGGGCTTGGAAGACATCAGGGGTGTCTTCAGTATCAGAGGAATAGTAGTGTCCAGTGTCGGGGTCTGTTTCTGGGGCATTAGTGTCTTGTATGACGAAAACTGTATCCTCAGTAACTTCATCTTGTTCGAAGAAGACAGATTCAATGTCAGCATCAGAGGGAATGGAATCTGCAAGTTGGGCAATCTGTTGAACAAGTTTGGCAGATTTGATTTTCTTGTTAGGACATCGTTTTGCATAATGCCCTAATTGTCCGCAAATGAAACATTTTGTGGATTTGTTTCGTCCTCTTCTTGCTTTCCTTCTGAAAGATTTGAACTTATTGAAGTTCTTGTTTTTGAATCTTCGATTGGAAGATTTGAAATAATGTTTCTTTTTTGTTTTGCAGGTGCATTGGTTTGTGGATTTGCATTTGATCTGGAAGGACGGCTGCTTGCTTTGAGATTCATATTTCTTTCCTTCTCTGATCATTTTTGAAAAGGCCTTTTGTAAGGACCTCTATTTTGTGATTGGCTTATTTCATGACATACCACATTGGGGATGATTGTGTTGTGGGTAGCTTAGGTCATCTTGATGATTATCAAGGCAAGCTTCCAAGCATCCCGGTGACTTCAAGATCAAGAGCTTCAAAAGGTATATCACTTGACTTGGTTCTTGAAGAGATTAGGTGCACACACACACTTGCATGCATCTTTATCTATCTTGCATATCTTTTGTGTGTCACATGCTTGGTGATTTTTCATGATGTTATCCTTTCCCATGCATGTTATTTATTCAACCACACTTGCACTTCATGTTAGTCTTAAGTGTGGTGTAATTCGTTTCCTTTTGTGTGATCGGAAACGTCCGCGCTTGCACGATGGTGTGCATGTCTTAGCGCGATGGTTGACCACTTGAGAAGGACTCATTCTTCTCTTGGATAAGTGTTAGATTTGGTTTGGTTGATTGGAGTATAGTGTCTAGGTTCAAAATATTGGATTTCAATGATTTAAATGTTTTTCAAAACTGACCTTTGTATGGTCTTGTGACCATAACTTTTTACACAAAGTTTCAAATTGAGTTTTGTAAAATTCTGGACAAACTAGACACTTATACCTTTCCAACGATATATTATTCGTAATATTTCATAACCGTTTGGATTGGTTTTGAAATCTCCAAAATGACCACCAAAACAGGGCAACTCTGTTGTTGTCCGTTTCTGACCTTTGGTCACTCCATTGACCATAACTTTTTCTACAAACATTGAAATGTCATTCCATAAATTGGAGTAGAAAGTAGACTTCCATACCTTTCCAACGATATATTATACGAAAGGTTTCGATGTCATTTGGTCATGTTTTGAGTCGCTTGAAAATCAAGCTTTGTGCTGTGACGCTTCGCCGCGGTTCAAGTGCCGCGGTTGTGTGAGAGCGGCATGCTAGCGACAGAAATAATTCTGTTGTGCCGCGGTTATAGTGCCGCGGTTGGGTGACCGCGACAGCCTAGACCGCGGCAAACCTGGTTCCGACCCTGTTTCGTAATTTGGCCATATCTCACTCGTTTGGAGTCCGATTTGACTCATTTTTGAAGCCAAATTCTTGTATTTGATAGGGCTATTATCTCTACACTATAAATACATATATTTCTCATCATTCTAAAAGAGAGAGCCACGAAATCAAACCCTAGAGAGAGAGGCTCCATTGTTCTTGAGAGAGAAAGCTTCAAGCTTGCTTCTTTAACTCTCCAAACCCAAAACCCATGTGCATCTAACATGTTTCATGCATCAATCTTCCATGGGTCTTCTTCATTTATGACTTGGTAAGTAGAACAAACACCACATCTTCATTTATTGTTCTATCTTAGTCAAGACATGTCTTTTATTGCTTAGTTTAGCAAATCTTCACTTTTATTGCATATTTAGTGAAGTTATGACATGATTGGGTTTTGTTTGTGGTAGCTTACATGATTAGGATGATTTTCCCTAAATAGCTAACCCTAGAACATTCTTGTACAATTGGTTGATGATTAGGTTGATAGATTAATGTTTATTTATCTAGTCAAGCTTAATTGAATGTTCTTGTGGATTTAATTGACAATTATGTTGTTAGAAATTCTTTACAACTAATTGAGTTCACATGTTTGGACATGTTGACATTGTTTGATAGCTAGGATTGTTTTGTGATTGATAACATCTAGCTAAGCTTTATGATATGTCATTTAGCTTTTGATATCTAGGATTGATTTCATTGATATATCATCATTCTAGGTAAGCATATAGAGTTGCCTTGCTCTTGTTGCATTTTGAGTATTTCATATATTCACTTAGGTTGTTTTCTCCTCATTGAGAACTAAGTCTTGTGTTGCTTCCGGGATTAGGTTGCATAAATCACAAGCATTGGGACTAGGTTCACTTATACCGGGATTAGGTAGGTGTGTGATTACTTCCGGGATTAGGTTGTAATCGTTTTACACATTTAGTGGATTCGAGGTTCAAGTGTGGCTCACTTACATAGCCCGTGGTTTTTCCCGTGAGGGTTTCCACGTAAATATCAAGTGTCTTTTAATTTCCGCACCATATTACACTTGCTATTGTATTTTGACTAGTGGAGGGTATTTTCGTAATCTTGACCATTAACGAAAATTTGGTAAAATTGGGTAAAATCTATTCACCCCCCCTCTAGATTAATATTGAACACACCATAATTTGTTTCAATTGGTATCAGAGCGGGTTCCTAGATATACTTAGGTGATCCTTGCTCACTTTTGGTGTGTTTTTGCATTGTGTGTGATTGTTTGATTTCTTCATACATTTTGCATTCATCTCATTTGCATTCATCCAAACACTATGAGTGGTTTCGGGATGAGCAAAGAGGGAGCGTCGAGTGTGAGGCCGCCGTTGCTCACCGGCGATAATTACTCCTCGTGGAAGGGGAAGATGGAAGCATACTTGTGCCAAATCCATGATAGGGCATGGATGGCGGTTGAAGATGGTTATGCTCCACCAAAGATGACTCCTACCGGAGGAGGAGAAGAAGTGCTTAAGCCTAAGGCACTATGGGACGCGCAAGAATTTGTTGATTCCATGTGGAACAACAAAGCCATACATGCTATCCGTTGCGCAGTCGATGAGAATCAATATAAGTTGATTCAAATTACTAGGATTGCCAAAGAGGCATGGGATATCCTAGAAGTTGCTCATGAAGGAACCGAAGTGGTCAAGGATTCCAAGTTACAAGTCCTACAAATTCTTTTTGAGACCATTCGGATGGAAGAGCACGAGCACTTCAATGACTTCCAAGTTAGGCTAATGGACATTGTAAATCAAAGCCATCAACTTGGAGACCCGTATTCGGATAGGAGAATCAAGCAGAAGATTATGAGATCTCTACCCGAAAGGTTTGAACCTAAAGTGACGGCTTTAGAAGAAAATGATTCCTATAAGGATATGAAGCCGAGTGAAGTCATTGGAAGACTTCTAGCCTATGAATCAAGAAAGGCTATCACTTCACCTCCTAAGAAGAAAAAGAATCTAGCCTTGGAAACTTCTAAGGTGGAAAAGGAGGAGGATGACTCTAATGAAGATATGGCACTCATTGTCAAGGGATTCAAGAAGTTCTTGAATCTACAAAAGAGTGGTTATGGCTCAAAAAGGGATAACTTCAAGAAAAAGAAGATCACTATCAAGAATGTCAAGCCAAACCATGAGATATCTTCAAGAGAGAAGATTCAATGCTACGAATGTGGAGGATTCGGGCATATCTCCCTCGATTGTGCTAACTTGAGGGATGGAAGAGAAGGAAAGGAAATGGATGCCACTTCAAATGACTCCTCAAGTGATGAAGAGGTTGTGGCTAAACATTTGGCTCTTGCTAGCTCTCACAAGCGGGACAACAAAGTGAAAATTGTTGAAGAAAGTCCCACGAGCTTGAATGATTGTGAGAATAATTATTTTGCCTTTCCGATCTTCTACAATGAAGAAGAGAATGAGAGTCAAGAAGCTTTTGACTCTAGTGAAGATAACTCTTCATCTAACTCCACATATGGATATGTGGAGAAAAAGGTTCTAGAAGAATTTCTCATTGAGTTTAAGAACATAGAAAAGAAGACCAAGGAAAAGACTCAAAGATTGAGAGAAGAGAATCTAGACCTTTTAGCTCATAATGACCACTTATATGAACAAGTGGAAAGATCCAAGAAGATTGAAGACAAGCTAAGAGATGAGCTAGCTTTGTCTAAGAGGAATGAAGAGGGGTTGAAGAGGGAGCTTGATGAAGCCAAAGAGTCATTGACTAGGATGGCCACAAGCACCAAGAAGCTTGACAACATGCTTGGTGTTGGAAAGAGCCCTTATGACAAAAGAGGTCTTGGATTTGAAGATAGTGAGGAGTCCTCCACTCCCAACAAGACCGTATTTGTCAAGAGCTTAGGTAACAAAGAGACTTCACACGTGCAAACTCCTAGGAAGAAGATTGATCTAGGACAATGCTCTCATAATGCTCAAGTGAAGGTAGCTTCAAGAAGACAACCTCAAGCTCAAAAAGTTCCTCTTAATAAATTCCCTCAAGCTCAAATTCATCAAGGGAAGAGACCAATCATGCAAAATCAACCGAGGAAGCAATCAAGTCTTGGTCAACAACAAAGAAGGAGAAATCCTATCCAACTACCAAGACAACCACAAAGACATGGGAAGGCTCCTATGCATGCACAAGGACATGGTATGATTCCTAACTTTATCCCTACATGTCATCATTGTGGTATTGATGGTCATATTAGACCAAATTGCTTTCACTACATTAGAATGTGTAGAATTAGAAGCATGATTGAGAAAAAGAAGGCTAGAGCTAGAATGCATGCTCATAGGAAAAATGAGAACCATTTACATGATCCTATGACTTCTAGAACTCTAGAACCTTTGACCCCTAGGAAGAAAAATGTTTCACCTAGGTGGATAAGAAAAGATGAACCCGCTTGCTACGAGACAAACATGTCTCACATAGGTTCAACCGAGTCCAATGGACTTGGTAGGTCCATAGGACCTCATGACCTTCATTGTTGAAGGGTGGTATTGACCCCATAAGGGGAACTCAAGCAAAGAGAGCAAACTTGCATGAATTGTCATATGCAAAAAGTTAACTTCTTTTATGCTCTTTTATGATTGTTTGAGAATGCTTGGTGAATAACATTGATTAATGCTTTAATAATGTTTTTAATAACACCTTGCACGGTTGCCTAGCATGTACTGCATGATTTCTATTTTTGCTTGAGTGTGCTTATCCATTTGAGGAATGCTCTACTTGTTAGTACATGTGATTGACCTCAAATTATTCTCCATGTTCATGATTCTTTGATATGCATTCTTAAGCTCTCTCTTGAAAAAGGGCTACTGGCAATATGACGTGCAGCCGCCCAATGTAGGAAATGGCTACTCATTTGAAACCGAGTGAAAGCCTTCAAGAGAGTTACATTAGCATGATAAACAGAAATACATGCTTGCTAGGGTAAAGGAGAAAAACAGAAAAGTTGAAATGTGTTTGATGATGTGTGTGATACATTGCTTAATAAAGACCTCAAAATTGTTGATTGATGATGTGTCTTGCAATGTAGAAAAGATGATATATTTTTTTGATGTGATTAGTACACTCTGCACACAAATGCTTGGATATATATCTTCTTGTCATAACAACAGGGCTCTAATTGGTTTGACTTCATTTGGAAAACCTGTTGATTGTTGCTTTGATTGATTCTTATGCATGAGCTCAATAGTGCTTGTATTACATGCTAAGCAACTTTTACACATACACACTTTTCTGTGAATAAAATCTCCTTGAATCTCTCTCAATTCTTGAGTTGCATAAAGTTGTTTTATATGATTATGCAAATGCCTTTTGTGCAAATAGCTCTCTTTGCTAAAGCAACCCGATAGGGGGAGCTCCTTTGCCTATCTCATGACAAAAAGGGGGAGAAGTCTTGAGAGATATAGGGGGAGCATTGTGTATGCTTTGGGGAGAAGTTTGAGAGAGAGTAACTGAAAGTATACAAACAAGGTTAAATTGCTTAAGACGTACCTAGAGGGGGGGTGAATAGGTTTTTCGCCTAATTTCAATCCCTTGAACAAACTTACGTTTGTCCCTCAAGGTAGCCTTACATACAACATAAACATCACGGAATCATACTAAGACAAGTTATCATGTGATCATTCATACATTGTCTAAGTATCATTATGTTGTATGAGGTATAAAGAAAATACAAAAACAATTAGCAAGAATACTTGTATATGAATATATGTTCAATCATTACAAGTATATACAAATATTGCTATACATAAAATTCTAAACAATATACAAAAGAAAAATGTATTTACAAATATGATCAAAAGAATATATTTACAAATCACACTATACAAAATCTTGTATCAATATACTTCACAAGTAATTGATGTGTCACAAGATAACAACATATACATAAACAAATATAAAAGAGAGAGATAGGAAGAATTAACACAAGGGATTTTTTAACGTGGTAAAACCTCCAAGGAGGAAACATCCACGGGTTGAATTACAACCATTGGGTACTTATATATATACTTGGAAAGTAAATTAGAAATTCCACAAAATGACCAATCCTAATCACCAACCCATGTGGAGTCTATGTTTACCCAACCCTATTGGAAGATACAAAATCCCTCAATGATGTAAACCACCACATATTGGAACTCATACCAAAACCAACATCGTTGGAAGATTAGAAATTCCTCAAGAGTGCATACACATCCCATGTACCCCGCTCTATCGGACTCTATGTCTAACCAACCGCCCGGGCCTACCAATATATAAGCCAACTCTCTATATAAGGCACACGTGCCTCTAGAAAGCCTCCCATTCATGACTATCCAAGTCCTCCCGACTCTAGCCATGACTTCTTGCTTGTCTATCCAAGTCCTCCCGACTCTAGACAAGACTTCTTGCTTACCTATCCGAGTCCTCCCGACTCTAGGCAAGACTTCTTGCTTGGCTATCCGAGTCACCCTAACTCTAGCCAAGACTTCATGCCTTTTACAAGGACTTCCTAGTGTGATCATGTGAATGCAAGTGATGCAATCAATCAAAACAACATAGAACATGTGATCAATACATTCCATGGAACAACTAGATCTAGAGATGTGAAAACACAAGCAATAGAAATCTAGATGCAAAATCATGAATGAAAACCTAGAGCATGTGAACACAATTAACACATAAAACTTCTAGATTCACTCATACAAAACAACACTTGAACAATTTCATATTCATAAGGCACAAGTTCAAGATGTCATAAACATACATAAAAAATGCTAGAATCATAAAATGTATTCAACAATTATTCTAGCCAAAGATTTAGAGATAGGAGACATGTTAAAAACAAATCAATCCTATATATCTCTAAAAACACATAAAAGGCTCTAATCCTAGATTTCATCAA
This sequence comes from Acer campestre, assembly GCA_954870605.1. Classification (NCBI taxonomy): domain Eukaryota; kingdom Viridiplantae; phylum Streptophyta; class Magnoliopsida; order Sapindales; family Sapindaceae; genus Acer; species Acer campestre. The sequence continues at coordinate 20,466,488 of OX940803.1, read as the reverse complement.
TCATGGATCAAAGTCACATAAAAAGGATTATTAATCATAAACTTGATCAATCAAGTCTCAAACAATCCTATATATCAATCTAATCACAATACAACTCACAATCATGTTAAGAACAAAGAATCCAAGATTCTAGTCAACATGTGTCTCTAATTAGACTATTCAATTAGATTGATTATGAAGCTATCTTTCTCTATAGCATTCACTAAACAAACATATATATATAGAAGAAGAAACCCCAAGCAAATTGGAGGATTAAAAAGATGAAATCACAAAGTTATGAACTCTACCTCAATTACAAGAGCTGGTTCGTTTTTCTGAGGAGATCTGTCAGAAATTCGATCAAACAGCTGCACAACCACTTGGAAAAGGTAGAGGACTCGAATACGAACAATCTCCAACTTGAATCACTCAATTCCGACTCCGGATGAGAAAGTTATGGTGTTTGGAAGTTGAGAAAAATTGAGAGAAAATCATAGACGGGATTTCAAATTTTTTCTTCTTGAGAGAGAATGGAGGGAATTGGAGGAGTTTAAAAAAGAATGAAAGAAGGGCAAAATGGTCCAAATTTTTTGTGGGAATTTGGTCAGCCCACGTGTGGCCAGCGTGTGCCACACGTGGCCAGAGAGGAGCTCTGGCCGTGTGGCACACGTGGTCCACACGTGGCCACTCCTAGCTTGGCTTTTGGCCAAGCGACCTCCCGCGCACCTCTCGCGTTCTTCAGCCGTATTCGGGCATCCGAACTCCGAATTCGAATCCGTTTTCGGATTACGAACCGTGACTCCCTCACGCACGACGAAGACTATGAAACTTTGAAAAATGGTTGAGAATTCATCTCGGAAAACGACGACGAACACAACTCAACGAATGAGAACGAAAAGTAGCGTAGCTACATCGTTTGGACTCGAAACTTAACGAATGAGTAACCGAAATGACCGGAACTCAATAAGGAATCAATTAAGCACTATTACAAGTCCAGAACACAAGAAACACAAACATACAAACACAAGTTCACATATGAATGCCATTTCCTAGACATAGTCTTAGAACATGCAACTCTAAAATGTATGAGCATTTGAGTCCAATGCATGAGCATACAAAATCATGTGAATGTGTTATAAAAATGGTGCACAACAATGCAGGGACACTCATGAATGATTTGTGTGTGTGTGCCTATGCCTTGTAAGAGGAATGAGGTCGATTTTACCTTTGATGAGCAATGAAGCTTATTTCCTCTTAGCAAGCCATCATCTTGTATGTACCGTAGTCAAATCTTTCTTTGAAGCTTTGTATCATCATCAACATGATCACATAAACATTTACAAGATAAACACGTTTTGATATGGAATATATGCCAACAACAACCAAAAACCTAACAATCTCCCCCTTTGGCAAATTCCATGTCAAAACCCCTATACAAATACTAAAACAATTACAAAGAAAATTTGGTCATAATGTGTACATTTATTTACACTCTAAGACAAAATTTCCAATAACAAGTCTTGAACTTCATCTTGGTCTTCTCTTGAAATCACCTATAAAATAGCTTGAAAGCACAAAGATCTCCAAGAAACAACACATATCCAAGAAACAACACATATGGCAAAAGATATATATTGACAAGAAAAATAACACAATTAAAGTCCATATGGATAACATGTATGCTCCCCCTAAATACATGCCATCATCCAAAAGATATTCTAGTCAATATTACAAGCCATATAGTTCAAGAAAACAAAATACAATAAAATATAACATCTTGAGAAATAAGAAAGCTAGAACAACCATGTATCTCCCCTATATTTCCCCTATCATTCTCCCCCTTTTTGACATGATATAAAGCCAAAGAAAAGAGAATAAGAGAAAATATACCTCAAGACCATTCTAGTCTCTTTTACCACCAAGAAAGATTGAGCGATTTGATGATCTTGCATAATGCTTTGAAGTAGAGGCATTTCTTTCCAATTCCTTGATCTTCTCATCTTGAAGCTCAACTTTAGCATTTAGCTCTCCAATCTTCCGGTGTGCTTCCTCAAGTTAGTAACAAATAAACATATACAAGGCAATAATATTATTTTTGAACAAATCATTATGCATATCAACAAAATCAAAGCATCTTAGGATTTATCAAAAATATGAATTATGCCAACAAATAATTTCTTGAAGAATCATGTGAACAAATCACAAAAGAGAACAAAAACATAGCATATTATGCTCCCCCTTGATAAATGCCCTATCTAACATCTAGATAGACAATTGTTCACAAAAATCATCACACAATCATATCTCAAGCAATATTCAAAAGTTTTTCCAAATAAGCTCCATATAACAAAGAGAGTTACATCTAGATTTTCAATCACTCTCATATATCTTCAAAAATTGCTAGAGAACCAAATATACCATATAAGCAAAAGTGAGTGTGTGAAGATTTTGCTTCAAGAATATGAAATGAAGTAGTTTAGTAATCAAACATGCAAACATTTTCAATCACTATCCATCCTTAAACTTTCCATAAAAAAGTCAAACCGGTTTTCATCCGAATTTTGCTTTTAAAGAGAATAGTTTTCAACATGTGAGCGATGTGTGTGCAAGTGGCTCGTTTACCCGTTTCTATTTGTCAACCCGAGCTTATTTGATTTTTCAACTATACTCCATAGCCTTTTTGTTTTTGTTTTAGGCTTGAATCAAAGTTTTTTTTTTTTTTTTTATTGATTCTTTTCAACTCTACTTTGATTTTTCTAACAAAAACTTATACACCTCTTGGTGGCTTTCACTCATCATAAAGATGTAGCCCTTTCCAACATTGGGCGGCTTCACAATCAATATGTGTAGCCCTTTCCAAGAGGGTGCTCGTTGAGTACTATATTGCCGAAGCAAATGGATACAAACCAAAGGTCATTTTTAAATGTACTAATTATAGAACATCAAGAGTATCCAATACTCACACATATATCAAACTCAACAACATAACAAACCATATAAGAGAAGCAAAGTGCATTTTTGAAACCAAGTTTAAGGCTTAAAAGCACATGATCAAAAAGCAAGTAATGAGACTTACTTAAGATCTCTACTTCTCAAGAGAGTAGCTTTCAAAGAATATGAAGCATATTTTTCAAAAACTTGCCACTCAACAATCAAACAAATAATAACACACATCACGAAAAGATCATTGTGAACAATTATCACCAAAAGATCTTAGACAAGCAAATGTCAACGAGGACCATATAAACACTATATTAGTTCTCAAGTATGACATGCTACATGAAGTGTTAAAACAATGAGTTGAGAGATGAAATATAGATAAGCAAGCAATGTGATACAAGATATACCTTCGCAAGCTAATTCCATCAAATGCAAGACCTTCACCCTTTTTATGAGTCCTCTTGGCTTGTATGTCCTCATGACTACAAGTTATAGGTGTGTCGATTCCAAGAGACTAAAGGCTAAGCATTTCAACTCAAACAAACAAAAAAATGACTTTCTCTAAAAGTCTTAACAAAGATTATCACCATATAGATAACATGATATGCAACTTCTAAAAAGTTAATCAACAAATTTTGACAATCATATCAAAGAATGTGAGATAGCCAAGTTCATGTCAAGTTGTATAGATACTAAGCAAAGATGCTAAGCTTCTTAACAACAAGACACTAATCTCAAAGCTAACTCACATGTGCAACTTACACTATTGGTAAGAGCACTCACCCTTGACAAACTTTGTCTTGGGTGAATTAACAAAAACATCATCAAGATTCTTATTGACAACAATGTTGAATCTAGAGTAAAGTTCTTCCACAACTTGATTTACAATAATATCATTAATACTCTTCTTTCCAACATTGTTAGCACCATGTGCATTGTCAATATTAACAAGATTTTTATTCTTCACATTCCGAGAGCTCTTAACATGCATTAAATCATTAACATGCTTTCCATATTCAAAAGCTTTAGCATGTTTGAGCTTATAGGCAATCTCTCTATTCCTAGATGCATTTTCCATATTGCAATATTCAATGAATTTATAGCACTTGGGCTTGATATGACCTATGGTATTGCAAAAATGACATATGGGAACAAAAGAAGAGATTTTACCTTCCGGAATGGGAGAAACACAAGTGGAAGTGGAAGTGGAAGTGTCAAGGAGTACCTTGTTCTTAACTTTGTTCTTGATCTTGGAACGTCTCTTCTTAGGAGCTTTCTTGTCAACTACGACCTTGCTTGTAGGAAGTGATGCTTCTATGAGCTTCTCCTCAACTACCGCGTCACTTGAGCCTCCTAGTTTCAAATTAGAGATGATCCTATCCCTTTCAAGAACAACCTCTTCAACTTCACTAAGCTTCTTGGCAATAGCATTCTTTTCACACAAGAGCCTTCGAGTTGTAGCAACAAACTCATCCACTTGTATATTGATCAAATCATTTTTCTCATCTACCTCACTTAAGGCTATCTTCAACTTCTTTTCAAGACTCTTTACCTTAGCCAAAAGTACATCATAGGTAGAGTTCTCACTTGAGTTCACATGATGATTTGAATCAACCTCCTTGTCCAACAAATCTTGACTTACATCCTCTAGGATGGAGTGAGAGGCCATGAAGGCAACAAAGTTGCTCACCAACTCTTCCTCACTAGAAAACTCATCACTTGAGCTCTCCTCATCACTAGAGTCATCAATACTCTTTGCAAACATCTTCATTATATTGCATGAGTAAATGATCAAGTCAAATTTGATCATCCCCTAGGGAACAAAAACTTCTTCTTCCTTGCTTTTGTAACTATTACACTTTTCAAGCTCATCAATGAAATTGTTAGTAGACAAAAGCAATAACAAATAAGAAGAACCTTTTCCACAAATAAAAGAGGATAACCATGACTCAAAAACCTAAGCAATTCACTAGTAAGTATAACCCGGATCTCGTCGAGTGCCGTCCGACGACCCGCTCTGATACCAATTGAAAGTATACAAACAAGGTTAAATTGCTTAAGACGTACCTAGAGGGGGGGTGAATAGGTTTTTCGCCTAATTTCAATCCCTTGAACAAACTTACGTTTGTCCCTCAAGGTAGCCTTACATACAACATAAACATCACGGAATCATACTAAGACAAGTTATCATGTGATCATTCATACATTGTCTAAGTATCATTATGTTGTATGAGGTATAAAGAAAATACAAAAACAATTAGCAAGAATACTTGTATATGAATATATGTTCAATCATTACAAGTATATACAAATATTGCTATACATAAAATTCTAAACAATATACAAAAGAAAAATGTATTTACAAATATGATCAAAAGAATATATTTACAAATCACACTATACAAAATCTTGTATCAATATACTTCACAAGTAATTGATGTGTCACAAGATAACAACATATACATAAACAAATATAAAAGAGAGAGATAGGAAGAATTAACACAAGGGATTTTTTAACGTGGTAAAACCTCCAAGGAGGAAACATCCACGGGTTGAATTACAACCATTGGGTACTTATATATATACTTGGAAAGTAAATTAGAAATTCCACAAAATGACCAATCCTAGTCACCAACCCATGTGGAGTCTATGTTTACCCAACCCTATTGGAAGATACAAAATCCCTCAATGATGTAAACCACCACATATTGGAACTCATACCAAAACCAACATCGTTGGAAGATTAGAAATTCCTCAAGAGTGCATACACATCCCATGTACCCCGCTCTATCGGACTCTATGTCTAACCAACCGCCCGGGCCTACCAATATATAAGCCAACTCTCTATATAAGGCACACGTGCCTCTAGAAAGCCTCCCATTCATGACTATCCAAGTCCTCCCGACTCTAGCCATGACTTCTTGCTTGTCTATCCAAGTCCTCCCGACTCTAGACAAGACTTCTTGCTTACCTATCCGAGTCCTCCCGACTCTAGGCAAGACTTCTTGCTTGGCTATCCGAGTCACCCTAACTCTAGCCAAGACTTCATGCCTTTTACAAGGACTTCCTAGTGTGATCATGTGAATGCAAGTGATGCAATCAATCAAAACAACATAGAACATGTGATCAATACATTCCATGGAACAACTAGATCTAGAGATGTGAAAACACAAGCAATAGAAATCTAGATGCAAAATCATGAATGAAAACCTAGAGCATGTGAACACAATTAACACATAAAACTTCTAGATTCACTCATACAAAACAACACTTGAACAATTTCATATTCATAAGGCACAAGTTCAAGATGTCATAAACATACATAAAAAATGCTAGAATCATAAAATGTATTCAACAATTATTCTAGCCAAAGATTTAGAGATAGGAGACATGTTAAAAACAAATCAATCCTATATATCTCTAAAAACACATAAAAGGCTCTAATCCTAGATTTCATCAATCATGGATCAAAGTCACATAAAAAGGATTATTAATCATAAACTTGATCAATCAAGTCTCAAACAATCCTATATATCAATCTAATCACAATACAACTCACAATCATGTTAAGAACAAAGAATCCAAGATTCTAGTCAACATGTGTCTCTAATTAGACTATTCAATTAGATTGATTATGAAGCTATCTTTCTCTATAGCATTCACTAAACAAACATATATATATAGAAGAAGAAACCCCAAGCAAATTGGAGGATTAAAAAGATGAAATCACAAAGTTATGAACTCTACCTCAATTACAAGAGCTGGTTCGTTTTTCTGAGGAGATCTGTCAGAAATTCGATCAAACAGCTGCACAACCACTTGGAAAAGGTAGAGGACTCGAATACGAACAATCTCCAACTTGAATCACTCAATTCCGACTCCGGATGAGAAAGTTATGGTGTTTGGAAGTTGAGAAAAATTGAGAGAAAATCATAGACGGGATTTCAAATTTTTTCTTCTTGAGAGAGAATGGAGGGAATTGGAGGAGTTTAAAAAAGAATGAAAGAAGGGCAAAATGGTCCAAATTTTTTGTGGGAATTTGGTCAGCCCACGTGTGGCCAGCGTGTGCCACACGTGGCCAGAGAGGAGCTCTGGCCGTGTGGCACACGTGGTCCACACGTGGCCACTCCTAGCTTGGCTTTTGGCCAAGCGACCTCCCGCGCACCTCTCGCGTTCTTCAGCCGTATTCGGGCATCCGAACTCCGAATTCGAATCCGTTTTCGGATTACGAACCGTGACTCCCTCACGCACGACAAAGACTATGAAACTTTGAAAAATGGTTGAGAATTCATCTCGGAAAACGACGACGAACACAACTCAACGAATGAGAACGAAAAGTAGCGTAGCTACATCGTTTGGACTCGAAACTTAACGAATGAGTAACCGAAATGACCGGAACTCAATAAGGAATCAATTAAGCACTATTACAAGTCCAGAACACAAGAAACACAAACATACAAACACAAGTTCACATATGAATGCCATTTCCTAGACATAGTCTTAGAACATGCAACTCTAAAATGTATGAGCATTTGAGTCCAATGCATGAGCATACAAAATCATGTGAATGTGTTATAAAAATGGTGCACAACAATGCAGGGACACTCATGAATGATTTGTGTGTGTGTGCCTATGCCTTGTAAGAGGAATGAGGTCGATTTTACCTTTGATGAGCAATGAAGCTTATTTCCTCTTAGCAAGCCATCATCTTGTATGTACCGTAGTCAAATCTTTCTTTGAAGCTTTGTATCATCATCAACATGATCACATAAACATTTACAAGATAAACACGTTTTGATATGGAATATATGCCAACAACAACCAAAAACCTAACAGTAACCTTTTAGGGGGAGCATTGCACATGCATTGTTTTGTATTGCCTTATTGAGTGCAAATGCTTTTTATGTTTGTTCACCTCACATGCACTTGTTCTTGGAAAAGTGCTTTCTTGCTATTGTGTGTAGGTATGATGATCTACGAAGAGATTGAAGACCTTGAAGACTTAGATTCTTAGGTTTCTCTCTTTGTAACGTAGAATACACTTTTGTTGACCAATAGCTTTATTTTGTGTTTTGTGAGGATTATTTTGTGAGTGGTATTTTGTCATGAAATAGCCAAAAGGGGAGATTGTAAGGACCTCTATTTTGTGATTGGCTTATTTCATGACATACCACATTGGGGATGATTGTGTTGTGGGTAGCTTAGGTCATCTTGATGATTATCAAGGCAAGCTTCCAAGCATCCCGGTGACTTCAAGATCAAGAGCTTCAAAAGGTATATCACTTGACTTGGTTCTTGAAGAGATTAGGTGCACACACACACTTGCATGCATCTTTATCTATCTTGCATATCTTTTGTGTGTCACATGCTTGGTGATTTTTCATGATGTTATCCTTTCCCATGCATGTTATTTATTCAACCACACTTGCACTTCATGTTAGTCTTAAGTGTGGTGTAATTCGTTTCCTTTTGTGTGATCGGAAACGTCCGCGCTTGCACGATGGTGTGCATGTCTTAGCGCGATGGTTGACCACTTGAGAAGGACTCATTCTTCTCTTGGATAAGTGTTAGATTTGGTTTGGTTGATTGGAGTATAGTGTCTAGGTTCAAAATATTGGATTTCAATGATTTAAATGTTTTTCAAAACTGACCTTTGTATGGTCTTGTGACCATAACTTTTTACACAAAGTTTCAAATTGAGTTTTGTAAAATTCTGGACAAACTAGACACTTATACCTTTCCAACGATATATTATTCGTAATATTTCATAACCGTTTGGATTGGTTTTGAAATCTCCAAAATGACCACCAAAACAGGGCAACTCTGTTGTTGTCCGTTTCTGACCTTTGGTCACTCCATTGACCATAACTTTTTCTACAAACATTGAAATGTCATTCCATAAATTGGAGTAGAAAGTAGACTTCCATACCTTTCCAACGATATATTATACGAAAGGTTTCGATGTCATTTGGTCATGTTTTGAGTCGCTTGAAAATCAAGCTTTGTGCTGTGACGCTTCGCCGCGGTTCAAGTGCCGCGGTTGTGTGAGAGCGGCATGCTAGCGACAGAAATAATTCTGTTGTGCCGCGGTTATAGTGCCGCGGTTGGGTGACCGCGACAGCCTAGACCGCGGCAAACCTGGTTCCGACCCTGTTTCGTAATTTGGCCATATCTCACTCGTTTGGAGTCCGATTTGACTCATTTTTGAAGCCAAATTCTTGTATTTGATAGGGCTATTATCTCTACACTATAAATACATATATTTCTCATCATTCTAAAAGAGAGAGCCACGAAATCAAACCCTAGAGAGAGAGGCTCCATTGTTCTTGAGAGAGAAAGCTTCAAGCTTGCTTCTTTAACTCTCCAAACCCAAAACCCATGTGCATCTAACATGTTTCATGCATCAATCTTCCATGGGTCTTCTTCATTTATGACTTGGTAAGTAGAACAAACACCACATCTTCATTTATTGTTCTATCTTAGTCAAGACATGTCTTTTATTGCTTAGTTTAGCAAATCTTCACTTTTATTGCATATTTAGTGAAGTTATGACATGATTGGGTTTTGTTTGTGGTAGCTTACATGATTAGGATGATTTTCCCTAAATAGCTAACCCTAGAACATTCTTGTACAATTGGTTGATGATTAGGTTGATAGATTAATGTTTATTTATCTAGTCAAGCTTAATTGAATGTTCTTGTGGATTTAATTGACAATTATGTTGTTAGAAATTCTTTACAACTAATTGAGTTCACATGTTTGGACATGTTGACATTGTTTGATAGCTAGGATTGTTTTGTGATTGATAACATCTAGCTAAGCTTTATGATATGTCATTTAGCTTTTGATATCTAGGATTGATTTCATTGATATATCATCATTCTAGGTAAGCATATAGAGTTGCCTTGCTCTTGTTGCATTTTGAGTATTTCATATATTCACTTAGGTTGTTTTCTCCTCATTGAGAACTAAGTCTTGTGTTGCTTCCGGGATTAGGTTGCATAAATCACAAGCATTGGGACTAGGTTCACTTATACCGGGATTAGGTAGGTGTGTGATTACTTCCGGGATTAGGTTGTAATCGTTTTACACATTTAGTGGATTCGAGGTTCAAGTGTGGCTCACTTACATAGCCCGTGGTTTTTCCCGTGAGGGTTTCCACGTAAATATCAAGTGTCTTTTAATTTCCGCACCATATTACACTTGCTATTGTATTTTGACTAGTGGAGGGTATTTTCGTAATCTTGACCATTAACGAAAATTTGGTAAAATTGGGTAAAATCTATTCACCCCCCCTCTAGATTAATATTGAACACACCATAATTTGTTTCACCTTTTGAGTTGCACAGAGCTTTTCAAGAGAGCTGAGAGTGAACATGTGAATTTCACCAAGAGTGATGTCTGGGATTGCTCTTCCTAAAGATTCTATTTTTTTTATGAAGTTCATCTTGAAGCTCGGAGGGGAGGGAATTAATATAGAAATGTTTAAGACTGGGATCATTGATACCACTAAGTACATGGTATCTACCTGACATCCGGGAGTAGTGAAATTGGATGTCCTTTTTCTTCAGAGAACAGCATTTCATTTCGAAAAATTCTTGCTTTGTCTATGTGTAGAAATGGGTAGGATCACCAAGAAATTCTCTGAAAATGTGTCCCATGGCATGAGATGCCGAGTTAGCTCGAGTAAACTGAAGCTGTCTATATTCACCAAGAGCTTGGTACCAGTCTCTTAAGGAACCAGTAAATCGTGATACGAATTCACGGAGAGCTGTTTCAAGGTCATACTCTGGCTTTGATAACTGGAGATCAAGCCAAGCGCTCATCTCTGATATTTTCTTTCTCCATGTATCTGGAGAAGTATCATCAAGTGTAAACTAGGGACCATTGGTAGGTCTGGCTAGTAGAGGTTAACTTGGAGGAGGGTTATCTGTAGGTTCTTCAACATATGGAACATTTGAGGACTCGTCAGAAGATTCATATGTACGAGTGGAAGGCTGGGGGGTCAGTTCTGGATGCCATGAGAGTTTGGTGGAAGTCTTCTGTAGGGTCAAAATGAGTGTCTGTATCATCGGAATACTGGGTGGACTGTAGGGAATGAACATCAGAATCTTCATCCGAGTGAAAATGACGATATATGGAAGCGAATAAGACAGGGTCATATGGGTCGGATAAAGGTTGTTTATCTTTTCTGGAAGATGATGGTTTGGGTTCTTGTCTGGACTGGGTTGGTTGAGATGCTAGTGGAGGATATTTTTTGAATAACTTTCCAGTAGATTTGAAGAATTAGGCATCATCTGGTGGAGAAGGAGAGTAAGGAGGTGATGTAGAGAAAAGGGACCGTGTGTAGGGCTTGTGGTAGGAAGAGATAGTGGTGGAATGCAATTTATCTCTGTTCATTTGGTCTAGCTGCTCTTTGAGTTGTCTGATCTCTCTTTCTTTACGGTTAAATTCTAGACTGTTGTAACCTTGATTGATATACCTGTGTAAATCAACATCAAGTTTGGCAATGCGTGTCTGAAGGTCAGTGTACATGTCTCGGAAGACTTTATCCATAAATAAGAGTCTTTGGTCTTGTGTTTTGACACGGCTGTTTACTTTATCAATCTTTTGGTCAATGGAGAAGAGAACTTTGTTTTGAGCTTCTGCATTTTGTGTGTGCCAGTTGAGGACTTGTTCTGCTTGAGATGGTTTCTTTGTAGTACCATCTGGTTGGACTTCAGTAGTCTGAATATAGGGCTTGGAGAAGAGATTCTGATCTGGGAGAGATCTGGGTTCCAGAGGCGGGAAGTCTTTATCATACTTGGAAGCCATAAAGCAGGGGATAGGTTGTGGCACAGGGATCTGAACAGGGGTTTGTTGTTCAGGATTGGGTAGAAGGCCTTCAGATCGTAAGATCTGTAGTGCTCGGTCATAGATGGGTAAAGGTTTGTTCTTGATGGGATGGAGACCTATCCAAGGTCTAGATGATCTGTCAGGTTTTTGTAGTTTGATGGCAGGTTTGCAAGGGATGGAGAAGGCTCGAAGGCATTCTTTGCAATCACAGTCAGGATCACACATATTGGGATCAGCATCCCATATGAAGTGTCCGTTGATTTTGTCTGTGAAGATAGGAGTTCCATCAGCTTGAAAGCTGTGTATGGGGATGTCATCTTTAGTGGTGACTGGTTTGATCATGAGGGCTTGGAAGATAGGAGGAGCTGTTGGAGAATTGCTAGTAGAAGCATCAGTGACAGGTGTAAAGGTTGTCAAGATGGAGCCATCTGGTTGTCTTTTGTGGGATGATTCAGATGCGATGACTGGAGTAGTGTTCTGAAAAGCTTTTTCGTAGTTGGATATCCATTCCAAAGGCATGATTTCAAGAAGTTTCTCTTTTGGGAGTTGTTTTGGAATTTGGATTATTGTAGGGATATCATTTTCTCTTTCTGTTTTGATAAAGAGAGTGTCACCAGTATGACCAGGGATGGGGAGATCAAGGGCATGATCATGTAGACGATAGGCAATCTGATGGTGAATGGTGGACATGAAAGAGTCTGGTTACATGTCAGCATCAGTGATCTGGATCTGGACCTTTAAACAAATATGGAGATTCGAATCTCTGAGAGGACTATTGAAATTTGGGTAGTAGATCAGGGAAATGCTACCGGCATAAAGAGTGGATAAACAAGTGCCAATAACTGCCTGCTCATAATTTTTGTAGATGGTGTTGAGCAAAGCTACCTTTACAGTTACTGAAATACCTTTTCGGCTGTGTATATATCATATGTTTATTATATAATATATATTATTATATTAAATAATTTATAATTATATAGACTTTTATATATTTTATTATTATCCAAAATATATAATATATATTATATTATATATAAATATATATATAAATATATATTAAAATATATATAATATATCATGTTATTATAAATATTTTATAATTAAGGGTATTATAAATATTTTATAATTAAGGGTATTTTAATCAAAATACAGTTAACTCCATTCTATTCTATCATTAACCAAACAAAATAATACTAACTAATTCTAAAATTCCAACCAAACAAAAAACTCAATTTCCCTTTTTTTTATTCTCATTTCCATTATCATTATCATTATCATTATCTTACTACCATTCCTCCATCTAACGTTCAAACATGAACTATGTTTCTATCAACTTAATTTTTTTTTACAAAAAACAATAAACATCTAACCGCCTATTCTTCTGTTTAGAAGCAGAAGTTTCTTATCAGAAGAAGAAGAGTAGAAGTTATAATAACACCAGTTAAAAAAAAGAAGAAAGTAAGAATAACAACGTATCATCTTTAGAACAGAGTTCAAAGTATTTTAAAGGATGCGAAAAAAATCAAACATCAAGAGACTAATCCATTTATTTATCAAAAAAAAAAAAAAAAAAAACCCTCTAGATCCATTTATATAAAGTCTTTTAAGACCCCAACTTCAATAGAACTGGCACAATCCGTTCAAGGAATGGCAGGACAATTGTACAAGCCAACAACCAAAGAAATTGTAACATCCACATAGCAATTCATCAATAAAATTATGTCAAATTCTCAGGCTATAAGATATCCATTACAACTTCTCCGCGTCAAATGATAAAAATGTCCTACAATAGGTCAAGACCCCAGTAATTTAAACGCTGAAACCGGAAATTACTGTGATAACAATTTGATGGATTATGCCTTGCCGTCTATGCTCATGGGTTCTGCCTCCTTAGCCCTCGCTTTCTGCTCATCATAAAAATAAATCAACAAGAATACTTGTATATGCCAATACAATAAAAAATAAACAAAAAAACCAAGATATATCCCCATTTCTCAGTTAACTTCTCTTTTTGACAAATCCCTCAACACCGGGTACACAAGAAGTTGAATCTAGTTAATGAAGACAGGCATCAATTCACCTGGTCTCCGAAACCTGATAATGATTTCATTTCTCTTCAACCAAGCACAGGAAATAGATTCTCTTTTTTTTAAAGATCTATATGATTTAGAAACTTACATCCGATTCAACAGATCCCAATTTATTCATCTTTGCAAACATGTTGCCATAAAACTTGGCTTCCTTTTGGTTGTATTCTTTCATCTTCTCCTTCAAAGTCTTGTACTCCAGCTTGACATCCCTGGTTCCAGAGGAAAACATATGCATATAAAATCATATAGAAAACCCTCTGCCAATTATAAGAAAGACACGGGTGGACCTTGACAAACACAATTGTTTTTGATAAATATGATAAGCTCTAACGCTAACTTGTCCACAATCATTAAAAATAAAAATCAATACAAAACCCAAAATCACAATGTGCAAGGCTTAAAATTGACTAGTAATAACAGATCATTTACCTGTTGTCAGGATCGATCTCTAGGGCTTTCTTGATGTCAAACTCAGCCAAATCCAGATCTGCCAACTGTATGTATGCCTGAGCCCTTCTATACAGGGCTTTTACGTTTCTACTCTCTAACTCAAGTACCTGTACGAATACATCCCATGATATATAATCTACAGAGCACAAAAATTAAGAACAAAACAAGAAAAAATAACTTCAGTTTCCAAACCTTGGTACACAATTTCTCTGCCTGTTTGTATTCTTTCAATTTCAGCTTGCAAGCAGCATCATTCAGATTACAAGCAACCTTCAAGGCCTTAGCCTGCTTTTTCTCCTCTTCACCAAAGGAAGAATCATACTCAATGTACTTCACAGCCTGAAAATAAGATGATTCAACAGGTTGGATTGATTCCATGGTGAGTGGATCAAATAATTTGATGCAGCACCACAATTAGCATATTTCAAACCTTCTCATATCTTTTCGCAGCTCGTGCATATTTGCCAGCCTTGAATAGTGCATTCCCTTCTTCCTTCTTCTTACCAGCAGCTTCTATCTTTTCCGGAGTGCTCATGTCCCACGACTCCTTCTCCTGAAGAAATTAATAGTGGAAAATAACGATCATAATCTTCCTAAAACACATAGTTATATGAAATGCAACCGAAAGCACAACAGAAACAAACTTGGAATATCAACTAACCTTTTCAAACGACACCAGCTCGACCTCATAGTATACAGTTGAGTCAGGAGGCACTACAGCCAGCTCCTGATGTGACTCAGATGAACCAAAAGCATACTCTGGTGCTATAGTCAGCAGTGCTACCTCATTTTTCTTCATTGACATCACAGCTCTATCAAGCCCATCAATAACTTGCTCTGTCCCAAATATGCAATCATATCATTATACTGACCAGGAAATTAAAGAAAAGAAAAACTTTCGATCCACTGCTGCCATTACCTTCATCTGTCTTAAACTCAAACAGCTCCTCCCCTTCACCATGGCCCTTTTTGATGAATACCGTGCCATTTTCTAGTTTCCCAATCAATTTCACTGCCAGGAACAAAATTACTCGGTTACTTTTTGCACTCAAAAGATGAATGGAATATATTCATTTCCTCTTTCTAACACCAACCTTTGACAGCAGATCCTTCATTAGGACGCTCAAATCCCTCCCCTTCCTTCAGGATCTTCTTGATGACCTTCTTGTCATCAGTGACCTCAGAGACAGTCTTCCAAGAAACCAACTCCAAAGCAATTATAAGTGTTGCATTCGGTGGGACTGCACCTTCACTAGCCGAGGCAAGCTTTCCCTTCTCCCCAAATCCATCTACATCCAAACAAAAGGGAAAGATAAGTAAATTCTCCATAAGGAAGTCGCTTCATCTAAGACCAAGACCAATAGATACTTACATTGTGGCTTCACCGTGAGAAGTACCTTCTCTCCCTTCTTCATTGTTTTCACCGCCCTTGCCAATGCAGGACAGAAATGACCTGAATACAAAACAATAAATGAATCAGAAGTGATCTAGAAGAAAAGGGGGTATCCTTATTTCTTAGGTCAAAGAATAAAGAAGAGATACATACCATCCTTGACAGTGAACTCTACAGCCTCTGCTTTTGCAACAATTGTACCATCATCCTCAAGTACAGCTTGATAATTCACTACAATTGTAACAAGCACATTAAGTAAATTACTAATCCAGAATCTCTAATAAACCATTCATCTACATATTGAAGGGAAAACTAAATGCAATAATACCTAAAACTTCATCAAGGTCCTTCGGATTCTCCCATTTTTCTCCCTCTTGGAGGATCTTCTTAACAACCCCACCATCTTTGCATATGTCCTTCACACTAGTCCAAGATAGCAATTCAACATCAAACTGAAGTGTGGCATTTGGAGGAATGGTTGGTGGTGAGCCAGACTCACCATATGCAAGCTCAGGAGGAATGGTGAAAATTGCATTTTCACCTTTCTTCATTGTCTTAATACCTAGGTCCCATCCTTTAATCACATTCCCTGCAAGCATAAAATATGGTAAAGATTATAATATTTCTATTTATATTTTTTTTTTCTGATATAATAATCTTTCTAATTTTCATTGCATTACCTTTGTAAAAAAGAAATTTTAAAAAGGAAAAACACTGATGTTTTTTAGCATGACATTCTGAACATTAAATACTATACCAGAACAGAAGTCTAGCAGAGAACACAACTGCACTTAAAAAAGATATATAATCCCTCAAAGACTTCCAAGTTTTCTAACGGTCTTGCTATCATCATGTTATTGGAAAGTTTTTCTTCTAACTTCTATTCATACACTGAAAGCAACAATGAAAAAATGGATCCAACAGGAATAGCAAACATCCAAATAATGATCTCCATTTACGTCCATCAAATTCCTAAAATAGTTTCCAGGTTATGTATCCACCTAAAATACCAAACATGGTCATCAATCCTAAAAACTGTTAACACTTGCAGTGATACTATTTACAAAATTTTAAAACCAAATAGTTCAGAAATGGAGGAATTAACATTACAGCTCATAAGTCAGTACAATAGAAGCTTCAGGTACATTAAAAATATTAAGAATAAACAAAGAAAAAGAGAAAGATCTATTACCTTGACCAAGAGTGAACTTGAAAGGCGTTCCCCTATCACGACTGGAATCGAACTGAGTTCCGTCCAGCAACGTCCCAGTATAATGAACTGCACCGCA
Organism: Acer campestre; assembly: GCA_954870605.1. Taxonomy (NCBI): domain Eukaryota; kingdom Viridiplantae; phylum Streptophyta; class Magnoliopsida; order Sapindales; family Sapindaceae; genus Acer; species Acer campestre. The sequence goes on along the minus strand of OX940803.1, from coordinate 20,449,512 downwards.
CCAGGTCAATAATCGTCAAAACATGAAAATTCAAAAACAGAAAAACGGAAGACGAAAAATCAGAAACGAACAGGCACCTTCAACTTCGTCGCCATTTTCAGGCGTGTCCCAGCCTTCACCTTCCTTGAGAAGCTTCTTCTTCAAACCTTGATCGCCGATCTCCTTCTCCTCGCCGACATTCAAAATCGGATTGTCATCAGGAAGATCCATGTCATTCACAGCCGGCATATCAAAATCGTCATCCATTTCTTATTCTTAAACACGAATAATCGCTGAAAACAAGAAATTGATTACTTTCAGTTGGAAGGATATAGACAATGCGAGAGTGTGCGATGGCTTTATTATGATATGGAGAGTGAAAAGCCCTGGGTTCTAGAGACTTCTACGAGGGTTTTTAGTTAGTAAAGTGATAAATTATACGAGACGCAAAGATGGTTCCAGAAATTATTTGTTTATTGCTTATATTCTTTTTTTTTTTTTTATAAAAAAATTTGGTTAATACGAACCATCGACAGAACTCGTCCTTAAAAATCGGCTTGTAAGGAGAGTGTGCTCAATGAGTTATGTGGGATCACTTTCCCCACCATTGTCCACGGTAGAGTGGTAGACCATCATTCCGGACTGGGTGACTTCACAGACCCCACCTCCTTCCTGGGGAAGTCACCCTATCTGCGACGAACCCCCATTGATCGGTGTGATATAGGCTCTAATACCACTTAATACGAATCTACTGGGTATAACTTATCTTTAAAAACCAGCTTATAATGAGAGGGTGTCCAATAAGTTTTATATCATTGACTAATCTCGTACTTAGTCAATGTGGGATCGTTACAGAAAATTGTATTTCAGGTGCCTTTATTTTTTTCCAAACTAGAGCCATAGTCGAGTTTCTCTAAAACTACAGTAAGACTAGTGTTAGAGCATCTCTAATGGGGCTCTTTAAATTTTAGCTAAAAAGCTATTTTATTAGCAATTTTTCATGATGTTGCTCCAACCTTCCTCTCTACTATAGTTAGTCATTGATGTTTTAATATTTTTTAAATTTAAAATATAAATAAATTTATTTTGTTTTAAATTGTAAGAAAAAAGAACAATCAACTTAAATAAATAAATAAATAATAAAAATAAAAAACTTGAAATGGCTCCCTACATTTAGAGTCTCTTTGTGGCTCTCTAAAGTAGGAAGTCATTTAATGAGCCCCTTAGAGTGCTCTAAAATCATCCCCACTAATTTTTTGATTAATGAGTGCGTTTAGAGAGCCTCTATGGAGATGCTCTTAGAGTGACATTAACTTCAATTGGAAAGTACCAAAATACCCTTTATTTAATATTTTATTAATGATTTAATATTATTTTTAATAATATTAAAAAAAAAATCTAAAAAGAATAGGAAAAATATATATATGTATGTACCAAATCTCCCATGGAAATTTGTAGATCTCTCATGAAGATTCCATAAAAAAGACTTCAGACACTCATCACCAAAAATAGTCATCACAACCCAATAAACAAATTTCAAACCAAAATAAATCTCAATAAAGAACCCAACACATTCAAATCAACAAACAACAAAGAAAATTCCCTCCATTTCTATCGGAGATCTCCTCCACCCACCAAACCCCTCAGTCCCTCACCAATACCACTCATCCTTCTATGATCCCCCATCTTTTAAATACACCTATTCAACCGCCTGTTCATACGTCTATCAAACCGACTAACAATCTCTATTCCAAGCTTATATTTTATTTTTCTACAAGCATCTCCTGTAAATATGTATTTTTGAGTTTTTAAATAGTGTCACATCAATATTTTTATTCATTGTAGGCTCATTTTAGAAAAAAATTTAGGGAAATGTATATTCACATCTCCAATGCAATTATTTAAAATCTAATATGCATCCATTTTATAACCAATCATAATAAAACAATTATTCCACTCTCTCTCTCCTCTTTTATTTTATAATTAAATCGGCTCTAATATTATTGTCGGAAATATTTAGAAATCCTAGTCAGCGTTTCTAGAAGAGTTTTTAAAATTAGAAACTCAATTCCATACTCTCTAACTTTTTTTTTTTGGCCACATCATCTCCATATTGAAGTTAGATAATTGTATTGGAGAGGGTTTTTCTAACTTTTGAACTATCTATCCTATGTTGCAGTTAGTTTTCTCTAAATGCATATTTGCATTGGAGATGCTCTAACTTCTTCATCTGAGCTTACTCATAAAAAATCAGAATCATCACTTGATAAACTATCACTTTCTTCATTTTCACTCTCATCTTTCGAACAATTAACGGTGGCAATCAAGCCATCTAAGTCATCATCATTTGAGGATCCATCACACCGAACTTGAATCATTTGAACTCCAAGTAGCCTTCACGCTTCATTTCTTGTCCTTGACTCTCTATATATTTTCTTTATGAGTGATGCTATTGGCACCCCCACTACTGAACTATTTATGCCCCACTTTTTAAAAATTTGATTTAATTATATAAAATTAAATGGTTTTATCAATTTTATTGATTTATTTCCAAGATTACCCTTTTACTTCTTTTTTTTTTTAACCTAATACATCCGTATCTTTTTTTTAAAAAAAAGTACACTTCATCTCTAATCTTTATATGTAGTTAATTGGATTACTAGTGGTAGATTGTGAGTGTGATTGATCGTCTAATATTTTTTTGTGCAATTGAGTTAGGGTTTTGGTACAAATCACAATTTTTTTTTCAAAATGGACATTCAAATGGAAAAGTTCACTATCAATAGCAGAGGGGCAAAAGAAGATAGGGCTAAAAATTCATTGTTTACCCTTACACGATCTCAATTCTTTTGTAGATTTTATTCCAGACTTTTCAAAGTTGGTTTAATGTTATTTACAAAAAAAAAAAAAAAAAAAAAAAAACGAAATTGCACCAAGAATCACTACCAAGAAAACTTAATCTCCTAGAAATGGAGATTGTGTAAGGGTAAACAATGAATTTTTAGCCTTATCTTCTTTTGCCTCTCTGCCATTGATAGTGAACTTTTCCATTTGAATGTCCACTTTGAAAATTTTAGGTGATTCATTGCTAAAATTTTATGCTCTTTTGTTTCTTCTTTTTGTAATCCTCTTTTTTGTGCAAATAACATTTCTTATACCTTCTTAAATCTTGTTAATTGAAACACTAAAGGCAACCACATCTCAAAATTTTCCTGTAAATCTTTTCCTTTTTTTTTTATAAGTCCCAAGTCCAATTTTGTTGAGAAAATGGTTGAATGAATTCGCTATTTCGGGAGATTATGCCTCCATTTTTGTCACCATCAACAAACAACTATCTCTTGGTAACAATAACTAGCACCTAATTGTTAGGTTTTGACTTGTATTCCTAAGCGAACCCGATGTGAACCAAAAGAGACTCAACTGATGTGGAGCTTCCTAGAGACGTGGGATACGTTTGGAAGTTGAATGATGGTGTTTAAGGGAGATTGAAGATTGAGGAAGAACTGAAGAAGCGTAATCTGGTAGGTACCGCTACGCAGGACCGCGGCATAAGCCGCGGCACATGGAGCGGTAAAGTCTAGAGGATCAGGCGCAGCAAAGGACCGCAGCGTAGGCAAGTGCCTAAGCTGCGGCACATGGAGCGGTCATGAGCAGAATAGTTTTTTTTGTGGTGTTGGAAGCGGGGTGCACACCGTAACCTATACTGCGGAGACGATGTATTGCTGAGATCGAGAATATTGCGCAGAATAGGAAAAGATATTCTTCTGGAAGTTATTGTGCTTAAAGGAAAAGGATTTACTCCCTACAAGAAAACTTGTCATAAAAGGAAGTAGTATTTATGTGGAACAAGTAAGTCTTATACGTTTAAGAGTAGGATTTCCTTTTATCTTAAACTCCCTGTAACTAGTATAAATAATCATAATATTTATGTTATTAGATTTAAGGCTGTGGAGCAAAAAAGAACACCATGTAAACATCAGGAGAGTGTGAGTGAGATCCAAGGAGACCCAATAGGAATATCCGAGAAGGGATCCAAGGGAATATCGGTGGATCTAGTTATAGATCTGTGGGTGATATTTAGGGGAGACCTAGGGGATATTGTGGGGGTTCTTGGTGAGGATCTTGTGAGTGGAGTTTAGGGTTAGGTGTGAGAGAGAATCCTGAAGTATATGGTTGTAACAATTTATCATATAGTGGAACTTTCTCTGTCGTCCTAACGGCCCGTGGTTTTTTAACCGTTTTGGGTTTTCCACGTATATCTTGTGTTGTGATTGTTTTATTCTCTCTCATCTATTTTTCTACTTATTGACGTTATTAATTGCTATGAGTTATGGGCGTATATTAGGTACGGCGTTTCCGCGTTCATCGAGTTATTAGAGGATTATCCCAACAATTGGTATCAGAGTCATATGGTTTGGCGATGGCGGTGACAAGTCTTTATGGTAGATCTTATGGAGGACTTGGTGGCACAGGGATAATGATGATCATGGTTGCCTAGTATGGTTTAGCAAAGGAGATGCGTCTTGAAAGCGGTTTCGAACTCGGTAGGGTTTGATGAAAAGAAGAATTTGATGGAGGAGAAGTTTGTCTTGTGGTGACAGGTACAAGTCATGGAGATTCAATCTGTGTTACACAAGGAGCTGATTGACTATCAAAAAAAAAAAAAAAATTCCTGACTACCAAAAAAAAAAAATCTCTCTGTGGTATGGTGTGGGGCTTATCCGGTAAAGCACTCCCAGTTTCTAGTAGTAGTCTTTCACCAGGTATGTGATGTAAGGACAGAAGGTCTTTCATAGGGTTGGGTGATGTAAGGACATGTTTATCCTTTTGGCAGTTTTCCCCACTGGCCATAGAAGATGATATGTTGTTGCCAGTGGTCCATAATTGTGCACAAGGCATTGGTCAGAAAGTGATGCAAGGTGTATGGTGGACAAAGATATTGATGGTTGACGAACTCCCTGGAAATTTGACTTGAGGAGTTGCATCACAATTTCAGCAGGTTATTTCGACATAGTGCCGGAACAACGAACACAAAATTGTGTGAAGAAAAATCTTAGGATGGTTCGTTCCTTAGTGGTTATACCTTGTGGTGGGGTATGGTGATTCTCGGTGATGAGAATTGTGGCTATGAACAAATGTCTTAAGAATTCAAGTCAAAGGGGAGAATTGTTAGGTTTTGACTTGTATTCCTAAGCGAACCCGATGTGAACCAAACGAGACTCAACTGATGTGGAGCTTCCTGGAGATGTGGGATACGTTTGGAAGTTGAATGGTAGTGTTTAAGGGAGATTGAAGATTGAAGAAGAACTGAAGAAGCGTAATCTGGCAGGTACTGCTATGCAGGACCGCAGTGTAGGCAAGTGCCTGAGCTGCGGCACATGGAGCGGTCATGAGCAGAATAGTTTTTTTGTGGTGTTGGAAGCGGGGTGCACACCGTAACCTATACGGTGGAGACGATGTATTGTTGAGATCGGGAATATTGCACAGAACAGGAAAAGGTATTCTTTTGGAAGTTCTTGTGCTTGAAGGAAAATGATTTACTCCCTACAAGAAGACTTGTCATAAAAGGAAATAGTATTTATGTGGAACAAGTAAGTCTTGTACGTTTAAGAGTAGGATTTCCTTTTATCTTAAACTCCCTGTAACTAGTATAAATACTCATAATATTTATGTTATTAGATTTAAGGTTGTGGAGTAAAAAAGAACACCATGTAAACATCAGAGAGTGCGAGTGAGATCCGAGGAGACCCAATGGGAATATCCAATGAGGGATCCAAAGGAATATCGGTGGATCTAGTTATAGATCCGTAGGTGATATTTAGGGGAGACCTAGGGGATATTGTGGAGTTCTTGGTGAGGATCTTGTGAGTGGAGTTTAGGGTTAGGTGTGAGAGAGAATCCTGAAGTATATGGTAGTAACAATTTATCATATAGTGAAACTTTCTCTGTTGTCCTGACGGCCCGTGGTTTTTTACCCGTTTTGGGTTTTCCACGTATATCTTGTGTTGTGATTGTTTTATTCTCTCTCATCTATTTTTCTGCTTATTGACGTTATTAATTACTATGAGTTATGAGCGCATATTAGGCACGACGTTTCCGCGTTCATCGAGTTATTAGAGGATTATCCCCAACACTAATTATTATTATTATTATTATTATTTTAGTTTATAATTTTTGATTTAGTGAATTAATTTCCCAATGAACCATTAGATATGGTTAAGTATTTTGTATTTAGTTTGTTATTTTTTTTTTTATTCTGCCTTTACAATTAGTTTGTTAATTTCTATAATTAATCTGTTAATTATTTATTTTGGTTAATTGGTGAACAACCTTTATTGTGTAATTGAACATTAAAATCATTTAGACAATGATTTTATCATTCTTGTCTATCGTATATAATATGTTTGTGAAAATTTCTAAATGATTTGGAATTTTTTGTTAGAATTTTTTGGCTCTACTAAAGATAGCAAATCAAATCAAGGTTATATTTCCTACCCTAGACTCTATGATTTCATCCTTACGAAATATTATTTTCTATTTTTCAAAATTTACTTCAATATTGTAAATTATATAACATTTGCAGAATATCTACAAACAATTCTTCCCTCTAATTTATATCTTGTTGCATAATTTCTCAACTAGCTTGATGAAATTCTTATTTGGTCCCCATGATTCAGTCTACCTCCAATGAATTTACTTGGATTTATTGTCCTATTGTTCTTGAAATGTTTGTATTATCTGTGATGAGGCATATTATGCTTGAATTGTTTGTATTCTTTTTGACGAGACATATGATTTGGTCCTATTCCTTTGATGATTTGTTAACTAACTCTCTTATTTAACCCTTTGGTTAATAGATCCGTCCTTTGACTTTACATAGTCAACAGAGATAACCCCAATTGAGAGTGTAGTTGTCTAATAGTATTATGTCTATGACATATATGTCGTATACAATTCCGATGTCCTCATGTGAGACTCATTATTTTTCCCAACTCATCGAGTGTACTTTAAATATCAATTTCTCATTCACCCAAGCACCATTTTTAGCATATGAGTATACCATTCTGATTTCCTCATGGAGGAGAACACGAATCCTCCTTAACCTATCATTAAAATGAAATCAGTCTCACTCAAAATCGAGCCTCAAAATGTGTGTTTTAATCATTTTCCAACAGACTTGACTTGACATCTTTTATGGGAAGCATTTTTTGACGAATGAGAAACTTGGCAACTTTTTGGGAATCAATTTCCAGTGATTCCTTCAATCTGCATCTTTTATAGGAAGCAATTTCTAGTGTTTCTTCAATCTACATCTTTTCTGGGAAGCAATATCTGACGGATGAGAACTTTCCTTTACATGACATATTTTCTGGAAAGCATTTTCCAACGAATGTGAAACTTGACATCTTTTATGAGAAGCAATTTCCAGTGGTTTCTCCAATTTGCATCTTTTTTGGGTAGCCATTTATTTAAAAAAGATTTCTACAATCTGCATCTTTTCTTGGAAGCAAGTTCCATCGGCTTCTCCAATATGAGTAGTAGTAGACCCACACAACTGTGATAGGCACAATGCTTACCATATGCATCTTTTCTTGGATACCAGCTATGTTATTCTTGTTTGTTAACACAATCACTACTTAACTTACCATGACTAAGGTTCTGCTCGATATGGAGGAGAAGGAGCACTTCTTGAAACACAACACCGTCTCTACTTTCAAATGAGACTCGCTCGCCCAGTAATTGGATCTGTAAACCGGTACATGGAGGCATACAATAACAACTTTGTGTCTCTCATGATACTCCGTAATAGGGATAGTGATTGGTACAAAGCTCTTGGCATCGAACACCACTCATGTCAGTCTATCTCTTGTTAAGCCATTACACATAAATTCGTGAAGCTTAATAAGATGATCGATTTTGAAGTTCATTGCTCGGCTGCTGTTCCCACAACCTTGAAACATATAACCATGGCTTGGGAGAATCTTGGAGAAACACGGTTTTAAATCATGAATACACCCCCGAGGGGTGTATTGAATTAAGATTCTTGAGGACATTTAAAGACTTTATAAATCCAGGTGTATTCAATTTAGACATTTAAAGACTTTAAAAGAGTTTATATTAATCCAGTTGTATTCAATTCAGATTTCTATAGACTTTTAATGTGTTCTTCCAAAACTGAGTGTATTGAACTGAGACTTTAAAAATGTCAGCAAAAATCAAGGTGTATTCAATTGGGGCTAGATTTTAAAGGATTTTCTTAGGTCATGGATTTTGGTAGACTTGATAGTGAGAGGTATACATATCAAAGGCCAATAACAAGTTCAACATTCTCCCCAAGGATTTCCTTTGTTTATCTCTTTTATGATTGAACTTCTAGAATACGCTAGGTTACAATCCTTGATATGCTTAACTTGATGAAAGTAGAGACCATGATGATGATTTATAGCCTATTCAATTGATAGTGGTGGTTATTAGTTTTTATGTGTTTTCGAAATATACAAATGCTTGCTGGAACCCCTCTATCTTGACAAATGGCCAGAATTCGTAAATTTATTTGGGTGGGTTCTTCTATCTAGAAAATTATGAAAACATGTAAATAGAATGTTATGTCTATTGTTATTCTACAAAATTTCGTGATTTATAAATGAGTATAAAAATTGCTATAATTTTTGGAATTGACAAAGGTCAATACTGATTTCTATTGGACAGATTCGAGAAACAAGAAAAGAATGAATGTTTTCATATACAAATGATCATGGATTAAATTGATAATTTTACTGTAGCATTTCCTATATGTCTAGATTATTCATGTCAAATTTTGTGAGATTTGGAGCTGTAGAGAATTAATTAAAATTATGGATCAAAGGGTAGTCAGTTATGACAAGGTTTGGGTTAGGGTTATGCTTTTTTTCAATATTTTATGTATAGCTTTACTTGGTTATTTGATTAGTTGATTATTGTTTGTTTATATGATTAGTTGAATATGCATATGTTTTATTATTGTTTGCTTGGTTATTCGATTAGTTTATTATTGTTTGTTTATAATCGTTCATCGTTTATACAATAAAAGCCTTGCCTTTTCATTTACTTCCAAACCTTTGCTTGTGTTGGGATGACTATATCAATATAAATCAATGCTTTTCTTTTCTTTTCTTTTCTTTTCTAGTCAACATAGATCAGACTTTAAAAGTTGAAGATCCTTTTACTACCAGTAATATCTATAGCTAGGATAGTAGTTGTGCTAGACTCAGCTTTCGCTTTTGTTTTGATATATATATATATATATAGCTACACAGTATAGCCTCCCCAATAAGAATGCCTATTTGGTTTTATGCATGAGTTTGTCATTTTTGTTATGCTTTGGTTATGTTTGTTATATTTGTGGGGAAAAACGTTTGTACGCGGCGGAAGCGAGACTAAAAAGAGTTTAGTATATTTTTTTAAAAAAATCCCATATTGAACCTTAACCCTTTAATTAATTAAACATATATACGAAAAGATAAAATACTTTTGTCACGTTATTCGATTGACTAGCGTCGATGGTAATCCGTAAGATCTTCCAAAACCGATCACAAACGTGAATCACCTAGGAGTGTGATCTCCCTTCTTTTGAATTGTGAATCTGAGAATGAACAACAAAAAACTTTTCTGATTCTGTTAGTCACAACAAACTCCAAAAGGTTGCTAAGAATGTTCTGGTCACTTTCGAATTCACAATCGTTAGATTGAAATTCACGTGAACTTTATTCGAAATTATGCACAAGATCTCTTGATGTTAAGATCACTAGTGCACTATCGAAATAAGAACAATTCTTTTCTCACAACCCCTCTTGGCCGAAAATTCTCACTAGTCGTAGAGTAGGATTTTATTTTTCCACTTTAGCAAAAGAAAATTAATTCTTCAAAGGCAAAAACTAGGGTTGGCCGAAATTCATCCCTTGTGTTATATAGGGACCGAATTTTTTTGCCCTAATATATTTAGGGTTGCCGAATTCTAGCCTTGTCCAACAAGGTGATCACCAAAATCCTTTTCCAAATAGGATTTGTGTTTCCACAAAAGACTTCTTAGAATTCAAACCCTAATCTAACTCTTTAGCGAATTTGTGACTATATAAAAGACTTTCTAATTTGACTAAACAAATAAAGTCTTTTATATTTAATATACTACTAATAGTAGTATACTACTAGGAAACATATTTCCAAATCAGAAAAAGATTTGTTTCTTAATTAAATAATTAATTAGCATATTAATTAATTTCCATTTAATTAAATAATAAAATAAAACAATATAATGGGCTTAAAAAAATAGCCTTGCCACCCATGACTATAACATAGACCATATATTGTTTTTCTTATTTTATTAAATCCATTTTGGACTTTAATAAAAAGCCCACATGTGAACTAGACTCATTCTTACTAAAAGAAATAATCCCACATGCATTTGATTAATATATTAATATAATTAAACAGCCAATTAAATAAATAATGTGCAAATTATATTCTTAATATATTAAATACAATTCTAAATGGACCCATAAATAGTCCGATAGAATATATCAAGTGATTCATGCAAGTCCGTGCGGATTGGGGATCTTGGCAGACCTATCTAAATTTAAGCTCCAATAGATATAACCCAATCACAATCAACAAATGATTCACTTAGGTTCAATCTATTAATTTTAGTTCGTTCCACTAAAGAACTAAAATTGCACTCTTAAATAAAGATGGAATAAGTAAACGATTCTCATTCATACCCTAGACAATCTTATAGGAGATAGTGAATCCTCGTGAAGAATATCAATAATCGTCAAGAGCTCATAGACCGCCTATAGATCTCCAAGTTACCATATTTACTCATATGATCACACTTTGAACTTGGATATATATTATGACTTGTCTAGAAGTCATCTTTCAATAGACACTATTGAAAACTCAACGTTAAGATTTCATATCTAAAACCACAAAGCATCCATATGATGATATTCTACTCACATTTAATAAATGGAGTCACGTTGTCCATATCTATAAATGAAGTCCTCTATCGATTAATAAATAAATACCACCAAACTATCGAGGATAGACTTTGCTATATAATCGTACTCATTGATAGCTCAAATGATAACAGTTGCAATCATAAGTCCATCATTTATCTCAAGATTAAGATAAACTCTCCGATTGTCCTGATAATGAAAAGACTTTTATCTATTGATGGTTCTAGAAAAAGTATTTCATTGTGATCCAGTTCAATGCACCCAGTGCACTAGATTCTTTTACTCGAAGACCCTTCGATGATTTTAGACTCATCATAACACATTTGATCCAACCTCTAACTTAAGTTGTGAACGTTATTCAAGACTAACTAAAAAATTGTGTCTACCTCATATATATCCAGATGTACGAACAATTCTTCTTTTCTCATAGTCTTTTGACCTTATGATTATTTACTTTGACAATTATAAAAATAAATGCTATATAAGATTTTGTTAACAAACAGAAATCACTTTATTAAAATGAAAAGATTGTCAAGTACAATATTACACTCTTGTTATTGAGCATAATCCTAACAATATTATACAAATGATTTGGTATGTTATTGTCTTGAATAGTTTGCATATATATATTTTAGTAACATTACAAATGGGAGATGCACAAGAAGGGAATAGAAAAGGAAAAGTCAAGACTGATTATAGCAACTGGTCCATTGAAGAGAGCAAAATATTGTTACAACTCATGGTTGATGCTGTATCTCGTGGATAGCGTGACGCAAATGGCATGCTTAGCAAGACAATTGTAGAAAGCAGGGCACTTCCCGTACTTAATGAAAAACTTGGGTGTCAAAAAACTCAAAACAATTACATGAGTTGATTAAAATTCTTTAAGAGAGAATATCAAAAATATTCTCAGTTTATGCGTTATAGCTCTGAGTTTAGGTGGGATGCAACCCCAAAGAAGTTCACTGCTCCTGGAGAAGTTTGGGAAGATTACTTTAAGGTTAGGTTTTTAACTTTTCTCAAATGTATTATGTTTGGTAAATTGAGTGCATACTATTTCTTAACAATGATTTTGTTTCTTGTCTTTTTTTTATAATCTCACTCGACTCATAGAGGCCTTCGCAATAAAACTTACGATGACTACAAGGATTTACAGATTATAATTGGGAATGCAACTGCTACTGGGAAAAATTCTTTAGGATTGTGTGATGAAACTGATGCAAGAACTTTTGGTGTCGAAGATAGACATATTGCATTAAATGACTTTATATATGATGAGGGCAATGAGGTCTTTGTAACAAATCAGAATGAACCATCACACCAACCTCCGCCACTTGGACAATCTTCTTCACCTTTACCCTTTCTGACCACTAGTTCAGAAGTTCACCCATTTAGCACAAGCCAAAAGAAACGAATTAGAACCTACAATGAAGGGAACACTAGCTCATCTGAGACCAACAATAGATCAAAGATTATGGAGAAAATTTCTCTTAGCATTGATTCCATTACTGTTGACTTTCAGGGAGTACATAGCCTACTGGAGAAACGGGAAAAAGATAAAGAGAAAAGTGAGATGGAGAAAAGGTAAAAAGAGAGACAAAGCTGTATATGAGATGATATCAAATAGACTCCAAATTTGGATGAACGTGCTTGTTACAAAACAGTTGCATTGCTTACTAATAAAACAAAAATGGAAGCATTTTTGAAAATGTCACCTAAGGAGCCCTCAAACTGAATCACCTACAATTTGGAATGAGTGGTTATTTGGATCATGATACATCATGCTTTATTAGAAATTTCTTTTGTTTATCAACATTTTGGTTTACTGCATTTGGTTAGTTAATTGGTATAATACATTTTTTGTTTGAACATGCAATGTATTATTTTGGTACTGATTTTGATTTGTCAATTGGTATTATTTATGGTTTTGATTTACCAATTGATATTATTTGGCTGACTTATTGGGCCATATACCGATATAATCCATTAATCTATAATAGAAATTTGAGATAACAAATCCATGAAAGTCTGAGATAAATATATAAACAAATTTATAACATTCTGAGATAGATATTTAAATAAATCAATGAAAGTCCATGTGGATTTGTACAAGTCTGTAGAAATCCATGAAAATCTATCACTTAAAAATGTTTTTAAATGTCATCAATAATCCTAATTGAATACACCCCTTAAAACTTGGAAGGTATAGATTTAGATTTTGTTTATCTTTTGTATTAGATAGATATTTTAAAATATTTGTTTTCTATTTTTTTGATGTTGACACGTGACATCTTCTTTGTTTAAGGAGAAAAATACCCTTAGAATCGTTAAATTTGACTATTAGTTGATTAACTGAAGGACCAAATTGATGAATTTACGATAACATAGGGATCATGGACACTAAAAAAGGAAAAACGGTTAAAAATCAGATAATTCACAAAAAACTCAAGGACCAAATTCATAAAACACCATAAAAAATATAAAAAATACCTAATTATTTTATTAGGGGATAGAGAATCTATTTGGAGACTAAAACTTGGGTGCAACGGGATGCACCCAAGAATCTCTCCTATTTGGGTGGCAATAGTTTGGGCCGTGGAGGCGTCTTTTCCGGGTTGACCCATTATTAACTGGATCGTGCATTTTAAATCCATACATGACACATCTGCGTTTAAACCCAAACAAACCTACTAGATATTGATCCAGATTCATATACAGAAGACACTGACACCCTAGACGAGAGAGAGTCATTAGCAAAATGAGTTTCAGTTGTGTAGCGACGGCAGCTGCTGCAATTTCCTTTTTGTTGGTTCTTTCGACATTAGGTACTCGTTGTTGTTATTTGAATTTGATCAATATTTTCAGTGATAAATGCCTTTCATTTTGTTAGTTATACATTTTTTTTAGTAACCGTAGATCTGGTCATCGGAATTATTTATGCGATATTATTTCATAACTTTCTGTTCGATTGATAGGTTTATTTTGTTTCCTATAATAGCTTCAGCGAAGAAGTCTGGGGATGTTACAGAGTTACAAATTGGTGTGAAGGTGAATTGTCTGAAATTATATGTTTTTATTTATTTATTTATTTATTTCTTATAATTTTTAGGCGAATTTGATGTGATTTATATTTCTGTATTGTTAAGCGCTATGACGTGTTAGTCATACATCATTCAATTTACCCTTGATTAAGTTCATTTACGGGATGGTGTTGATGGGGTTTATTAATATAAAGGTGATCATGAAAATTGCTTGTGATCTTCAAAAATCTTCTACTAGTTATTTGATAATACTATGTTTGAGTTTTATAATTTCCTTTCTTTTTTTATAGTTTCATAGTTTTGATGTCATAGGTTTTAGGATACACTGGCAGGATATGGTTAAGCATTTAGTAGTAACGAGGATCTCTCTTTGGGATATTACTGTTGTTTTTGGTTTGGAGTTTGCTTTTCGGTTTTCATTACATTTATTGCTAACTCAGTATGTATGGCTTCCTTCAACTTCAACAGTACAAGCCCAAACCCTGTGACCTTCAGGCGCATAAAGGTGATAAAATCAAAGTACATTATCGGGTAAGTGACTTTTATCTTCAGATTGTTGCTTAATTCCTCCAATAATTTAATGTTCATTAATTATTCATTTTACTCTATTGATGAGATGAGATTGACATTTCAAATAAATAAAACCTGAGAGAAATAGGTCCTTGTGCATATCATATCCATACTAATTAAGAGGAAAACAAATATGGAAAGATTGTAGAATTTGGCCCTCTTTACAAATACCCATCATAGAGTTTCATTAAATGGCTGTACCTGTTATAGTTTGCTAGAGTTTCCAGCTTTAACAATCATTCAGCCCCCCTCCCCTCTATCTAATAAATAAATAAGTATTGCAGGTTTAACATTTATTTTTGTGGTTCTGTTGTGGTTTATGGGCAAGAGTTTGTTCATTGGTGGTCTTGTTTACATTTACATCATCAATCAAGGGAGAATTGCGTTAAGAACTTGTATGGGGCTTTGTTACCAATTGTGACCTTTGGCTTTAGTCACAATAATAGGGATATGTGAGCATCATTTGAGGGATCTTTGTTTCTCCAAAGCTTGGACACTGTGTAACATCTTCCACTGACCTCATCTATACATGTTAATACCTGGATTATAAGGCATTTTTTGTACGTACTCTCTGTTAGTTGTATGAGAGGGGTGTTATTATTTTTCCTTTTTAAGTATTTTTTGTCCTTTGACATGTAGTCTAAATTTTATTTTACGCACAATATTTTGTTATTGGTGACAAGATGAAGTCTATACCATAAATCTTTAAAAATCTGTTTTGACTTTGTAAGAGTAATAAAGGAATAAGATCAGTCATATATAATTAAGGGCTGAAGCAATTATTACTCATGACCTTAAACATCTTATATATATATATATATATATTTTTTTTTTCTTAAGTGAAGTTATTCCACTTTATAGCCACCTACTGGTTCCTGACTGTAATATAACTTGTTATTTCTTCCTGCAGGGAACACTCATAGATGGAACTGTTTTTGACTCTAGTTTTGAAAGAGGTGATCCAATTGAGTTTGAGCTTGGCATTGGTCAAGTAATCAAAGGTATGTGCACACTTGACAATTACTCATGCTTTTCTGCACTTTCTCAATCATTTTCCTCACATATGCCATTCAAGGTTAGCCTGTTGATTGGTTATGGAAGTTATTGATACTTGAAAAAATTATTTGCAGGATGGGACCAAGGACTGTTGGGAATGTGTGTAGGGGAGAAGCGGAAACTGAAAATTCCTTCAAAGCTTGGTTATGGGGAACAAGGTTCTCCCCCTACCATCCCAGGTAATATTTTCAAGCGAGATTATCATTTTAGTCCATAACTTTTTTGAAAATGACACATTTTACCTATCTTTCCATTTTGGGCTCCCATTGTCCCTATTTTCAAAAATAGATCATATTGGTCTCTCTAACCAAATTTTTACATCAACCATGACAAAAAGCACAAGACAATTTTGCCATCAACCTTTAATTGAATGAATGAAATTATGATTTTACCCTCAAACAAGTTATAATTTTTCAAAAATAGCATATTCAGCCATTAGTTATAAAAATTGGATTTAAATTTGAATTACATTTAAAATTAAATCAAATAGAAAAAAATAAAACATATAAAATAAATATAAAAATTGAAGAAAATATAAAACGTTAAAAATAATTGAGGAAATAAAAATATAATTAAAGTCATAAAACTATAAAATATAAAATACAATAAAAAAAAGTGATGGAGGAGGCTGTGTTGAGTCTTTTGTGCTGAAGAATATTTTAACAAATTTTCCATTATGTTTTAATAAAATGTTATTTTATTATTTTTTAAGTATTCTTTTTTACTCTTTATTTTATTTTTTATCATGTGGACTTGTGACATCTTTTTTATAAGTATCATGTTTCAAGACAAAAATGCTTCTGAAACCATTAAGTTTGACTAATGGTTGACTACCAGAAGGACCAAAATGATTTATTTTCGGAAATTTTGGGACCACGCAAGTCCAAATGGAAAGATAGGTAAAAAAGTTTTGTTCTAAATAAGTTGGGGACTAAAATGATTGTCTCCCGATTTTCTATTAATCCACTAAACCTCTTACTATCAGTGTAATTGGTATTTGCGGAGGTATCTTCTGTAAGTGTAGTAATTAGATGGTGAAATTTTACGAGTAGCCAAGCAGGGGTAAACTCTCCTTTAATTGAAGATCACATGTTTTTGGCTTTATCTCATAGAACTTTGAATTCTTTTGTGGCTGCAATATTTAAGTTGAACTGGTGATGCTCCAATAATATTAGAGCTGTATCCTCTGTAGTTGGAGGCGAGTTAAGACAACTTTGGTACTATTAGATTTTATTTATGCAAGGTTACAGTAATGAAAATTTGCTATGTTTTCATTTGCATAGGTGGTTAAAAAGTGGCTTGACATAAATCCATGTTAGTTCATCTAGATGATAAATGGGTCAGAGATTTTATTTTTTACCATATTGATTAATTTTACATAAGCTCGAGTGAATAAATAATTTGAATTATTGAGTCTCATATGACTGCTGGTCTCGTTTTTCTTCTACATAAATGATTTCATCTAATGTAGAGGAAATTTAGTTGATGAGACGTGTTGTTTGAAAATTACAGGTGGAGCCACATTGATATTTGACACGGAGCTGGTTGCAGTGAATGGGAAAACATCAAGTAGTGAGGAAACAAGCGATGGGGAGCTATAGTCACCAGTCATAGTAGCAGTTTTAATCCTATTTCTCCTTTTTCTATTTGGTATTTTATGCACCATCCTTTAATACTGTTTCTGGAATCAAAACTTTTCTGTGGTCAGGCCAGGCTTTATGACCTTCAACGTTAAGATAGTTGAAGTGTTTGTGTCCAATGCCAAATAAAATTAGTTGTTTGATCAGAATCTTTATTTACATGGTTCTATTTGGATAGGATTATATTATTGAATTGGTTTGGATATGATTATTTCATGGAATTAATAAGATTGAAATGGGATGGGGATTAGAAGATGGGGTTAAGATTGGACCGGACTAAATTAGTATTGTTCTTTGTTTGGTGTAACGTAGGATTGGACCAAAATAGAGGAAAATTTAAATTATTTCTGTTCAAATTCAATTTGAACTCTTAAGACAAAAATCTTTGAAGCTTTCAAATGCATCTGACTTCTCTCAAAAGAAATGCACACACCCATGTGTATGAGAGTAGTCATTAACCATTACCAAGACACAACGTAGACACAACGTTTTCCACTTAAGCTTTTAGATTGCATTGGAGTCTATGTGGATTAAGCCAAGGATTCTCCTGGTTGTCAAGGAATCTAGCTTTTGTGTCTTCATTGGTTATAGTAGGTGGGGAGTAACGTTTCTCAATAATTGTTCAAAAATGAGATCACCAAGAGACTTCAAATATGCCTTCATTTTTGCCTTCCAAAAGTGTAACCCATAGTAAACACCTTCCCTTGTAACCTGTTTTGATACCAATTGAAATCATCGATGCCTGCGTAGTTGCTTGATTCCAAGATACAAACTAAAACCTCAAATATTGATCGGCGAACTAAGCAACTATGAGCAATTGAGTCAATACAAATAATCGATTTGACAGGAGGTACAATTTTACCCTTTAACCTTTCAAAATTTAACAATCAATGCTTTTAAATTAATAAACCAAGAATCTTAGATCGCCATTGAATATTTGAGGTTTGAATTAATGCATCTAAATCTTTAGATTGAGACTCTAAACAGTTTATAGACACCAAAGTATGAAGAAACCTTGCCTTGACTAGGGATGGCAATTCCATCCGAACCCATGGGAACTTGTTCGAACCCGATCTTTTGGGTGAGGGTATGGGTTGTGAAAATAAAACCCATGGACAGGTTTTGGTGTAAACTTTCAACCCATTACGGGTTCGGGAGAGAGTGAGAGTCCAAAAAAAAATCTTCACCCGAACCCGTTTAATTTGAAAAAAAAAAATACACTTTCTTGGATTTTATGTTTACGAACAACTTTCCTACCAAAAAATGACTTTGTTTTGCTTATAAAGGATTAAAGTGTACCTTCTATTTAGTCTATCACCCAATCTTTTTCAGCTCAACCTCCTTTTTTTTTTTTTTTTTTTTTGGGTATTCGTGCTTCAAAAATATTAGACTCTGTTTTTGCAACCCGTGAACCGAGTTTTTTCAAATCTCACTCAAAATTTTCAAACCCTTTTTCGCGATCGTTCTCCGTGGAATCGGGTGGGGACATGAAAGAGAAAACGGGTGTGTTGTCGCCTAACAACACGATTTCGAGTCTGAATGGGAAGAGGAGTGAGAGGGAAGCAAATGGCGAAGAGCACAACCTAGACAGAGATAGCTTTGTATCAACGATGAAGAAGATGGCGACACTTTAAGAAAGTGTTTATTTATTTATTTATTTTTTAATTTCATCAAAACCCTTAAAAGTTTGTTTGTCCGTGGGCGGGTATGGGTGTTGTTAAAACCCGCAGGTGAAACCAAAACTCAAACTTGCTACATTTCACGGGCGGGTCTAGATGTCAATATTGTTCACGGGTTCAGATGTGAGTTTATCAAAACCCGTCCGAACCTGACCCATTGCCATTCCTAGCAGACAGCTCTAGGAAATCTTAAGTCAAAGTCCCTAGGATTATAATTGGAAAAAATTGCATAAATAGGCAACAGGGCCGCCCATAGTATTGGGGTGCCACACGTGTTTCACAACACGCTGGCGTGAGAGCGTTGCACACCATGTGGCCATCCATTTGGTCAAATGCTACTCTAGTGGCCACCCAATTGTGAATTAATTTCAGCATCACTGAAATCAGTGTTGAAATTGGCAGAAACTCTGAGAGTGAAAGATTAAATGAAAATATGTATTGTAATCCATTCAAGTTGTGATACATAGATAAAGCTAATTAAAGCTACAGAAACAGCAGTTTGCTACCAGCTAAAACCTTGTTGACCCGACTAGAACCGAACCAGAGGCATTACATTGCTTTAATGCTAGAAAGAATCAATAGTATCTCACTTCACGAACAATTTACTGAGCATGTCTCAAGTCTCTTGATTACACTGTTCTCAAGAAAAAGTTCATTTGATCCACTTTGAATTTCCATCTGCAGACAACAAAATGAAAATATGCCTTATCCACAACCATCTTCAAGCTCACCCAAACTCCGTTGATATATCAACGTCTGTCAGATACTACTCGGATTATTTATGATAAGCAATGACTGGCTTCACCATTTCCCATTTCAGATTGAAGAATGCTGAGAATATCCATGCCACAGCCAGTGAAAAAGATAGAGCACCTATGTTCACAATAGGCAAGCACAACATACCGCCCTGATCTCCTTAAGACAGAAGGAGAAATGTGAATCAATCTTTGGAAGACAGAAAAGGCTACGTAAATCAATCTTGAAATCCTGATAAGATCATGATACCCATATCTAATCTCCGGCATGCATAGGTCACTTTGAATAGTCCCTCTTGTGAATCTGATCTAATTCATCAGCTTTGACATTCTAGTTTTTCTTTAGAAGTTGATTAAAAAATCGAACATGCCTTCAAACAAAAACAAAAGAATTGAGCATGAAGACTAGTCTCGATTAACAAAATGCAATCCATTCAACAAAATCTTGTAATTCTTGTTACCCATTAAAGCATCCTTCTTTCTAAACTCCTCAAGCAGCTCAAAAGCCTCATCACCCTTCCCTTCCCTACACAATCCTTCCAAGACAGTCCTATATGTCAACATATCTGGCCCCATAGAATTTCCTAACATGTCGAAAACAACCTCAGTAGCATCCTCAAGTCTCCTTTCCATTGCCATACTACAAATCAAAATCATATAACAACTAGCGCTCGGCACCAAATCCTTTCCTTTCATTTCCTTATAAAATTCTAAACCCTGCCCCAGCCTACCCTTCTCACACAACCCCTTCACAATATAACTATAAGTAAAAGAATTAGGCTCACAACCGTACAAGCCCATTTCTCGGAAAACCCTGATAGCATCATCAACCTGAAGGCACTTACTATAAGCCTTAATAATCATATTCAATGCGAATGTATCAGGTATAACCCCTAGAGATTTCATTTGCTTGGTTAAAGACTTAACGGCGTGCAAATAAACATAAGAAACATTCGACTTATGAAATCTCCTAAGCAACGAATTTAACAGTAAAGTGTACGACTCAAGTGAGGGCTTACAGTTTTCCGATTTCAGCATCTTGTTATACACATCGAAAGCGCGGTTGAACAAAAGCTTGCGACCGCAGCAGAATCTAATCATGGAATTGTAAAGAGGGAGAGACATATCACAGTTTCCAGCAATGACCTCTTCGACAAGGGTTTCGACATGGCGATAGCGTCTGCCGTTGATTAAAAGTTTGATCATGGTGAGGTATGTTTCATGGTTATGCCTGTAACCATGCTTCTGGGCCGTCCATCGGAATATGTCGAGGGCGAGATCGGGGTCTGATTGGGCATGTAGGGCTAGAACGACGTCTGACGGAGTGAATCCCGGTTTGAGATGCTGCGTCCAGGTTTCGAACTGTTTTTCGAGTGGAGTCCGGGTACGGGTTTGGGTTGGCGGGTTGGATGAGGAAGAAACGTGGCGGTGGTTATAGACTGACGGAGGAAATGTAGGTATGCGGAGGGAAGATAGCGGTGCAAGAGAAACAAGTTTGCGGTTTCTGAGCAAGCGATGGAAGGTCACTGACATCATTACAAGACGATTCAGCAATTTGGGGAATCGACTGCTGCTAAATAAAAAGTTAGCAACACTATTCTTCTTGGCTCTCATAATCACTATTCGTTAAAAGTAGGCCTAGATTTCTTGATTGGGCTGTAGAGCGAGCCTGGTCCAGCTCAGACCCATTTCAATTGAATTCCAAACTCAAGTCAAAATGCTAATGATAACCATTCAGACTTTTATTTTGTTTCTGGACTTACTGATTTACTTGTGCAACATCATTTTCATGAAGAAAAATGAAAAAAAAAAATAAAAAAAAAATAAATTAATTAATGAAATTACCAAATATATGTATAGTGCTTTTGAGTTACACAACACAAGTTTTAAAAGTACAATTAACCAAACATCTACCGATTAACTCCATAGTTGATTATTCCTTTAGCACAGCTGACAGTGATTATAATAGACGTTATAGCAATACCAAATTGGCTCTAAATATAAAGGAACAAGCTTAATAACTAATTTGAGGGAATAATGTCATATGTTATTTCATTAACAGCACATCATAATTTATTTAACTAACTTGATAAACAAAAATAGCTAAAAATTTTATAAGTGTGTTACAATCTAATCTTATTTAACTCTAACGATATAAATTATTATTCGTAAAACCTCTCGAAAACATTTTTGTTCTCAAGATTCATGTGAGGAAATTTCATCCAAAAATATTCTAAATCCTCCCAAGTTACATCCATAGGTATTACTGTTGGAAACAGGGATGTAACCTGGATTGAAGATTAGGGTAGGTTAGAAATTTTTTTTTTACTGAATATCGACATCACCTAATTAGGAGGACATAGTGAGACGTCCCCGTAAAATGTATATTCTAAATAGATACTTTACAAAATTCTATTTTATTTTTTTAAAGATCAAATCAAATTATAAGATAAACATGAAACACAAATGGATACAGTAATTAAATTATACAATATTCTTATATTAGTTTGATTCATTCTAAATATACTAAAACAATGTTATGAGAAATTTAATGAAATTCATTTAACAATATTGTTACTTTGTAAATTTAAAATTGGATTAAATAATAATTAGATTACTCCTAAAATCCCATTATCTATATTTAACAATAACCCTAAAATTTCAAAACAATATATATTTTTTTTAAAGTAACAAAATGAATATTTAAAGTCATAATATTCACTTAAACATATCTAAATGTTGATGTTGATAAATAGATTGAACTAAGTTTCAAGAATATGGAAAAATAATTGTTATTACAAAAAGAAGAAAAAGGAAAGAAATATTATATTTTTTACTATGATTAGGAATTAAAATTAATTATATTATTAATTAAAAAAAATTTCATTACTAATTTAATTTTTTTTAAGGGGGTCAGGGTGGGCTCAAGTCCGTCCCTGGTTGGAAATAACATATTTTGACGGCACACCTGTGAACGCTGTTGCAAATAGTGTTGTCGAAAAAGTTACATTTTCGACGGGCCATCAAAGGTGAAACTATTTCCAACAACATGTGGACATCGATAATAATTTTCAAGTTCATTGATAAAATAACTTTTAAAATTCTCACCACAACAACTTGTAAGATTTTTATAAAATTGTGAGCAACATATGACGTTATATTTTGAGTTTATGAAAACCGAATTGATTGGAATGTTTAAGTAAGAGAGAGTTGACCGGATAAAGCCCATTTAGTTGTGATCAATATTTGTTGGGCTTGGTGCACCTTAACTACATTATATGTAGGATATGGTATGGGCTATTGTATATGTGTGGGCCTAGTATTCCTTTTGGGATTAGCCATCCTATTAGGATTGAGAATCCTCTATGGGTTAGGATTCTAGTAAGTTATACTATTTATAGGGGGTCCCTACTCTCGCTCACGCGTGTTACAGAACTGTCTCCCCATTAGGCAATCTGAGTAAGGTGAGAAGAGAGTAGAAGACTTCCTATTAACTTCCATTGTTTTCTTGTGTTTTATTTTCAGGTGATTGTTTTCGTGCTATCATGGATTCTGGAAATTCGGGTACGCTTTCATGCTTATGTATTTAATATGAGTTGCACATATATTTATTTTGCATTATGCTTACAGTGGTATCAGAGCCCACGTATTTTTACATAGGCTGAAAATTAAATTCTAATTGTTCATATACTGTTTGATATATGAATATTGTTTGTTCTATCTTTCATCTACTGCTTTGATTCACGGGTGCTTGAAATTTTTTTTTTTTGATGATTGGAATCAAGGTAGATATATTAAAAATAACCTGATAGGTTTGATCTGTAGATGAATTAAGTTTTTTTTTTTGCTTTGTTTGGATCACATCTGGTCAGACCCATATGTGGGTCGTTTGGGTCGATGGGTTTTCTCAACCCAGACCAGGTCGCGAGCTGCGTGGAAGGGGCCCCGTGCCATTCACGGCGTGGATCAGGCCGACGGCGCACACCCAGGTCGTCTCTGGTTCTGCGCGAGCACCCCACCACGTCCAGCCGCCGTTTTTTCTTCTCGGTTGGTTTTGGATCGACGGTGGCCATGTTTTGGGATCCGCGCACGTGGATCGAAGCTTGCGTCGCCGTCCGTCGCTTTTCCGGTGATGGTCTTTGGTCAAGGCGGCGGCCATGGCAAGCTAGGGTTTTCCAAACCGTGTTTTTTGCTTGGGCCAACTTTTGAAAATTTGATATTTTATAAGGGTATGTTTTGTAATTATTCTGGGCCAGTTCGTAATTTTGACAAAATTATGAGGTCAATTTATAAATACTGAAACTTCATGGGCTGATTTATAATTTAACAAAAAATTTGGGGTCAATTTATAATTATTAAAACTTACTGGGCCAGTTTGTAATTTTGATAAAATTTTGGGGTCGTTTTGTAATTACCGAAACTTCGGGGCCCAATTTGTAATTTAGCAAAATCATGGGGCAGTTTTGGAAATAATTGCGGTTCAAAATTTTTTGTGATTTCGAATGATTATTTTTCTACGTAGTAGACTAGTCATTAAGTTTATCATAATGATTATTTTGTTTGAAATTAATAAACTGTTTATATACTCTCGTGAATTGAATGATTATGCTTTCACGTAGTGACTAATCATTTCGATTTTGAGAATTTAGTTGGCTGACGGTTATTAATTTGATAGTGTTAATAATTGATAGAATATTATCGTGAATTAGATGATTATGTTTTCACGTAGTGACTGATCATTAGGATTTTGAGATATTCGTTGGTTATCAATTATTAAATTTGAACTGCAAAGATGGGAATGCATGTGTTAATCATCTCCGTAGGAGGGTTATCATGTGTGATAGGTGATGTTCTTCTCCGTAGGAGGTTCATTATCTTGAGGAATGCATTTATAGATTGTTGTGATTATTTGCCCAATCACATGTTGAATTATGTTTCTATAAATGTTTTGACTGTTTATCTTATGAGCATGAAATCTTTTGTTTTGAAATTCAGTTTTCAATGTCAACAATTTTGCTTCTCAATTGACTGCTATCAAACCTTTGGATGGGACTAATTTTGAGGAGTGGAAAGAGACACTCACTGCTATTCTAGCTCTTTGGGGAATAGACCTTTCATTACGTGAGAAGAAGCCTTCCAAACTCACTGATGAGAGTACTGCTGAAGAGAGGACTCATCGAATGAAATGGAAAGAGTCCAATCAGAAATGTTTGATGATCATGCGTTTGTCCATTGCCAAAACTATTAAGAAGAGTATTCCACAATGCAAGGAAGCAAAGGCCTTTCTTAAAGCTGTGAGTGGCAAGTTTAAGAAGCAGAGCAAGGCTGAGAGGGGAAAATATCTGAGCCAGCTGGCGACTGCGGTTTATGATGGAACCGGTGATGTTCGTGAGCATATTATGAAGATGACTAATATGGCCATGAAATTGAGGGATCTGGATACAGAGATCTCTGACTCTCACCTTGTGTGGCAAGTTCTTGAGTCTCTTCCAAGTGAGTTTGATGTTCTGAAAACCTCTTATAATGCTCAAGAAGCTGAATGGACCTTGGATCAAATGACTGCTATTGTGGTCCAGGAGGAAGAGACTATTCGCAAGAGTAAGAGACAGAGTGCTCATATGGTCACCCACAGTTACAAGGGTAAGAAGAAGTTCAGTGGGGTTAAGAAGCCTAAATTTGTACATCATGGAAAGAAAGTTGGCAAGCCTGCTGTTTTCAATAAGGCTAAGGTTGAAGACATGAAAGGCAAATGTTTTTGGTGTAGCAAGAAGGGTCATATGAAGAAGGATTGCTTCAAGTTTAAGAATCACATAGAAGGTACCCCTTTAGCTCTCGTATGTTTTGAATCTAATTTGGTTGATGTCCCTCTGAATTCTTGGTGGATTGATTCTGGAGCTACCATTCACGTTTCGAATTCCTTACAGGGCTTCAGAAGCAAAAGGAAACCAAGGGATAAGGAAGCTGTCGTTTTCATGGGAAATGGAGAGAAGGCTTTAGTTGAGTTTATAGGAGTTGTTAGATTACCTTTATCTTCTGGAAAGTTTTTAGATTTAGTTGATGTTGCTTTTGTTCCTTCTCTTAGACGTAATTTGATTTCCATTTCTAGATTGGATATAAGTGGTTATCGTTTTGAATTCATTAATAAAGGATTTGCTCTTTATCATGGTTCTTTTCTCATTGGTTCTGGTAGTTTGTGTGATGGTTTATATAAATTGAATTTACACTCTGATTTTGCTGGTGAAAATTCTCATTCCGCTGCTGTGGTAAATTATACCATTGGATCTAAACGCCAGAGGGAAGATTGTTCGTTCATGCTATGGCATAGACGTTTAGGCCACATATCCAAAGAATGGATTGAAAGATTAATCAGAAATGGTATTCTTGATTCACTTGACTTTTCAGATTCTGAGTCTTGTGTTAATTGTTTGAAGGGTAAAATGACAAGAGCTAAAAAGAAAGGGGCTACCAGAAGTCAGAATCTTTTGGAAATTATTCATACCGATATATGTGGACCATTTTCACCCGCTACACTTGGTGGATATAAATATTTTATTTCTTTCATTGATGATTTCTCCAGTTATGGTTATATCAATCTTATTCACGAGAAATCTGAAGCCTTAGATATTTTCAAAATATATAAGGCTGAGGTTGAACTAAAATTAGAAAGAAAGATCAAGTGTGTTAGATCTGATCGTGGGGGTGAATATTATGGTAGGTATGGTGAAGCTGGTCAGATTCCGGGTCCGTTTGCGAGGTTTTTACAAGAATGCGGGATTGGTGCTCAATACACTATGCCTGGTGAACTTGAACAAAATGGAGTTGCTGAGAGGCGGAATCGTACATTAATGAACATGGTAAGAAGTATGATCAGTACAAGTTCTTTGCCTAAACTTTTATGGGGTGATGCATTAAAGACGGTAGCTTATATTCTTAATAGAGTTCCCAGTAAATCAGTGCCTAAAACTCCATTTGAGATGTGGTTTGGTTCGAAGCCAAAATTGAATCACATGAGAGTATGGGGATGTCCTGCAGAAGTGAGGCCTTATGATCCTAATTTGAAAAAGCTGGATTTTAAGACCGTTAGTGCATTCTTTGTGGGATATGCAGATAAATCTAAAGGATATAGATTTTATTGTCCTACACACTCTATAAGGATCGTTGAATCTAAGCGTGTTGTATTCTTGGAGGAAGGTACTGACATTGGAAAGAATATGCAGACTGAAGAGTTTGCGTTTGAGGAAGAGAGACCGGGTAATCCGACATCTTCTACTTCATTGGATATTGTCATACCATCTCTCTATGAGCATCATGACGAGCCAGTTATTGATGAACCTCAACCGATTATCTTTGAGCCCGAGCCGGTTATTGATGAACCTCAACTAGTTGTTGATGAGCCACAACCGATTGTTCATGTTCCTTTAAGGAGATCTCAGAGAGTTCGAAGATCTGCCATTCCTGATGATTATGTTGTTTATCTACAGGAACATGATTTTGACTTAGGAGAGGATGACGATCCTTGGACTTATGATCAAGCTGTTCAGAGCTCTCAATCGTCAAAATGGATGGATGCTATGATCGATGAACTGAGATCCATGGATACAAATTGTGTTTGGGATTTGGTTGAATTGCCTGATGGTTGCAAGCCTATTGGCTGCAAATGGGTTTTTAAGACTAAACGAGACTCTAAAGGCAATGTTGAGAGACATAAAGCTAGACTTGTAGCGAAAGGGTTCAGCCAAAAGGAAGGTATTGATTATACCGAGACTTTTTCGCTTGTCTCTTCGAAAGATGCCTTTAGGATTATTATGTCCCTAGTAGCTCATTTTGATTTAGAGTTGCATCAAATGGACGTGAAGACTGCTTTCCTAAATGGAGATCTTGCAGAGGATGTATACATGGTGCAACCTGAAGGTTTTCAGGCAATTGGAAAGGAGCATATGGTTTGTAAGCTCAGGAAATCCATTTATGGTCTGAAACAAGCTTCAAGGCAATGGTATTTGAAATTTGATGATGTCGTTGCATCATATGGTTTTGTTGAAAATTCGATGGATCATTGCATATACCTCAAGGTCAGTGGGAGCAATTTTATTTTTCTTATACTTTATGTTGATGATATTTTGCTCGCTGACAATAATTTAGGGTTGCTGCATGATACCAAGAATTTTCTATCACGTAGCTTTGAAATGAAGGTATGTTTTGTAATTATTCTGGGCCAGTTCGTAATTTTGACAAAATTATGGGGTCAATTTATAAATACTGAAACTTCATGGGCTGATTTATAATTTAACAAAAAATTTGGGGTCAATTTATAATATGTATACATGGTGCAACCTGAAGGTTTTCAGGCAATTGGAAAGGAGCATATGGTTTGTAAGCTCAGGAAATCCATTTATGGTCTGAAACAAGCTTCAAGGCAATGATATTTGAAATTTGATGATGTCGTTGCATCATATGGTTTTGTTGAAAATTCGATGGATCATTGCATATACCTCAAGGTCAGTGGGAGCAATTTTATTTTTCTTATACTTTATGTTGATGATATTTTGCTCGCTGGCAATAATTTAGGGTTGCTGCATGATACCAAGAATTTTCTATCACGTAGCTTTGAAATGAAGGATCTTGGGGAAGCCTCTTTTGTCCTTGGGATTGAGATACATCGTGATAGGTCACATGGTTTGCTTGGATTATCTCAGAAGGCTTACATCAATAGAGTACTAGAGAGATTTAACATGAGTATTTGTTCCCTAGGTGAGGTACCTATCGTGAAAGGAGATAAACTTACAAAGCTACAATGTCTTAAAAATGAGCTAGAACGTTCTCAAATGAAGGATGTCCCATATGCATCTGCAGTTGGTAGCTTGATGTATGCACAAGTGTGTACGCGTCCTGATCTTGCTTTTGCAATTAGCGTACTTGGTAGATTTCTAAGTAACCCTGGCATGCATCATTGGACAGCAACAAAGAAGGTTATGCGTTATTTGCAGCGAACAAAGGATTTCATGCTCACTTATAGGCGTTCAGACCTATTGGAAGTTGTTGGCTATGCAGATGCAGATTTTGCTGGTTGTTCAGATGATCTAAAATCCACTTCAGGTTTTGTGTTTATGTTGGCTGGTGGAGCCATATCGTGGAAGAGTGTCAAGCAGACACTTACAGCTTCATCTACTATGCAAGCTGAGTTTGTAGCATGCTATGAGGCAACAATTCAAGCTGTTTGGTTGCGGAATTTCATTTCAGGGTTACAGATATTGGATTCCATTTCTAAGCCATTGACAATCTATTGTGACAATTCCGCAGCAGTTTCTTTCTCTAAGAACAATAAAAGATCTTCAGGATCTAAACATATGGAGATCAAGTATCTTGTGGTTAGAGAGAAAGTTCAAGAGTTGCAAACTTCTATAGTCCACATTCCAACAGAAGAGATGATAGCAGATCCCCTAACCAAAGGACTATCTCCGAAAGTTTTTAAAAGGCATGTTACCCATATGGGGTTGGTAGATAGTCATGATATGCTTGGTTAGTGGGAGTTATCTTTTGTTTTTTGTTTTTTTAAATTAACTGCAGTATTTTGTTTAATAAAATTTTGTTTATTTATTCTCGAGAATATATTTGTACATTGTATATGTATGTTATTTGCCATATTTGTTATTGTGTGCACACAGATGTTTGATTATGGCAGGAAATCTTAAAGCTTATAGCTTTAAGTGGGCAGTTCACTCATAAGGTATAAAGTTTTCACCGATGAGTGAACATTACTTAAGACAGAAGGATTTGCCCGTCTTAAGGAGGTATCTCAAAGCTTTTGGCTTTGAGTGGGCAGTTTACTCATAAGGTATAAAGTTTTCACCGATGAGTAAACATTACTTAAGACAGAAAGTTTTGCCCGTCTTAAGGGAGGATTAACTCATGGTCTTTTGGCCAGAGAGTGTAAGATGCTTAAGACATTAAGTTTGCTCATCTTAAGATCCTTTGCATAATGCGAAGGTGGACCTATATGGAATAGACATGATGATCACATTTGCATGTAATTTCCATACCACACATACATACCATTTTACCCGGGTAGGTAGAACTAATGATATTTTGATTGCATATGGTCTTATGTTGATTAAAGATGTAATGATCTATGTAGTTGGATATTTGAAGTTCTATTGAACTAAGGGGAAGGAAGGTGTTACTCTCTTAAACATTCTTGTGGCCACGTATAATTGTTTATCAATTCGGAGCGTCGTTTTCTAAAATGAATTTGTAAATATAAAATGATAATGTCTATGTAGCTCAAGTGGGAGAATGTAAGATTTTTATAAAATTGTGAGCAACATATGACGTTATATTTTGAGTTTATGAAAACCGAATTGATTGGAATGTTTAAGTAAGAGAGAGTTGACCGGATAAAGCCCATTTAGTTGTGATCAATATTTGTTGGGCTTGGTGCACCTTAACTACATTATATGTAGGATATGGTATGAGCTATTGTATATGTGTGGGCCTAGTATTCCTTTTGGGATTAGCCATCCTATTAGGATTGAGAATCCTCTATGGGTTAGGATTCTAGTAAGTTATACTATTTATAGGGGGTCCCTACTCTCGCTCACGCGTGTTACAGAACTGTCTCCCCATTAGGCAATCTGAGTAAGGTGAGAAGAGAGTAGAAGACTTCCTATTAACTTCCATTGTTTTCTTGTGTTTTATTTTCAGGTGATTGTTTTCGTGCTATCATGGATTCTGGAAATTCGGGTACGCTTTCATGCTTATGTATTTAATACGAGTTGCACATATATTTATTTTGCATTATGCTTACACAACTTCCATAGTTAGTTGTAAAGGTGTAAATGTGGGCCGGCATGCCGTTTCCCGTGCCGTGACATGCCATACCCAAAAAAAATTTAGGGAGGCAAGGTGGGCCGACCTTTTAATTTAATTTTTTATTTTATTTTAAATGTTGTTATTGGAGCTTGAACTATGGTTACCAAAATTCAAACCATTTCAAATAGCCTAACCATACTAAATATTAAGTTATTATTTCAATTAAATATTATAAGTAGTATACAGAGTTAATTAAAAACGTGTCCATTTCGACTGGGACCAAGATCAAATTAATTCTCCGGATTAGAACGGATACGGTTGTAGTGTTGGATCGAGAGGAAATTTTTTTATTACTAGGCTCAAATGAGGTTCGAAATTGACACGACACTTAAAAACACATTGTTTTGATGAAAAAAGGGTTTTTCGAGCCTGGAAAGTCGTCACAAGCCCTTCCATGTTATCTCTATCCCATCATTGATCCATGGCCAATTTGAAACAAGGAGATCCCCAAACCTGAGTAACTGTTCATAAAGACTAGTACTATAGTCCATTTTGAAGTTTTCTAGTTTTTCGATAAACTAAGTCTTCAGTTCCTTGAAAATAAGTTCCATTTCTCTATTATGATCAGTTTCTGTCTCATTTATCTCATCCTTTGGAGACAATTCAACCGACGTGGTGACTATTCCTCATAGGTGTCAACAGCTTCGGATGAGTTATTGATTCATCCATCTATAGAGAAATGAAATCAAATACACCATAAAACATTTAAATAATTTGTTAGTAATTAAGAACTTTAAATTTTCTAAGGCGTATATTTAGGTCTCATTGGAGCGAAAAATTAATGGAATTAATTTTATTTATTTATTTATTTTTTGTTTTTGGTTTTTCGAAAAAAGTCACTAAAAAACGGTCGGCCACTAGAAAACGGTTCGGTAGCCTGAAACAGCATTAGGAACTGGTCTGGTAGCCTTAATCAGCATTGGAAACTGTTTCGTTTGGTAAGACTGGCGCCGACAACTGTACCGGTCCTCAAAAAGTGCTCCGGTGACCAGACCGACACCGAAAATTGCTCTAGTTGTCGGTTGACGGTGACCAACACATCTGTGTCACGTGTCAAGGTTAGAGAGGGCCATGTGTTAGCAGCAGATGGCTCAAGGATTGTTACTTGCTTCTCCCACGGGCACAGATCATCCAACCTTTCCCGATTGTGAGACCACCACCATTCGACTCCAATTTTCACAAAAATATTCCATTGTGCCAGTAGTTTTGATTTTTTGGGTCATAGGTGAAGCACACTCTCCATCCCAATGGTGCGTGGTACTATTCATCATCTTTAACCTCAAAATCTGGAAAATCAGAATTTTGACCCATCTTCAAACGCTTTGTTCTCTCTCCATACCCAACCAAATTACATGATTTAGGTGTATTTGGAAAGCCTGTGATCTCTAGTTTCTAATTAGGGGCGGAATTGGGTTTGGCTAGAGTGTGGGCTACATCCCACCCTAGCATTTGAAAAAAAAAACAAAAACAAAAAGTTTCTACAATAATTCTAAATACATCCCATTTAGTTCTATAAACACCCAATTTAGTTTTAAATCTCCTAAGTCTAACTGAAATAGCCTATTAAACTTTCAATATTTGTTATAACTAAAATAAACCCAACAACTTAAAAAATATGTCTCAAACCATCATTCAAGCCCATTGTATTTCCTTTACTAAGTGAAAAACTAAATTGAGAAAAATATGTCTCAAACTATTTTCTTGTGTTTTTCTTGTTTAGAATATGTATACAAGGGTAAGGCTCATTATGTTTCCTGACTAGGTGTACTTTTTATTTTAATTAATAGAAATTCCCTCGTGCTATCCACATTTGTTGTCAAAATGATTATTATTATTATTATCTTTTATCTATATAAAATTGTCAACAACCCACCCATAAAAAAAAATTCTGGTTTCGCTGTTTTTAATGGTACCAATTTTACAACGATTTACGATTGTTTTTGACACTTTAAGACCCACTCAAAGTTTCTGGTTTGAGGCTCTATTTCTTAGAGTCTTATTCTACAAAATTGAAATCACATGGCATCCAATCCAAATATTTCAATTCAAATGGCATTAAAAAAAAAAATACAAACATGTATTTATATAACAAAATAAAACGAATTCAACATGTTTTACATATATATATATATACACATATATAAGAATAACAGTAAAACATTAATTTAATTCATTAATAGCAAAAAATAATCAAGAATTTGTTATGTACTTTTCCGATCCTGGAAAAATACATAGGGAATTTTGTAGAAATAAGAAAGAGAGAATGAGAAACAATAGGAGAGAGTTTTCTTATATTTTCTTCATGATTCATTCTTGTTAAATCATAGGCTATTTATAAGCCAAGTTATAAACCCACTAACGTGAGTGGTGCAAAAACAAAGGAAATAACAAAGGTCATTAAAACCTTAACTAACCTATTCACTAACCATGAAGTGAGCAACGGTTCCACTCATTGCCAATAAGACCACTAATGCCACTAATGCATAAATTAAAGGAAACAATGGGAAGTAGTTTGTAAGAAATAAGGAAAGTGGCAGTTGCCACTTATACACACATCATTCCACCCCTCTCAAATTATCCATGTCCACAAGGATAAATTTTGAATAAGTCTGTAGGGAGTTCCAGCTCGTTGGATTCGCCATAATTAAGAGGGTCACCAAATTTGATTGATCGTATGTGACATTGGGGAGCAATTA
The DNA here is from genome assembly GCA_954870605.1 of Acer campestre. Taxonomy (NCBI): domain Eukaryota; kingdom Viridiplantae; phylum Streptophyta; class Magnoliopsida; order Sapindales; family Sapindaceae; genus Acer; species Acer campestre. Next base: position 20,416,239 of record OX940803.1, on the reverse strand, counting down.
CTTCCAGATGAAATGATGCCAGTTGGACCTGTTGGGGAGTGAAATTTTTGAAGTAAAAAATTGGTTCCACCTTAGATCCATCCAAAGAGATCATCTCTACCAAGTTTAGGAAAGAATAGTTTGTGCTAGGTGTGGTTTTGATCGAAATTTGGGTTGGGAATGGTGGTTCCGGTTAGAGAGGTATGTGAGGTGGTAGGAGTGATATGGTGGTTGTGAGCATTAGTGGTGGCGGATTAGTAGGAGTGATATGAATGGTGGTGAGCATGGGTGGTTGTGGATTGGTGTTTTTCTGAAATGAACTCTTTTTGTGAAAGACACGTAGAGATTGAAGTTCATTTATAATGGTGTGGAGGGTTTTTTGAATTTGGACGAAGATAGACTCATGACGAGTTAGGACTTCATAGATTTCATTACGAAATCGTGTGTCCATGGATTCGAACTGCTCTGATACCATTGTTATGTACTTTTCCGATCCTGAAAAAATATATAGATAATTTTGTAAAAATAAGAAAGAGAGATGAGAAACAGGAGAGAGTTTTCTTATATTTTCTTCATGATCCATTCTTGTTAAATCATATGCTATTTATAAGCCAAGTTACAAACCCACTAACGTGAGTGATGTAAAAACAAAGGAAATAACAAAGGTCACTAAAACCTTAACTAACCTATTCACTAACCATGAAGTGAGCAACGGTTCCACTCACTACCACTAAGACCACTAATGCCACTAATGCATAAATTAAAGGAAACAATGGGAAGTAGTTTGCAAGAAATAAGGAAAGTGGCAGTTGCCACTTATGCACACATCACAATTTCATAATTTCATGGCATTTTAACACAAATGCACAATTCGTATGGCATTCTAAACACCCACATGTGGTTATGTAATGAAATTAAATGAATTCAAAAACAATTACATGTTTTACAGTAATAAACACTTATAGGAAAACACAAGTTTTTCAAATTCATTCATAAAGACCATATGAAAACATAATCCACATACATTTAAACAAACAGATTTTAAATATTCTTTATAATTTTTTTGTTTGTATCAATTTAGTATATGGAACACAGAGAAGATTAAAACAATTTTGAACTAGAAAATATCATTTTCAGGCTTTGATACCAATGTTAATCTAAATAAAAGAAGAAGAAAGAAATATATTTTGTATCTTTCTTCTAAGATCGAACAACAATGATCATTCAGAAGGTCTGGAAAAATCCCCTAAAAGTCTGGAACTTTTCCTCTCTTCACAATATAAAATATCCTGTCTCTGCAGTGTTTTTATCTCTTTGTGTAACACCAAGCACACACTTACAGATATTTTTCATGTAAATGCACTCTCATTATGGCACTTACTTGCACAGAGTCTAACTTGCACTCAAAATATATGTCATTTAGTGCATGTGAACTGCTTGAGCAGTTGTTATCAGATAACTGCTCATGCAGCTAACATATGATAAATGAGTGGGCTAGGGTTTATGCCACAATAAGTGTTGGGCTTGGAGTTAGGCCACTTGGGGTGTACAAATAGGTTTCTAACCCAAAGTGAAGTTTATACCAACACATAGAAATGTATATAAATGATTAGTAAATTCTAGAACAACTATTGAAAATAAATAACTAATATTGAGTGAAAAAAAAAAGTCATACCATAGTAGGTGATTGTGCATGTGAGTTGGACATCATAGAAATCACTAAATCTCGCAATAGTTGTAATTCTTCATCCATACTTTTGATCCTTAACTCAAGTTCTTCTGTTTTATCAACACGAGCACGCTTAAACTTCCTAAACTAGATGAACCATAAATATCTTTAGCTTTGAAGCCCACACACAAACAAAGAATGCAACAATGAGATGGCTTTTCAACCATTTCTTAATATATATTCTATTCATTCACTTCAGACCCTTCCTCTCTAGCATTTGTTATCTTGGTTTCCATTTGTTTATGCATTAGAATTATACATATAATATGTAAACAAACATTATAAGAAATTTAGCATTTTGCTACGTGCAAAATCTGTGGTTAAAATCTTTAAAAAACACGGGCTTGTGCATCATTGATACACTGTCACATTTTTCCAAAATTATAAAGGTTTTCCTCACACCACAATGTACATAGTTTTAGAATAGTGACAACATATTATGTTCATTGTGGTAGATAAATATTTAACACAATATTTGACGTTTGTTGCCTTAGATAGTTAAAGCAATGCCCATTGTAGGTTTCTTTAGGCCATGTAAAAAATTAAATGCTTCATCATTTAGCTACAAGTTTAACTTTTTTAATAATATATAACTATATACTATTAATTTTTTGAAATCAATATTTTGTTGAAAAAATTAATAATTTTTATTATTTGGTAATGTAAACCCATTCAAATAATTTTTGTAATTATTTTATCTGATAGAAAAATAGATATAAAGAAAAGTTTATTATACAACATTTAATTAAATTATTTTTTATTTGAAATCAAATACAATAAGGTTAGAGCATTGAAACTTGAATATAACAATTGTTTTCATTACAAACACACGATTTGTATTTCAACTCCCACTACGTAAGAGGTCTCCACCCACATTTTACGATTTAAAGGGAAAAAAGTGAGACTCGAATCATTATCATCAAAAAGAATGAGATGTGCTCAACCACTTTGCTAATGATGGTTGTGTATTTTAATTTTTATGGACATGCCCATAATTTTAATGTTTCCAAATATTAGCTTTTTTCAAATACACAAATCAATAGTTGTTAAAAATGCTTCCGCAACAACTTGTATAATATATGTTGCAGAATATTATTCTTTTTTGTAAAGCGCAATCCAACAATTGCTAAAAGAAGCTTCTATGACAACATACATGACATGTATGCTGCTGAATATTAGCTTTCGTAATGTGCAAACCAACATTTACTAAAAAGTCTCCTACAACAACGTGCATGATATATATATATTGCGAAATATTAGACGTTTTCACATTGCGCGATTCAACAGTTGCTAAAGAAACTCCTATAGCAACATACATGATGTATGTGTTGCAAAATATTAATTTTTTAATGACGCTCATGTTTGTATATTGCTAAAAACATGTTTATAGTAGTGTTCACAAAATTAATGAAATAACTATGACAATATGCATCAGTTGCGTGTTAACATATATTATTAGCAACATTCGCATATATGATGTCATAGTTGGTTTCCACAACACATATTTTGTGCACATTGTGGTAAATGACTTTTGACAACATGATTGCTTGTGTGTAGCGATAGATGACTTTTAGTAATATGTGCGTTGTCTTTTGAATGTTGCTAAGAGTCAATTTTCTTATATTAACTTTACAAAAAATTATACAATTGCATATTTGTAAAAGTACTATACATGCATATCCTTCATCATTCTTCTCATAAGTAAAAACTTTACCATTTTTCCACACATAAAACTTTTTTAAAACACTCAAATGGACATGACTCTTTCACTACACCAAAATATGTCTTTAAGAACAGGGGTATAACAACATGCAAAAATGAAAGTTGTTAAATAATGCCAATGACAACTTTCAAATTTAAGAAGTTGTTATTATCAAATTTAGGGGCTTAATAATAACATGCAAGATAAAAGTTATGGATACCATATTCAAATGCCCAATTTCAAGAGACCAATTTTAAAAAGCCCATTATAACAATCTTAAAAAGCCCAATTTTTTATGAGTAGTTATTATTATTATTATTATTTTTACATTTTCTGCTTTCTCTCTCACGATTCAAATCAAAACCCACTTTAGTCATGGATCTAGTCAGATCACCAACAACAATTTAGAATGATCCAATGATCTTCCTTCTTCTGTCACTAAAAACAACTCTGTTTTTAGCTTGATTCTTGAGAATTCGAGCTTAGAAACAACTATAGTCGGAAGCGAAACTACGAAATTGTTTGATCTTGAAGAACAATTCGACTCCGGAAGTAGAAGAAGATTAGAAGAAGTTGAAGCATGAAAATTTAAATTTGAATTAGTAATTTAGAACAATCGTCGTCAGCACTGCGACCACCACAACCATGACAATTTGGTCTTAGAAGGTGAGTTCGTATCAATTTTTCGGTTGATTGAAATTCAAATTATTTGAGAGTTAGGGATTCAATTTCTGCTAGAGTTGAATTTCAATTGAGAGTTTTATAATTTATAATTTATAATTTAATTTGAGCATGCTAATTTAAAAAATATTAACATCGATCTGTGCTACTTCTCGTTTTTTTTTTCTTTCTTTTTGTTGATTTTTATATATCAGTGAAGTTTCTTATTCCTCTTTGCGGATGATTTTGTTTAGGTAAAGTTTCTTACTCAGACAACCTTTAGTTACTCTGTCTTAGCTTTGGTTTATAGGCGTCAAAGGCTACAGGTAATATTCTATGCTTTAATCATGTATGATCCTTGTTTTTTGGAGGCTATGTTGTGTGCCATGTGCTGCCTATTTTTTGAATTTGGTATAATAGATATAGCTTATGTATGTGGGTTCCTTCTATTTGTTACTAATAGTCTTATTGAATATAGCTTATGAATCATGTTACACATTTAACAATTGAGCAACACTAGTGTATCTTTTAATGAAAAATTGTTAAACTTAATTGATATTTCGACTGGTATTTTGTTCTAACAGCAAGTGACTTAGAGGAGTTATACCAGAACCCTGAGTCTTTTCATCATGAGCAGGAGGTTCAGTGGACAGAAAAACTAAGGCCTTGTGCTGAAGCTTTATACATTGTATTATTTGAAAACCATAGCCAAGTAAGTGGCATCTAAGTTTTATTTCTTATTTAGTGCAATGTTATCTTCTTATAACTGTTTTCATTTAATTTAGGTAAATGTGTGTTTATTTTATATTTGATTATTACTTTTAGTTGTTACGTAATGTTGTTGATTCCATCCTTCATGAGGCAATGACTAGTTGCCCAACTTCAGTAACTGATATCACTTCGGGTTTGTTTCCAAAAGATGTAGCTTTTGGTGATGCAGCATATATTTATTATGAGCTCTCTAACTACCTGAGCTTCAAAGATTGGTGTGTTCATTATCTCCTATTCTAGCAATGGTTTTTGATAAATGTATATGTTTTATTCTTATTTTTTGGAAATTGATCAATCTATATGTTAAGTGCTAAAAATTGTTGCTCTAACTAGAACTTAAATTATTAGGAAAAGTGTTCATTCATGCTTCCAAATGGATTCAACCACTCAATTGCTAGACCTAATCTTACATTTAGAGGATCGTGATATGTGACAAATTAGGTGAGTGCACATGCACGTGCATGAAGCCACGCATGCAAGGAAGCCATGCAAAGGGAAGGGTTGGTCATGTACAGTTGGTTGATCGGTCAATAAGTCACCAATTGGGTTTAGTTACGAGTCTTGAGTTAGTAGATAAATACACAAAATGTGAATTGCTTTTATATGGGAGTTTCTCAAATGCATAGTCATCAAATATCGGTGGTTTATCAAAATCGATAAAAACCTCCGCTGATACATATATATCATCGAAAAACACCGAAAGATAGGTGGTTAATTATGTTTGAGAAAATGATAGAGATTGAAGTTCATCCTTAATGGTTTGGAGGGTATTTTGGATTTGGACGAAGGTGGACTCATGACGAGTTAGGACTTCATAGCCTTTGTTACGAAAACATGTGTCCATGTGACCGAACTACTCTGATACCACTGATAAGAATTAATTTAGGGGATGAAGAAGAAGAAGGAGAACATAGAGATAATTTGGTTTAATCATTTGATAATCTTTTATTAATCAGTTAAATCCCATAAATAGGCATTTGAACAACAACTGTAAACTAAGAGATAGAATTACAATTGTGTGATAAAGAGGAAAACATGATTATCCTCATCCTAACAAGACTCATAACTAGTTTATTTATCTACTAACTCAAGACTCCTAGTAAACCCAATTGGTGACTTATTGGCTGATCAACCAATTGAACATGACCAACACTTCCCTTTGCATGGCTTCCTTGCATGCGTGGCTTCATGCACCTGCATGCATGGCTTCATGCACCTGCATATGCACTCACCTAATTTGGTACATATCATATCACTAGCAAAAGACTTGTGAATCTCATTAAAGTCCTTCATAAGAATCATAATCAACAAGATGCCTTAATATCTCATCTTTAATCCGACTTTCAAAGTGTCATCTTATATCTACTGCTATTTTGGATTATTTCAGTAGCCTTCGAAGTCTTGAAGTAATTGGAAAGAAACACAAAATCTTTCAAGGAACTTTTTTAGATTTTCGATTGCCAATAAGCCTTTTTCTATTCATCTCGAAAGTTATCCTTTTCATTTTGCAACCATCAGAGAAGTTCACAAATTAGACATTTTAATGCTTCTACATATTTGTTATAGTAAAGAACACAATCATTTTTATTAGCATCAAACTTCACATAGCAAAGACCAAGATCTTTTACCTTTTTTTTTTGCATCATAGTTAGAAGTTAACAATTTCTTACACATGACAATTACATCTTTCAAGAATTCCAACAACATACTAAAGGATTTGTTGCTCCATCCATTGATGCATTTGAGGAGCATTAACTTGGCAATAAATGATAAATTATTAAGAAAATTTACAATTTGGATATAAAGGTTGTTCAGATTCTTCAAGCAATTTATAGAACTTCTATTCATCTATATTAATATTTTGAGGACAAGCTTCTTCTATTAAACCATGCATATCATCATGGTGATTGTTATGGAGATCATTGCCTACATCCTCGTTGGTATCACTATCACTATGACTATTGTTAGGTTAATAAATGTTCATATTTGAGACCCTTAATCCATTTGTTTTATGTTATGTTCTTATGTGAAATTGAACTTTTTAATGTGTTTGTTGAGTTTGTGCATAGATTAGCTATTTAGAGAAGTTCGAAGATAAAATGGTGATTTTAGAGAAGTTTGGAGAAGTGCTTGTGCAGAACGTCCATGTTGCGGAGGCCATAGCTTTTTTCACATAACGAATTGGATTGTGATCCACATATATTTGGAAGGACAAATTTTAAAGTCCGTGATTCCGAGTCTTCTAGAGAAAGTTATAGCCATTTTAACAACTGATGGTCAAAGTTGAAAAGTCACCCACAAGCACATGTCGTGAAATTAAGTCGTCGAAAATTTCCAGTGAGTTTTACGAGTAGAATGGCCACGAGCACGGGTAGCGGATTTGGTCGCGATTCCTGGCAAGAAAAAATTTCAGACTTGTTCTAGATTGTGTAGAAAATTCCCAAATTGTTGTAACACGTGTGTGGCTTTTCCACCAAACATCTCTTTCTTGGCTTATTGAGGAAGCCAATCCATATGGAGGCCTTACCTTTCTTTGTCTACATGCATATTGACTTATGGCAATGTGTGTTGTATAGTGATTGGATCTCTAGCTCTTTAAATAGTAATCCAATTTATTAGTAACAATTTTGACTTCTCATATCAATACAAAAAACTGAAGTAGTAATTCTTCTCCTTATTCCTTTATCTCACGTTATTGTTATTCTCTTGTTTTTCTTCATCGTGCTTATATTACATCATCTATTGTTTTAATTTCATTATAACACGTTCTCAGCACAATGCTGTTATTTCCAGAACCTGAAATTCTGAATTTATTACTACTAGAACTTGAAGTTCCTAGATTTATTTTCAGAACCTGAAGCTTCTGAATTTATTATTACTAGAACCTGAAGCTTTCAGACTTTTATTTATTAATACCAAAACCTGTAGTTTTGAATTTACTTTATCGCATTTATTTATTTATTTATTTATACGCGTTTATGAGATTGGCTATGCCAACTTACTAGAACCTGCAGTTATGAATTTACTTTTTTCGCATTTATTATTACTCATTTTATTTTACAATTTTTATTTAAACAATTTGGTCACCCATCCAGAACCTGAAGTTCATGGATTTATTTATCATTACTGAAACCTGAAACTTCTGGGTTTATTTATTTACAAATATTCCTTTATATATCTGAAGATTTAAATTCCTCGGATTTTTATCAGACCAGAAGTTCTTTCAGATAACCAGAAGCTGTAATAATGCCAAAGCTTGCAAGTTTGAAATTTGCTGCACTAGAAGTGTCGGGGGAAAATTACATGTCCTGAGTTATTGATGCCAGATTACTTCTAAAATCAGAAGGCATGTATTACACTATTGAAGATGGGGCTGAGGCAAATGAGCAAGATAAATCTACCACCATGGTTATTGTTATAGGCAAAAATAGTCGTGGTAGACACGTCATCACAATATAAAGCCACGTAAGCAAGGTCAAAAGAAAGTCAACTAACGGAGCAAGAATTCCCCCATGAAAACCTGCTCGAAAAAAGATGAAGTTTCCTGACCACCAACAAAGGCGAGTTGCTCGGGCAATAAACCTTACTCGGGCAAAGACACGGGGTAGTCGGGAATCAATGAAAACAGATAGTCACCAGCGCCCATATTCCAAACTCTGGGTGCAATCAGCAACAAGCAACTCCATGATAAGCGACAGTGGCTGCAGAGTTCAAATAAGGAAGCAAATAGATTTTCCGTAAATAAAGGAGGAAGAATCAGAATCAGACCTGGATTCAACCAAATCAGGAAATACATGGAAGAAAGAAAATCCGAATCCGTTTAGGATTAGAACACACGATTAGGGCATCACATATCAAACCCTAATTAAACACGTATAAATACCCCTTCTTTACGTGAAAAGAGGGGGACGAGAGAGAAAGATCTAGAGAGAGATTGTAGTGCAGCGTTATTGTAATTCTTCTTCTTCATAGTGAATTTGGCTTCGTTGTTTAGGCAACAAACCGTGGATGTTTCTCCAACCCTTGGAGTTTTACCACGTAATCGCTTGTGATTCCTAGTTTATTTCTCTTATTTTCAATCATCCAAGTTCATAATTCATAACAATTCATAAGGTAAATCGTTGACTCGGTGTCCACCAAAAATCACCGTCAACAATTGGCGCTAGAAGGAGGGGGTAGCCCAGAAATTTGTGATAACAATGGCTGGTGAAGGAGATGGTAGCGATTCCAGGTACAGTCAAGGCGTGCCAAGTAATGAGCTGGGGGATGACACCACGCTCAATACAGCGGATGCCACCCTAGTGACGGCAGACCAGTCAGCCGCCTTAGCTGGTATTCAACGTTTCCCCACAACTAATGAAGAAATCACGCAACGATTTCATGCTTCCCTGCAACAACTCATATCAGACGTGGCAAAGCAAGGAGTTGACCTTTCCACCACGGGAGGTTTGATGTCTCCTCACAGTCTGCCCGTCCCAAACCAGCAGGCTGCGAGGCTGCGTTCTGCAGTGGTGATACCAACGCCTGATGCACCCCTAAAAGCGAGACGAGATCCTATGCCAGAAATATTATCCGAAAGGGAGCATAGAGAGGGGAGTGATCCTGACACGGGTTACGATCAAGATCGAATAGTTGTAAATCGGGATCACCCCAGGAGGCGCAGTCACAGGAGAGGCCGATCTTCATCCTCGGAAGGGAGTGAGCAGAATCGTCATCGCAAGCGCCAAAGGGGCACAGTACAGTTGCATGGCCTAAACCGAGATCGCAGAGAGTCGAATCCGGAGGAAAGGGGTCAAAAATTGACCATAAGTCAAACTTTCAATGCGATAGGGGAGCCAGAAGGAGATAGAGATATACTCATACAGAGCCTAACCCGGGAGGTACAGAATAATCGTCGACAAATGTATGCTTTAGTCAGGCGATATGGGCGTAATGAGCTGTCGGATGACGAATCCGGAAGCCCGTTCACTAGTGGGATCCTAAGAACACCTTTCCCGGAGAGATTCATGATGCCACACGTAGAACTATTTAAGAAAGATACCGATCCAAAGGAACACGTCCGAAGATATAGGAGCGCCATGGCACAATATGTCAACAATGACGCACTGCTATGTTTGAATTTTCCTCAAACCCTTGGAGATCTAGGCTCCCGGTGGTTTGGTAGATTACCAGCAGCAAGCATAAGCAGCTTTGGCGAGTTGAGCAAAGCTTTCTCAAGGCAGTTCCTCGGGAATGTGCATAGGAAAAAATCGGTGGCTCACTTATCCCAACTCAGACAGGGAAAGGATGAATCGCTAAAGAAGTATCTGGGGAGATTTGGTCAGGAAGTGTCCGAAATTGGGAGTGCAAATGACGAGGCAATAATTGCTGCGTTCATCAACAACCTTCAGAATGGCCAATTGTCATTTGACCTCAGAAGAGCCCGACTAACCAGTTATGCTGATATGATGGACATGGCAGGGGGGTACGCCCTAGCTGAAGAAGAAGAAATTGCCACAGGAGGTTACTTTGTGCATGGAGGTCGTCCGGAAGGATCCAAAACCAAAGACCAAACCAAGGCGCCCGACGGCAAAACGGACAAACAGAAAAACAAAGCACGGGATGGTCGGGATGGGCGGCGAGCATACGACCCGAAAACCGACCAGCCGCGACAGAAGTTCCAGGGCAGGTATACGAATTACACCCCACTGAAGAAAGATCAAGGTGAAATCTTGGCAATCCTAGAGGAGAAGAACATGTCAAAAGAACCCCCTAGGCAGTCAACATATGCACGGAGGGACACCACCAAGTATTGCCGTTTCCATAAGGAGAATGGACATGAGACGTCCAAGTGTTTCCAATTAAGAGATCACATCGAAACCCTCATAAGGGAAGGACACCTAAAGGACATTGTCCTAAAACAAGCAGACAGGACGAATGGACAGAGGGATAGCCGGCAGGATGGACGAGTAAGAAAGGTCAGTCCAAAGAAAGCGGAGGACGAAGGAGTAATTAATACCATCTTTGGCGGACCGGCAACCGGCAAAAGTAACAGGGAAAGGACCCAGGAAATCCAGGAGGCCATGGAGGCGCGGAGAGACCTGGATGTTAATTCTGTTGAACCTGACCCGAAAAGAATCAAAGAAGGATGAGACTCGATCATATTCACAGAAGCTGACTCACATGGAGTAGATGTCAAGCCAAATGATGCTTTGGTAATTGGAGCGCGGATCGGTCACCGAGAGGTTCACCGAATCTTGATTGACAATGGGAGTTCAGCGGACATTCTAAGTGCAGAGGTATATGACCAGCTGAGGCTGGACAGGAAAGACCTACAGCCGTTTCCCACACCCTTTAGAGGATTCGGGGGAGTCGAAGTAAGGTCGCTGGGAACCGTGAAATTGCCCGTGAAGATTGGGACGACCCCTTGCCAAAAGACTGTGCTGCTCGACTTTGTGGTGGTGGATACGGAAAACTGGCCGTACAATGCTTTATTAGGCCGACCATTTTTGAATAAAACCAAAGCCGTGACGGCAACTTATGCTCTCATGATGAAATTCCCGACTGAGTATGGAGTAGGAGTAGTGAAGGGGTCACAAGAGATGGCCCGAAGAGCAAATTTGTCGGTATACAAAGACAGGGAAGTACACCAAATGTATGAGGTAACAACCCAACAAAAAGTGGAAGAACCTGAAGAGCAGGCAGAAGTGCCAAAAGAGTTTGAATTGGATCCCAGAGAAGAACCCGAAGTCAGAAAGGATGAGTTGACCGAACAAATAGTCCTGAATCCGGCGGATCCGAGCAAGACAGTGAAGATAGGAGCAAGCTTAAGTGGGCATGTCAAAGCCCAACTGACCACATTACTAAGAAGTTACAAGGATGTTTTTGCTTGGGGTCACGAGGATATGCTAGGAGTAGACCCAAAGGTGATATCACATTGTCTTTCTACCAACCCAGAATCCCGACCAGTGGTGCAAAAGAGAAGGTTGTTCAATCCAGAGAGAAGCGCTGCAATTAAGAAGGAGGTGGAGAAGTTACTTTCCGCAGGATCAATAAGGGAGGTCAAATACCCGGAGTGGGTAGCCAACGTAGTATTGGTCAAGAAGAAGAACAATCAATGGAGGATGTGTGTAGATTTCACTGACTTGAACAAGGCCTGCCCGAAAGATAGTTTCCCATTACCAAGAATTGACCAGTTGGTAGATGCAACGGCAGGATACGAACTGCTAAGCTTCATGGATGCATACTCGGGATACAACCAGATTCGGATGAATAAAGCAGACGAAGAAAAAACATCTTTCACCACGGATCAAGGGCTGTATTGCTACAAAGTGATGCCTTTCGGATTGAAAAATGCTGGAGCAACATACCAAAGGTTGGTTAACCGGATGTTTGCTCGGCAGATTGGGAGAAACATGGAAGTCTATGTGGATGACATGCTGACCAAGAGCACTACGGCAGAAAAACACTCGGAGGACTTGAAGGAAACCTTCGATGTTCTGAGAAAATATAAGATGAAGCTCAATCCCAGTAAATGCGTGTTCGGAGTACCCTCGGGGAGGTTTCTGGGTTTTCAGGTTCACCAAAGAGGAATTGAGGTGAATCCCGAGAAGATCAGAGCACTAGAAGGAATGGCTTCACCAAAGACGTTGAAAGATGTACAAAGGCTGACGGGATGTCTCGCGTCGCTCAATCGGTTCATTGCTAAGTCAACAGACAAGTGCGCCCCCTTCTTCAGGGCAATAAAAAAGGGAAAAGGGCTCGAATGGAGTGCAGAATGTGAAGAAGCATTCCAGAAATTGAAGTAATATTTGGGGCGAGCACCCATCCTCTCAAAACCGGTGGTAGGAGAAACATTATACTTGTATTTGTCGGTCACAGAGGTGGCGACAAGTTCGGTGTTAATACGGTTAGAAGAGGGGGTACAAAAGCCAGTGTACTACACAAGCAAGGCATTGTTACCGGCAGAAACCAGGTATTCTCCAGCAGAAAAAATAGTATTAGCACTGGTCACATCGGCCAGGAAACTGAGGCCATATTTCCAAACGCATATAATAGAAGTATACACAGACTGTCCATTAAAACTAATCCTTCAAAAGCCGGAGGTGTCGGGAAGATTGACCAAATGGGCCGTGGAGCTGAGCGAATACGACATCAAATACACACCTAAAGCGGCAGTTAAAGGGCAGGCAGTATCAGACTTTATAGCAGAATTCACCGAGCCTGATGCCGAGGTAAGGAGGACAATGGAGGGAGAACGGATTGAAAAACTTCAGTGGAAATTGCATGTGGACGGATCATCGAACACACACGGCAGCGGGGCCGGAATAGTCATAACAACCCCCGAGGGGGATGCCGTGGAATGTGCCATGAGGTTCGATTTCAAAGCAACCAACAATCAAGCAGAGTATGAGGCCTTGTTGGCCGGCCTAAGGGTTTGCATAGCATTAGGGGCAGATGAGCTGGAAATTTACAGCGATTCACAAGTCGTGGTTAATCAAGTGTTGGACGAGTACCAGGCAAGGGAAGAGCACATGATAGCTTATTTGGACATTGCAAAAAGGCTACTCAGAAAGTTCAAAGTGTACAAAATCTCTCAGATCCCTCGGGAAGAAAACGAAAAAGCAGATGCTTTATCCAAGTTAGCTTCAGCCATCACGAGCATCAGATCCAAAGCAATACCAGTGGCACATCTGACTAAGCCGAGTACAACAGAATCAGAGGAAATCATGGTAGCAGAGATCCGGCCAAGCCCAAGCGACTGGACATACAAACTCAGGAAGTACTTAGAGGAAAACATATTACCGGAGGATGCAGTGGAAGCGAAACGCATCAGATACAGGTCAACCCGGTATACAATCCTGAGGGGAGAATTATACAGGAGAGGATTCTCGAAAGTACTACAAAGATGTGTGACCGGTGAAGAAACTGAAAAAATCCTAAAAAGTGTCCACAGTGGAGTGTGTGGGAACCATACTGGGGGTAAAAGCCTAGCACACAAGGTACTCAGACAAGGTTTCTACTGGCCGACCCTTTTCGCAGAGGCGCAGCGATTCTCCGAGAGCTGCGAGACATGCCAGAGAATAGCAAACGATATTCGACAGCCCCCAGAGTTACTCAGAAGTCTAACTTCACCGTGGCCCTTCGCCATGTGGGGGCTCGACCTAATAGGGCCAATGCCCACAGGAACAAAGGGAGGGGCAAAGCACGCCATTGTGGCGGTGGACTATTTCACCAAATGGGCAGAAGCAGAAGCACTTGTGCATATTACAGAGGCAAACACCACCAGCTTTGTCAAGAAGAACATCATATATAGGTTCGGAATCCCAAACATCATCATAACAGACAATGGAACCCAGTTCGACAACAAGAAGTTCAGAGAAATGTGTGAAAAATTCAAGATCACGAACTATTACGCATCACCAGCTCACCCTCAAACCAATGGCCAGACTGAGGCAGTGAATAAAGTGATCAAGCATACACTGAAAGCAAAACTAGAGGCAAAGAAAGGTGGCTGGGCGGACAAATTGCCCGAGGTGTTGTGGGCATACCGAACAACAATGAGGTCGTCCACCGGGGAGACTCCTTTTGCGCTAGCATTTGGGACAGAAGCTGTAATCCCGGCGGAAACAACTTTTACGTCCCCCAGGATACAATTATACAGCCCCGAGCACAATATGAATATGCTGCAGCAGAACTTAGACGAACTTGAGGAAATCAGAGATGCAGCACAGATCAGAAATGCCGCGTATCAGCAAAGGGCTGCGAGGCACTACAATTCCCATGTTCGGGAACGAAGATTCCAACTCGGAGACTTAGTGCTGAGAAGAGTATCCCCAAACACCAAAGATAAATCTTCGGGATCTCTTGCCGATAAATGGGAAGGGCCATACGTCATCAAAGGGGTGGTAGGACACGGGGCCTACATAATAGCCCGACCAGAGGGTAGTCCAGTACCCCGACCATGCAACGCACAATATCTGAAGATCTTCTATCCTTGAGGAATCCGACCAAATCATTTAACTTATTCTGCTTTAGCTCAATTTTCAGTTTCCGCCTATATTTATTTCAAGTTTATTTTCTGGTTTCATAGTCATGTCTATCTAATGAAATTCATGTTGATCATTCAATAAAGCCCAGTTGCTAGTACGGAGTAATTCAGCAGAATTGATTATTCATGAGCAAAATTTCGACAGCAGCCCACCAAAAGGTGGTCGAACAAACACCAGAAAATTCGGGCGCCATAAAACCGCGAAAGAGCGGACGAATAGCACTCGAAGGGCGGAAAAGCTGTATTAGCATGCCCGCCTAGCTAAAGCGATAAGAATGTATCCCTTAGCAAAAGGCAAAACCGAGGCACCAGAATAAACTGGAAAACTGCTCGGAGCGCCGCTAGAAAGGCTAGTGAGATGCGCAGCCGTGTTGGTCGGTGCAATGCACCCCAACGATTCGGCGAAACCTTGCACAGATAAAACCGGGAGACGTCCTAGGTAACTTGTGCAAGGACCTTGACGTATGGTCGTGGCAAGCCTCGACGTAACGTTGAGGTAAAACAAAATCAACAATAAAGGCCAGTTACATAAGATACTCGGCCTACACTGCAGTTAAATAAGATACGCGGTTTAAATTGATTAAAAGGCCAGTTACATAAGATACTCGGCCTACACTGCAGTTAAATAAGATACGCGGTTTAAATCGATTAAAAGGCTAGTTACATAAGATACTCGGCCTACACTGCAGTTAAATAAGATACGCGGTTTAAATTGATTAAAAGGCCAGTTACATGAGATACTCGGCCAAAACCGATCACCAGTTAAATAAGACACTTGGTTTACATGACTTGAGTGCCAGGAAATAAGGCACCAAGTCAAGGTAAGTTCAGGGATTCCCGAAGGACTAAACCCCTGAAGATCCACAAGTTCGAAGAATTCCAACTAAATTCAGAATTCCAAGTAAATGAATTTAGATCAAAACTGAGGAAAAATCCACTTATATATATGAAAAAATCCGTCTATACATGAGAAAAGTATACAAATATGCAGGTATAGTTATACAGGTATAGTTATACAAGTATTTACAGCTGGTTACATCGCTACAAAAAAGAGGGGCTTGAAGTCAAGAAGCTCAAGAGGGTGGCGCCGGGGGTCGGGAGCTGCTTCCGCCAACATCAGGATCAGGCTCCATCACATACTCGCTCAGCAAGCTGTCGTCCGAAGGCCAAATAATGACATCCTCCTCCTCATCGACCATCCAGTCGGCATAGTCAACCCCGGGAACAGGTCCCAAATCGGGCGTCTCGTTGTCGATCCCGGCCTTTTCACAGGCATAAAACGTGGAGAAGGAGTCAGCGGAAGGAACCTCGAGGTGCATGGGATGTGGCGCTTTACCTTTACTTATGCAATACGCACGCCACTCCCTCATCTGGGCCCGAAGAGACTCCAGAGAGGTATCCACATGCTTTTTGATTGATAGGCTCCAGTTGGCCCTAGCCCGATCAGTCGCCCTATTCTTCTGCTTGAAAAATTCACCAGCCGAAACCATTCCCCGCTGGAACTCACGCAGAAGCAAAGCATCGTAGGATGGAGACCTCTTAAACCGATCAACACTTTGTAGTTCCAGCTCCAGCCTAGCTTCCTTCGATAGGGACCTAACTGTCAAGGCCTGACGCTCCAAGTCTTCGATTCGGCGTTCGTAAGCAGACTTGGCGTCTTCTGCGGACTGCTCAGCATGGAGCAAAGCGCCCTGAGCGGATGATAGCTGATCCTTCAAAATTTGGACCTCCTCGGCAGCGGAAGATGCTCGCTGTTCAGCCTCCAGTTGCCGGGCCAGGCATTGATCCAAGAGCACCTGACTCTACCTAGCCCCCTCTCGGCTAGCCAGCTCAACCTGAGAACAGCGGTCCTCGCTCTCCTTCAACTGGGCTTCTAGCCGCTTTATTCTTTCTGCCTGGGCTTCACCAGCTTGACAAGCCCCAGACATCTCAGCCACCATCTGCAGCAAGTCAACAGTAAATAAAAAATAACGAAAAGAGAGGAAGGAATACGAAATACCACATGTTACTAAGGCGCTACTTACATAAGAGGCACTGTTGAAAAAATTACAGAGTCGGTCAGACACGGTCCCGGTCCTGAGGTGGCTCCAATGATCCTCCCCAATATAGGCTCGGCCAGAAGCCATGGCCCTCAACATGGATTCAGGGGCAGGATCACCAGTATGGGGTGAGGAACCCGAACCACCTGCATCGGCTTCAGGAAGCTCGGCGGACGAGGTTTCCCGAGGAACAGCAGGTGAACCTCCCACGTCACCCTTCCTCTGGACCGTCGGAGGAGAGATGCCCATGTTTTTCCCGACGTTACCCTCCTCCTCGCCGCCTGAAGACGAGTCGACGTAGGCAACTACTCTGGGAATTTTATGGGGAGCTCGGCTAGAAGAAAACGAGGCTTTCCTTTTCCCAAGCTGCCCCGTTTCAGCATTGCTGCCCTCAGAAGCGAAAGGAACAGCAGAAACGGGAGAGCTGACTCCATCAGCGAGAGTTGCATGATCAGAATCAGAGGGGTGCCCCACTTTTTCTTTGCCCTTCGAAGGACCCTTTCGGCTGTCCAGATCAGCTTCGATCCTGCTTACTCCGAAGCCTTCCGGATCAGCCGTGGTCTCTTTTGAGCATGCGGCTGTTTCTTGACCATGGATTTCTTCAGGCATATACTCGGGCACCCCCCTTCATCATTATCCTCAGGAAGGTCCTCGGGAGCACTCCCTTCAGATTTATTATCAGGAGGAGCTACTCCTGCATCTCGCTGGCGGAGGGCCTCTTTCCTGCTGGCTTCCACAATCCCTTTCATCCGGCGTGCCAGAGCATCGCAGACCACGTCCACATCATACACTTCAAAAAGAAAAGGGAGCCCGAGTCAATAGATTAATACAAAGACAAATGACAGATAAAAGGCAGAATAAAAGCTACAACACAACTTACGGCGTCTGCGGCGTGCAGAAATTTGAGGGAAGAGGCGAGCTGAAATCATCTTCCCCTCATTATACAGATAGGGTTTACCCCTTTTCTCCAAGGGGCGGACGGCAGCCCGAGCCAAGGTCTTCAGCTCTTCGTCGGTGAAAGAGGAAGTTACGTGGTTCCATTGGGGCGAGCAAAAATACCGAGGAACCCTGCAGGTCATCTCGGAGCCACCCAGATCAAAACTGATTGATTGGCCCCAACGTCCACCCACAAAGAACCAGCTGTTCTTCCAGAATTTGTTTGAGGTTGGAAAGCCCCAAACAAATCCCTTCATTTTCTCGTCGGGGGTCGGCTCGACCTCGCCCTTGACCACAACATCCTTGGGGATCCAGAACTCGGGCTGAGTCGATTGAAGAAAATAGACTCCGGACTTCCCCACGGGCCTCAGAGAATAGAAGTGTCGGATTTCACGGGGAGTTGGGGGTGGTCGTTTCATCCTGTGCCACATGTGCCACATGCACATCAAAATCCGATAGCTGTTTGGAGTTAGCTGAGCCGGAGCGATTCGGGCCTCAGCCAAAAACCAAGTTATGAACGGCTGGAGAGGAAGAGTAATGCCGCAAGCAAGCATCGACCCGTAAACCGCCACATGGCCAGGGGGAGGGTTCCAGGCAGCCCGACCTTCAGCAGGGATAAGCAAAATCACGTCGCCATCCAGATCGAACCGCCGCATATACTTACTTACCTCCTCAGGGCCGACCACATTTGGCTCTACATCAAAAGCGCATATGCGCTCGGGAGAGAAGGGAATGCGAGCAGCCCTATGCTCTTCTTCGACGTCGTTCTCGACAACCCTCTGGGTCTCGACTCGGCTCTCCAGCGAGTGGGAATCTTTGTAAACCTTGCGAGTGCTCATCTTTTTTCCTGGTCGCTTCCAAGGCCGAATGTCAGCTGTAGAAGAAGAAGAATCCGACCAATCTGTAGGCTGATAGTCGGGAGGTGATGAATCCGAGGAAACGGAATGAACTTCAGGAGGAAATGGAGCCTCTGAAGGAGCAAAATTTTCACGGGAAATTACAGAAACGTCAGCATCAATGAAATGCGGTTGATCAAAGAGAGGTGGTTTCAATAAATTGTGGACTGCAGATGCAGTGTGTGCATCATGTTGCTCAATAGCAATCATGCCAACAGTGTAAAGACGATACCTAGTTGCAGAATCCATGAGAACTAACCTTGATGTATTTGAAGCAGAACCCAGAAAAAGCTGGAGATGCAGTTGAAGCAGACGAAGAGGTGGTTGCAGCAGAAGAACCCAATAAACAGGGGATGTGAGCAAATTCTTCAGAGAATAATGCACAAAAATTGCGGAAAGTGAAGTAAAAAGGAGAAGCACCACCACTGCCAGTTTATATAGGCAGCACATTGATTTCGAAAAACACGAAACCCTAGAAGAAACACAAAGGAGCGGGAAAACAGAGGGGCGTGGGCGATGACGTAATCCACACGTGAGCGAGCAGAAAGGTCATGTCCCATAAATGCGTCGCACCACCGCAGTACCACAGCCAAATAAAAAGGGACAAGTGGCGATCGAAGAAAGCCTTGAGCCGCCAGTGAGCAGAAACGCCACCATCAAAAGATCTCTGAAATGATTGATAAATCGAATGCGTGCGGTCGTAATTAAAACACGTCATTTGAGAGCTTTGAAGCAAACGAGGATACATTAATGCAGAAAAAGACAAACGAAGACTAGCTGCAAATGAGCATGAGGTTAAATATCTGACCCGAGTGGAGCTGGCTCAGCATGATCGGCACAAATATTTAAGGGGGTATTGTTATAGGCAAAAATAGTCGTGGTAGACACGTCATCACAATATAAAGCCACGTAAGCAAGGTCAAAAGAAAGTCAACTAACGGAGCAAGAATTCCCCCATGAAAACCTGCTCGAAAAAAGATGAAGTTTCCCGACCACCAACAAAGGCGAGTTGCTCGGGCAATAAACCTTACTCGGGCAAAGACACGGGGTAGTCGGGAATCAATGAAAACAGATAGTCACCAGCGCCCATATTCCAAACTCTGGGTGCAATCAGCAACAAGCAACTCCATGATAAGCGACAGTGGCTGCAGAGTTCAAATAAGGAAGCAAATAGATTTTCCGTAAATAAAGGAGGAAGAATCAGAATCAGACCTGGATTCAACCAAATCAGGAAATACATAGAAGAAAGAAAATCCGAATCCGTTTAGGATTAGAACACACGATTAGGGCATCACATATCAAACCCTAATTAAACACGTATAAATATCCCTTCTTTACGTGAAAAGAGGGGGACGAGAGAGAAAGATCTAGAGAGAGATTGTAGTGCAGCGTTCTTGTAATTCTTCTTCTTCATAGTGAATTTGGCTTCGTTGTTTAGGCAACAAACCGTGGATGTTTCTCCAACCCTTGGAGTTTTACCACGTAATTGCTTGTGATTCCTAGTTTATTTCTCTTATTTTCAATCATCCAAGTTCATAATTCATAACAATTCATAAGGTAAATCGTTGACTCGGTGTCCACCAAAAATCACCGTCAACAGTTATTGTACGTCGTTATTTGCATGAGGATCTAAAAGCCCAATACCCAACTGTCACAAAACCAGAAGTTCTATGGCAAGAACTGAAAGACCGATTTGATAACCAACCTGATGTTGTAATACCAAATGCCAGGTATCAGTGGCAACATTTACGCTTTCAAGACTTTAAATCAGTCTTTGAGTATAATTCTGCTTTATTCAAAATCACTGCACACCTGAAATTGTGTGGTCAGGATGTAACAGAAAACGATATGCTAGAAAAAACATTTACAACCTTTCATGCCTTAAACATGATATTACAACAACAATATCGAGAACGTCGTTTCTCAAAATATTTAGAGCTAATCTCATGTATTTTGGTTGTAGAGAAAAATAATGAGGTCTTAATAAAAAATCATGAATCACGCCCGACCGGCTGTACAACATTCCTAGAAGTGAATACTAACACTATTGGAGGAATTTTCACGGTCATGGCCGCGGTCGTGGTCCCTACTGTGGTCGTGGTCCTAGCTGTGGTTGTGGCCGTGACCGTGGTTAGGATCGTGGAAGAACATATGGTTATTTTGGTCCAGGTGATTATAATCAAAATAATAAAAACACTCCCCAAAAGTGGAATGTTTATAAGGCCAGACCAGATAAAGGGAAGAGTATCGAAAAGAGGCCTAAGAAAGATGATAGCATCTGTTTCAGGTGTGGCTATCATAATCATTGGTAATGTACATGCCGCACACCTAAACATTTGGTTGAGCTTTATCAAGCTTCGATAAAAGAAAAGGACAAGGGAAATAATCCTGAAACCAACTTCATGGAGGATTCAGATTTTATGGATATCACCCAGTTTAATGTTTTTGATTTCCTAAATGATTCGAATGATAAAGTGACCACTTCAATTGGTGATGGAAATGTCCGTATCAATTAAGTACTGCTTGTAATATATATATATTTTTGTTATCATGTGAAATTCTTATGTAAATATTCCTTATGTAATATATACTTTTGAGCACTCTATCTGATATGCACTTTATTTATTTTTTGTTTTGTTTTATGAATAAATATGTCTTTAAACGATAAGTTGGGTGATATTGAAAAGCAAGGTACATGAGATATATGTCTAGCCGATAGTGTAACGACACATATGATTCTATGGAATCAAAAATACTTTTTGAATTTAACCTTACTCAAAGCAAATGTTAATACAATATCAGGTCTAACAGATCTGATAGAAGGCTCCGGTAGAGCCATGATATTGTTACCAAACAATACTAAAATATATATCAATGATGCTTTATATTCAAGTAGATCCAGAAGAAATCTACTTAGTTTTGAAGATATACAGTATAATGGATATCACATAGAAACTATAAATGATGAGAATATTGAGTATCTGTGCATTACTTATCATAATTCAGGCCAGAAACTCATTATAGAAAAGTTATGTGCTTTATCATCTGGATTATATCACACTCTTATAAAAGGTGTAGAATTTTATGCAGTTATAAACCAGAAGTTCAAAGATCTAAAAATATTTATGCTTTGGCATGACCGTCTTGGTCACCCGAGATCTATAATGATACGTAGAATCATTAAAAATTTTCATGGATATCCATTAAATAACCAGAAGATTCTTTTATCCCATGAAAATTTATGTACTGTGTGTTCACAAGGGAAATTAGTAATAAAACCATCCCAATCTAAGGTTGGCTTTGAATCCCTGTCATTTCTACAAAGGATTCAAAGGGATATATGTGGACCTATTCATCCACCAAGTGGACCGTTCTGCTATTTTATGGTCCTAGTTGATGCATCCATCAGGTGGTCACATGTTTTCTTATTATCAACATGCAATGTTGCTTTTGCAAGATTATTCGCACAGATTATCAAGCTTCGGGCACATTTTCCCGATCATCCAATTAAGTCAATACTCTTTGATAATGCTGGTGAATTTACTTCCAAGGCATTTGATGAATATTGCAGATCAGTTGGGATTGATGTTAAGCATTCAGTTCCACACGTTCATACTCATAATGGATTAGCAGAGTCACTTATCAAGCGTCTCCTGGTAATTGTAATAATTTTATTATTATGAACACAATTACCAATTTCTGTTTGGGGACATGCTATTTTACATACTGCTGCATTAATTCGTTTTCGTCCCACTGCTTTTCATCAATATTCTTCAGTACAACTTGTATTTAGCCATCAACCAGATATTTCTTATCTGCATAATTTTAGTTGTGCAGTATATGTCCCAATTGTACCTACACATAGAACTAAAATGGGACCCCAACGGCGTTTGAGAATATATGTTGGTCTAGATTCACCATTAGTTATTAGATATCTGGAACCTTTAACAGGTGATCTTTTTACTGCACGATTTGTTGATTGTCATTTCGATGAGAGAAATTTCCCATCATTAAGGAAAGGAAAAACTTCTCTTGAAGAGAAGCGTGAGTTCTCTTGGAAAGTTCCTAGTCTAATTCATCTTGACCTATACACATCTCAATGTGAGAATGAAGTACGCAAGATAGTTCATCTTCAAAAGATAGCAAATCAGTTACTAGATGCATTTACAGATGCTACTAGGGTAACAAAATCATACATCTTAGCTGTTAATGTACCAACACGGGTGATTGTTCCAGAAGAACGATCTAAACAAATAATATCAAAAGAATCATTTGGACCAATAGTCTAGACGTTTGAAGACGTCAAACTTGTTGGATACAAATGAGTTTTTATAAGAAAACGTAATGAGAAAAATGAGATGGTGCGATATAAGGCACGACTCGTAGCACAAGGTTTCTCACAGAGACCTGGTATTGATTTTGGTGAGACGAATTCACTAGTGATGAATACAATTACGTTTTGATTGCTGATAAGTTTGGTTGTCCTGGGAAGACTTAAAATGCGTCTTATGGACGTAGTAATTGCCTACCTATATGACTCACTCGATTCAGATATTTATATTAAAATCCTTGAAGGATTTAGAATGCCAGAAGCATACAACTCGAGACCTCGCAATTTATATTCAATTAAATTACAAAGGTTCTTGTATGGATTAAAGCAATTTGGGCGCATGAGGTATAACTACCTCAGTGAATATTTGATTAAAGAAGGATATATCAATAATCCCATATGCCCATGTGTCTTCATAAAGAAATCAAAATATGGATTTGCTATTATAACAGTTTACATTGATGATATGAATTTGATTGGAACTCCTGAAGAGCTCCTGAAAATTGTTGAATATTTAAAAAGAGAATTTGAGATGAATGACCTAGGAAAAACAAAATATTGTCTCAGCCTGGAGATTGAGCATAAATTAGACAGAATACTTATCTATCAATCAACATATATTGAAAAGATTCTGAAAAGACTCCATATGGAAAATGTTCACCAATTAAGTACTCCTATGATTGTTAGAATCCTTGATCCTAAGAAAGATCCATTACGACCAATTGAAGATGGTGAAAAGATACTTGGTCCCGAAGTACCATATCTTAATGCAATTGGCGTTTTATTATATCTAGCTCAATGTACTAGACCAGATATTGCATTTTCAGTAAATTTACTTGCAAGATTCAGTTCAGTACTAACTCGAAGACATTGGAATGGGATTAAACATCTTTTTCATTATCTTCGTGGAACGAAAGATTTAGGCTTATATTCAAAATGTAACAATTTTTCAGGTTTACTTGGTTATGCTGATACTGAGTATCTATCTGATCCCTATAAAGCTCGTTCACAAACATGATATGTTTTTACTTATAATGGCATAGCAATCTCCCGGTGCTCCACAAAACAAACTCTTGTTGCTACATCCTCTAATCATTATAAGATCCTTGCACTTTATGAAGCAAGCTGAGAATGCGTGTGACTAAGGTAAGTTATTTATCATATTCAAAATACATGTGAATTTTCATTATCTACAGAAATGTCGACACTGATATTTGAAGATAATATGGCTTGTATTGCTCAAGTTAGAGGGGGATATATCAAAGAAGATAGAACCAAACATATTTCTCCTAAATTCTTCTATACTCATGAACTTCAACAGAGCCAACAAATTGATGTTAAACAAATACGGTCTACGGATAATTTTGTAGATCTATTTACCAAAACATTAAATACATCAACCTTTAAGAAACTAGTATGTCGACTCTGTAAATTACATGATTGATATTAAAGTTTCAATCAGGAGGAGCAAAAATTTTGAATGGACATATGTGTACTGTACTATTTTTCCTTCTACCAGATTTTGTCCCACTGGGTTTTACCGGAAATGTTTTAATGATGCAGTTCTGAACACGTCCACACCACTTGATCTAGAAGATCATTGTATATACTTTTGCTAAGGTTTTTGTCCCACTGGGTTTTTCCTAGCAAACTAAAATAGAAATAGTGGAAATCCAAGGGGGAGTGTTGTAACACGTGTGTGGCTTTTCCACCAAACATCTCTTTCTTGGCTTATTGAGGAAGCCAATCCACATTGAGGCCTTACCTTTCTTTGTCTACATGGATATTGACTTGTGGCAATGTGTGTTGTATGGTGATTAGATCTCTAACTCTTTAAATAGTAATCCAATTCATTTGTAACAATTTTGACTTCTCGTATCAATACAAAAAACTGAAGTAGTAATTCTTCTCCCTATTCCTTTATCTCACCTTACTATTATTCTCTTGTTTTTCTTCATCTTGCTTATATTATATCATTTATTGTTTTAATTTCATTATAACACAAATCAAATTCTATTGATTTTATAAGACCATTGGACATTTGTAAAACATTCCTAATGTAATTGGAAGTCAAATTATCAAGCATTTAAACCAAGTTTGGAAAGAAATCTTATTCTTGGATTCATTCTACTTTCTTACTTGAAAGATTTCCTAGACTATGAAGAATTGTGAGTTTACAAGGAGAAGTTACCTATTAATACCAAGAGTTTTCTGCTATATAGAGGGTTAGAGATTCATTATTCTAGATTGAAGACTGAAGGTCTATCGTATTTCAATTTTTCTCTTTCTTCATTACCTTTCTGTAGTTTAGATGTTTTTTTAATTTTTTTTTTCTAGTTATTATGTCTAGCTAAACTTTTCTTAGTTAGGGCTAACTTGAAGACGTAGACATGAATTTAATTCCATAGACAAGTTTGTATTTAATGAAGCATTATTTTCCATACATGATGATTTCAATTTCTCTATAATTTTTTTTCTTCTAATATTATGTTTCTTTGATTGATCACCTTAGAATCATTGTTATAGAATCTATATTATAGGATTGAGTTTGAATACATGGCGAATATATTCTCACATACAACAATTAATTGAATTACAACCCAATTAAAGGAAATCGATTCGAATTCCTGTGAGTTTCGTCATAGTTTGTTTTCAAGGCAATTTTGTCTTCATTCTTAGTTGTTTACATGATGTTTCGTTGGTAAATGCCCTAATAGAAATTAAATAATTATATGTCAGGGTCAAATCCTAAAAAAATACACACACATGACACACTAACAATCCAAATTTATATTCTAATAACGTCTAATCATACTATAATTAATGAAGATGGAATAATAGACTTTTTAACGTTTTATGATTCGAATGTTCTACCACTTATCTTACATATTATGAAAAGTTATCTTAACCGGGTCAAATTATTTTCTACCACTTATCTTACAAACTAATAATCCAAATTTACTGATTGCTTCATATCTTACGAATTACGTTAAGAAGTCACTAGAATATATACAGTGATATTGAATCAATAAGAAACAGCCAACAAAATGGCAATTAGTCATCTAGTTAAATGCCCGTGCTTGCTTCTTCCTCCACGTGTGTGAAGACACACATATAAAGTTACAAACAGTGGAGTGGTGATAAA
Source organism: Acer campestre (assembly GCA_954870605.1). Lineage (NCBI taxonomy): Eukaryota > Viridiplantae > Streptophyta > Magnoliopsida > Sapindales > Sapindaceae > Acer > Acer campestre. The sequence goes on along the minus strand of OX940803.1, from coordinate 20,390,022 downwards.
TCCACTTACTTCCACTTGTATATTACGATATTTTGGCCGCACTACTGACCTATTTCAATTTTCAGATATTTGCCCAAGTTCTCACGTCTCAATACTTGATATTGACTTTGAGCAATTAATATTATGGATAACTAAACTAACTCAATAACTTGAAAACTTTGTATTCATCTCATACTTCTACGATGTGAAGTCTTTTGTATATATCTCACATGTTATAGTTGTTATTACCTTTCAGCTGTTGTATGGAATTAGGATACCAATTCTACATAAACGAGTATTGTTCCAACATGATCGGCCCTCATCTACTTCCTCAGTTACCATTATTTCTTCCTCTTCCTCACATGAAATCAACTCCTTGTCAAACACCATTGTCAGCATCAATGTCGCCGCTCAAGCTCCACTAAAACTCACAGCGACAAACTAGCACTCATGGAAACTTCAGTTCCACACCCTCCTTGTTGGGTTCGACCTTATGGGATTTGTTGATGGCCAAAAACCATGCCCATCAGCAACGGTCACAACAAACGACATCACAGCACCTAACCCCGCTCACAACATCTGGATTAGACAAGACCAACTGCTTTTGAATGCAATCCTTGGCTTTATATCTCCCTCAATTATTCCCTTTATTGCTTCCGCTAAAACTGCCTATGAAGTGTGGACTGCACTTGCCAACACTTATACGAAACCCTCCAAGGGTCATATTATGCATCTAAAAGGAGTCCTTACCAATGTCATAAAAGGGACCCAAACTGTAACTGAATACACGCAACACATTAAGAGCGTTGTAGATGAGCTAGCAATGCTTGACGCGCCGTAAAACTCTGAAGATCTCACTATCAAGATTCTGAATGGACTCGGTAACGAATTCAAAGACATCTCATTTGCTATCCGTGCACGTGATACAACAATATCCTTTGAAGAGCTTCATGATGAACACATAAAAGTGCATGTTTAATAGAGTTGCAATCATTATTTTAAACTAGTAGTGTCATTAACTCTCCCAACTTAAACACATTTACACTTGTCTTTTATTTTTGTCTTTTATTTTTGATATTGTTATTTTGATGTAGGTTATTTGAAATGGTCATAACTTTTCACTCAAATATCGGATTGATCCCATTGTTATTCCTATGGAAAGATGATTCAATTTCCTACAAAAATGCATCTCACGTTGAATTCAAGATTCAGATGTTTTGAAGGCCAAACAGAGGATGGAAGAGGACATATGCACAGTTTCCTCACACATTGAACATGCTTCAGTGTTTTGAGCATAACTTGAGCTAGAGATTTCAGATAATTACGAACCAAACCATTCTGGAAAGCTAAGTCAAAAATACACACTTCTTCTGTTCATGTTAGAGGCCAATTAAAAAGCAATCAACACGAAATCGAGGTTCAAAGACAGTACATGCATGGGCAATCCAAAATTGTCAATGTTTGGTGGCTAAACATTAATTAACCATGTTCCCCTTTTGTGACCCTTTTATCCTTCGAGCTCTCTATAAAAAGAAGCTTTGTAGATGGCTGAAAATACATCTTAAAAATCTTAATTTGTCTCTTGAATCATCTTGGTTCATTGCAAGTTTACCTTGTATGTATTGTTATTATTTCTCTCTTTCACTATAAACTTTCTTCTTACCAATTAGTTTTCTTTTACATGTTTTTCCTTTTATATTTCCATGCTTATTTCTATTTCCATGAGTAACTAGTTTCATTATGCTAAGGTGAAAAGGTGAAGCTCTTGGTATGAAAATAAAGGTTTATTAAAACTCTTAAATTGTGGTTAATGTTTATATTTATTTGTTATTCACTTATATGATTTATATTTCTTTTTCTTTATTAACTTGGCTATAATCTTAATTTCTCTCATGTATGGGAATCTTGACTTATTGTAGACAATTCATTCATGGATGTTTGAATCCTTCTAGATACTGTGCGGTTTTAGTTATACCTACACCTCTAGTAAAGGATTCTTGATTCATGGTAGTGATTGGCACATTGAGTACTTGAAACCCATTGAATCGAAGAGTGGGTAATCCTTGTAATTTAATTAAATGGAAAGGGATATAATTTCATGTATGTTTAAACGAGCTTAGATTGTTGTATTTTCCGATTGGAACCTCCTTTGTGTGTGGATTCCGATTGAATTATAAAAAGAGTTAAATAAACCTTTATTCTAAATACCTAGAGTGGAACCTCTAACATTAGCATACATATTTTTATTTGAGTAATTTTGTCATTATATTTGCCCATCATTCACCAATTTAATCATTTTATTTCTTGATATCTTTTGTGATTATTGTTGGTTATTGTGAACATTAAAACTCCTTCCTTAAGGAACGACCCCGTATTTACCGGGTTATATTTTTACTTCGACACTCCTATACTTGGGAGTAAAATCTTTTTTTCCATACGTGTCACTTCAAGAGAAACTCATCAATTTTGAAGCGATTTTGAAACAAGAGGTTGCGAAGAATCAAAGGATCCCTATCATCGCAAATTATGCAGCTTGGCCACCGTCCAGCAGCTACCACGGTCACTCCGGCAGCCAATCAAACCGCAATACCCAACTGACTGCACACTCCAACTGGTCACCTTCAAAGCCGGCGGCTTTATACCCTCAAAGCCAAACCTCTAGGTACTCGCAAAATACCTCTAATAAACCGCACAATTATTGTGGATTTTGTCAACTATGTGGTGAACAGGGTCACACAGCAAAACAGTACTCCAACTCACATTGAGTCATGTGCAAAATCAAGCTCCACCGAACCAATCTCCAAGGCAGTGGCAGCCTCATGCAAATTATGCTGCTCCTAGTGTCATTTCTCCTCCTGAATGGTTGCTTGATTTAGGTGCTTCACATCATGTCACCACGGACCTCAGCAACATGTCACTGCATTCTCCCTATGGCGGCTTTGATGACATTATGATCGGTAATGGTTCAGGTTTGAATATCACACACACTGGTTCTATTCGCCTACCCTCTAAACCTTCATCTTTTTTATTATTTAATGTCTTATGTGTCCCCAATGTGAAACAAAACCTAATATCCATATCCCAATTTTGTACTACTAATCCAGTTTTGATTGAATTCTTACCCTTACTGTTTACTGTGAAGGATCTTCATACGGGGGCACGGCTCCTACAATGACAGACTAGGAACGGTGTTTATGAATGGCCGTCCCATGCTCAACAAGAATCTCTGCCCATCATTGCATTCCCTGTGTCAAAGTTACCCTCCTTGATTGGCATCAACGTTTAGGTCACCCTTCGTCTAAAATAATTAGTCAGTTAGTGTCTTCCCAAGCATTGTCTATTTTGTCGTCTAATAAGTCTAGTGTCACATGTAATGCCTGCAAATGTAATAAATCTCATAAATTACCTTTTCCGGTTTCAACTGTCTGTAGTTCAAAACCACTTGAGGTGATTTATTCAGATGTCTAGAGCTCTCCAGTAATTTCCAAAGATTGCTATAAATATTATGTGATTTTTGTTGATCATTTTACAAAATATATATATGGCTTTATCCCTTGAAAAATAAACTGATGTTCATGATGTGTTTAAATGATTTAAATTGTTGGTGGAAAAATTCTTTTGCCACCCCATTGTTTCTTTTTATAGTGACAATGGTGGTGAGTTTATTGTTTTAAAACAAACACTTGCTAGTCATGGCATATCACACTTTACCACACCACCACACACACCTGAATACAATGGAGTCTCTGAAAGACGTCATCGTCACATTGTCGAAACATGTCTGTCACTTCTCACTCATGCATCAATGCCACTCACTTTCCGGTCATATACATTCACCACAGCTGTGTACTTAATAAATATGATGCCTACACTGTTACTTAATATGTCGACACCTTTTGAAAAAAATATTTTCTATGCGTCCGTCATATGACAAATTTGCGTGTGTTTGGGTGTCTCTGTTATCCTTGGATTCGACTGTACAACTCTCACAAACTAGAACCTCGATCTAGAGTCTGTCTCTTTATTGGGTACTCTATGTCTCGTAGTGTGTATCATTGTCTTGACCTAGAAAACGATCGTATATTTGTCTCTCGCCATGTTACGTTTGTTGAGTCCGTATTTCCTTATACGAGTCTCTCTTGTATACCTCAACACATATCTTGGTTACCTCAACCCACTCCATCAATTCCGGTTCCCACTAGGCATGCACACATATCGGATTCTTTCTTGCATGGGACCTCCAATTCGGCGACACCACCCAGCTCCAGAGCCCGCGCCGCTGCTCCTGTCCCTTCTCGGAACAACATGAGCCATATAATTAATGAAGTTTTTATTTTTACCAAGTATTAGTGTTTTGATTGTTTTTATCAAACTTTTCATTGATGAGACAAAAATACCCTGAATGATTTCTCAATTAAAGACATCGATCTGCTTCAATTAAACACACCACCAGTTTTCATCAATTAAACACACCAGTGTATTTAATCTGGTGTAGGGGTAAATTTGTTTCTTTAGTAAAAAACTTGATAAAAACAATGAAAACATTAATTCCGGATAAAAATAGAAACTCTCTTAATTTTTTAGTTAAAAAGGGCTATTTCCTGCTAAATGTATAACAAATATTGAGGCACTTGCAAAACAGTGAAGAGACCTAAACAGTAACCCAGCCTAGTAGCGTGATCAATAAGGTCTCAAACGGCTCTAATTGCAGTTTTTGTCATATAGCCTTTTTGCTGTCCTTCCTCGAAACCAATTAAAGCTTAAAAAAGGCCCCACCATTTTCTCTCTTTTTAATCTTTCAAGTTCGAACTTTTCTTTTTCTAACAACACATCTGCTCATATGATCTCATTCCCTCTGCGCATCACTCTATAATTTCCTTTTCTTTCTTTAATCTTTACCTTTGTTGAAAGGTCAAAAGATTGATATTTCTACTCCCACATCGTCACAGACACTCTTCCAATATACCGTTCAACTCCCCCTTATATTTCTTTTAAGCAACTCTCTCAGGGATCTAAACAAGCTCAAGAAACCAGCAAATTATGAAGATGGGTTTTGTTTCTCTGTTCATCTTCTTTCACCTCCTTTCTATTTCCAGTAAGTCTCAAATTCTGGAAAATGCAGATGTGGGTTTTGTTCACTTTCAGGTTTTTTTTCTTCTTATAAACTCATGATGATTTGGTTTGTGTGTTTTCAGGTGCAGAGATGTCAAGCAAAGTGGGGATATGCTATGGTCAGCTGGGCAACAACCTCCCATCTCCGCCAGAATCAGTGAAACTGATCAAATCTGTGAAAGCAGCACGGGTCAAAATCTACGACGCCAATCCAGACATCATCAAATCCTTCAAAAACACAGATATTCAAGTGTCAATCATGGTTCCAAATGAAATCATCAATAACATATCCTCAAACGGGAGTCTAGCAGATCAATGGGTCCGAACCAATGTCCTCCCTCATTATCCCTACACCAAGATCCGTTACCTCCTCGTCGGCAACGAAATCCTTAGCATCCCAGATAACATAACCTGGTCAAACCTTGTACCTGCCATGAGAAGAATCAGAAGTTCCTTAAAAGCCCTTGGAATCCGAAAGATAAAAGTAGGGACACCCTTGGCAATGGATGTTCTACAATCGTCATTTCCACCGTCAAACGGTACGTTCCGGTCCGATGTTTCGGGTTCAGTAATGAAACCAATGTTGCAATTCATAAACCGAACCAAATCTTTCTTCTTCTTGGATGCGTACACTTATTTTCCATGGTCTTCAGATCCCAAAAACATAAATCTAGATTATGCGCTTTTGGAGTCCCGGAATATAACCTACAGTGACCCAGTCACCAACTTAACCTACACCAACCTTTTCGATCAAATGATAGATGCTGTCGTTTTCGCTATGAAAAGACTCGGATACCCGAACATCCGGATTTTCATTGCCGAAACGGGTTGGCCCAATGGCGGAGATTTTGATCAGATTGGAGCCAATATTTACAATGCTGCCACTTACAACCGAAACATTATCAAAAAACTGACCAGTAAACCATCCATTGGAACCCCAGCTCGACCCGGTTGGGTTTTACCCTCTTTTGTATTCTCTCTTTATAACGAGAACCAGAAAACTGGTCCGGGTACTGAAAGGCACTTCGGGTTGTTCCACCCAAACGGGTCAAAAGTATACGAGATTGATTTAAGTGGAGAGACATCGGAAGAAGAGTACAAGAAGAAGCCACTACCAAAGCCGACGAATAACGAGCTGTACAAGGGCAAAATATGGTGTGTGGTGGCTAAGGGAGCGAATAGGAGTGAGTTAGCATCGGCTCTATCATATGCGTGTACGCAGGGGAATAAAACTTGTGACCCGATTCAACCCGGAAAAGCATGTTCTAAACCCGATTCGTTGGTGTGGCACGCCAATTATGCTTTTAGCTCGTATTGGGCTCAGTTTAAGAGACTTGGCGGGACTTGTTACTTCAATAAGCTCGCCACTCAGACCATCAAGGATCCAAGTAAGTAAATTTACTAATTTTATTTATTTATTTAAGTTTTAAATTTAAATTTTAATTGATTTATAACTTCTATTTTGTGATAATAGGTTTGAATATTGATATTAATGATTTTACCCTTTTTTTTTTTTTTTAATTTTTTAATTTTTTAATTTTTTAATTTTTTTTTTTAACTAAACCCTATAATTATTTTTGATAATAGAACTTGGAATTTGGTCTAATGATCCGTGGCCTTTATAATTTTCAGGTTATGGATCTTGCAGGTTTCCTAGTGTGACCCTTTGAGGAAATTGACAGGACTGTGAGATTTGGGTGCCACTTTTACTCCTTTCTCATTAATTAATTATTTAACTTTTAAATAATATTATCAATTTTTTTTAGGGTCTGAACTCTGAACTTCTGACAAGGCAAACCTCGATTCAATTTAGAGAATAGAGATGCTTTTCAGGATTGAAATGGGCACCCAAATCACTTTCCCAATATCGTTTGATGTTGTTAAATGTACTACTGTACTGCTTGGATTGTAACAACTATCTATTCATTTAGACCAATAATTCAAATTCTCCGGTAGCATCAACCAATGTCCAATTATTCTCTTCTACTTTCATTTTTCTCCATTTTTCTCTGATTTTTAATTTATGAAGCAAAAGTCTATTTTCCCCTACAATGGAAATGATTGTTATGCCCTTAAGATATTTATTAATAATAACAAATTGTAAAATTAAAAAATTAAGAGTAAAAGTAAAATTTGGATGCCACCTTTTTCACTAGCTCCGATCTCCTCCCAATGGAGGAAATCGTTGCTTGATCTCCTCAACAGAGAAGACTATCGACCTAAGGGCGAAGCCAAGATTTTAGCTTTGGGGGGGGAAGACAAAAACTAATATTCAATGTCAGGCAAGATAAATTATAACCGGTCGCTGTTTTATATCTCGAAAATCATTTATAACTAAATCTATTAAATTTTCAGTTCGATTTTCATTTCAATTACCTAATGATTTAGTTTGTGATAAAAATGTTTTTCTTCTTTTTACAAAATCAATGTATAATCTTAACATAGTTGAGAATGGTTTTTTGTTTTTTGTTTTTTAATAGTTTCCAACTAATAAAATATAAATTTTAATAGCTTTTTTAAAACATTAAAAAAGACTAATAATAAATATTCAATAATTTAAATGACAAGAGATATAAAACAAATATATTCATCATAACCTATTAAAATACCACTGTAATATTAATATATTTAAATCATAATTATTTAAATATTTGTAATTTAATTTTATAATATTCATCTCAAATCAAATTAACTTAAAATAAAGATTTAAATGAAAACTAATAAGGGATATGTATTTTAAGTGTATTTCCAACTCCAAGAATGGGTGATAATCCAATGGTTAAAACAAAATCAAATTTAATTTTTAAAAAAATTAATAAAGTCAAGTTTTATTTAAAAAATAAAAATTAATGCCCAACAGTCCAACTACCATGTTAGAGACACACCGCCCAATATTCTCTTTCTTTTTCCTCTCTCACAACTCACAAGTTCTCCCTATTAATCCTCACCGTCTCTAACCTCTACTCCAAACTTCTTCTTCTGTAATTTTTTTAATCGATTTTTTTTTTTTATATTTCTTGGGGGGACCATGGCCCTGTCGGCCCCCCTCTAGATCCGCCCCTGTATCGACCGTCGAGCAATCACCACCATTTTCGTTTTTTAAAATTTTCCACTCCCAATCATCACCCCAAATCAACACAATTAAATTCAATTAAAAAGACCTTAACCTTGACCGCCAGTGATACACAAATACAAATAGAATATTTCATTTTGACTTATTGGATTGAGAGCAAATTACACCAAAACTCTCTAGGTTCGCCTTTTTACATATATAAACAATTTAATCAAAAATTTGATCAAAATTAATCGTTGATTGAGTTTGAATGTTAAAAGTACTAAAATGTCATTATATAAAAAGTAAGAATACCAAAATGCTCTTAAACTAAAATGATTGAAATAAAACATAAAGATAACAAAATAAGAAATAAGAAGAAAAAAAAAAATAGTGGAAATCAAAATTGGATCTCCATCCATGGTGGATGGAGATTCAAGTGAGATCCTTGCGTGGTTCTCCATTGTCGATCCATCTCCAATTTTTATTTTGTTAATTTTTAATAAAATATTAAACAAGAGATGAAAATTACGTAAATATCATTTTAACGTTAATCTTGATAATTTTGACTAATGACATAAGAGGTCAATACAGTACATATAAAGTTGTTTCCGTTTTTAAAAAGATAAATTTTAGAGCGATTATGTATTTACGTGTAATATGTTCTATTATTAAAGGGTTTCTATGAGGGTAATTCCAAAATAGGTACAATAGTTTTTTGAAATACCATTTTTTTATTGTTTTAAATTCGTTCAAAATAATTTATCAAAAATAAAATAAAATAGTAATTATGTATTCTAAAGAAATATTTTAACATATTGCTGACTTGTAATAATAATGGTAATATATTTTCATTTTTATCCCTTATTTATTTACTTTACCAAATAATTGATTTTTTTTTAAAGAAAAAGAAAAAAAAAAAAACCATAGCCATAGAAAGTGAGTACTGAGTACACTGAATTCTATTTTATGAAAAAAATTTATTAGGCAAAGTAAAAATTTAATTTATTAAAAAAATAAAATTGGATAAATTTGTGGCTAAAAATTAGCCAATTATCTGCCCATAACAAATGAAGGTTTTTGAAAACATGTAAAACTTCTAAATAGTGTTTTCGGCTTTAATTCTTAAACCATCAATTCTCCTTGTTTTGCAAGTGCTATTTTTACAAAACATTAACGAATGCAGATAATGTATTTTTTGAAGTTTGTATAGCAAAAAACGCCCTTAAAATAATATTAGAGACCATTTTGATGAATTTGTAAACAACGAAAAACGTGTTATTTGTCAATAAGGGCACAACTCAACTGATAGATGAATGAGTTGGGGTTTTGACAAATAACTCACAGGTTAATGGTTCGAATCCTATCAATAACAAATTTTTTTAAAAAACTATCTGATCTCAAATTAATAAATATTATAAAAAGAAACGTGTTATTTTATGAAACGGTAGGTATGAATTTATAATTGCCCTGTTTCTGCAGCAACTCATATTTATGGCTATGGGGTATGGGGACATCCAACGGCTAATTATGCTGGCTTGGAGCCTTGGAGTCTTGGACCCACGATTCATCTATTGTTTTATAATAATTGATATTTTCATTGATGGAAACTACAGGAGTGCCAACGGCCATATGGAATCATGGAGAGGTCTATTTTGGTCGAGGGCCACAACTTTTCTTTTTCTTTTAACAGCTGGTTAATGGTAATGCTGACTGCTACATTCCTTTTCTTAAAGTGAAAACTGAAAAGTCATCGCTTTTCTATTCACTTTGTCCGAGAGAACTTATTCCTTGATTCTGCTGTGTAAAAGCTTAACACGGGAAAATGAGTGCAGGGTAACTTAAAAACATACATCAAATTTATTAAATCCCATTGTACTTTCTTAACCAAGTGAAAGATTAAATTGAGAAATTTTAACCCTTTAACAACAAACCAAAAGAAGTAGATTTACCATATAAATTAATCTTTAAGTCTCTAAGAATTTTAATTTTATGAGTTTTCATACCTTTTGGATTTGTAGAGGTATACAGGCGTCGATATGAGAGAATTGTAAGTTTTATTTTAATTTTTATTTTAAAGTTTATGTTGTAAAATTAATTGTAAAATTAAGTTTTATTTTCGGATATGCAACTTGTCAAAACGTCTTTGTGCAACAAGATGGATGACGAGTTTCTTGAGAATTATATAGATGTTTATATTGAAAGAGAATTTGTTTTTACAATTGATTCAGATTCAATAATAGATGCTTTTGCTTCTTAGAAGCCTCAGAAGTCAAAATTTAAGTAGGATCTTATTGTATATATATTGCATGCGTATTTCCTTTTTATTTTATTGTATTTTTTCTTGGTTAGAATATGTATTTTGATGGTAAGACTCATTATGTCCCTTGACTAGGTATATATATTTTTATTTTAACTAATTAAAATTCTCTCGATTCGTTTCGTCTTCGGCTTGAGGGATTTCTTTCCTTGTTGGAGTCAATCTTCGTGATTCTTAGGATTATGTCTCATTCGTCAATCATCTAATTGATGATGGTTGACTTTCCTTACTAGGGTCAATCTTTGTGGAAAAGATGTGGAATCTTGGCTTGTAGTGATTCAATAAAGATGTAGCGAGTTCGAACCGTACTATGTGCTGAATAGTTTGTACTTGTTGGAAATGGTCACCTCGGTAAGCTGGTACGAGTTCAGCAACCAGCCTTGTGGTTTGGCAAACAGGCCTTATGACCTCTAATTGTTTATGGAACGTGGTGTTGCCATATGTGATATGCTGGCTCGTTGATGACATAGCCAAGCTTTGACTTTTTAATGACGTGAATCAATGTGCTTCGTAATTCCAGCTAATTGTGATAACATGTTTGGCTGACAAAAATACCTGTAACAATGCCCCATAAATCTACGAGGTGAGCTATTAGCGACCTGCTCTTTGTGGCAAGCTAGTTCCTTGTCGAAGTGGATTTAAAAAAAAATCCTTCATTAATGCGTCGTCTAGCTCTTAATGGCTTTGGTGACTATGCCTCATTATCAGTCTTGTAAGACATTCTGACGCAGCGTGTAACACAAAAAAAATAAGATCAACGTCTATATTCTGTGATAAACTGGAATCCACCAGAAAAAGAGAGAAAACTCTTTAAAATAACTCTGAATTTTTATTGAATAAAAGATAATGAGCCTTTCGGCTTACAACCCTATTTAAAGCAAACAAACCCTAACCTTAATCATTGTTGGACAAGAAACGAGTCTAATTAACAAAAATTACCAAAAAAAGTAAAATTGAGATAATTGCAGAAATAAATACTACTAACGACCTTAAGCAAGCCAGAATTGACGGCATACGATTCTGACTTGTCGACCAGAAAACTGTAGCTTCAGTCTCCTCTAGCGTGGGTGTTAGCATTCCTAGGACACCCAATCCTGCCACTGTAGGAGACCTGTTGCTCACATTAATCGGCGAGTCCTCCTTCTTTGGAAACGTCATGAAATGTAGGAAGCTCATCACAAGCTCATTCAACTCAAGATTGAAGGCTTACTTCTTGTTCATGTTATAGTTTTATTTATTATTTATTTTTTTTTACCAAATAAATATCCCTTTTTTATACAAGATGTTTTCTGACTTTAATGCGATCGAAAGTATGAAGATTTCCTTGGCCGCTAGGGTTGATGTCTTCAGGCAAGGGTTACATACTTAGAAGGTGAAAAGCCATGGTTTAGGAGGAGCTCGTTACTACAAATGTAGCTCTGGTTGTCGTGGAGCAGGGGGTTGTGGTCAGGGATCAAATTATCCGTGAACTTTGGAAGTAACTAGAGGCTAAAGACAACACCTTTGCTTGTGCGGCCATTGAATTGGAGCTTTGAGTCGTCAATAGGTTCAAGAGGTTGCAGAGCTTGGAAAGTGCTATTTTATGCTATTTTGTGGACAACTTGGGAAGCAAGGAATCAAGTGGTCTTTCATGGCAAAGAGCAATTAGTTGACCAATGCATTGATATGGTTAAGTTTCGGGTGGCCTGGTGGTTTAAATACCATGGCAAATGATCTTTGGATCATCTATCTCTTATTTTGTTTGATGTGGGAGATCGTTGTCTGGATTCTACTCCCAGTAAAAAGAAGATTTTCGACCATTGGAAGCCCCCTCCTCTTGACTTTTAAAAATTAATGTTGATGGCTCGGCGAAGGGTTCTCCAGGCCTAGCTAGTATGGGCGGTGTCTTGAGGGATTCTAATGGCAAAGTTTTGAGTATGTTTTCTTCTTTTATGGGAATTTTTGATGTTATTTCTGATGAGATTGGTGCGATTCACAAGGTGTGCTCTCTTTGTGTTTCGAATATCGACTTGTGGAATAGATATATTTCCATTGTCAGCGATTCTAAGGTGACAGTGGAATGGATTAATGAGGATGATTTGGACAGTATTAGACACCCTCATTTTATTTAGAACATTCACATTTTGCTGTCTTCTTTGAGTAATACTATTGTCTCTTTTTCTTCGAGAGCTTCCAACTCGTTTGCTGATCTGCTGGCCAAGAAGGGTTCTAGTGAGGGTGGCGATTTTGTTCAGTGGGTTGACACTTGAGTCGCTTTTTGTTTTTTTGGTGTCTGTCGCTCTGCTTTTGGTTTCTGTTTTTCAGCCGTTTTTTTTTTCAGCTTGTTCGTGTTCTGTTTTGCCTTGTTGGCCTAGTTGTTTCTCTGCTGTTTCTTATGTTGTCTTCTTTTGCCTTGGTTGGCCTTCAATAATATTTTAGCTATTCAAAAAAAAAAAAGAAAAAAAAAGAAAAAAAGAAAAAAAAAGGAGGTTGCATGCATATGATGCGGCTATGTTCAATGAGCATAGAAATTACATGAAGGAGTCCTATAAGTTTTATTCGTGAAAAAACCGGGCATTCGAGGGCATTATGCTGCATTTTCAAAATTTGATTAAGAGGTTTATGATTGATGCCCTTGCCTCTTTGAAGAGAATCTGCAAGCTAAGGCAAGCTCATTCTCGATTACTACGGAGGGATCCTCTACCGATGCATCTCGAAATGCTTAACTTGGCAAGTTCCTTGAAGCTACACTCCCATGATCATCTGACTTTTACTTGTTTGAGGGAGTCGTTTGATATTGATCCTCTAATTGGCCGGCCGGAACTTAGTAGATTTTTGGTAATTGTTGTTACTTTATTTTTATTTTTTTATTTTTTTTTCTACTCTTGCTTTGTACCCCTCTTCGAATAAACAAAGCGTTTTTTTTTATTGCGTTTTTAGAGTTGTGCTTTTTACTTTGTTTGTCTCATATGTAAACTTTTTTTTTTTTTTTTTTTGACTCTTCTTGGGTTTCGAGTTCGTGTTTGTGCTTGTCGACCTTAATGCTGCCTACCTTTGTGTGTTGTTGATTACTCGGGCTTGTTATCCTAGGTGTTACCCAGTCTTTGATAAGATCCCAACTAATCAGGTCTTTGCTCAAGAAAAGAATCCAGGCAAAAATCATAGACACAATCAAGAAGAGTCAAAATGCACAAATGTATCTCAAGAATTAAAGCTGTCAAGATTTTCCTAATAACTACTGCATGATTCTAGGAATGATTTCTTATCATTCAAATTCTTTCTTATTTAACTTGTTACCGTTAGAATTATTGAGTATAAAAGCTGTTGTAATCATATGCAGGATAAAAAACAATAGTTTTCAATTCATTCTCTTATTTTCAAACTTCATTTTGGTATCAGAGCCTATTGCTCCAAAAAAAAAAAAAAAAATGTCTTCCTCTGAAGAACCCAAACTATCCATCCAATCTTTCCACCAGACCTCTAGCTTAATTTCCATCAAATTGTCTACCACAAATTTTCTCCTTTGGAAATCCCAAATACTTCCATTGATCCGTAGCCTAGGAATAGAACACCACATCAATGATCCTGAAAAACCAGTAGATGATATCACTGATTCTGCTGGAAATAAAATAAAAAATCCAAAGCTTTGTGCATGGATCAACAATGATGGTCTTCTTATGTCCTAGCTTCTCGGAAACATGAAGGAAGAAGTTCTAAGCATGATTTTCGGTGGGGATATAGCCTGCTCAATTTGGAAATCAATCCAAGAGCAACTGTTGCCCGACACTGAAGAGAATGAAGCTCAATTGAAGAATGGCTTATATGCCTTAACCAAAGGGACACTCTCACTTGATGAATATATTCGAAAGTTCAAGGAGATTTGTGACAAACTTGCTGCTATCGGAAAACCTCTTGGTAATGTTGACAAAGTTTTCCAAATTTCACAAGGACTTGGAGACAAATACAAAAAATTTCGGATCGCTGTTCTATCAAAACCACCATATCCATCATTTAATCAATTTATCATGTCTTTACAAAATTTTAAGCAGGTCTATCTTACAGAGGAAAGGCAACCACTCAATCATAATCTAGCATTCTTTGGACAAAGAGGAAGAGGAAAAGGTCATCGTCGAGGAAGAGGCAACTTCAGAGGAAGAGGTCATAATTCCTTCACTCAAAATCGACCTCACAACAATAATCAACCTCCACGTTTTCAACATCAATCAAAGTCCAATAACAATAACTGGAAAGGGCAACCAAGCAAGCAAAATACAAATCAGGTAGCCTGCAAAATATGTGGACGTACCAATCATACTGCAGTTAAATGCTATTACAGGTATAACTATGACACAGAAGGAGAAAATGTCCAAGAAGTTTTTGCAGCCATGAATCTGAACAATGAAGATGATCCAAATTTTTATGCCGATTCGGGTGCTACCGCCCACATGACAAATCAAAGAGGTAACCTAAACTCTTTAAAACCTTACTTTGGTAATAATTCTATTTTTGTTGGTAATGGACAAGCTTTACCTATTACACACACAGGAAAAGCTATGCTCAATACCTCACATGGTAAGCTTTTATTGAATAATGTTTTAGTAGTACCAGAAATTAAGAAAAATCTGTTATCTGTAAGTAAACTTATTGATAACAACTTTTGCACTATTATTTTTAATTCTGATGAGTTTGTTATTAAGGATCACAAGAATCAAATCATGGCTAAAGGACATAGACAAGGAGGTTTGTATGCGCTTGACGGAGGACAACTTAATGAAACTTTTGCTGCAGTCAAATCCCCAGGAGTTTCTTCAGAGATATGGCATGCTCGCTTAGGGCATCTCAATTTAAAATTTTTGCAAACTTTAGAGAATAAGAAAGTTATCAATGTTTCACATTGGCTGACCAAAAATATCATATGTAACAGTTGCCAACTCGGGAAACGTTGTAAACTTTCCTTCAATAAATCCGAATCTGTTTCAAATTTTCCTTTGAAAAAAATTCATAGCGACTTATGGGGACCTGCCCCGATAGTTTCTTCTCAAAAATTCCAATATTATGTTATTTTTGTTGATGATTTTACTCGTTATACTTGGTTATATCCATTAAAAAATAAATCTGACTTTTTCCAATGTTTTCTTAAGTTTCAAGCTCTTGTTGAGAATTTTTTTGACAGGAAAATAAAATTTTTTCAATGCGATGGAGGTGGAGAATTCACTTCCAATCAATTCAAAAACCATTTGGCTCTCAATGGAATCACACATTAGATTTCTTGCCCACATACTCTTGAACAAAATGGACTTGCTGAACGCAAGCATCGTCATATCATCGAAACAGGGTTGACTTTGCTCTTTCATTCAAATGTTCTTTTAAAATTCTGGGTCGATGCATTTTTAACGGCAGTGTATCTAATTAATAGATTGCCTATCTCTTCCACCGGTAAGGAAACTCCTTATTTCAAAATTTTTAGTAAGAATTCTGATTATTCTAGCTTACGTATTTTCGGCTCTCAATGCTTTCCTTATTTAAAAACTCCAGGAATGCATAAGTTTTCTAAGAAAACAATTCCATGTGTGTTCATTGGGTACAGTCCATTGCACAAAGGCTATAGATGCCTAGATAAAAATACTCATTGCGTTTATATTTCTCAACATGTGGTTTTTAATGAGCATCATTTTCCTTATTTGTTGAAAGATAATTCTTTGCCTGCATCCTCTAATAATTTAACTCTCACTACTTTTCCTAGTTTTGATGAATGGTTTTCAGGAAACTTACAAAGTGATAAATCAAATGAAGATCCATCAAATCAGCCTCCAAGTTCCAACTCCCCAATTTTGGATTACTCTCCTATTTTGCCACCAAATTTGAACCTTCCTTTGAATGAAGATTCATCAATATCACAAAATCAGGAACTTCCCACTTTACCACAAAATCAGGATCATATTCCTTCTAATTTTGAATTCGAGTCTGACAGTACTCCTCATTCTCCATTATCTCCTAATAACATGTTGCCTTCCACTTCCATATCTTCACCTTCTACTACTTCTCAATACCAAACCACTACTACCCCACTACTACCTCCACCATCTCCTCGACCAACTAGAGACAAATGTCCCCCTACTTACCTTAAAGACTATTTGTGCCCATCTATTCCTTCACATCCTGATACTGCTCTCATTGTTTCCTTTACCGAGCCAAAAACATTAAAAACAGCTCTTAAATTTTCCAATTTGAAAGATGCCATGAACGAAGAGATTGATGCACTCCAACATAACAAGACTTGGTCTCTTGTTCCTCGTCCACCAAATGCCAACGTTGTTGGTTCGAAATGGGTATATCGTACCAAGTACAAAGCAGATGGTAGCGTTGATAGGTTCAAAGCACGCTTAGTAGCCAAGGGCTACACACAAATTCCTGGCCTTGATTTCGGCGAGACGTTTAGCCCTGTTGTTAAGGCCACCACCATTCGTGTCATACTTTCTCTTGCTATTTATTTTAAGTGGCCTCTCAAGCAATTGGATGTAAAAAATGCATTCTTGCATGATATTCTTAATGAGCGAGTTTACATGGAGCAACCACCCGGTTTTGTGCATCCCAAACTCTCCAATCATGTTTGCCTTTTGCATAAATCACTTTATGGCCTTAAACAAACACCTCGTGCTTGGTTTGCTAAATTATCTCATTGTCTTTTTTCTCTTGGTTTTAAATGCAGTAAAGCTGATCCCTCTCTATTTATTTACAATCATGGCACTAACTTAATTCTTTTGCTCGTATATGTAGATGATGTAATTCTCACTGGAAATGCTGCCTCTCTCATTTCACAACTCATTTGTCATCTAAGCAAGGAATTTGCACTCAAAGATTTAGGCCAACTCACTTACTTTTTGGGTCTTGAAGTTAAATACTTCTCGAGTGGTCTCACACTCTCTCAAACAAAATATGCTTATGACCTTCTCACCAAGGCAAAAATGCTTGAAGCTTCCAAAATAACCACACCAATCGCCATCAAACCCAATCCTCTTACTGACGACAATGAGCCAACAGATCCTACCACATATCGTCAATTATGTGGCTCTTTTCAGTATCTCGCTTTCACAAGACCCGATCTCACACATGCTGTCAATCTAGTGTGTCAGCATTTTCAAAATCCCACCATGAAGGACCTTCATGCAATCAAATGCATTTTGAGTTACATAAAAGGGACCTTAACTCATGGAATTCGTTATTTGTCTCAAAGTTCTCTCACACTTAATGCTTTTTGTGACGCAGATTGGGCCGGCTGTCCGATAACTAGGAGAAGCACAACAGGCTATTGCATTTTTCTCGGCTCAAATTGTGTGTCTTGGGCATCAAAGAAGCAACCTACAGTTTCACGATCCAGTGCCGAAGCTGAATATCATGCTCTAGCAACCATCGCTGCGGACCTAACATGGCTCCAATATCTTTTTCATGATCTTAGAATCACTCTTGAATGACGCCCTATTCTTCTTTGTGACAATAAGAGTGCAATTCACATGTCTCACAATCCTGTCTTCCATGCTCGCACAAAGCACATCGAAATTGATTTTCATTTTATCTGTGAAAAGGTTACTACTGGAGCTATTCATCTTCGTTACTTGCCTACTACAAAGCAAATTGCTGATATTCTCACTAAAGCACTACCAAAGGACTCATTTGAAACTTTCCATTACAAGCTTGGCGTTTGTTCACTCTCACTACCAACCTTGAAGGGGAGGGGGGGATAAGATCCCTACTAATCAGGTCTTTGCTCAAGAAAAGAATCCAGGCAAAAATCATGGACACAATCAAGAAGAGTCAAAATGCACAAATGTATCTCAAGAATTAAAGCTGTCAAGATTTTCCTAATAACTACTGCATGATTCTAGGAATGATTTCTTATCATTCAAATTCTTTCTTATTTAACTTGTTACCATTAGAATTATTGTGTATAAAAGCTGTTGTAATCATATGCAGAATAACAAACAATAGTTTTCAATTCATTCTCTTATTTTCAAACTTCATTTGTCTTTAATGCCACAAGTTGTCTTGTCTTGGTGACTTTTGTGTGCGAACCAGGGTGCTGAGGCGAGTTTATTGCCTCGCCATATCCTATGTGCCAAGGCTTGATTTGTTGAAAGGCATTTTATTGATGTAAACTCAAAGGTACAAGACAAATATCTATGAGTAGTACATTTTGAGATATTGGGCATTCCAAGGCTTCTCTATCAGGCCGCCTCTTGGAGGCGTGATCCAGTAGGCTCCGTATCTGTTGAGAAAATTATGTAATTAATAGAGAATAGGAAATAGTTTG
Organism: Acer campestre; assembly: GCA_954870605.1. NCBI lineage: Eukaryota > Viridiplantae > Streptophyta > Magnoliopsida > Sapindales > Sapindaceae > Acer > Acer campestre. The sequence continues at coordinate 20,371,272 of OX940803.1, read as the reverse complement.
ATATGATTTTTCAACTTTCCTTATTTGAGCCTCCAGTAATTATGCTGTTAGGATTGTATATATATACCCTGTTTGTGGTGAATGAAATATATGAAACAATTTCCCAAAATCTTTTGATTGCAATATGGTATCAGAGCCGAAATCCCCTCACAAACCTGGTCTAATTTTTTGACCTATTTTTTTTTATATTTGAAAAACACTAAGCCACAATCTTACCACCAAAGACCTGCTGCGCAGACCACCATACCAAAAAAAAAAAAAAAAAACTTCTGCTGTAGATCCACCACATCTCCCTTTCTCTTTATACTCATCATGACTGATAAAACCATTGAATCATCTGCAAAATCGGTACCTATTATTGTTAAATCTGAAGGGGTTTTTAACGCTGGAATCACTCTTACCGAATCAAACTATGATGTTTGGTCACAACTGGTGGAGATGCATATCGCTGAGAGGGAGAAACTCTCATATATTCGTAGCAAGACCAAGCCACCTGCAGAATCTGAAGAAGGGTATGAAAAGTGGTATGCTGAGAATCAAAAAGTAAAGAGGTGGCTGTTGATGTCTATGACTCCTGAAATTATGAAGCGTTATTTACGCATACCTACTGCCCATGAAATTTAGAGTGCCCTGTCAAAGGCTTTCTATGATGGAAGTGATGAATTACAGGTGTTTTCCCTAAATCAAAAGGCCTTCAAGGCCAAACAAAGTGGAAAATCACTCTCTGTGTATTATGGGGAGTTGACTGAAATTTTCCGTGAATTGGACCATCGTGATAAAGTGGTCATGAAGGATGCAGATGATATTAAAGCATATAAAAAGTCTATTGAAAGGCTAAGGGTGCACATATTCCTTGCTGGATTGGATGATGAGTTTGAACAGGTTTGTGGAGAGATCCTACGAAAAGAACCAATCCCAGATTTGGAAGAATGCTATGCTTTGGTTCGACGTGAGGCGGTACGGCGTACCACCTTGAATGGGGAGCCAGAAAACTAGGATACTTCTGCTTTACTAGCTCGAAATCGTCCTAATCCAAAACAACATGATCGATCACGGTCCCAACTGAATCAACTAGATCGATCCCGTACCGGTGGTATTGACAGGTCGTCTTACAAATGCACTCATTGTGATCAAACTGGTCATACCAAGAGTCGTTGCTATGAACTAGTGGGATATCCAGACTGGTGGGACCCTAGCCGTGATTCAAGAAAGAGGGGGTCCGTGAGAAATTCTACTGCTACAGTTGCTGAAACCAAGATAGTTGGACATGAAGAAGTCATTGAAAAAGCCTCTGCATTGGTAGCAACATCAGGTAACAGTAATGGTAAGGTTTTAAATATTTCGGCATCTGTTTTGAATAATACATGGATAATTGATTCAGGAGCTACCGACCATATGACATTTGATTCTAGACAAGTCTTGGAATTAAAACCATCTTCCTAAAAATATGTTTCCACTGTGAATGGTGCCCCAGCTCCAGTTGTTGGGGAGGGTTTTGTGTCACTCACAGATAATTTAAATTTAGACTCTGTTTTAATTGTCCCATCATTGGATTATAATTTATTATCTGTCTCTCAAATAACCTTAGCCTTACATTGCATAGTAATTTTTTGGCCTGATTTCTGTGTGTTTAAGGACATCCAAACGAGACAAACGATTGGTTGTGGTGTTAGGCGAGGGAAGCTGTATTACTTGGACTTGGTGTCAAAGAGTTCAGATAGGTTGCGCCAGGCCTTGAAAGTGGATAGCTCTGAGGGGGAGGTAACAAATTCTGAAATATGGCTATGGCATCGACGTTTGGGGCATGCTTCTTTTGGATATTTAAAGAGATTGTTTCCTAGTTTATTTTCAAAACTGGATATTTCAATTTTTCATTGTGATATTTGTGAACTTGCAAAGAGTCATCGTGTCTCTTATCCATCAAATTTGAATAAAAGTTCGGTTCCTTTTATGATTGTCCACTCTGATGTTTGGGGTCCATCTCCAGTTACTACTTTGGGTGGATCACGTTGGTTTGTCAGTTTTATTGATGATTGTACCAGGGTAACCTGGGTCTGCTTGATGAAATCCAAAGGAGAGGTGAATTTATTGTTTCAAAAATTTCATACAATAATTAAGACTCAATACAAAGCACAAATTCAGGTACTCCGTAGTGATAACGGTGGAGAATATAAGAGTGCCGAATTCCAACAATATTTGACTACACATGGTATTGTTCATCAAACCACATGTCCTCATACACCCCAGCAGAATGGGGTAGCAGAAAGAAAGAACCGACACTTATTGGAAGTTATTCGTGCATCCTTAATTGAAGCTCATATGCCTATGCCATATTGGGGTGAAGCTCTTACCTCTGCTGCCTATCTAATTAATCGTGTTCCATCTCGCACCGTTCAGTTTCAAACACCATTTCAAGCTCTGCATATCGCTGTCAATGCTCCAACCGTTCCTAATCTCACACCTCGTGTCTTTGGGTGTGTGTCTTTTGTTCACCTTCATAAGCATCAGAGAAGTAAGTTAGCTCCTCGAGCATTGCGTTGTGTTTTTTTGGGGTATGCATCACACCAAAAGGGCTATCGATGTTATTATCCTCCCACGAAAACTATGTATATTACACTGGATGTTGTTTTTCATGAAGATAAAATGTATTTTTCTTCTGAGACTGAACTTCAGGGGGAGTACCATCAGGAGGAAGTTCAAACTTTGGACTATGTTGAAACTTTGGATTATGTTGAAATACCTGAAATTGTGGAACGCAATGTGAGTGACTTGGATGAAAGTGGTGATGGAAATTTAATTGAACCAACACCTGAGCCAACAGACTCCATCCAAGTTTTTGAATCCCTCTCGCCACGAACAAACACACCCAATCAATCGCTTGTTGAGGATGCTCCTGAGTCAGTACTTGATCCTTCAAGAAGACAAAATCCTCCTCGTAGTAATAAAGGTATTCCTAAACCCACATATGAACCTGATCTTACTAGCAAGGCTAAATACCCCATGAGTAATTATGTGTCCAATCATCGTTTGTCTGAATCAAATAGGTCATTTATAAATCAATTATCTACTGTATCTATTCCTAACAGTGTGCAGGAAGCCTTAGCCAACATAAAATGGAAAGCAGCGATGAATGAAGAAATGGAGTCCTTGCAAAAGAACAAAACATGGGAACTAGTTGATCTCCCATCAGGAAAGAAGCCGGTTGGGTGTCGTTGGATATATACAGTGAAGTATAAAGCAGATGGTACTATTGAACGATTTAAAGCTCGATTGGTGGCGAAGGGGTACACTCAAACATATGGGATCGATTATATGGAGACTTTTGCACCTGTAGCTAAAATCAACACTGTTCGCGTTCTATTATCTTTGGCTGTGAATCTGGACTGGCCATTACAACAGTTCGATGTGAAGAATGCTTTTTTGCATGGTGACTTGACAGAAGAAGTCTATATGGATCTCCCACCTGGATGTCTTATACCAGGAAATCATCAAGGGAAGGTGTGCAGGTTGAAGAAGTCATTATATGGATTAAAACAGTCTCCCAGAGCTTGGTTTGGAAGATTTACAAAGTCCATGAGAACGTTTGGCTATATACAAAGCAACTCAGATCACACTCTGTTTCTGAAAAAAATACAGGGTAAGATTACTGCACTTATTGTATATGTGGATGATATGATAGTTACAGGGAATGATCCTGAAGAAAGAAAAGCACTACAAGATTACTTGTCTAAGGAGTTTGAAATGAAAGATCTTGGTCCCTTGAAAAATTTTCTTGGGATTGAGGTATCTCGATCCGATAAAGGAATTTTTCTATCTCAGAGGAAGTATGCATTGGATTTGTTACAAGAAACTGGCATGTCAGCATGTCAACCAGTAAATACCCCAGTTGAGGAGGGATTGAAGTTATGTATTGATTCCAATCAAGTGCCTGCTGATAAAGGGAGATACCAGAGACTTGTAGGGAGATTGATGTACTTGGCTCATACAAGGCCAGACCTTGCATATGCTCTGAGCATTGTTAGCCAATTTATGCATAATCCTGGAGAACAACATATGAGTGCAGTGATACGAATTTTGAGGTATTTGAAGTCTGCTCCTGGAAAAGGAATTTTATTTTCCAAGAATGTTGATCATCAGAGTATTGAAGTATATACAGATGCTGATTGGGCTGGATCAATTGATGACAGGAGATCCACTTCTGGATATTTTACTTTTATAGGAGGTAATCTTGTTACATGGAGAAGTAAGAAGCAAAATGTTGTTGCACGCTCAAGTGCGGAGGCTGAGTATCGAGGTATGGCACTCGGGATTTGTGAGGTTTTATGGCTAAGACATCTCTTGCAAGATTTAGGTTACCCGTCAAGACAACCCATTCAATTGTATTGTGACAACAAAGCAGCGTGTGATATCGCTCACAACCCTGTTCAACATGACAGAACAAAACACGTGGAAGTTGACAGATTTTTTATCAAGGAGAAATTGGAAGCAAAGATTATAGAACTACCTAAGATTAAATCAGAGGATCAACTAGCTGATGTTCTTACCAAAGCAGTATCAAATTAGTTGTTTTCAAAATTTGTTGGCAAGTTGGGCATGTGTGACATCTATGCACCAACTTGAGGGGGAGTGTTGAGAAAATTATGTAATTAATAGAGAATAGGAAATAGTTTGATATGATTTTTCAACTTTCCTTATTTGAGCCTCCAGTAATTATGCTGTTAGGATTGTATATATATACCCTGTTTATGGTGAATGAAATATATGAAACAATTTCCCAAAATCTTTTGATTGCAATAGTATCCTCCGATTCCCGCGATTCTCGCTATATATATATATATTATAGCTTACTTACTACTAAGTTATTCTTTAAAAAACAGAAAAGTAATTGATGAATGGAAGTATGTTTTTAAGAATATATATTTGTATACTGTTTGTGTTTGTTAGGTTATTCTCTCACTTATTTTTAATTTTTATAAATCAATTGTTGAATAAACGTATATATTTTAGAGAATAGGATCAGTTGCTTCCAATTTATATAATATTATTTGTAATATATATATATATATTTTTAGAATGGAAACATCTGTAGAAAAAAAAAAAAAAAACCAAAGGCTGAATGGAATGATTTTACCTTTGATGCCTTCATCATGATTTGCATCATTGAGACCTTGGCAAGGAATCGACCTAACGGTCACTTAAATAGAACTGGTTGGAAAAATATTGTTAGTAAGTTTACTGCTATGACTAGTAAAATATATAACTATAAACAATTCAAAAACAAGTGGGATTCACTCGAGAAGTATTGACAAATTTGGACAAGTTCGAAAGGAAAGGAAACCGGCTTAGGTTGGGATCATGTGAAGCAAACAATTGATGCCACTAGTGAATGGTGGAATAGAAAATTGAAGGTAAAATGTCAAACTTTTATTTGTGATATTCATTACACTTTATCATTTTTAATTTAAACTAATTTCGAATGTATTTTTTTTCTTAACAATGTAGGAGATTCCTGATTCAATAAAATTTCGTCATAAAGGATTAAAGAGTGTTGGTGAACTTGATATTTTATTCAAAGATGTAGCTACTACGGGGGAAGGAGCTTGGGTTCCATCAACAAATTTTGTACTGAATGATAGAGAGGATAAGTTGTAAAACGAACAAATTTCTGAAGTTGATAGGATATTAGGATGTATGGCATTGAGGAGAATTTAAATAATGACTTTAATAGCGTTGATAGGCTTGAAAATATCGAGATCAACATAGGAAGTGCCACTCCTGTTAATACTACGGAGGATAATGGAAGGAAAAAAAGAAAAATGTTTTGATCAAGAGATAAAGTCATGGATAGAATATTAACACATTTGGATCACATTGCATAAGTGGAAGAAAATAAAAAAAATCTAAAAAGAAAGATGACACTAGCTTTACAGAAGCTATTGAATTGCTGCGTAGCAATACAAAAATATCGAAAAAGAGTGAACTTTACATGTTAGCTATTAAACTTTTTCTTAAAAAGGAAAATAAGGTGATGGTTGCTGCACTTAATTAAAGATGATCCAGAAGTTTAAGTTGAGTGGCTAAGGAGATGAAGAATTGGGATTTAAAAAAAAAAAAAACATCATGATTAGGATTTTAAGTTGCCTTATTTTATGTTGATCTATTAAGACTATTGTTTGAGTATGATTTAAGTTTTATTTTATATCGATGTATCGAAACTACTGATTGAGTTATGTTATTCTAGAATTATTATTGATGAGTTTACATGTATGTAATCTTTAATTAATTGCATTTTGTTTTCTTGCTTTACATATGTAATTTTTTGAAAAGCAATGAGCATGAGAATAATGAAAGGAATGATGATAATGAGCATAGTGACAGTGATGAAAGTGATGATGATAATGAACATAGTGATTAAAAGACTTAAAGCAAAAGAGAAAAGTAGAGAGAAAACACAGAAAGCTTAGAAGAGCTTTAATGGAGATAATCGAGAGAGAGAGAAAGTTCAACTTTGCTCTGTATTTTTATTGCATAAATCTCACACCAAAAGTGTGTTAATATACATCAAAGAGATTCAGTTAGATCATAGATCTAATGTGTCATATCTAATGGCTCTCAATTAATCCTAATAATAAAGTTAGTTAGAAATGGCGCCAAAATCATTCTTGATAGATTGGAGGTGGAGATATTCTGATGAGGTTGGTTCACTGTTGCTGATATATGTTAACACAATCAGTACCACACGATTGTCTCTGATATGGTCTAACATCCCCCTGCAAACTAAGCTTGGATTTGTCCAAGACTATTTTGTCCTTTAACAAATTGAATCTGCTAATCCCAAGTGGCTTGGTTAAGACATCTGCAGTTTGATTCTCAGTTGGAATATATCATACGTCCAACTCTCGTTCCTTAATTTTGTCACGAATAAAATGCAGATCTAGCTCAATGTGTTTTGATTGGGAGTGGAACACATGATTCTTTGCTAATGAGCCAGCACCTGTGTTGTCACATCATAAAACAGGTATGGAGGAAGGCACTAAACCAATTTCTGAGAGAAGAGCTTTTAGTCACACGACCTTTGATGCCGCCTGAGTAAGGGAGCGATACTCAGCTTCACAACTTGACCGAGCAACAACTTTTTGCTTCCCTGAACTCCATGAGACTAGATTCCCTCCAAGAAACATGCACCACCCACTTGTGGACCTCCTGTCATCTAGATTGCTTGCCCAATCCGCATATGAAAAACCTTCAAGTACAAATCCTTTTGTTGTAGAACACGATCTAAAAAACAGACCAGTTGTGATTGAACCCTTGACATATTTGAGAATTCTCTTGCAAGCTTGCCAATGCACAGTAGTAGGAGAAGACAAATACTGACTCAATCGATTTACAGCATAGGAGAGGTCAAGTCTAGTGAGAGTTAAGTACTGTAAAGCACCTATAGTGCTTCTGTACAAAGTTGGATCAAAGAAAAGCTCACCATCAACTTGAGTTAACTCTGTACCAGTGCTCATCGGAGTTGGACAAGGAGTGCAGTCACTCATTTTCGTCTTGACTAGCAGATCGGTGGCATATTTGCTCTGCGTTAGACATATGCCTTGATCAATTCTGGTGGCTTCAAATCCCATAAAAAAATTCAACTCTCCTAAATCTTTCAAGGAAAAATATTTATGAAGATCTTGGATAACTTGAGAAAGAAGTTGAGAATCATTCCATGTTAATAGAATATCATCTATATAAACTAGCAGTAGAACTAAACTTCTGCCCCTTTTGAACACAAACAAAGAAGTGTCAGCCTTAGAATTCCTGAAACCCCACAATTCCAAAGCTGATTTCAATTTCTCATACTAGGCTCTGGGAGCCTGCTATAGGCCATAGAGAGATTTGATGAGCCTACAAACATGTCTTGGGTGATTGTCATCCATATAGCCCTCTGGTTGTTCCATATAAACCAATTCCTTCAACTCACCATTGAGAAATGCATTATTGATGTTCAATTATTTGATGTCCCAGTTGTGCAGCACAACAAGAGACAAGACAACACGAATTGTACAAGATTTGACTATTGGACTAAATGTTTCCAAAAAGTCAACCCCAATAGTTTAATGAAAACCCTTAGCCACAAGACGTGCCTTGTAACGCTGAATTGATCCATCTTGATTGTGCTTAACCCGAAAAACCCACTTGTTACCTACAACATTCATATCAGGCTATCTAGGCACTAGCTCCCATGTTTTATTTCTTAACAAAGTAGTATGTTCATCATCCATGGCAACTTTCCAACATGGATCAGACAAAGCATCAACCACCCTAGTAGGTTCTTTGGATAGGTAGAGGCAACAAGGGCTTTAGGCTTCAAAGAGCCAGTTTTAGACCGAGTGGTCATGTTGTGTTTGGATAGACTTGGGACAAACTCTGGTATATTTTTAGTAGTTGAGAAAGGTATTTCTATGAAGAAGGGTATAGCAGGTAGAGGTGTCAAAAGGGCCGGATTTATCCGGCCCGGCCCGGCCCGGTCCGGGTCTGGGTCCAATCCGGGTCTAGTCCGGCACGGCACGGCACGGCTCGGCTCGGCCCTTTTACTGTATACGATTGGTAAATGGGCTGGACTCTATAAGTGTAAGTCCGAAATAGGGATGGGCTTTGGGAAATTACTGTACAGGCCTAGCCCGGCCCGAATCCGAAAAGCCTGAACCCGCATAGTAACTTTTAATAGTTTATAAAAAAATATTTATTGTTAAAAATAATTTTAATAAAAAACAATTTCTTTAAATAAAAGAAAAAACTGACAGTAACAAGGAATATAAAAGGTATGAAAAATATTTTTTTAGATAAAAGATTAAAATATTTTGAAAAAAATATAAAAAAGCATGAGATTTGTGGAGTTTTGCGAATAGTGATCATATATCCCAAAACACATTAAATAATGATTTTTTTTTTTTTTTTTTTTATAAGTTAAAAGTTAAAATAATGAATAATTAGAAATACGTTGCAAATGGGAGGGACGTTGGCAACTTTTCATATATATTATTTAAATTTTTTATTTTCAAATATATTATATTTATATTAAAATGTTTAAATTAATATCATCAAATGTTGTTTAGTTTGGCGGCAACTGGCAAGTCAATTGATTTAAACTTCATGTCCATGGTTTGATTCTCAACAAGATCATATTTTTTAGAATAAATTGATATTGTCAAGGGCCCAAATCCGATTGGGCTTGAGTGCAATCCGGCCCAGCCCATTAAGACTTGGTCTTAAGGGGCTGGGCTTAACATAGGTTTTGAAATTATAAGTCCGGTCCAGTGTGCACAGTAATTTGGCCGGTTAAAGTCCGTATTTGAAGTCTGATGGGCTCGAGAATTTCAGGCCGGGTCGGGCCCTTTTGACAACTCTAATAGCAGGCAGAGATGCAAGGGAGTTTTGTTGCAATATATTAGGTTTATAATTCTTACTTTAGTGATTAGATAATTTCCTAGCATTTGACAAAACCTCAACAGGTAAGCTAGACTCTTTGGACATGTTGGAGTTGCATTGATCTTGTGATGTTCTAAACAAGACTTCATAAGGAAAATCACACTCATTGAATATCACATGACAAAATATATATAATCTTCCATTAGGATGTAAACACTTGAAGCCTTTGTGACTATCACTATAACCAAGAAATAGACATTTTGATGTGTGAAAATCGAACTTGTGTCAATTGTAAGGATGCAAGAAAGGGAAACAAGCACATCCGAACACTTTTAGGACACTGCAATCAATAGCAGATTTGAAAAGAGTTTGAAAGGGAGAGATATGATTTAGTGTAGGAGTTGGGAGCTTATTTATTATATAGACTGTTGTGTGAAAAGCCTCCCACCAGAATGATAGAGGCACCTGAGACTATGCAAGCAATGTTGGACCGACTTCAACTATATGCCTATGCTTTCGCTTGGATGAACCATTTTGCTAGCGAATGTGAGGACAATGATGCCTAAAGTGAACACCAAGTTGGCTGAGGTAATGGGCTAAAGGTCTATACTCTCCTCCCCAATCACTTTGGACACATTTGATTTTCCTATCAAACATGAGTTCAACACTCTTTTGAAATCTGATAAAGACATCTTTTACCTGAGATTTAGACTCCAGTGGATAAATCCAAGTAACTTTTGAAAAAGAATCAATAAAATGCACATAGTATTTGTACCCTTGTTTAGAAACATGAGGAGAGGGTCCCCAAACATCAGTAAAGACTAACTCAAGAGGAGCTTTGTAGATAGTGTTTGAGGTTGAAAAAGGAAGTTGATGAAGCTTGCCATGTTGACAAGCATCACAGAAATCTAAAGTTGATGAAGCAGTGCATGGTAAATTCATTTTTCTTAGGACTTGTTTTAAGATTGGAAATGAAGGGTGCCTAAGTTTTGCATGCCAACGAAACATCTCAGAGGTTTTATTATTTGAAAAAATGTTACAAGGTGTTATTTTTCTTACATTGTAACAAGAAGCAATAGAAGTTGTACAAAAAGGACTCTCAGACGTAGACTTACTGACAGAAACAATTGTCATACTACCACTCTTAGCATAATCTGCACTCAATGTACTATCACAAGACTTATTAGAAACAGATGGTAGACACAGAGTACAAGCAGGACCAGTTTTTGCTGCAAACAAGGCTTGCACTTGAGCAGCTGAAGACTTGTCACTAAAAACTGAAAGGTCCAGCTGATAGAAGCCATTTTTCAAGTCCCCTTGCAGCAGTACCTTCATCGTTTTCTTGTCCTTAATTAAGCAAGAATCATAGTTAAACTCAACTATAACATCATTATCTCTAGTGAATTGTGATATGCTCAAAAGATTTTTGGTGATTGTTGGAACATGTAGGATGTTTAAAAACAAAGGACATGTGGGTGATGTGTGTGAGGAAACAACTGAAGAGCCAATATGAGAGATGTTGAGTTTTGAACCATTACCTACTGCAAGTCTCTCTGAACCTTGGTAACCAGCCTTCCGTGAGAGATTATGTGCATCATGAGTAATATGATTCGTGGCTTCGCTATCCACATACCAGGAGGGATCCATGATTGTGCTGGAGGATGCAATGTATGCATTGGCATTAGAAAAATTGGTGGTATATCCTTGCTCCTGCATCTGGTTAGGATAAGAGCCAGTGTTGTAAGCAATATTACACTGACCATTGTTGTATTGACACATATGTGCCTGAAACCTCGAGTTGTTCCCTTGTCCTAGAGATTGCATATTTTGCATACTCAATCCTTGAAAGGCTTGATCGAATCGCTTGTAGCAAGAAGACACAACGTGTCTAGTTTTGCCACACAGCTGGCATATGACTTTTGAACCAGGCCTACCACCATTTCGACATTTTCTTTACCTCTATAACGACCTCCTCTATTGTTATTGTTATTGCCTATGAAATAATTATAAACATATTGAGCAGAGGCATTATTAAAGGCATATTGAGCAGAAGCATTGCTCATGTCAAAAGAGATGTTAGAACTATGCTTGGCCAATCTACTTTCATAGCTCATCAACTGATATTGAACCTCTTGAAGACTGATCTCACATTGTCTTCCAGTCACATTGACCACTACAACATCATATTCTAAACCTAAGCCTCCCAAGATTTGTGAAATCAACTCAGCTTCAGTGAATGGTTGTCCAGCTACAGCTAGATTTTCACTAAGTGCCTTTGTTTTCAGAATATAATCACTCACAGATAGACTTCCTTTCTTAATACTCTGCATTTCATCTTTCAATTGTAAGACTCTAGCCTTGCTTTTTTGAGCAAAGAGGTTTTCAAGAGTCTTCCATACTTCGTGAGATGTAACACAATGAGTTACATGACCAAATACAACCTTGCTTAGAGTTGAGAAGATCCAACACACAATCAATTGATCAGCTTTCTTCCAATTAGTGAAATCATCATTTTCAATTTTTTCTGCATCATTAGATCAACCAGATTTGATAAACCTAGGTGGACAGATACCAGTTCCTAAAACAAAGCTCTCTAGATCGAAAGCTCTAATTTATGGTAAAACTTGTGACTTCCAAAAGAAAGAATTGTTCCGATCAAGCTTAATTGGAAGTTTAAAGTTCAGATTTGAAGAAAGAGAAGAAACTTGTGACTTTAACTTCTTTGACCCGGATCGATTGTTCTTGCTCAAATTGGAATCACTTTCAGAATCTGAGCTTGAAGACGTCATGACTGTTAGTCGTTGATGGCTTTGATACCATAAAAGACTTAAAGCAAAAGAGAAAAGTAAAGAGAAAACATATAAAGCTTTGAAGAGCTTTAATGGAGATAATCAAGAGAGAGAGAAAGTTCAGCTTTGCTCTGTATTTTCACTGCATGAATCTCACACCAAAAGTGTGTTAATATACATCCAAGAGATTTAGTTAGATCATAGATCTGATGTGTCATATCTAATGACTGTCAATTAATCCTAATAAAAAAGTTAGTTAGAAATAGTGTAAAAACCATTCTTGACAGATTGGAGGTGGAGATATTCTGATGAGGTTGGTTCACTGTTGCTGATATATGTTAACACAATCAACACCACACGATTGTCTCTGATATGGTCTAACATTGATAGTGATGAAAGTGACTAAGACTACGAGTATTTACAAACCGGAGTGGTACAGATCAATTTTTAAAATATTGTCTGAAGGTGCCATGTAGAATATCATCTCATATAGGATATAAATTTGTGATGGAGTTATTAAAAGTTGACAACAATAGGTGTCACTAACAATTTAGGATGGAAAAACACATTTATGTGAAATTATACAATGTGTTGAATCAAACATATGGCCTTCAAAATTGTAGAGATGTATCATTTGTTGAGTTAGTAGCTATGTTTTTTATCACACTAGGACATGCATTCGAGAATAGAATGGTCCAAGAGAAATTTCAGCATTCAGGTGAGACTATATCCAGATGGTTTGAAATAGTGTTAGATGTTGTTTGTATGTGAGATGGGTAGTGATATTGTGAGACCATCTGACCCACATTTTAATGGTATTCCTAAAAAAATTTAAAGATCGCAAAGGTACAATTGATGGAACACATATACCGGTCGTGACTCCCATACCGAAGCAAATACCATATATTGGTAGAAAATGGATTCCTACCCAAAATGGGATGGTTGTATGTGATTTTAACATGTGTTTTACTTTTGCATGGAATGGATGGGAAGATAGTGCTCATGATATGCGTATTTTTTTTTGGGGGGCCTTGTGAAGAGAAAAGTTACACTTTCCTATTCCACCTACAGGTAAGTAAAAAATATATATATATATAATTTGAAATATTTACATTAATTTCATAATTCTACATTTTAAAGTATATAATTGATTGTCAATGTAGGCAAGTATTATCTTGTAGATGCTGGATATACCCTCATATGAAGGGGTATTTAGGGCCCTACAAGGGAGATCACTATCATCTTTCGGATTATCGTCATGGAAGTCAACCAAGAGGGAAAAAGAAATATTTAATCATACACACTCATTTTTGAGATGTACTATTGAGAGAACATTTAGCATATGGAAAAATAAATGGAAGATTTTACGCCAAATGCCTAACTTTCCTTTTAGCAAGCAAGTAAAAATTGTAATTACTTCAATGACGCTTCATAATTTCATAAGAATTAATTCTACCAAAGATCAAGAGTTCATGCATATGATGATGATGATGAGCTACTCCTGGAAGAAGGAGAAAATGAAAGAGAAATAGTTAGTGAAGAACAAGGTACAAATTCATTAAAAGAACGTGAGTGACAAATGTGATCAAATTGCAGTTCTTCTCATGCACTGAGAATAATTAATTGAGGTTATTTGTTTTGGTTTTGATTTTATGTTATAACAATATTTTATTATTGTTATATTTTGAATTTTTAGTATTTATTTCGAACTTGTATTCTTGTACTGTTTTATAATATTTTACATTTTCATTTAATTATTTAAGATTAGAAATTCAATTTGGGCAGAAAAAGAGTAATGAGCAAACGAAGCAATATGTTCACTTATTGAAATCTACCCCTCTCAGCAACAAAGAGGGCCATTTGTTGTATCCTCGAAAACTACCATAAGGAATATGGTGTTAACCGTTGAGGTACCAGTTGTCGAAGCAAAAGGGAATAATTCCAAGGCTTTTGTGCTAAAAATATAAAACTAAAATTGTCTGTTCTTCATCTCTTGTGTGTCTTTTACTATTTGGAACCTCCGTTGAACTAGTATTGTCTAGAAATTTGTTTTATAATAGACATATTCTTCAAAAAGCATTTTGAAAAAAAAAGAAAGATATGTTCTCATAATCTCATATTTGTTTGGTTAAGTTTTAAATTCTTTTATATGTTCTTTTTGGTAATTCTATTATTTAAAAGAGCTTTTAAATTTAATTTCACCAAACAATCTAGAGCTTAACACTATGTTTGGTTTGATAGAATAGGAGAAAAAGGAAATGAGAGGATTTCATATCTCTTGTTTAGATTGTTAAATGAGAAGGAAAGTAAAGGAAAACAAAAGGAAGGAAAGGGAGGGAAATGAAGGTAATAGTTTTTTCCTTTCCCTTCTATTCATAACCATCTAAACAACCATCACTAAAAACAATATCATTTCCTCTCATTTCCTCATTTCCTTTCCTTTCCTCCTTAACTTATCATTTCATTTCCTTTCCATTCCATCAATCCAAACATAGTGTAAAAAAGCTTTTTTTAATTGACAATCAAACGACCAACATTTACTCTTTAAAAGCTCTACTTATAGAAGCTCTACTTTTAAAAGATCTACAGTAAAAAGATCTACTTAAGAAGCTCTCCCAAATGGACTATTACTGAAGATGTTTAACGTATCATCTTTATTGTTTAGAACTATACATATGTAAAATCCAGCTTTGATATGTCTTCTATGGCAATTTATAATTTATTTGTATTGTATCTTACCATTTATTTGAGTCAACTGATGTCCCTAGTTAATATTTTGTTTTCTTAGCAAATTTGTGAACTGTATATGTGACTCTCTAACACCAAAAAAAATCTACTCTTTCAAACCATAACATAGCAAAATTGCATTGCTGCAATGATAAATAAGGCTAACAATAACTATTTTAACAAAAATTAAGAAAATAATATATTTAGATGGGGATCAACATTGTAGAAGTCTTGTCATCGAGCTAATTACATTATTCAAGGTTTACATTGATATCTTTCTAAAGCATTACGTAACTAAATCATTGGAAACGAGACGTTATTCAAGGTTACATTATTCAAGGTTTACATTGTCAAGGTTTCCTATTTTTCAGTCACTCAAGTAGGAAATGAGACGTAACGCACATTTGGATTAATTAATTTTATTTATGAATAATGCTAGATTATCTAAATTATTTATTCAAATGATGTCATATATAAGTTGTAACTTATAAGCTTATGAGTAACACATCATTCTCCATACATGCTCAATTAGTTTTCTTAATCGTTGTTAAGCTAAACCCACAATGGTGTGCAGAAAAACAAAGACTAAAAGATGCATGCAGGCCCAAACAGGAAGCAAACGAAAGATCGACATTAAGGAAAACGGAAAAACGACTGGCCATGCCAATAGAGTCATTGCCAACCAATAAGGAGCTCCAGGAGGACGACCTTGAAAATCAAAGTGCCTAAGAATTAAAAGATCATCCATATATTATGCTGCGCATGCAACCAATCCATAAACGATTCGTTTCTAAAACCGCATGTCACACCAAAGAAAGAGCGGAACGGAAAACCATCGGCTCATCCTTAAAAATCTTCCGATTATAGGTATATCACACACACCAAACATCAGCATGAAAAATAGCCTTCCATAAAAGGCAAATCTGGTCACTAAAAGAGACCTTCATGAATTTCGAGAAGAAGTCCTTCCAGGAAGACACAACAATCCTATGACGAAATTAAAACAGAGAAAATAGCCTCCCAGAGAGAAGCAGGGAGGGCACATGAAAAGAAAAGATTCTCCCTTGTCTCACTACAACTCCCACAAATAATGCTCCGAGAAGCAATTTGAATTATGATAAACCTAGGTCATATATTGTTGTATGTTATTTTGTACACATTAGGGTCCAACATTTGTATGTTCATCACTAAAATATTATGAATGATGTTAAGGGGTCGTTTGTTTTTTACACTTAAAATTAAATGGGTGAATTGAAATTATTAAGTTGTTTTGTTTATTTTATTAAGTGGTCAAACAACTTTAAAATACCAATAAACAACTTAAAATAAAAAGTAAGAAATCCCGACTTTTAACTTAATTCCAAATCACTGGATTGCATTTAATATATTTTCTTCCAAGATTATCCCATCAAAGATAATATATTTCCAATTTTACCATTATTTTATATTATACAAATGTATTTCTTTTAACATATTATTTATGATAAATATCTAAAAAATAAAATAAAAAATTAATCACATTGTAACTTTCAACACCATTGTTGAACCTTCAAATCTATTTTTTTTTTTTAAATCAAAATCATTTCTAAATCATTATTTATTCTATTTTTTATATAAAAAATTAGTTATTTATCATATCTTAATCATGAATAATATATTGCAATTATTACATAAAAATGGTTTAATATTTGTTAAATTATTTTTCTTTAATTGTTTGTATCATATAAAATACATAACAATTAATAATAACAAGGGTATAAATGTCAAATTATTTGTTTTTAAACCATTTTATATTTCAAAAACTAGTAAGTTGACATTCTATTAAGATGTGATAAAAATAAAAAAAACAAACATATCATTCATATTCAGGTTTCAGTCACTATTCAGTTTTCAGTAAAATTTAGGACTGTTCAGTTTTCAGATAAAAAAACAAATGACCCCTAACATGTACTCTAAGAACAGATATAAAAGAGAAAAATTCTTACAAAAATTTTAAAGGACAATAATTTGACTATATTATATGTTTGGAAGAATATGTTAAACTCTTACTGGTGTAACAATTATCAAATATTTGAGTTTCTTATTCAAATTACCACATAATTTTTAGATTCTATGCTGGGTTTCTCCTACTTTATGCATAAATTAAACTGTCAAAACTAAAATTGGAAAATAGATCTAAGGGGAAATATATATTCTTGAATTGGAAACTAGTAATATTTCCAAAGCAGTAAACAATATTGTAATGATCAGTAACTTGGCAATTTGTTTATGCATAAAACTGTCAAAACAAAAATTGGAAAAAAGATGTAAGGGGAAAGATATATTCTTGAATTGGAAACTATAGTAATATTTCCAAAGCAGCAAACAATATTGTAAGAATTAAGTAACTTGGCAATTGTTTAGATGCAATTAGTTACAATTTTTAAATAAAAAACAATAAAAATTTGGATTAACAAAAAGAAAAAAAACCCTAAGTTTTGAACTTGTGTCCCATAAGAAAATGGAAAAAATAGGTTAATTAGCCGAATTATATATGGAGTTTAAAATAATATTGTCTATCATATATTTCTCCAACAGAGAATTGGTGCAAGACTTTCTCTAAAGTAAAACCTTAAAAAAAAAAAAAAAAAAAAAAAAAAAAAAATTGTATCTGGTCATTGATGAATCAGAGAATGCTGTAACTGATAAGAGTGACCTTAATCTTTAACAATTCAAGATATTTATACTATATATAACAATTTAGTGAAGATTATATAATCATCCAAATGAGTAAAAAATTAATTTCAAACAAAAAAAAAAAAAAAAAAAAAAAACAATGAATATCCACGTAAAATATAGTTGTCAAGGACATGTCAAATTGTTAATTCATAGACCTAGAACCTACTATAAAACACCATTGTTTCTCCTCTATACATACACAACTCCAAACAACTTTTCTCTCTTTTTTATAGAGTGATTATTTCTTGTCACTGAAATCTCAGTCATGACGAGGAAGAGCAAGGGTAGGCAAAAGGTGGAGATGGTGAAAATGCCTAATGAGAGCAATCTCCAAGTAACCTTCTCGAAACGTCGATCTGGTCTTTTCAAGAAGGCCAGTGAGCTTTGCACTCTTTGTGGTGCTGACATTGCCATCGTGGTGTTCTCTCCTGGCAAGAAGGTCTTCTCTTTTGGCCATCCTTGTGTTGAATCGGTAATTGATCGTTTCATCACCCGAAACCCTCCACCAACATCAGGCACAATGCAACTCATTGAAGCTCATCGTAATGCCGGTGTTAGGGACCTCAATATGCAACTCACTCAGGTATAACTCACTCATAGTTATCGTTATTTTTTTTTTATTATTATTATCAACGACTAACAACAAATTAATTTGGTTTCCAAAACAGTATTGAGGGATTCAAGGCAGATATATAACGTAACAAGATCACCAATCCCACTTTTTATATATGTTACATATATAGATTGTTAAATAAAATATAAATCTTGAGATGATGTGGTTTCAACTATTAAGATTCCATCAAACAACATATATCATATGTAATTTTAACCCTTTCATGTGCTAGATCTATGAGTGGAAAGCTTTTGTGTTATAACTTAAAAATGGATCAGGTGCTTAATCAACTAGAAGCCGAAAAAAAGCGTGGTGAGGAGCTCAGCCAGATGAGAAAAGCTTCCCAGCGGCAGTGCTGGTGGCAGGCACCAATTGAGGAACTGAACCAGTCACAACTTGAGCACTTAAAAGTGTCATTGGAAGAGCTCAAGAAGAATGTTGGAAAGCAAGCTGAGAAGCTTATGATCCAGTCTTCTGCTCCACCCCAGTATTTTCTTGGAAGTTCAAGCACTGGAAATGGAGGGATCCACCGTCCATTTGATTTGAAGAACACCGGCTTCAGCTCACACATGCCCAACATGATGCATCCTCCTCCTCCGCCCAACATGATGCCTCCTCCTCCTCCTCCTCCTCCTCAGAGGTACAATACTGGATTCAGCCGTGGATTTTACTAAGTATATAATTGTTGTATGTGTTAGTCAAAACACTGTTTGCTTTCTTTCTTTAATTAGGGTTTGAGTGTTTGTTTGTTTTGTAGAATACAACCGTATCGGTATGTCATTGTTTTTTTTTTTTTTTTTTTTGTTTTTTTTTTTTTTTTGTTTTTTGTTTTTTTTTTTTTTGTTGATATTATGTATGCAGTGACCGGTCAAAGATGGGAATAATTATTAGGGATAATATCGTTTTAATCCCTATGGTTTACCATATTATCTATTTTAGTCCCCGTCGTTTCAATTTGACCACTTTAGTCCAAACGTTTTCAATTAATTCCTCTTCTAATCCTTGCTGTCCAATTCCGTCAGGAATTTTGAAACTGACATTAATAAAGCAAGGGTAAAATGGTAAAATCATCTCTACCCCTTCCAGAATGTTGTATAATAATATTTAAGAAGGGCAAAAAGGTAAAATAATATTAAAACAATTAAAAAAAATAATATTTTGTTAATTTCTCTCCCCTCAATATATTTTTTTAATTAGTTTTTTTTTTTTATATTTTAATTTTTTTTTATAATCTCTTATCTCTCCCTCAATCAAACCCTAACCACCACACCACCACCACCACCACCACCACCACACCACAACCATCGATCTGACCACACCACCTTCTCTTCTCTCTCGATCACACCACCACCACCATACCACAACCACCGATCTAACCATACCGCCACCACCGATCTCTCTCCCAATCCACACGGATCCATTTAAACATCATTCAATAAACAAACCCAAATTGAAAACAAACCCAGATCTCCAACGTATCCAGAAATTCCATAACCACCACCAAGCGAACCCAGAAACACCCCAGAACCCAAAAACCCCATCTCCACCGCCCAACAAACCCAAACCCAGAAAGCTCAAACCCAGAAAACCCCATCTCTGCCGCCCAACGACCCTCGTCTCTCGCCACCCATATCAAAGCCAACCATCACCCTAAATCAAAACCACCACCACACAACAACCAAACCTAAGTTGAAAGAACCATAGCCACCACCCCCAATCGACCAATCCAAAACCCTAAACCGAAATCAACAAAAAGCAACCAAAAGCAATAACCATTACCGGCTCAAATCCAACTCAAACACAAACCCTAGCCACCACCCATTGAAATTACAAAAACTACAAACACCGATCTCCTCTGGCCACCGCTGTTGCCATTGAAATCGAAGCCAATCAAACCACAAAATCATCACCACCCTCATAAACAATCACTGCCAAATCAAAAACTAAAATCCACCACCACCATCTATCTAAAACCCGAACACCAAACATCAATCTCACTCAAAACAAAACTAGAGCATCCATTGAAGATGAGAGAATAAGGAAAAACAATGATCGAGGAGTGTGGTGGTTGTGAAGAAAGAGAGAAGAGAGGTAAGTGGGAGGCAATGATGGTGGTGGCGGCGGTGGTGGCGGCGGTGACGAGAGAGGCGGAGGAGGAGAGATAGGTTGAGGCTTTCATCGAGCCGCTGTGAATGGATTAGGATTTGTTCAAAAGGAAAAAAAAAAAAAAAATTCTGTTTTGTTCTCTTTCATTATTGAGTTTAGAAGGGGGTGAGAGAGATAGAATTAGGGTTTATTTTTTTATGTTAAATTAAATTAAATTTATTTATTATTTTTTTGTTTCATGTTTTAATTAGTTTTATTTATTAATCTGATGGATTGGATTTTTTTAATTATTTGTAATATTAGTTATTTTTTTAATATATTCATTTAATAATAATAATAATAATAATAATAATAATATTTTTTTTAATTAGGTTTTTATATATTAATAAGCAACAATAACTTTTAAGGGCAAAATTGTCCTGCAAGCCTCAATGACATTTTAAGGGGCATAATGGTCATTTCACCATTCGACCATCTCTTTTAACAGAAAATGTAATAGAAGGATCGAAATGGCTAATACTGGAACGACGAGGATCAAAACGGATAATACGGTAAACCGTAGGGACTAAAACGATATTTTCCCTAATTATTATGATAATAATAATAATAATTTATTTTTTTTGAAGCTGCTAATGATAATAATAATAATAATTAAAAGCATATTTATTTTTATTATGTATTGGTTTACTATTACTTCAATTAAATTTACAATGATTATTAATTATTTTTGTTAAGAATGATAGATTGATGTATTAGATGTCATGAAAAAATCTATATATATATATATATATATATTTTTCGTTTTGTATAACCATTTAGATAAGTTAAACCTTTTATATCGTCTTAATGATATTTGTTTTTCAAAACATTGATTATTATTTCGATTTAGGCTCCAGGCCACCAGGGCTTGTCATTTTATGAGTGAAAGTGATGGGAATTCTACTTCTGTCAAGCTTCAAATACTTGCACTCAAATAATTACTCTAACCAAATATTAAAATAATAATAATAATGTGCTATATATTTCAAAAAAGATATTAAATATATAAAAGATCGATACACAAATATTTATAAATTAATAATAAAATAGCAAAATATTATGAAATAAGGTGAAAGTTTTTGACAAATTTTATAAGAGGAAATAGGAGTATATAGAACTTTTTACATTTTGACATGTACAATTGTCACATTTTAATAACTCTTGTTTTAATAGCACAAAAAATGGAACTTGGACAAAAATATCCCCCCTCCCCCCAGCTTCTTTTCTTTTCTCTTGTGTGTCCTTCACTTTCTTCTTCCTTTTTTCCAAACCTCCATTGATGGAGCTTCAATGGAGGTGCCACCGCCGACCGATGAGTTGACTGGCAAAACCACTAGGAAAACGTTCATCGAGTGCCAATCATTGTAACCGAAGTGTTCGTTTTCATTTTCAAGTTGTGTAGAGAGAGAAACGAAGCAAAACCCAAACTGTCACGAATCTTTATCGTCCGATCTATGACGATCCGTTACGAACCTGATGAAACCGATGGCGCCAACGAACTCGGCATCGTTCGATCTTCTAGATCCAACTATCTCTGGAGTCGATTGGTGCCGTCGTCGGATCGTCACTATCAAATTGATGGAGGTCGAACATAATAAGTCCCGAACAAACTTGAATTAAGTCTTGAAACGCATGAATAAGTCTCGAAAACGCATGAATAAGTCTTGAAAAAAAATCATAAAAAAGTCTCGAAACTGCAAATAAGTCTCGAATTTTTGAGGAAAAAAAAAAAAAGGAAAAGAGTAAGTGGGGGTATTTTGGTCTCATCACCTATTTTGGTGCTATTAAAACAAAACTTATTAAAATGGTGCTATTTGCACAAGCCCTCCCCCAAAAAGTGCTATTTAATTTTTGAACCCAATTTTATAACTTATTAATTATGTTTGTATTAAAATCAAACTTAGGAAAGGAATTATACATATATATATATATATGTATATGTATAAAACAATCATACTTAAGAAAGGTGAATATAATTAACTTGAAAATTAAAAAATATATATGAAAAAGTATTGAGATTTTACAATTTGGATTTTGGTAGCAATCTCGTGACTTCAACTAAGGATAACGAGGCTGAAAAGGTTATAAGAATATGACATTTTGGGATAACAAAACAACAACAATAATAATAATAATAATAATAATAATAATAGCATTATTAATCTTGCTCCATTTTGGAGTCTTCAAGGAGAAAATATTTATGCACAATAGTTTATCCAATAATATTATGTTATATAAAAAAATAACAAATTAAATGATTTGTTTATATCATATGATATGATTTTAGTACTATTTTTTTTTTTTTTTTTTCATTTTAAGCCATTTAAATTAGGAGCAATGATATTAAATTTATTTTTGAAGGAGAGTGATCAAGCATAGCATGGACACATAAAAGGGACTTGGTGTGATAACGTGCACCACACACATAACGTTCAATTATGTCTCTTGTAAGAGACACAACTCTTCGACTTGGGACATTTAATTGTCAAAGAATTATTAATCCTAAGTTTATGACAATTTAAACTGTCCGGAAACTATCAATAACCTGTCATGTGGAGGCTTCTAAATATTCTAACTAAATGTTATCATTTCAGTATTTCAATGCTTGCATAAAGAACACTACCTTAGCGAATGATTTTGAGCGACCATGCATGTTACCATCAGCCTTAGTCTTAGATCATCTTCGATGTTGAAGTGACTTGCAAACCAAAAATCGTTAATATGACAATGATTTTAAGAGACTTGCTTCCTTAGTGGCATAAAGATAAACTCGATAGATAATCAACTCAAAATTTGGTTTACAATACTTCTATTTAAAACACATTAACTTTCAATGACATGTTCATTTTGGTTTCCTGTTTTGTTTTTTATTTTATTCTCTTACCAAAAATAGATAATAAAAAATTAATGTCAAATGTAAATACTTGCTAAGTTAACCGAAAAATAGATGTGCAACAGACCGTCTGACAATGTCTAATATATTTTTGCCACATCAACATAATGTTGAATATATACAACTGCATTGGAGATACAATTTTTAATAGACTGTCTATTTATCCTATGTGACATCTTTTCTTTTCACAAATCACTCTTGCTTTGGAGATACTCTTACAAAGGTTCGAAGATCCTACCTTTATTACAATTAGATTTATATGTTTACATTTTTATTTCCTTATTACTTCGAAGTCATTACTTGTAAGATTTATTATATTTTACACAAAATTAAAACACCAAAACAAATAAAATCTAAATAATTATCATATGGATCTTGTGGGGACAAGTTTAGAACTTAATTCGCTATAATAAATAGAGTCCTTAAAATTTCTAGCACCCTTTCCAAAATCTTTTATGGAAAAGTCATCCGCTTAATAAGTTTTGTAGAAATAGCACCAATTAAGGTGATTTGCCAAAATTGCCCCTGTCTTTCTTCCTCTCTCCTTTTTTTTTTTTTTTCTTTTCAAAAACCTCCATTGATCAATCAATGGAGGTCGGACAGACCTTAAATGGAGGTCGAATGGAGGGTGAAAGACCTCCATTGGAGTCGAAATGACCTCGACCTCCATTGGTGGTCGATGAAGAAGAAGATTAAAATATAACCCGAAAGATTTCAAGAAAATATAATATAAAGTAATATAATAATATATATATAATTTATAAATCTTCTAAAAATAAAAGAAGAAAAAGAGTAACTAATAAATAAAACATTTTCTTATGTATTAGATTAAAAACTACACCTTGCAGAATTATAATCTCGATAAACTATATATATTTATAAGCCATCATAATTTGAGATATATAATCTAATGTTAAGATTGGCCCAGTAGTATGCCTCACACCTACACCAAGAGGTTGTGGGTTCGAGCCTCTCCTCATCTTTAAAAACACTGAAATATTGTAATATTTCAATATATTTATAAAAAAAAAATGATATACTACAATTATGTAAAAAGTTATATTTATTATAGTGATTAAATAAATATAATTTATTTATTTATCAAATACATAAACATACAACTTGCTGTGACTCAAAATAAATAGATTGGGTATGTCTTGTGTGTATAGACTAGATCATTAGATTTGTGCTTTATTTGATCATCTAGTCTCAGTCTCATAGGATGAGTGATCATCCCCTATATGTTGTGTCATGCATTATGAAAACTTAGATGATATGTGCAATGATGAGATTAAGACACTCTCTCTAGAAGCCTCTGGTGACACTAATCGGGCATTTTGCATTGATGCCACTAGATACTTCTATGTTTTCTTATTGGGAAATCTAATTGCATGGAGTTCTCAGAAACAAAATGTTGTTGCTTGATCTAGTTGTAAAGCAGAATATCGAATCATTTTTCAAGCTACAATTGAAGTAATGTGGTTCTCTTCTCTCTTTACTCAACTTAATTGGTATTAAATTGACTCAAAACTCTTCTATTATGGCCCGGTGTGATAATCAGGTTTCTGGTTCCTTTACACAAAACGTCAAAACCCTATTTATTATGTTCGCACTAAACACATCAAGATTGATGTGCACTTTATTCGCAAGAAAATAGCTCCAGGTGCTATCAAAGTTCAGTATGTTCACACTGAATTTTAGCATGTTGACATTCTAACCAAAGCTCTCACATTCTCGGTGTTGGGGATTATTCCGAACTAATGAACGCGGAAATATCGTGCTTAATACTCGCCCAAAACTTATAGTAATTAATAACGTCAATATAGCAGAAAAATAGATAAGAGAAAAATAAACAATCACAACACAAGATATATGTGGAAAACCCCAATCGGGTAAAAAACCATGGGCCGTGAGGATGACAGAGAAAATTCCACTATATGATAAATTGTTACAACCATATACTCTACTATTCTCTTTCTCACTTCAACCCCAAAACACACTCATACGATCCTCATTGAGTACCCCCAATATCCCCTAGGTCTCCCTTGAATATCACTCACGGATCTCTAACTTGATCCACCGATATTCTCTTGGATCCCTCATTGGATATTCCCATTGGGTCTCCCCCGGATCTCACCACACTCTCTCTGATGTTACATGGTGTTCTTTTGCTCCACAGCCTTAAGTCTAATAACATAGATATTGGGTCTATTTATACTAGTTACAGGGAATTTAAGATAAAAGGAAATCCTAATCCTAAACGTACAAGACTTACTTGTTTCATATAAATACTATTTCTTTTTATGACAAGTCTTCTTGTAAAGAGTATTCAATTTTCCTTCAAGCACAAAGACTTCCTATTCTGCATGAAGACAAACTCTTTTTCCTTTTCCATTGAAAACTTCTTGATCCGTATAAATTTCCTTCGAACCGCTATGAGTCCCGCTATCTGCAGTACAACGTTTCCCACAGTGGAAACCTTTGGATGACAACCGCTGTCATTATAGCTGTGCAATCCACAGCACAAGGCACAGCGGTCCTTCAATCATTGCGAACCCAGCCTCGACAGCTCCCATAACCGCTGTCAAAGCCAAAGCGGTATGGAAAACGATTTTCTTCTTTCTTATGCTTTCTTCTTCAATCATTCCCTCAGACACCTAATCCAACTTCCAGACGTATCCCACGTCTCCAGGAAGCTCCATATCAATTGAGTATCGTTTGGTTAACATTCGTTCATTCGAGAATACGAGTCAAAACCTAACACTCAGCAAATGCATGGTGTTCATTGTGTTCAGATATGGCAATTCGGGAAATGGGGATGATATCGGTTCCACCATCCCCATCCTCCTTATTTAACCCCTTCCCTCATCCTCATTTATCATTTAAGAGAAATGGGTATGTGGTTTTTTTTTTTGACCGCGGGGGTGGGGGTGGGGGGTGGGGTTTGTGGGGGTGGTGGGGTGGTTTGCGTTTCCCCCAAACCCAAATTCTACATTTTCCCCAGTTTGACTATATATGTTTAATTTTAAAATTAAAAATAATCCTAAAATTTACTTATTGAAATTCAAATTCAAGTAAAATTAAAATTATAATGTTTACAACATGAAAAATGGGGGGATTAGAATGGAGAGAGGAAATTTTAGAGAGAGAACCTTTGCCTTTCACAGCAAGGTCAAGGATCAAGATTTTAGGATCAAGTTAGTATCCATTTTCGTTGATAACTTAAATTCAAAAGTGGATCAGGAGTGTTTATGGGGTATTGTCAAACCCTTTGGGAAGGTTAGAGATGTTTTCCTTTCAGCAGAGAAGAGTCATAGGAGCAGTAAGTATGCTTTCATTCGATTCGAGACCTTAGAAGAAGCATCCAAAGTGGCTAAGTTGACGGACGGGATGCACGTTTATGGCTGGCCAATTGTTTCAAAGGTGGCAAATTATGGGTGGAATAAAAGGAGTATGCCGATGCAGAAGCAGAACTCTGCTTTCGGAAGTGAAGGTGAGCAGAAAGGAAGACCGAGATGGGAAGGTAGAGAGGTGTTCAGGCTCAGCAGAAGGAGGGCCTGTTTAAATCATTTGTGGAGGTGGTGAAAGGTAATCACAGTGATAGTAACAATTCTACTCTCAAGAAAGATGTGATGAATCTTTCTATGTCATGGGACTATCTGTTGAATGACTTAAGTTGGTTGAATAGATGTGCTGTAGGGGTTTTAAGAGAGTTCAATGAGGTTTCTAAGGTTAATAACCGGTTGGATTCCAGAGGTATTCTTTTTTCCTCTGCTTATGTGGGTGATAAATGCATTCTATGGTGCTTTAATTCTGAAATGCATAAGGAAGATTTCATTAAGAACAAGTCAATGTGGGAGGATTCCTTTTCAGCGATGGTGAGATGGTATGAATCGGTAGTTCCAAGAACTAATTTAGTGTGGTTGAATTGTAGGGGAGTACCATTATCCTGCTGGAATGAGGGATTTTTTAAGAAATTAGGATGGCAGGTAGGGGAACCACTGCTCTTGGAAGATGCAACTCTGCATAAAGATCGTCTGGATAGAGGAAGATTGCTGGTTCTCATGCCCAGTCTTAAATGGAGGTCGTGCAAAGTCAAGATGAGTGGCGGAAACAAGGTCTTTGAGGTGGTGATGGAAGTTGACCAAAATCCGGTGGATATAGGGTGGCTGGAAAAGCCACTGGATTTGAGGAAGAGTCAGCTTCCAAGTGTTAATGGGGGTTCAGGCAAGGAAAATTTTCAAATTAGTTGGCCGGAGAAAGTAGGTGAGCCTCTCTGTAATGTGTACGGTTTTGAGGCAAAGAAGGCACATCAAGGTGTAAAAAGTCAGAAGTTTAAGTCAGTCGCAGTCTCTAAGAAAGGTGAGAAGTCAGAGGACAGGCTATTTAAAGAGAAGTCAGGTGCGGAGAAAGGGAAGAGCAAGTGGGTCTATAAAGCGAAAGTGAAGCCAAAGTCTTTCAGGCTACAGTATGGGAAGTTGGATTTAGACAAAAAGAATGGTAATGGCAGAGCAGTTGTCAGACTGACAGAAGAAAGCTCTTCCTCATCTGAGGAAGAAATTAGGGAAAGGTTTTTTGTGGATTCCCTTCGTGTGAGAGGTGAAAGCTCTAAGAGGTGTGAGAGAATTAAAGGGCCAGCTGGAAGATTTGTGGGTGGGCCAAAATCTAGATTTAAAAATATATTGAGGCCCAAGAAAGTTTCTTTCCAGCAACCTTGCCTAGGCCCAATTAATTCTAAGTTAGGTGGTAACAAGGAAATTCTGGATCTTTGTATGGATTTGGGATCCATTTTGGATCAGTCGGGGGTCAATAGAGTAAAGGAAGGGAAGATTCAGAATAAGGGAGTTGTAATCTTGGGTTATGACAGCAGCGATTCAGGAGATACTCTGGTTCAGGCAACGCTTGATGCTTACAAGGATCAACGCACTTCTTCAAGAGTTGCAGGGGTTCACGATGGCCAGAGTATTTGCTCTCAAAAAGCTTCAGTTATTGCAGAGGATAATGTAATTTTGAATTGGGATTATGATGTTGCTAAGTTGAGGCTGACCGGAGAAACAATTGGTCACATTTCTGAGATTTCAGGCGAAAGTCAAGGGCTTCCTGATGTTGTGGAAAACTCAAGCTTAGGTACAGGGACTACAGAAATTATGATCAAGGCAGCAACAGTGGCAGAAATATTGATGGATTGTGGCACGATTTTCTCAGACCCAATTACGACAACAGAGGAAAGTGTAGGGATGGAACATGCAGACAATGTTGGCGGTAAGGAAGAGAGGATTGTGGGAAGAGAAGTGGGTATTAATAAAACAGTTCCTCGAAAGAATTCAAAGAGCAAGATTCTGTCAGCTTCTAAGCACAGCATGTCAACAAGAAAAGTGAAAGTCCAGAATTAGAGTAAGGAGTGTTTGGTAGAGGACGAAGTTTCAAAGATTATGGCAACAGGAACGGCGATAGGATTCGATTTCGAAGGGGTGAGTGCGGAAGTGATGGAAGCTATAAGAGTGAAGGAATCAGAGGATGTTGCAAGGTTTATAGACCTAAATGGTTAGTTTGTTTCTTGCTTGTTATTGTTTGGTCTGTTTATTTTTAATGATAGTTCTGTCTTGGAATGTGAGAGGGTTGGGGAGAGCGGAAAAGAGGAAAGTTGTGAGGAAATTAGTGCTTAAGTTTAATCCTACCATTTTATTCCTTCAAGAGTCTAAATTGGGTTCTTTTGATAGTGGTATTATTAGGTCTTTGGGAGGTAATGTTCTGTCTAGAGGCGTTGCAGTAGATGCCATAGGTGCTTCGGGAGGTTTGATTACCATATGGAATGATGATCTCTTTAAGGTTTCGACGTGCATTCCTTTTAAGAGATGCATAATTCTGGTGGGTGAGCTGGTAGGTGTTAAGAATCATATGATATTTTGTAATATTTATGCGGCGAATGTCGAAAGTGAGAGGAAGATTTTATGGGATTACATTGTGGAAGCTCAAAAGTTGTTTCCTTATCCATGGTGTTTGGGGGGCGATTTTAATGCGGTTTTAGTTCCTTCGGAGAGGAAAGGGGAGGGTTGTAACATGGGTTTGATAAGGAATTTCAACTCTTTTGTGCTTCAAGCTAGGGTGATCGATATCCCTCTTGGTGGGGGTCCCTTTACATGGTCTAATAATAGGGAGAAAGAATCGTGGGCTAGGTTGGATTGGTTTCTCCTTTCCCCGAAGATCTTGTCTTGGTTTCCTAACTTGAAGCAAATGGGGTTATCTAGGTTTCTTTCAGACCACAAAGTTATTATGATTAGTGAGAACAAAGTGGATTGGGGTCCGAGCCCTTTTCGCTTTTTTAATGGGTGGTTGGAAAATAAAGCTATGATGAAGGAGGTGAGGAAGGGGTGGGGTTTGTGTAAGGTTAAGGGCTCTAGTAGCACTTCATTGGCAGCCAAGTTGAAAGCTACAAAGGGTAGTATTAAAAAGTGGTTGGATGCTAATAAGAATGATTCGGTTTCTTCTAAAGATTGTGAGTATAAATTGGCTTGTTTGGATAGTAAGGCTAGCTTGGTTGGTTGGTCTGAGTCTTTGAGGAAGGAGCGCTTGGCTCTTCTTTCTAAGTATTGGATGGATCTTAGAAAAGAGGAGCAGGTGTGGAGACAAAAGTTGAGGGTGAAATGGTTGAAGGATGGAGATAAGAATTCGAAATTCTTTCATGTTATGGCAAATGGGAGAAAGAGAAAGAATTTCATAGATGGTATCTCTTTTGAGGGGGTTAAGTTGGTGGAGCCGAGTCAAGTTAGGGAAGGGATCTTGAGTTTCTTTAAAAGTCATTTTTCCAATGTTAAATGGACTCGTCCGAAGATTAGAGGCCTTGGGTTTAAAAAAATTTCGGTTTTTGAGAAGGATGCTTTAGAAAGGGATTTTTTTTAAGGAAGAAGTGTGGGAGGCCGTTTGTAATTGCAATGGGAACAAAGCCCCAGGTCCGGATGGGCTAAATATTAATTTTATTAAAGCCAATTGGGATGTTGTTCAAGAAGATTACATGAAGTTTTTAAAGGAGTTTCATGATAATGGTTTAGTGGTAAAAGAGTTGAATAAGACGTTTGTGGCTCTCATTCCGAAAAGGGTCAATCCGGAGTCCGTGAGGGATTATAGACCGATTAGTTTAGTTGGGTCTTTGTATAAGATTTTGGCTAAAGTTCTAGCCAATCGTATGAAGGTTGTTATGAATTCGGTGATAGGTGAGTATCAAATGGCTTTTGTCAATAACCGGCAAATTTTAGATAGTTATGTGATAGCGGAGGAAATTATCCATTCTTGGAGAAAGGATGTAGTAGGAGGATTAGTGGTGAAGTTGGATTTCGAGAAAGCTTATGACTCGGTGGATCACTCATTTCTGGACTCAACTTTAGAGGACATGGGTTTTGGGGCTAAATGGAGACTTTGGATGAGAAATTGCATATCAACTCCGAGCTTTTCGGTTTTGGTAAATGATAGTCCTACGTCGGAATTTGAGGTGGAGAGAGGGTTGCGGCAAGGAGATCCGTTGTCTCCTTTCCTTTTTAATATTGTGGTGGAAAGTTTGAGTCGATGCTTTGAGAAAGCTTTTGATTTGGTTTTGTTAAAGGGTGCCACATTTGGGAATGGAGAAGTCCATATTTCTCACCTTCAGTTTGCGGATGATACAATGATGTACTTAGAACCAAAGGTGGAGTTTCTTGTTAATACTCGAAGAATTTTACGGTGCTTTGAAATGGCTTCGGGTCTTAGTATTAATTTCCACAAGTCGGGTGTGGTAAAATTGGGGAAACATGGGGTGGGAGAGGAGGATTGGGCGGGCATTTTTAGATGCAAATTAATTGATCTTCCAATTTCTTATCTGGGGTTGTCTCTTGGTGATCGTCCCAGTTCCAAGGTTTTTTGGAATAGTGTTTTAGCTCGTGTGGAGAGTCGTTTGGCTCCTTGGAAGTTAAAATTTCTGAGTAAAGGTGGAAGATTGGTTTTAATTAAATCGGTTCTGTCGAGCATTCCTACCTACTTCTTGTCGGTTTTTAAGGCTCCGGTTAGTGTGGCTAAGGCGATTGAAAAGCTTCAGAGGGATTTTTTGTGGGGGGATGGGGTGGAGAAAAGAAAAATTCACGCTATTGACTGGGTCTCTATTTGCCAAAGTAAAAGGAATGGCGGCTTGGGTATTGGTAGGGTGAAGGACAAGAATAATGGCTTACTTGTGAAGTGGGTGTGGCGTTTTGGAAAGGAGGGTGAGTCGTTATGGAAAAAGGTTGTGTGTGCTAAATATAGTGTGAAGATGAGTTGTTTGCTTTGGGATTGAAACGTTAATGCTGGTTCTTCTCCGTTTGTGAAAGCTATTGGCAGCCTTTTTCGAGAAGGAACCATGATGAAGACTATTATCGAGGATGGGTTCAAGGTGGTGGTGGGCAGCGGAGATCATACTAGTTTTTGGACTGACAAGTGGTGGGAAGATAGGCGTTTAAAAGAAGATTTCCCGAGAATTTATGCGTTAGCGCTTCATAAAAAGGGGGAGATCAAAGACTTTGGGAGATGGCAGGGGGTTCGTTGGTTTTGGGAGGTGCAGCTCTGAAGATGTTTGTTCGATTGGGAATGGGATCAGTGGAATAGGTTCATGGCTGTCCTTGACAATTTAAAGTTAAGTAGTTCGGTCGCAGATTTGATTGCGTGGTCTTGGTGTCCAAACGGAATTTTTTCGGTGAGGTCTTTTAGAAGTGTTGCGGAAGACTTGAGTGGTATTGGTAATTCTGATCTGGATTCTATTTGGAGTGGTTTCAGTCCTCCGAAAGTTGAGATTTTAGTGTGGCAATTGCTTAGAGGTAGGATTTTGGTGAGGAGTATTCTTCATAGGTATGGGGTTTTGTCTTCGGATAGCAAGGAGTGTCCGTTTTGCTGTAAGTTTGATGAATCTTCAGACCATCTATTTTTGTGGTGTTCGTGGTCTTGGTCTGTTTGGGCTGCTGTTTTGAGTTGGTGGTCAGTTAAAGGCTGTTGCAACTCTAATGTAATAGAGTGGAGGAGGGGATGGAAAGGGTTGTGTGTGAACCCTAAGTAGGGAAGAATTTGGGAGACCCTTTTTAATGCGGTGGTGTGGTCGATATGGGAAGCGAGAAATTCTGTCGTTTTTTCAGGGAAAAAGGTTGATATTTCTTATTGTATAGATATGGTTTGTTTTAGAGGGGCTTGGTGGTTCAAACATCATGGGAAGGGCTCTTCGGAACCTATCACAACCTTGGTAGAAAACTTGCAGATTTGTTGTGTGGATTTCAGAGGGATCAAGAAGAAAAGAAAGGAGGTTAAACCTTCCGGTGATTCTGAAAGTTTTACTTTCAAGGTTGATGGTTCGTTTTGTAGAGATCTTGATATGGGAGGTATTGGGGGGATTTTGCGTGATTCTAAGGGGCAGTGTTTGTGTTCTTTCTCCGCTTTTGTGGGAAAGGTTGATGCTCCTACGGCTGAATTGCTGGCTATCCTCAAAGCCGCTAATATTTGCGAGTCGAAGGATGTTCTGAAAGTGCGAAAAATCATTATCGAAAGTGACTCCTCAGAGGCAGTCTCTTGGGTGAAGGATAAAGATTTCAGTAACTTAAATTTGGTGGAAATCATCTACGAAATCAGATCTGTTTTGAGTCGTCTGAAGAATATTTTGGTTCAGCACATTTCTAGAGAGTCTAATTTTGAAGCAGACAGCCTTGCTAAAAGGGGCTCTTCTTCGGATTGGTGTGGGGAGGTTATTGAGTGGATGGTGTTTTAGTTTTTTTTGCTTTTTGTCTGCTACTTGTTGCTGGTTGCTTGGCTGTTGTTTTGCTGTTTTTTCCTCCAGGTTTTGTGCTTTTGTTTGGGTGCCTATTGTGTGGCTTCCCTCTGCTTCGTCCTTTGTTTTTTCTATTTTTCTGGGAGTTTCTGGGCGTTGGTTTTTTCTTTGTTTTGCTGCTGTTGTGTAGGCAGGCTTCCTGCTTGGTTTTTGTGTTTGTTTTTCTGGTGCCCTTGGTTTTCTGTTCCGTTTTTTGTTTCGGTTTTGCTGTTTGGTTGGCCTCGCTCCTGGGGTTTGTTCGCTGGTGTCTTGGTGCCTTTTGGCTAATAAATTTCTGCTGTTTCAAAAAAAAACATGAAAAATGGGGGAAATGAATAATAATTTAAAACAAAAATCGTTTTGGGGGAAATAGGGAAGGGGGACCTATCCCAATTTCCATTTGAGATTTTTATTTATTTATTTATTTTTATGTATGTGTTACATATGTACATGTGGACGTAATTAAATATCCATACTCCCACTAACTTTGATAAATAATTGACAAATGAAGGAACCATTTCTATGTAATTCTAAAATCATAAGAACCAAATAAGCTAATACATAAAAAGCGTGTAAAATGGTGATATTTCGTAATAATTTATCATATATTTTTTATAAAAAAAAAAAAAAAAAAAAAATTGAGATAAGCCTAGAACATCTTTTCTCCACTTTATCAAAACTGTTTCATTAAATGAAATATGAAAGAAGGTGTCCTTGGCGCCTAAAAAAAACCCAATTAGTTGAGAGTTCTTCTTTGTGATTGTGAGTATGTTCATTTTTTGTTCAAATTAAGATATAATAAATTTCAGTTCATAAATATATCTAACTGTTGAAAATTCAAAACATTATTTTAACTAAACACAATAGAACCCTTGTAAATTAATCTTCTATAAATTAATATCTTCTCTAAATTAATAAAAAATCCCGGTCCCGACTCGGGCCAGTGTAAAAAATTAATAAACCCCTCTATCGTAATAATTAATAATTTATTTTTGAAATCTAATGTAAAATTTCGGTCCCGACTGTCATATAAATTAATAATTCCATAAAAGTACAAAATATATTACATAATAATCAAGAACTAGAAAAGTACCTCAAGATACTAGTTTGCACAAGGCCACCATGTTTGATATTTTTGATTTCATCCTTCATCTTTTGAATTGTCCTCAAGAAGTTATTGTGATCGCTTTCTTGTTGTAGCCAAAAGGTTTCAACTAAATTTAACATTTCAACAGCCTTACATGTAGAGATTTTAGGTACCTCATAACTATCGTCGTCGTCGTTATCTATCTCAACCACACCATCATTATTCTGCCTTATGATATCATTGATGATATCCTCTTTAGTTGGAGTGTAACACACTTCTTCTTTCGCCGGATGGTTAAGTAGATGATTAACATCCGTAGGATTGCTATAGTGGAAGCTTTGAATTTGTTATTCTAATTTACTCATAACATCACTATCCTCAATGTCTCCCTCGGTTTCTCCTTGGATTGTACGAATTTTGCAATGAAGAAAACAATTAGCGATGGTCTTCGGCTTAACATCAAATGTCCATGCTGCAACAACTATAAGAATGGCTTAAAATATCAATCTTTTTAGGATCAGGTGTGTTGGATTCCAAACGTTCGAGCAACACACAAAAGCGACGACGATAATATGCCTTGAAGTTTCGAATTATTCCAGCATCACATGGTTGTAGCTTTGATGTCAAATTTGGTGGCAAATATTGCACTATGGTGTTCTTGAGTTGGATGTGATTAGGTAGCTCTGCAAGTGGTACATGGGCAGTGCAATTGTCAAGAGAAGCAAAACCTTTCGATTTTCCATGTGAAGATCAAATGCTTGAAGCCACTATACAAAAAGAATTTGTGTCATCCAAGCTTTTTGATTTGCCATGTATTGGCAGCCAAGATTGTTCCGATTAACATGCTTGAAACAACGTGGATTCAAATATTTTCCAATTATCAATAAGGGGATTTTGCCACTACCATCTCCATT
The DNA here is from genome assembly GCA_954870605.1 of Acer campestre. Taxonomy (NCBI): domain Eukaryota; kingdom Viridiplantae; phylum Streptophyta; class Magnoliopsida; order Sapindales; family Sapindaceae; genus Acer; species Acer campestre. The sequence continues at coordinate 20,336,182 of OX940803.1, read as the reverse complement.
GGTGCATATGACCACGGTTATTCTTTCTTTGTTCTGCTTGCGGCCTTCAAGTTGTTTTGTTGCCAAAGAGTTATCCGCCTATATAGACAAGGTTGAATACTCCAATTAATCAATCGAAGCTTAAACATGTATGCAGATTTAAATTGGAAAAAAGAAGAAGGGAAAAACCTTGCATGTAATCTATAAAACAGGTCAGTTTCATCCATATTGTAGATGTCCTTCCATTCATATTGATCAAGTATACCGCACAAATAGGGTATAGCTTCCTCCACTGCTTGAGTATCAACAGTCCCATTTTCCCCAAAACGTCTAAAGGATTTGATTCCATTACGAGATTTAAATCTATTCAACCAACCGTTGGAGAATTCAAAAGATGTTGCTTCAGGATAAAGCTGATTAAGAAAAAGGGCACCTTTCTCCTTGATTAGATCACCGCTAATATTGATCTTACTTTGGTAGGTATTAACTCATTCTATTAATGTAGCTTCCATGAGTGGGTATGAGACAGACTTATATACTACAACAAATATCTCATTTTATAGCATTAATTGATAGCATTCTTAAGAGAGTGCTATCAAATGTATCCCTTTGATAGCATTAAATAAAAAAAATGCTATGATACGTATTTTAAGTTGTAACTTTTTACTTTACGTTACGTTTATTTATAATTAAATAGCATATTTATGAATGCTATAATATATCTTCTAATTATATATTATTAATTACTTCTTCTTTTTTGTCATAGCATATTTAAAATGCTATAATATAATTATATATTATATAATTATTTTAAATAAATTAATCGACTATTTTATATAAGAGCACTCTTAGAAGGCGGGAACAAAAAATTTCATTCCCACCACAAAACATTTATTCCTCTATTTAAACTTTTTTTTTTCTTTAAATAATAATTAAAAAAAAAAAACAAAAAAAACTAGGGTTTTGAAATCTTCTACCTAATCTTTTCCCCACAACTCAAGAGTTGACCATAACCCACTTATTTCTCCATTCATCAAATTAGATTTTTGGTACTCCATGATCTGAGGACTCCTACAATCCAACATTAACAACTTTTTTTCTGTATTCAATTGACAAGGGCTTCCAGGTATTTTTATTATTATTCAATAATTGGGTTTTTTTAAATCAAAGTTAGTTTATGTATAATTAGATTACGATGTTGTTTTTAATTTCACTAGAATAATGTTCTAGTAATTATAATTAGGTTTTTTTTTTTTTTTTTTTTCTGTTAATTATATTTAGGTTTCATTATCACTATTTGACAATTAGGAAATAAAAACTCGTGTTTTGTTCAATTTCCAAGTGCTTTATTCGATGGATCTCTGTTCACTAGGGTTGAGACTTGAGAGGTATGAGTTTTTATATAAATTCGTTCCTTGTGTTTTAAAAATCAGATTTCATCTTTTGTTTTCTTGATTTTCAGGGGTTTTTTTTTTTACCCTTTCAAAAGTTCTTTAAGAATTTTTATGAACAAAGTGAAGATTTGGTAAGTTATAATTTTTATATCTATTTGTCATTTTTGTTAATTACTCGTTTGTTTTATCTTACAGTTTTCTTAATTCATTAACTTGTTGCAGTAGTATTTGTTTACATATGATTGTTAAGGGATCAACTTATTATGCATATAAGGTGTTTGATGAAATGTTTTACAAATAATAGCTTGAAGTTTTAAGTTTCTTGGCAATAAATTGACTGTTTTTTTTACCGTATACTAAAAGGTGTTTGCAAGGCTTACTTAAGTTGATTACCTTAGTGCACTTAAGTTGTTTGAGAAAATGCCTATACATATATGCTTACTTTGATGGGATATTTGACATTAATTAGTTAGTTATTTGATAAAATCATTTCATTGTTATAATTTTCTGTTTTTCCCTGCTTTGTGTTAGCTCTTGTTGTTGGTTTGTTGTCCCGCTGCGGAACTGTTCTCTTTCAATATATGGCCTTTTCAAAAAAAAAAAAAAAAAAATCATTTCATTGATTTAGGAAAACAAACATATAAACTGTATAT